>CM038792.1:231836331-232493842 GCA_021764765.1 Vicia sativa
TTTGAGGGACAAGCAAAGGTTTAAAATATAGGGAGTTTGATAACACAATTTATATAACATATTTGGCGTAATTTTCATGACAATGTTACTATTTTATTTAATTATATTACTTTATTTACATATTCGTTGGTATTTCTTTTGTTTGGTATTTGTATTAAATAAAGATAAATCGAGCAAAGAAGTAAAATCGAGGAAAAATCGGATTAAAGCAAAGAAAATAAACAAGGGGTGATGTAAAAAAATGATGGGTTATGAGGAGAAAACAATTATAGCAAGCCAAGAGACTAAAGCCCAACATGCGTGGCCACCAGACCAAGCCAGCACAAAAGCCTGACTTCCGTGGCACAGGGCGGACGTCTCGATCCCCCCTTCCCTTGGGCGCCCGCCTCCAGTGCAATGGGCCCACCATTTCCCTTAGTTTGTGAGGCCTTGCGTCTCACATGGACCTTCTTTGAGGCGTCCGCCTCCTCCTTTTAGGCACTATTTTCTCACGTTCACACTTGCATACGAAGTTGAGGAATTGGAAGTTACCAAAGTGATCTATAAATACAAGTTCAAGGAGGTAATTCGGCATTTTTTACGAACAACCGTTATTTCTTATTTACAAATTTATTTTCCTTTCGTTTATACTTTGAATTTATTTTCCATTTTCGTTGATCTAACCCGTTAGATCTAGTGCTTTTATTCATTTTTCTTCTTTGAATTCAAGAAGTCTCAGAGCAGATCCAACCGACTTGTGGTGGATGCTCGTTTATTCGAAGAACAAGATTATTTCAGTATTCTTAATTCAGGTTTAATTTATTTATTTTATTTTATTTAATTTATTGTTGCTGATATTATTTATTTGATTTGGAAATGTTTAAATATATTAAACCATATTATTTATGCATGTGAATTAATTAATATATACAGCTAAATCGTTGATATTGGTATGTAAATTAATCGATCAAAAGGAATCCAAAATAAAGCGGCATAATGTTACGTTGTTAAAAATATTCTTTCTGACTTAGATATCTAATTTAATTTATTAAAGGTTTAGAAACCAGAGGAAAGTTTGAGGTTAATAAATGGACTAAGGTTAGAAACCAACGGAGGCGAGAGTTTGAGGTTTAGAACCAGATAGTGGATACTAGGTATTAATTTTAAAGACTGCTGACAGCGTTTTAAAAGAGATTAAACTTTATTTATTTTCAAAAAGTGTTTTTAAATTCGGCGGGATAGCGAGAGCATACGTTAGGATTTAATTGCATGATCCGATTCAACAGAGCGAAAGTTTGAGATAGGATTTTTAGATGAATATTGTTTGCTGAAATAGGATTTTTATCAACTTGAGTAATAAGTCAGTGGAAATTCAGATCCCCTTAGGTTAGACAAATTACATACCGATATCTGTTTATTTATTATATTTTCCTTAACCAAAATCTTAAAGAATTATTCGCCTTAGCTGTATACCGTAACTTAGGATAACAATAGATCGATTTATAGTCTCTGTGGGTTCGATATCTTTTAAAACTACGCGATAGGACTGTGCACTTGCAGTCTGCTGATTAATAGACGATAAAGTCGCGATCAAGTTTTGGCGCGTTATCGGACTATTTAAGTCGATATTGTAACTCGGTGTTACACGTATAGACTAAGGCACCTTTTACCTTTTACTACTACATGTATGACCCAAATTTTCCTCACCCATTATCGGTATTATGAGGAACCACAAGAATTCCATAGATCCAACCTTGAAATACGATGGAAAACTTTAATGCTTCACAAACCTATTCCTACCCAAACTACCTCCAAAACTACAATCCCCATATTGAAGAACCACAAGAATTTATAATTTCAACCAAATTTTCCTCAACCAATTCTTCCTACAATTATCACACCCAATATTTTGAAGAATCACCAAAACCATATAAATCTGATCTCGAAATATTAATGGAAGAATTTAATGAATCATCTAGGATGATAGAATACAAGCAGGAAACACAAAGAGACTTAATTTTAACTCAAATAATGACTCAAGAGGATAATGAAAGTCACGAGAAACAAAGTCTTCAAACTAATGAAGACCATATGAACTAACCAATATGGTTTGAATCCCTCGTCTACTTTCATTGGCTTAGAGACTTCGTCTCCCAACTCAAACAAAACCTTCTAGGACCTCTTCCAGGAAGATGTGGATGTTGAAACAACCATTATGGAAATACTATTTGAAAATCTAGAAAGTGATGATGAGTATGAGGAGAGTGATATTGTGGTGAGGAAAGTTGACGAGAAAATAGTGGAGATTGAGAAAATGAACCAACAATGTTGAAAGGAGTTGTAAAAGAGGTAGAGAAGGAAGCATCTATTGTAATCGAATCACTACATCCCACTGATTCCCTTCCGAAAATTTTGGAAACTCGGTGGACTCGATCTAAAGCGTCACGTTGCGGTATTGAAAATATCCATACTAATTCACCATTATTTGAAGTCTTACCTAAAAAGCGAAATTAGAGGACCATAAAATTAGGGATATAATTACTGTTAAAGGGTAAGGTTAACTTATGAGGCGATGGATGAAATCACTAAGCCTAAATTGAAAAACTTATACTTAGGATAAATCCGGACCACTACCAAATTTCGAAAGAATAACCGCTCTGAGACGTAAGAAAAGAAAAGGTGAGGATATGTGAGATGGCTTGATAAGTGGCCATGGAAAATCAATAGTCATTCTAATTTCTAATTTTAATTTTCTTTTCGTATTTTCAATTTTTCTATTTATGTTAAATTTTTAATTTTATTGGTTATCGTTGCACCCTTTCATCTAATGTGTTTGAACTACTTCAAAATCTGATAATTATATTCAATTAAATAATCTGCATTAATATTTATATAATAATTGAATATTCTAATTATCGTATTCTACTATTAATATTCGAATCAATACTTTCAATATTTATTATATTAATTATAAGGCATTATATATTAGTATTATATATATACTAATTAATTAAAATTGATTTAACTATATTATATATATATATATATATATATATATATATATATATATATATATATATATATATATATATATATATATATATATATCATATATATATATATATATATATATATATATATATATATGTACAAAATATTAGCATGTGATCGAAGAAACTATTCTATGTCAATCTAAATTCATTATGATTAGTTCACATGCTATATTACTCGTAGAGCATGCCTTCACGTTGCCAATTTTAGTACCATGCATGCACTGCGAGGGGCGCCGCCTCAGTTGTGTCTCCTTGGAGGCAGGCGCCTCACTTTCACCTTTGTCCTTAAAGCCTTTGAGGCCTTGCGCCTCGGATGTACATCTTGATTTTCAAATTCTTGAGGCATCCTCACATCCACATGGCCCACAGCGTGAAATTCTCTTCGACTTTCTTGGTGATTGTTTGTCCATTCTTCTTTTCAAATCCAACATAACTCTAATTTAAATTCCCATTAATTATAATAATTTCTTTCTTCTCCCACATTTACTTCCATTCAATCATTCCATTTCCACCATAAATTTAATTCAAATTTTTCCCTCTTCATTTTCAAACACATTATTATTATAATTTATTTCTTTTAAATTTCAGCCTACTATAAATACCCATTCTCACTTCTTCTCGTTCCACATCCATTCTATCTACTACTCTTATATTTCCTCCTCATTTAACATATACTTCTACCATATTCCTTTTCATTTCTCTCATCATGGCTCCGCAAACAATCAACGTCAGGTTAAACCCGGACCGACCACCACCCGACCTATCCAATATCATTTTCCGATACTTGTGGGTAACAACAACAAAAATATAAAAACTTCTATACCCGTTCATTCGTCCCTCAATACGTAGATTCAATTGTTTGGATAATTTAGGAATGGAGGATAGCATCGTATTCATGCTCACTAATACAGGTTTTACTCGGTGTGCAAACCGTATCCAACCTATGAACCACTCGTTATGGATTTCTTAGTTCCTTCTCTTACACACACACCTGTCGGATCCTACCTGATAAAGGGCCCTTGACTTCATATTGATAAGAGTACTCTCTTGATCAAGAAGAGTCGCCAAGCTCTTTATCTTTCACTCATGACGAGCATGTTCATTACAAACCATTCGGCGATGACAACGATCTTTCTTGGGATCAAGTCGGCTTCTCTCTCCTATGGAATGATCTAACTAGGTCAAACCACGGAAGTTGGCGCGATCTCTATGCTTCCCACATACATAATCCCGTGAGGTACTTTCACCGTTCTTGCTAACACCACCATTGAGTCGGACCAATAATCACAAAGTCAAGCAAAATGAGTTGTTCATCATTTTGTGCCCTCAATGGTCGGTGTCAGCATCAGCGCCTTTCTTGCTCCGTATATCCCTCATGCGTGAGCTTGGCAGTACTAATCCTTTGTCTTTGGTGGCATCATCACTTCTCTCGCTTACGCTTTAGGCCTTTCGACGGTGTTGTCTTTATGTCACCATATATGATGCCGACAACTTTGCTTGATATATAATTTATTGTGGGATTCCCATCTCCCAAGACAGATGGCGGTTTATTAGTAATAAATCATCGTCAAATTCATGGTGTTGTGTTTACCTTGTCCGAATCGTATCGTCGAGGAGTCGCTAATTGGCGTTATGCTCTTGATGCACCTGTGCCCCAACCAGAAAATTATGATGCTAATTTCGCGGCTATGCAAGCTCACATGCGTAAGTAGGGATCAGTTGTTCGCGCCATGCAACAAACTAGTGAGACTATCGTCTGGTCAAAAATCTGCGGCGTGAACACCAGAATATGCTTCTGCGCAATGTAACCGAAGCATTGCAAGCTCGCGCCGGATGGCAACCTTAATGATTCTGATTACGGCGAGCGTCGAAGACCTCGTACTAGAGGTAGAAACGAGGCAAATTCTCAAAGCAACGAGTGATCACCCTCTCCTTTCGTTTCTCACGGTTTTATCGCATTGAGGACAATGCTTATTTTAAGTTTAGAAGTCGAGAACATTTCTTTATTCGATTTTATTTTCTTTGCTCTATTTAGTTTTCCTTTTAGTTTCCTTTTCTATGTATTGCAAAATTTCCATTCAATAAAATACATGTTTATGTAATTTTAGTCTTTTATGTTTAAATTCGTGCTTATTAGAATTCCTCCTTTTTCTTGAGCCATAACGATAAATTTTAACAAAATTAAAAGCATTTATTAACACATATCAAATAATACTAAGGTTGCTTATTTTAATTAAAATTGATAGCGACTTAGCAAAATTGTTATCGTCCTAACACTTTAAAACCCCAATGTGTTAGATTGATTTAAGTACTTATTATACCAACACCTTTAAACTTAGTTTGTAAGCGAGTAGTTTATTAAAGATCGGCTACCGCCTTAAGCGACAAACTACGTGGAGAATCGATGAATATAAGTGATTGATCAAGAGTTTTTAAGAAAATTTTATTAGAAGATGCACTTATTAAGTTAGATGGTCCTTACGGATCATTTAATTCAACATTCGAAACTATAAAATATTTATGCAAACATCCATTATGAATTGGTTCAGTGGTCCACGGTGCTGAACTTGGTAGGCGGATAGCGATCCGATCCCCATGATTTGTAATTGGATAAAGGTACCAAATATAATTACGGAACTCTAGCTGATTATAAAGATCAAAGTCACTAACCGGTTACTCCACTATGTGCGCGTAAGGTAAAGGGCTTAATGTGATTGCACCAAGAATGAAAGCGGGTGAAACAAAACAAAGGGTGGAGAGCTATAATTCATGACTTAAATTGGTCTGCATAAATGGGGTTGTCTAGTATTCACGGTAATTTTGGTGTGAAGTCTAAACTCGAGTTATCCAACAAAAGTGGTGCAACCTAAATGCAATTGAATTGTGTTTATATAATGCGTTTGACATATGCTCAAGTGATTTTCATTTTAATTTTGCTTGAGGACAAGCAAGGTTTAAGTATAGAGGAGTTTGATATGCAATTTATATAACATATTTGGCGTAGTTTTCATGAACAATACTATTTTTATTTAATTATATTACTTTATTTCTGTATTACGTTGGTATTTATTTGTTTATTTGTATTAAATAAAGATAAATCGAGCAAAGAAGTAAATCGAGGAAAAATCGGATTAAAAGCAAAAGAAATGAAGCAAAGGGGTGATGTAGCAAAATGATGGGTTATGAAGGAGAAAACAATTATAGCAAACCAAGAGACTAAACCACAACATCGTGGCCCACAGGACCAAGCCCATACAAGCCGCTTCCACGTGGCTGAGACGGACGTCTCAGGTCCCCCTTGGAGGTGCCCGCCTCCCATGCAAGTGGGGCCCACCATTTTCCGTCGTTTGTGAATGCCATCTCACATTGGACATTCTTTTGGCGATCGCCTCCTCCTTTTTCAGGCACCTTTTCTCTCACGTTCACACCTTGCATCGAAGTTGAGGAATTGGAAGTTACCAAAGTGAGCTATAAATACAACGTTCGAGGCACAGAGTGAAATTCGGCATTTTAAGACAATCGTTATTTCTTATTTAGCAATTTATTTTCCTTTGGGTTTACGTACTTTGATTTATTTTCCGGTTTCTGTTGATCTAACCTTACGTTAGATCTAGTGCTTTTATTCCTTATTTATTTTCTTCCAATTCAGAAGTCTAGAAGCGGATCAATGACACACAGGTGGATGCTCGTTTATTCGAAGAACAAGATTACTTCAGTTCTTAATTTGAGTTTAATTTATTTATTTTATTTAATTTAATTTTATTTGCACGATATTATTTATTTGTTTGAAATGTTTAAATATATTAAACCATATTATTTACATGTCGAATTAATTAATATATACGCTAAATCGTTTGATATTGGTATATAAATTAATCGATCAAAGAATCCAAAATAAAGCGCGCATAATGTTACGTTGTTAAAATATTCTTTGACTTAGATATCTAATTTAATTTATTAAAGGTTTAGAAACCAACAGAGCGAAAGTTTGAGGTTAATAAACTGGACTAAGGTTAGAAACCAACGAGCGAGAGTTTGAGGTTTAGAACCGGATAGTGGATACTAGGTATTAATTTTAAAGGCTATGACAGGTGTTTTTAAAAGAGATTAAACTTTATTTATTTTCAAAAAGTGTTTTTAAATTTGGCGGGATAAGGCATCGTTAGGATTTAATGCATGATCCGATTCAACAGGCAGTTTGAGATAGGATTTTTAGATGAATATTGTTTTTTGAAATAGGATTTTATCAACTTGGTAACACGTTAGTGGAAATTCGGATCCTTAGGTTAGACCAATTACATACCCGATATCATTTATTTATTATATTTTCCTTAACCAAAAATCTTAAAGAATTATTCGCCTTAGCTGCATACGTAACTTAGGATAACAATATATCGGTTTATAGTCTACTGGGTTCGATATCTTTTAAAACTATCGATAGGTGTGCACTTGCGATCTGGCGATTAATAGGCGATAAAGTCGCGATCGAGCCACAACATAATTTGAAATAAAGTTCCAATAACCTGGATGCATGAACTCTCAATCACATAACAACGAAACCATCAACATAAGCATCCTATAAATAAGCACACTTGAACCATCACCATAGAAAATAAGGCCACAACATAATTTAGAACTAAAGTTTCAACAACATGGATGCATTATTTACAACATGCAACAACAGCAATGACGACAATGACAACGACAATGACAACGACAACGTGAAAACATCAACAACATCAATAACACTGTAACAAAAGCGTCAAACTTCATCATCATAACAAGTCATCATAACATAACATTGCACACCACAGACAGAGCATCAATCAATATTACTGCAATCAATAACTAGCGTCAACTTCCTCACTCGACATATGCATATTCATAAACCTATAATCATATTTATTTTATTATAACATCAACAACACTTACATTGTTATCAATTATAAATAACATTTTCCACATCATAAACATCTCACAAGTAACATCAACAATGTACAATTTTCATAAATTATTCCATATTTATCATGACATTCGGTCCCTGAAACTAATTACCTTTGATGGTAAAGCTGATTAGTTTTCAACTCTTCAAATGATACATGAGTGGTACTTGAGGATCAAAAGTATGCCAAAACAATTTCAAATAAAAACACGAACAACAGCCCTTCCGTTAGTAACACTCCACCTGAGCTGTTGTGATGAACAATCTGCAAATTTTATGCATTTTTCATCGTTTGAGTCTTTGAACCTCAATTTTGATTTTGTAAAGAGTCTACGTCTCAAAATTCAAAATACTACAATATGTAACAATTGTATGACATACACCATTTATTTAGAGATCCTAACATCATACATACATCATGCAATCACCAATTTCATGTTTATGACTCAAACCCTCATAACTTTCAATGGAGGAAAACTTATCAACAACCAAAAGCGAAATTTTCACGTAAATAGACAACGAAATTCATCATATAATACTCATATAACAACATCAACATCATCAATTATTTCATAACATTCTTTATCAAATCAAAAGGATTAACTAAAATTATATTCTACCATTCCCTATCATCATAATTGAAAACAACTACTCACTCTTACCTTAGAATTCTTCTAGAATTGTTTCTTCTCTCTCTCTATAGATAGATGTTCTTCTTATTTCCTTTATGCCCTAGTCTTTTCTCCTTTTCTTCTCAATTTAACGTATATTATAATATTTAATCTCTTATTCTCTTTTTTTCCTTTTCTATTATAGAATATCTCTTATAATGTTTTCCTTGTATACCTTCTCTTACTCGCATGCAATTACCTCTATGCTCTTAAAATTTCGCACATTCTAATTATTTTATTTTCTTTAATATTCCATCATTAAATCACATAAAATTATAATTTAATTATTCTAAATCATTCTAGCTTAAATTTATATTTCCACCAATAATCAAATCACTATTATTCATAAATAAACATATAAGCATCATTATTCTAAATTTAGGGTGTTACACTAATGATCATATTTTAGTGACACATTTAGTTTGATTATTAAACTCAACAAATCAAACTTAGATTATGCATTTCTCTCACTAATGAATGTTACCTTTCTAAAATGAATGTTAACGAAGTTTTTCTTCATAGTCACTAACATATAATATGTTCTATATGATGCAATTAGTAGAAGACCTGCATAAAGGTAAGTGAATTCTTAAGGTGAATAGTATATTATAAACGCAGTTAACAAATTTTAACATGAAAAATTGGAACTAAAATTAACAAAAATAATTGAGATGAAATTAATATTTAGTGTAGTTGATATATATATAGCAGTAATGTAAAATTACAAAACATAAATGAAAAGACAATGATCATGAGCGTGTAGTCAAAATACTTCAATACTACACTCTCCGGACACTATTACAACCAATTTTACTTTTTTAGATTCATTTGACTATCAATATATTTGGTACATATATGGATCGGATCATTGATAGTCAAATATTTAAAACTAAAAGATTACTTATAATAGTGTCAAGAGGGTGTATATAACATCATATATCTAAATATTGCATAGTAATCTAAAAAGAATAAATTGAATTTGTGATTAATGCATTTTGGAAGTTAATACTACTAATAAAGTAAAACATGTATGTGAATGGTCAAAGTAAAACAATAAATTGATTAAATATAAATATTTACAAATATTTTTTTGATTAAAATACAAACAAAATATTATAGTGATAGTGACCCATGAAAAATAGTGAATTTCAATAATAAAATTCACCTGATTAATATGAATAAATTTCAAATATTGAGATTGGAAAAAAAAATTTACTCTATATGAATTACCTACATTAGGTATTGAAAATAAATATTGAGAATAGAAAAAATATAATTAATAAGAATAACTTTTAAATATGGGATTGGAAAGTATATGTATACGTCTAATAAGAATTGAAAATAATAAAAGTTATGATGATAACAGTTATGATTAGTACCATAAATTTTTAAATATGGAGAATTGAAAAGAAATAATGAGGATTTTGAAGTATGATTAGTACCATAAATTTTTAAATATGGAGAATTGAAAAGAAATAATGAGGCTTTTGAAGTATTGGTGCTTAACTCACTATTTGTGTATATAGTTTTTAGTTTATAAGTAAAAAACATTCATTTTTCTTGTTTTAAATTATAAGAAAAAAACATTAATTTTATTTCATTTAATAATTTTATTCTAAAAACTTCATTTTTTTCAACATAAAATTAAATGCAGTAATTTTCTCTCTCATTTTTTCTATACACAACAATCAATCAAAATAGTTTTTACATCTTATAAAACATATTTCAAAAACACACTAAAATTTAAAATTTCTTAATAAATGTGAGATATAGATTTTTGCTTATAAATTGGTACATAGTAGTATGATACAAGAAATAATGAGGTTTTATAGTCAATTTATATTAATATTATTAACAAAATTTACTACTTTGCATTAAGTTCCGATTATATACACAAACTTTGTAACTAAAATCACAGTATGATGCCTAACAAACTTTTAAACCATGATAGTCAAATAAAAATTCATTTACCTCTTATTCTTAACACATTTTATGTATGATATTAATCAAATACTAACTGATCCCTTAGACAACTAAAACAACATAAGCTTAAAGGAAAAGAACCTCACAGTAAATAAATGTTTTATAATAATTTATTCTACTACTTCAAAGAGGTTGGAACAGAAAACTTCACAACCTCTTTAGAGATTCAAATAGTGTATCTAAAGAGAACAAAAGTTATTAACCATTGAGATTGAGACCTTGGTATATATCTTTCAACCTTTTTTTTTACTGTTAGGCAGATCAAATCAGAACATTGAACATAAAAAAAAAATCAGACAAATGAGATTGGTAATTCTCTAAAATCAGAAGTCACACAATAAAAAGCATCACCTAGTTATGATAGTTGATTTGTCGGCTTCATTTATCCAACACAAACTGGCTTTAAGCAAGCACTACATCTTTGGTTTATAAATTTTTTCTAGCATTAAGAGACTTGCTAATTCAATTTAGATTCACAAATTCAGAGTGACAAAATAGGAAACGACATAAAAATTGCAAATTGGTAATGATTCAAAACTTTATGATACCAACAGAAACATTTCCCTTTTTATTATCCATGGCACACATATATAAACAAGAGATGAAGGCTTTTGGATGAACCTTATTTTACATAACTATTTACATCTCAGCAACCTTAACCCCAAAATTCTCTAGAGCATACATCAAATCAAATAAAAATAAAGTTAACATCATAATGTTAAAAGAACTTGTCACTCTTGCTGAGAATGAAGGTGCCTTCTGAGTTGCTAATAGTCAACATTTTCTTATTGAGTTTCTTCTAGTCTGTTACAATTGGTGGGTGTGGTTTATTTAGTTTTCCTATTTGTGATCTTGAGGTATCAGTAACACCTATTGAAGCAGAAGAAATACCCTTTCGACCTGTCTTCTACATTGGCTTTCGGGGTTTCACCAGGGTCGTCTCGTCGATACATTAATGCACTTGTACCGGGAGATTCTGGTGGCAATACAATATTATCTGATGAAGCCATCCGCATCGGAACGACTGGTTCTGATGGCGAGATGGTAGAGAGATACCGAAGGAGCATCTGTATGATTTGACTGAAATTTGGTCGATCGTTTGGATCCTCTTTCCAGCATGATGTTACAATCATAGCTAAATCCTCTGGAAGCTCTTCGGCACTAGGTCTTGTATTCTGAAATATTTAAATATTTGTTTCATGACACGAGTCTTTAATAAACTTAAACTTGAAACAGAATTACAAGTTAATTTACGGTGTTGTCAATCGCGGATTGTCGTATACCTTAAAAGCAGCTGCATATGCTGCTTGTAGGTTAGACATGCCTTCAAAGGGTAGCTTGTTATTATGGATGAGCTCCCACAACACAATTGCAAAGCTGTAGGCATCCACTTTATGATTGTAATGCTTCTTCTCACCTTGTCTTAGAGTAACGGTGCTGTAAAGCTGCCATGAAACAAAAAAGGTAACGATAATTACCGAACATGGAAACCTAACCGGAAAGTTCATAAATGTTAAAAGTTTTCAGAAATTAAGAAGTACTTCTGGAGCCATCCAACGATATGTTCCTGTTTCAGCAGTCATCATCTCTGTTAATGACTCCTCTCTGGCTAGACCGAAATCAGCAAGTTTTACTGTCCTGTGATCTCCGGTCAAGATCAAATTATCTGAGAAGGAAAAAGGAAACTAGTTATCAGGATTAAGCTTGGTCCGCTCTGATACAGAGAACAGATATTATCTCATATAAGCACTCGCGAGACTATTTGAGAGCTCTTATGGAAACCTCTTATGACACGTCTTTAAGCTATTTTCAGCTTAAGCTCTTTGGGATAGCTTATGCAAACAACTTATAGTTTATCTAAAACAATTTGACTTCATTTTACATTTTTTTAGAGAAATAACTTACAAATAAGCACTTATGTGATAAGTGCTTTGTTAAATTGTTTATCCTAACAGGGTATATATGGCCCTACAAGGGACGGTAACGGTAATGATAGTTTGATCGTGTTGGACTATATAAACGGAAACAACAGACAATTTACATAGATTTCAATATATAAACTCCTTAACTATAGCCTATGTGTGCATAGCTGGTCATGGTAAAGCTTTTTAACAATAACAAAGTCATTTTTCAAAACAGTTTTTCATTTTGATAGAAGATCATATAATAAGCAATAAAATATGTACCAAAGAACATTTAACTTCTGCAGAATGAGAAAATTTTCCAAACTATATAACTAAGGTGTAATCTTTTCCATTTAAGTGCCGTGAGCTTATTCATAATGAAACTAATGAGAATAACATTTCTGCAGGCATACCGGGCTTAAGGTCGCGGTGAATGATCCCGTGTGAGTGTAAGCATTCCATTGCCCGTGCGATATCAAGAGCAAATCCAACAGCCACATGCATATCCAAGCACGTTGGTCGCATACTCAAGAGATATTTCACGATATTTCCACCTAATAGAAGTTCAGTTACTATAACCATCACAGGTTCCTTGCAGGCCCCAATAAACTGGCATCAAACAAAAAACAAATGGAACATTTTATGAGAATTTCTTTTTCCATTTCATTCCTACCATCACAATTAGAGTAACTTTATCAACATTAATCACTTGTCAATTCTAGTCAAAGGAAAAATCTACTTAGATTCTTAAGTGTGAAAAAATACCCTGACTAAATTTTTGTGTTGAACTTTCGACAACATAGCAACTTCTCTACCAAACCGAGCCTCTCTTCTAGAAATCTCTTCTGGAGTTTCTCCCTTGTTGATAATTTTAACTGCAATATTTTGATTTTTATATCTGCAATCAGCAAATCCAACAAATAACTCAGCAAACAATCCTTCCGACAGATGCATAATGTGAATTTCTCCAAACAGATTAAGGTCGCCTAAGTGCCTGTGTGTGCACTATTTCTATAACTAAACATAAAATAAAGTCAAATGGTTTCCTTATAAGTTATAAGTTGTTTTCAAAAGCTATACTAGAGAGCTTATGCAAATAAGCCAAGAACAACTTAAGAAAATAAGCTCAAAATTCAGCTTATGGACATGTCAAAAGCTAAATTGTCACAGTTAAATTTGTCAATCTAGGTCCGTCTCTCAAATTTGTCACAGTTAAATTGTGGCTAAATAAACCATGACTAAACAGGACCCCTGATCGTGACTAACCTACGGGACTCAAAAACTTAAGCGACCCTGAGTCAATCCACACATGCCCCAAGTACAAACCATGATTACTAAATTGGACATAAATCTACAGAAAAAAAAAAAAAAGGAAAACATATAAATACAGACTTGAAAATCAAATCAAATCAAAACAAACTTTGCACCAAAACGTATTCATTTTCAAATAACAACAAATCTACATGACAAAGAACTCAAAACCCAAAATTGACTAAAAAAATAACAACTTTGACTTACTTTCCTTCATAGACTTTAGCATGAGCACCTTCTCCAATTTTAGGACCAACAAACAATTGCTTAGGATCTATAATCCACTTAGCATCTAAACTAAACTCAGCAACAGAATGAACTTCATTACCAGATCCCATTTTCAGTTTCTTCTCTCAGACAATATATCAAACACCTAGCACTCAACAACACTCAGCAAAAAAAATAAAAACTAATCATACCCTTTTAAAAAAAACCTTCAATAAATTGAATAATAGTTACTATAATTAATCTCTAAGAACAAAAAAACTCAACTTTATGCAAGTTTCCGAAAATAAACATACAAACTTATCCCAAAAAACACGGTCATGGATCATTAAAAAACTAGAATGAAATAAAAATTTGCTTTTTTTTAGGGGGCAAAGAATAAAACCTCACATGTTAAGAAACACTTAACAACAAACCAAAAACAAAAAATAATAATAATAATAAGTAGTATTAAATAAAATAAAACAAAAAATAAATTATCAAAGATCCAAAATAATAGGGTATGTCAGAGTATATAGTATATAGTACTAGAAAAAAATGAGGAAGAAGAGATATGATAGATAAAGAATTGAGGTTGAAAAAGTGAAAGAGGGGTGAGAAAATGAACGATCAGGATTTAAAGATAGTGAAAGGAAGGTGGTGGAAGATTGATTGAATTGAAAATAATGGAAGAAAATATGATATCTTATGATTTGATTTTAATATGTAGTTTTATTTAATATTGTTGTGTGCAACGCGTATTGGTTATTGAATTGTTTTATAATGTTGATGGGATTGATTGGTAAAGTAAAAGGGTAGATGGAATTTAATTTAGTCTCTTTCAATATACACACTTTTAAGTTTCAAACATATTGTATGTTAGGTATTAATATAATAGAAGCATATTAAAGAATTGTGTTATGTTCTAATTCATTCTTATAAAATTGAGTCTTGGTCACATTTTTGCAGGTTTAAGATTGAAAATAAATTATGAATGATTTAATAGTAAAAATCTAATAGTAGTTTATATGATGGGCTTCTATTATATTAAGAATTGTGATTGAGTTTTAAACGTTCTTATAAAATTGAGTGATAAAATTAGATTATTCTAATTTATAAATACTTATTTAGATTCAATATGAAAATTTTAATAAAATATCACAAATATAATTATATAATATTGTCTGAAATTTGTGATAAAGTTTCACATCAAATATAAATAAAAGAAATATTATATTTATAAAAGAGATAATCGATAATTTAAATTTGTTTTAAGATTTTGGATCGTCAAAATCTTTCGTAACTATGAATGTTTAATTCACACTTGATTTTAATTTTGAATAAATTTTTCCAACATATTTATTGATGTGATATATATATATATATATATATATATATATATATATATATATATATATATATATATATATATATATATATATATATATATATATATATATATATATATATATATAGGCTAATATAATAAAGTGTCCTTCCCTTAAAATAAATGAAATTAAAGTCTAGGATAAATGGAAACTACAAATCTAGATGAGTTGTTGCGGGAGATATATAAAACTAGACTAATGAGTGAACGTTACATGGTTGAGTTATGGTAGTGACAGTAATATTCGTAAGTTGCTTTTTTTAATTTGGTCATGATAAGAATATGCTTTCTTATCTTATCTTTTTAATTTTATATAAATGAAAGTTTACAAGATTTTGTCATGTCATAGTTAGAAAATGTCTCAAATTTTCGACAAGACATTTTATCAACATATGTCTGCATCGTGTCCTTGTTAACAATGTGATTCCACATGAATAAATTTATTTAATATGATATACTACCTCCGTTCCTATTTTCTATATAGGCATAATTTAATTTTTGATTCATGAATAATCAATGCACTGTACTATAAATCGACCAAATACATTGATTATTCAATGAATTTAAAAAATGAATTGTCTCTTATATATAGGAACAGAGGTAGTATATTTTATAAATTAATTATTTAATTATAAAATAAATAATATTAATATTAATTTAATTATATAACATAATTATAAAAAATGGAAAAATATTTATAAAATAGAAAAAAATTAATATTTAAAAATAAAAAATTTGTGTCTCAAATAAAGATAACTGTTAATTAAAATAAAATAAATATTATATTGATAGTGGTCTATGAAAAAAAGATAAGTTTTAATATTTTGAAAAATAAAAATTTTGTATCTCAAATAAAGATAATTGTTAATTAAAATAAAATATGTATTTTGTTGATAGTGTCCCGTAAAGAAGAAAAAAAATTTGACATTTAAAAATAAAAATTTTATATATCAAATAAAGATAATTTTAATTAAATAAAATAGATATTTTATTAATAAAATCTTATGAATAAAAGAGAAATTTAAATATTTAAAATTCTGTGTCTCAAATAAAAGCAATTATTAAGCTCATGGTGATAATTTTGAATCCTAAACATTAGGTTGTACTCTCAACCCTAAAATTCCACTCCAATATTTATTTAAAGAGAAGCAATAAAATAGTTCAAATTGTCCGATTTGTTTACAAGCTTAGTACCGGTGTTCTTAAATTTCATGAAAAAAAAGACATAGTATGAAGCAAGGGAATATGAGAAATGAAATACATAATTACGGAACCATCCCTAATCATTGTTGTTGTGATAATAAGTATAAATGATATTTGAACACACCAATACTTTGATCTGTAGGATAAAATATAGTATTGAAAACCAAAAACAAATAGCGTTAAGCAAAAAAAAGAATACAATAAGTAATAGCAGATCCACAGTAAGTCAAAGGGGTTAATATTTGAAAATCATACCTTAAAATTTCAAGTAATGAATAAAAAGAAAACACTTTTCGAGATTTCTGAATATTAAAGCGTAAATAAAAAGTTAGGAAGTCAGAGGAAAACATTGAAGCCACAATACGTCAGTATTATCAACGAGAATTCATATAAGCCGCGAGGGTGGCGTACTAGCATTTGATCGACCAAATTCAAAGGCGGTGTATAACAACCGCAAAGGTATTAATTTTGAAGTTGTGACACCCCAAATTAATTCAAATATTAAATAATTAGGAATTTAATTATTTATTTAATTAAAGGTTTAAGTATTAATATTTTTGGATTTAATTGGATTAATTAAAGAAAAGAAGAGTTGGTGGTGTGAAGAGTAATTAGAGGGTATGAGGAGTAAATTACTCTACTCTTACTAATTACTAATTTATGTATTTTATTTGGAAATAATAAAGGAATAATAAAAGGAGTACTAAAAGGAAAAGAGAAAAAGAAGGTTATTTTGGAAAAGTCATTTCATGGAATAGAAGAGAAGAGAGAGGAAACACCGGAAAGTCAAGATCATCGCGGTGATTTCATCGATTTTAATGCCTTATGGGTTTTGGAATCAATGATGGATGTGTTAGGAAACTTGAGATTAGTTAATATGGGTTTGTAGGATTTATCCTAATTGTGTTTGATTATAAGATTTGGAACCATTAGGTCAAACAATTATAGGAATGATGAAATTATGATGTATGATGTCAGATGTGTAATGGTTGTATTTTGGTGTTCCCTAAACTATAACACGATGGAATGAATAGGAGGAATTGGAATGCATACATCACAAAATATCAAGTTTCAGATTCAAGGTCGGGGAACCTAAGCATTGGAGGAACCGGGTCCCACTCAAATTTTCAAAATTGGGCATTTTTCAACGGGAACCGCTCCCCAGATAGAACCTTCCCCATAAAATTCCGGAGCGCATTATTTTAATGTGGGAACCGGTCTCCTGTGGAGGAACCGGCTACCACCGTGATGATTTTCAAAATACTTAAAACTTTAAAATTCATATTTTCCAAACCGTAACTCGATTCGAGTTGCTTTGAAGTATTCCTTAAATTAAAAATACTACCTTATAAAAAGAGAAAATATTATTTTGTGAAAATTATTTTAGAAGAGTCGAACTCCGATTTTGAAAACGCTGATAGTTTAAGGACGAGGGAGAATGAGTCAGGATCGCCGATTTAGTGCATGAGAATTAATGCTTACAATGTTGGTCTCGATATTCATTATGATTGAATTGATACCATGTGATACATGGTGATTGGCATTATGTGGATTTATGTGAGATCATAATCGGAATCGACGTTGCATGCTTTTATGGTGCATGCATAAGCATTGCTTATGGTTCCTTCCCATTGTGCGGAAGTGAGCTTGCAGAGCCATAGACTTACCAGATCGAGGTAGTGAGGCTAGATTCTTGACCCAACTGCATGGGCGAATCATGGATTACCGCTTTCCTCGAGTGTAATAGAACGTGGGTGAACCAGCTCACGTTAGGTACCACATGCATAGAGTCCGCATTGCATATGGATCAAATATGCGAGGATGGTTTCCGGTTGTAATTTTCATTGATTGTTTATTTGCATAATGAATTTTGTACAATGTTTTGCGAACTGAACTATGATTGTGTTCTAATAGTGGACTACCGTATCGAATTATTCCATTGTATTTAAAAACGTATAATGCATTTTACATTGGATAGAGATCTCACCCTTACTTTAATGATTTCGGAATTGAAGTGATTAGATGCTTGAATCGGTGAGGATTGCTTCTAGAGTTGTGTTATTTAGTTAAACTGCGTGTCAGTGTCATGCTCTGGTAGATGTAACACTGGGGGAAACGTTTGATTAGGAATTCCTTATGGATTTTAACTGATGGTTTATATTTTGGTTTATGTCCTGGAAACAATTATGGATTGATGTATTCCGGATTTGTTATGTTATATTTTCGCTGTTTAAACATAACTTTTGGTTCGTTTTATTTAATGACTTCCTCAGTGAAAAACATGATAACTGTTTTGGTTATAATTTGAATTATTTAAAATTGTGACGCCTCTTGTTATGTGTTTAAAACTATGATTAATATATGTAAATCGCGGGTAATTAGAAGGGGTGTTACAGAGGTCGCCACTGGAAGATCGAGATGATCAATGAGGCAGTTGGTGCGGGGGAATGACAAGAGGTGATTGGAATCCGATAGGTATATATGGAGATCTGGAGGTCAAAATAGGTCTGATTCTGAAAGTTCACAAGTATTGGTCACTTAGTTTAATTTGTGGATCTATTTGTTAATAGGTCTAGTCTTAGGTCCATTAGAGATATTTGGCCCATTTGAGTTTGAGGATATTATAAATATGTATCTCTATTACTTTTATGGTTAAGATTTGATGATAGAGGGAGAATAAGTGGTAATCCTAGTTAGAAAGGAAATGGAAGAAATTCCTTAGAGTTTTTTGAATTTTGTAAACATTTGGAATTTTTTAATTCATAATAGAGAGTTGGAGAGATTGAGAAGCACTTGGATATAAAATAGGGTTTATTCTTATAAACTTGTGTGATTGTTTTCTTGTAACTCTTTTATAATATATTTTAACAATTCTTGTAAGTGTAGTGAATCAAAGAGTTATTCTCTCCCCCATAAGACCATTTACAATGGTTGAAAAACTCAACACCCACTTTTTCAACTCCCAACACTCCACATCATTTTCTCTTTCTTCCACCTAATAACTCAACACCCATTCAACTTTTACCCTCTCCAATGGTTTTTCACTCAACACCCTACCCCACCACTTTTTATTTTCATATTCTTATTTAAATTTTATTTTTATTTTTATGATTACATAAAATTACAATTATCGATTAAAATTAAATTAAAATAATAAATACTTAATAATTTATTTTTTAATTTTTTTTAATAAAAACAAAATTTATTTAAATAATTGGATACGATACAAATCATCTTAAATTAATTTAAAATACAACACACAATTAACGAATTAGTACGTTACAAATAATTTAAAATGCAATAACACACAAGTAACGAATTAGTACGATACAAATAATTTAAAATGCAATACAACACACAAATAATTCAATCACGGAACATTCCAAACTTTGTCCATATGTGCTTCACTAGATCGGCTTGCAATTCTTGATGAACATTTGGATCACGGAACTCTGATCTAGCACGCACATGATTTGCAAAAGCGGGTAACACCTCGGTCGAGTATGGTTCAGGTGCAGATCCACTTTCCCCAGATTGCTCAAAATCGGTCCAACGTTGAGAATATGAATCTCGTTCATCCTCAACAATCATATTATGTAATATGATGCATGACCTCATGATGATACCCAAATCAGCTATGTCCCACAAGCGAGCTGGTTCACGGATGATTTTAAATCGAGCTTGGAGCACTCCAAATGCACGTTCGATGTCCTTCCGACATCCCTCCTGAAATTTTGCAAATAATTTATCGGGTTCACTTTGAGGAAGTCTAATCGATTTGACGAAAGTTGGATAAGCGGTAGATACCATCAGATAGTATGCCATATTATATGGACGCTGATTCACAAAGAAATTCACACTGAGCCTTTCCTGCTCCACGCCATCAAACACGGTGACCGGCCTAACGCTTATATCGCTCAACGCTCCCTGACATCCAAAAAGGCATGCCAGATCCATAGGTCATGAGATGCAACTGCTTCAAGAATAACTGTGGTGGTTCCCTTATCCCCTCTAGTAAATTGTCCTTCCCATGCTTTAGGACAATTTTTCCACTCCCAGTGCATGCAGTCAATACTCCCAATCATCCCTGGGAACCCCCGCATTTCACTAACATGCAGATTCTTTGTGTCATCTTGGGTTGGTGCTCCTGATACACTTGCTCGCATAAGCGTATGATTCCTTTACGTAATCTACGTAGCACTCCAATGCCGTAGTACCTCCTATTTTGATGTACTCATCATCGATCTCCGCCACACCATATGCTAACATTCGCATTGCCGTGGTACATTTTGCTATGGTGATATACCTTCTTTATTGGCGATCAACTCATGGTGCAAGTAGTTATACTTGAAAGGTCCCCAACGATTCAAGGAAAACATTTTTTTCATCCGCATCGACGATTTAAACATTGCATCGCCATATGTAGGCTCATTGGCAAAGTAGTCGCAATTAGTCTTTGGTTTGTCACTGCATGATCTCTATTGAGATATTTTCTACTACGAGGTGCATTATCTTCCAATATTTTGTTTCTACGCCTCTAAATCGATTGACTATATAATTTTCAATTTCACGATTTTGATTGAGGTCATATATCAAAATGATATTGTGATGGATCCATTTTTGTGATATCGAGGTAGATTGATGGGATTTGGGATATTGGTACATAAATGGATGTATGAGTCCTATATATAAATGGATGGGTGGTGGACCACCACTTGATTCAAATAATTTATTGTATATAGTTAATTATCGATAAGGAATAGATTCAATTGGGTGATGGACCACCGACGATTCAAAATAATTTATTG
Source organism: Vicia sativa (assembly GCA_021764765.1). Taxonomy (NCBI): domain Eukaryota; kingdom Viridiplantae; phylum Streptophyta; class Magnoliopsida; order Fabales; family Fabaceae; genus Vicia; species Vicia sativa. The sequence continues at coordinate 231,857,777 of CM038792.1, forward strand.
TATATAGTTAATTATCGATAAGGAATAAATTGAATCGTGGTGGACCACCGACGGATTCGAAATAATTTATTGTATAGAGTTAATTATCGATAAGGAATAGATTCGAATTGGGTGGTGGACCACCGATTCGATTCAAATAATTTATTGTATAGAGTTAATTATCGATAAGGAATAATTAAAGCAAACACTACAATCGCATATTGAAACAACAATAATTAAAGCAAACACTACATCGGCATATTGAAACAACAATAATTAAAGCAAACACTACATCGCATATTGAAACAACAATAATTAAAGCAAACACTATAATCGGCATATTGAAACAACAATAATTAAAGCAACACAACATCGCATATTGAAACAACAATAATTAAAGCAAACACAACACCGATAAATACTTCATTGAAATTAATTATCAAACAGTCTCTTCCAACTTTTTCATCACCGGTTCTTCCTAATATCTAGATGCTCTTCTAAGTTAGCTTTAGATACATCTTCATTTTCTTGGTTTTAGTCTTTCCAAGGCTATATTGTTAGCCTCGTTGCATCAAGGCTATGTTGTCCAATCGTTCAAGCTCTTTCGCCTTGAATTCTTTGTATTCAACCCATTCTTTGTCCACCACCTCCGAGGCATATTCCTTGCTTTTCTTTTACCCTTTTTAGCTGCCTCCCTTCCTATAGGACGCAGCACGGATTCTACAGTTGTTTGAGCCACATGCATCACTCTCACGAGATCTCTTAGATCCACTACTTCCCGAGCCAATATTTCCTCCTACTTGACTACCATAACGTGGTTGATCACGAGAGCTGCCATTCTTCCATTAAAGTGAATCTAACATTCTTCCCACATGCATATAATTCCCGCCACAAAACATCATTCTCCGACCAACCACTTCTTGCATACGCTTAGCGCCATCATAAGCGCCAATCCATTTACCCAACACTTTGTTCATATAATTAAAACGGTTTCGACGCAGTCCATCACGGAGGATCGAATGAGCAATGCTCATTACAATACTCAACAATTTTACCCCAATATGTTTCACCTTTCTGGTTTCTCCCGACAACACTGCTTGTTCCAAATTTAATCCACCCACTAATTAGCACCAAATTTTGTTCAGTGTTCCATGCATTGAAGTTTTCCCGCCTTAGGAGTTGAATCCTCCAATTCGGACCGACTTCATTAGAAACTATCATGCCACCAATAGTTAGTCAGGTTGAAAACTCGGAAATTCATGTACACCACCACTTGGAAAATTTGCATTCGCCATTGTCACATAACCATTAAACGGGGGTGTTTGAGATGGATTTCTCGGCATAGATCCATAATATGTTTGAAAGTTTGGAACAGAGGATGTCTGGTTGAAATTTGGTGGAAAACCAAAATTAGGTATGTTTTGAGGATGTTGGTTGGAAAATTGATTTGGATTTTGATAATAGTTGGGATTTTGATAATTGTTGGGATTTGGAAAATTGTTGGGATTTTGGTTAAATGGAAAATTAGCAGAATTTTGAGTGTTAAAATGATTATTGGGATCCATTTCACTAAAAAAAGACACTTAACTTCAAAATAAACACTAATAATAAAATTAAGATAGTGAAAAACTTAGTTTTTTTTTCTGTGTCCAAATCAAATGAACCAAGTCTCTATTTATAGAGAAAAAAAAAAATCATGAATTTTGGTTTAAAAAAAAAAATTAATTTGCAACGAAATAATTGAGTTCAAAGTATTAAATGGATGAAAATCTGGTCAGCCAACCAGCCGCTGCCACGTCAGCCCATGCGTCAGTGTACGTGGTGTTGAGTTTTCTCAACATCTCTCTCCTCCAACACACACTCAACACTACTCTAAACACACCATTGCACATGATTTTGCCATGTTGAGTTCAATTAAACACACCATTGCACATGGTCTAATAGATTGCTTTGATCATACTGGGTAAAGCAGTTTTTTGTGCTCTAATATGCATAGGGTCGGTTGCATTTCCTATCATATGCAAAAAGAGCATTCTCGATACGATTATCTTATTGACTATTGAGTCTCCCTCATGATTGCATATCTTTTGAATCAAGTTTAAAATCATTTCGTTATCATTTTTAGCATGCATAAATCAATGGTTACATTTAAATTTGATCAAGATGTTTTTAGTCAATTGCATAAGTTTGTGGAATAAACTCTATATGTGTTTGATTCAATTATATGCAAATAAAAATCTCAAAGTACCTTTTGAATAATGAAAATTTGAGTTTTTGAGTGTGTGATTCGAATCAATCAAGATATACACTCATAATGATTTGAATCAAATCCAACAAGGGTGAACAAAAACTTTTCAAAACAACTTGATTCGAATCAGGTTTTGTACATGATTTAGATTAATCCATTTTTTGTCACCACTACTCAATTTGATTCGAATCACACTTTGAACACGATTCGAATGACACAGTTTTTCAGCATTTTTCTAAGGGTCTGAAGCAGTTGATTCTAATCATGGTTTATACATGATTCGAATCACAAGGTCTATGATTTGAATTAGACATTGTACCTTATTCAAATCAAGTGAAAATGGGTCAAAAATCAGAATTTTTTTTATTCCGTTCACTTTCTCACTTGACTCATTACATGTATTGTTCTTGATTCGAGTCTAACCAACTTTTACCACTCTTTTTTGTGCTTAAACTCAAGCACATATAAAACCTTTTGGAAAAACATTTTCGTGTGTGGAATTTCATATTCATTTGTGATTTTATGTGAAATCAAATCTCTTACTTTAAAAAGTTCAAAGTTCTTGCACTTGAATATTTTTCTTCTTCAACCTTCGCTTTTTTTTTTCCAGATCTTGATCATGAGGGAGCTGTGATTTATTGGGGGAGACCCTTTCTTGAAACTAACCATTCTTGAATATTGGGTAAATATTTTTCAGTTTGTTGAAAGATTGAGGAGTTGTCACTGGTGGTGACGAATTCCAGTGAAAAGAATGAGTTCTTCTCTCCAGATTTCCTTAGTAGTGACTGTGTGGAAGACTACGAGTAAGGTAAAGTTCTACTCAAATCTTCAAAAAATTCACTACTCAAGGAATCGGAAAAATCAAAAGGTTGATTGCTACAAATGAAGGCTTGTAGTTGAATTGTTGACCTTGGAATATTCTTGAAGTGTTGATCGAGTAAATATTGTGCATAAAAGTTTGGCGGGAAGATGTATCCAAGTCAAGATCCTAAATTGAATTTTTATTTTCTTCAACATTATTAAGGATAAATGATTTTATAAACAATTTGAATATTTCTCAAGCTAATGTAATTATGCATGTTGTGACACCCCAAATAATTCAATTGTTAAATAATTAGAATTTTAATTATTAATTTAATTAAAGGTTTAATTATTGGTATTTTTGAATTAATAGATTTAATTAATTAATTAAATAATTGGATGTGTTGGGGGTGTAAAGTGGAATTGGAGGGTGTATGGAGTAAAAGGCTCTAATTATTCTAATTATGTTATTTTTATTATTAGGAATAACAAAAGGAATAAATAAAGGAAAAAGGGAAAAGTGAGAAGAATTAGAGTTTTCATTCTACGTACATTGGAGAAGAGAAGAGAAGAAGAGGAAAAGCCAAGGCGTCGGAAAGTTCGAAGAATCATCGCGAGGTATGGGGTGATTTGGTCTGATTAATATGCCTTATAGGTTTTGGAAATCAATAGGATAATTTGATACGTTAGGAATCTCGAATTAGGAATTCTAGGTTGTGCCCTAACGATATGATCCGACGTAAAAACCTCAATTGGAATTAATATGAATGGTTAATTGTGTAGGATGAATGTAGACTAATTAGAAAGTGTAGTTTTGTGGTTAATTGGATGTGAAAATGCATGATTTAATTTTGTTCTGTTGTAATATGAAGTTTGATAATGGATGGGATCAATGGGGATTGGAAAATAGTGGAAATAAACTGGTTTTTGTGAAAATAACGCAGTATGCATCGCCACATAGTGTTATGCTTCGATGCAAGTGGTCAAAATTTGGTAAAACATAAACTGGAATAAGCTATGCATCGACCCATAACTCTATGCATCGACTCATGTGGCAAAAACTAAAGTTATGCATCGACACATACGTGTTATGCATCAATGCATACAGAGCAAAAATGGAAAAATACAAAATTTTAAACGTATGCATCGACGCATACGATACTTGCATCGACGCAAGTTGGTTATGCATTGATGCATGAGCTTATGCATCGATGCATATTGTACAGAAACAGAATGTAACTTTCTGAAAATGGTTTTGGTCATATCTTTGCGACCGTAACTCCGATTTAGGCATAGTTAGTATCGTTGGAAAGTGTGCTGACTCGTTTTTTGTCATCGGTTATTTTAAAACAATGAAGTCGCCATCTAATTTTATTTGTTCTAAAAAGAACGGGAAAATATAGATAAAACCCCACAGATACGGATAAGGCAGTCTACGTGACCAAAAATCATGGAATCGGGAGTCGGTTATGTAAGAGGAAGGTATTAGCATCTCTTACATTCATCGTACTCGATGGGACCCATTTAGTTCTGAGTGTGTGTGTATATTCGTTAATTTCTAAGTTATAATCGAAAAATTAAAGAAACGGAATTTGTTTATTGTTATTTTGAGTTTGTCGCGGTTTTAGAACCTTGTGCCTACGTATTCCCTTGTGCAATAGGAAAGTCAAAACTCCGTAGTTCCTCTTAAAAGGTTTGAATTGGTTGTGTTGATTTTATAAGAAAAATCGTGCATTAGACATTTCAAATGTTTGAACTTGGACTTGTTTAGTTTGTTTGAAAAGCTTAAGTCCTCGTTCGTGTTTGAAATGGCTATTGCACACTCTTTGTAAGAAAAGAGTTTGATGATCGCATATGAGCGATAAAAGAGTTTGAGTGAGTTGAGTTATTTTTATGTGGGAGACGAGTATTAGACCATAAGCATTCAACGGCTAACGCCCCAAGTGCTCGGATGAGTGGACAGAAATATCCTAATCATATTTTTCTACCCAAAAAGTTTGTTAAGAAAAGGTGGGGTGAAACAAGGTTCACGTTAATTAGATTCAATTGAGAAACCAAACGTACAGTCGAGGGTCGATACAGGACTGACTATCATACGTTTAGAAAGAGAGAGAAGTGGAATATTTATTTATGAAAATGTTTTGAAAAGAAACTCGATGTTGAATCGGGTTATGATTAATTAAGTATATGGACTTAATTAACCTCGTGAGGATAAGTGCTCTTACCCCCAACTATGAGACCCTTGTGCATGGACAATTGGTATATGAACCAAAATTATTCGGGTTATGGTTAATTAAAGCAACAAGGGATTTAATTAACCTTGCGAGGATGGCCATGCTCATCCCTAACTATGAGACCCTTTAGGAAATTGGCTTATGAGCCAATCAAAAGGAATCGAAATTATTTTTTTGTATTAATTGTGGGTGAGGTGTGCAATAGTGAATATATATCGGATAAGTAGATAAATAAGCAATTATCACACAATACAATCAGAAATTTAAATAATTATTAGAATAGATTTTTTTTATTTGATAAAAAATCAACTAATAGTTTAATCGATAAATTATCAAATAAAAACTATCATGAAACTAATTATTATTTAGTACATCGAGTTAAAAATACTTACGGAATTAAATAATTAAAAGAGTGAGTTTAGAAATAGCCTGGAAGTAATTTTGGGAGGTGTATAAATCCAGAAAGTCCAAATAAAGGGCAGCCCAATCCAGTCCGAGGAATCCTGTGCTTTATTCTAGAGACAGTATACCATGGACATGCGCTTTAAACCAATAGATAGGATCAGAAGATCTCAGATGCAGATCAGATGGCTTAAAATGTAAGGATGCACCTAGTAACCCATAGAAGGGCTGTAGCAAATTACCCAAATTAATTGGTGGGTGGTGATAAGTATCAACACCATATTACAACACTTATCATCCCATCAATTAACCTAAAACCCAATTAAAAAATAAATTAAGAAAAGAAAAAGTAGCAACGATCGGCTGTTATCATTTTCTCAGAAAAAGAAAACCAAAAGCTCTCTCTTCCTCTCCGATTTGCATGCCCTGGGTTCTCTTGCTTCTCTCTTTTGTCCTTACTCGCCATGCCTCAACGAAACAGGAGCGATATTTCTCTGCTCCTTCGCGATCCTCTCTGTCTCCTTCGCGATCCTCTATGTCTCCTTCATCTTGACTCTCTGTGTTTCTTTATTTTCCTCACCTTGGTCACTGCTACCGATCTCTGTTTCTCGATCGTTGCTCGATCTCTCTGTGATGATAAAGATGATGGTGGCGTAGTCGCCATAACCGTTTCCGGAAACCTGGGTTGCTTCGGCCGCTGTTGATGAGGGTTCCGCCGCGCCGGAAATCGCCTCACGGCGGCGGTGGAGTAATTTCAACGGCTCCGATTTGCTTGTATTTTGATTTGTTTGCTTCTTCTGATTGTTAAACTGTGTCTAATTTTTACAAATGTTGGCTTTATGATGTTGGAAATGAACTTCCTGGATCGAGATTGAGGGTTTGACAGCGATGAATATTTCTTTTCAGTGACTATGATGAGGACGACGCCTCTGAGATGTTTCTGGTGAGATTGTTCTGAAACTTTTTCTCCTCTTCTTCTTTCTCTGTTATCAGAACCCTTATGGTTTCTGAAACAAAGTCTCTGAAGGGTTTTGCATGGGGAAATGATGATGGTCGATTAGGGTTTCTGTTGTTCTGAATGTTATTTGTTGGCTTACTGCTTCTGTTATGTGCTTTGGTTTTGGAACAAAAGGCTATGGTTTCGGTTTGGTGTTGGAACGGTGGCTGTCTATTTTGGTTTACTTTTGGTATTTTGTATTTTGGTTTGGGAACAATGTGGCTGCTAGGGTTTGCTCATGAACAGTCTTGCTGGTTTTTGTTTCTGCGTATTCAATGCTTAAATATCCCTAGAATTAGGGTTTCTTGCCTTTGTTGTTGGACTTTGGTCTGTGTAGCAGGCTTTGGACAGGTTGTTCTTTGGGATGAACATGCTTTCTTTGAAACTGTACTGATGGTTTTGACAGTTATTGGGCTTGAACATATTTTTCTGGAAACTGTACTGACAGTTTAGTGGCTATGATGTTTGCTGAGCCATACTTACTTTTTGTGAACCAACAACAAAGGTTGTTGTAATTTGCAAAAAGTAAGGTCTTGACCTTTGATTAAAATTTGACTTGTATGAGGTTTTGGCCAAAATTGAACATGATTGAGAAAACAACCATCCCTAAGAATCTGATCCCAAATACAAAACCCTAATGATGAACTTAGAAAGAAACTCTTTGAAATGCTTGTTTTTTGAGTTCATATTTGCTAACCATGTTCATTTTTCTTTGTTTCATGAACAATGGTGATGAGGATGGCTCAAAGATGGAAGATTCACCATGAAGAAGCAAATGAAGCATAGGAATTGGAAGCCTTGCGAGAAGTATCGAAGAACTCACTAGCAATCTTAAGATTAGATTAGGAATCATTTGAGTTTGCATTGTAAAATCTCCGAACTTAGTTTCTTTGTAAATTGTAGGAACCTTGTAACATAATCACTCCATGCTTGTAATAACTTGGAAATCCTTTGAAATTGGTTTGAATGTCATTTGAAATGTTGATAAAATTGCTCTTATAATTTGAACTTTGAATGAAGTAATTTAGGAACAATGTTCAAAATAGAACTCTATCAAAATTTCTATAACTTGTAAGAGCTTTTGAATGAATTTGTAATGTAGAAGCACATAACGTGTAATTAGAACTCTTAGGAGCCAACTCTTGTGATAATACTTCAAAGAAATAAAACTTGAATTTGTGAACTCCTTGCAATTTTTCTCTTGTTAAAGTTTTGAATTCGGAAGTCTTGTTACTTAGACCTTAAGAAGCTCCAAAAAACTTCCTTTTGATCCTTAAAACTTTGATGAATGAATTTCGAATGATCCACTAAGTAACTTGCACTTTAAGTAGATCATATGCATAAATGGGCTTCTTAACCTTAATGCCAACAATAAATCCACATGAGCGAATTAATTATTCTTGAATAAATCCCTCTAGAAGATCATTGCTTGGGGACTAATGTGATGAGTTGAGACGATCACTGCTCGAGGACTAATATGATGGGTTGAGATGATCACTGCTCGGGGACTAATGTGATGGGTTGAGACGATCGCTGCTTGGGGACTAATGTGATGGGTTGAGACGATCACTGCTCGAGGAATAATGTGATGGGTTGAGACGATTACTGCTCGGTGTAATACGTTGAACTAACTTTGAGATTTTTGTATCGCAAATGTGCGGATAGCAAGAGTCGCCACCGACTTTTCTTTTATCCAATTAAGGAAGGTGAAAAGAACAGAAAAGACCTTCGTTAGATTCTGAGTAAGGGAGAAGGTTATGAAAAGGGAAGGTATTAGCACCTCTTTCCATCCGTAGTTATCTACGGGCTCTTAGTTGCTCTTAGATCATTTTCAAAAAGTGCTTTCTGTGTGTTTGACAAAAATGTTTTGAAAAGGCATTTCGCTTTGACTTTGTAATGATTTATGTAGGAATGTATACAAAGTGTTCGGAAATGTTTCGTTTGAAAAGAGTTTGAACTTTGACAAAAGTGTGCGGTGTGAAAAGTATTTTGATAGAGCAAGCAACTAAAAGTCTTATTACCTACTCAGAATGGTCGTTTTCACGTTGTTTTACATTTCCTTTAGAATAGCGCTATCCGTACCATTAGTTGGTATGTAACCCTATTCGTTGGATGTAGAAGGGACATTCGAAGCGACATCGGATGGTCATAGAAGGCAACTTGTAGGAGTATCCTAGCACATTCAAGGGACGATCATCACTGTGAGGCAACAATCGAGGAACGAGATCATGTTTCGAGGCCACGCCGGGACTCATGATCTTTATTCAAGGGACTTTGATGATATGTTTGTAGGCAACAGGATACCTCTCACGCTCGAGGACTTGACCATTTGTATTCATAAGGCAATGAGAGAAATTACCTTAAGGCGTGTGTGAAAAGAGTGTGTTAAATTCGTATATATGTTATCTTGAAATTGTGAGTGATCTATGTCCAATTTTATCTTGCCACACGCCTAATTACTAACAGCTTATAGGTGCGGAAAATAAATTGCGAAAAGTAAAGTGCGTAAAGATAAAATCCTACGCTATTACATGGCTTGGGGCGCTATATAATAGAGCAGAAGGTAAAAGTCCTAATTAAACTATTACATCCCATAGGCGCTTATAATATTAAAAAGAAAAGCAAGAAAATCGTCCTGATCGTTATAACCTCGTGAATGTATACATAATCTAAAATACGAGCAAATTGCATAAGAGGAAAAATGTTAGTAAAAACATGATTTTTGAATGAGGAAAAAAGTTTTAGGTTAGTAATGACAATAAGATGATAAGATAATTTTTGGGTAATTTTCTGAGTCGATTTCGGTAATTAAAAAAAATTTAAAAGTCGATTTAATGATTAATTAGCAATTAATTAAAATATGCATACAAAAATATTAATTTTAATGTCAAAAATTAAATAAGTATTTTTCTGATTAAAATGCAAAAGGAAAATATTTTTGGAGTTTTTTAAATGCATGAGAAAAATATTTAAAGATAAATTAAATTAACATGAAAATATTAATAAAAAAAGAAATAGAAAAAGAGTTAGTTTTCAAAGGAGCAAAAAATAAGTTGCCTTGCCAGGATTCGAACTCATGCCCACTAGGAAAATACGTGCTACCTTCACCACTAGGCCAAACTGCATTTGGTGTTATAATATTGAAACAAAACGTTTTTAAACGAATTAGCTTCCTGGGAATCAGAAACACGCGCGAAGATCTTCATCTTCTTCGCTTGAAATTAACGGTTAGCTTGGTCGACGCTATAGCCCCTGCAAAATTCAAAAATCCAGCACAAGTAATATAAATGCAATATAAAACCATGGTTTGATTCGTTTTTGTCTACTGATCATGCTGGTAACCTTGGTTTGGTCCAATTTTACGTATTTAGGGAAGCCCTAAATCGAAGCAGAAAACCCTAACTATGGCATAACTCGATCCAGGCACTTAAAATGCAATTAAACCACCCAGATAGCTTGCAAACACGATTCTGAACATGAACAAACAATCAAAACAAGTTAATTATGCATGAATGATAAAAATCGATTTTGAAAAAAGTTGGACAAATCGAAATCGTGATTTCATAATTCTTGATGATTTTGTGATTTGTAAAGGTCTGGATCGATTCAGGAGACCTCAAGGAATGCAATGGAATCGATTGAAACAAGCTAGAACTAGGGTTGCCACTTCCTTGAAGAACACAGTTTTTTTGAGTTTAGAATAGGGTTCTTGAGGCAATTTTTTTGTTCTTTTTTCATGTGTAGGCATTAGGTATTTATAATAGATGGATTTAGGTCATAAATCAAGAGCAAATAATGAATCAATCAATGTAAAAATATTTGATTTTGTATGAAACCAAACCTTTCCTATTTGATCCAATTTTCATCAATTTCTTGCCAAATCAAAGTCAATTTCGAAATTGCCAGCTTTTATGAGTTGCTTGGACCTCAAGGATGAGAAAAAAAATCCAATTTGCATTTAATTTTGATTTTCTACCTTTATTTTTAATTTAATTGGTTTTTAAATGATTAAAATCCAAATTAAATAGAAAAATAAAGATAAAATTCGTGGCCTTGGGCTTGGAGGTTTCAAATTGGCCGAGGAATAAGTTTGAACCAAGAAAAGTTAGGCCCATTTGCAAAATTTTGGTTTTTTGACAAGTATTTCTCTTTGTGCACCTCTTCAAAAAATGCCCAACTTGTGCAAGGTGTATCTTTCTCAATTTTTAACATTTTTGAGTGTTCTTGGACTTTTTAGAAATCTCTAGATGTACTCTAAACAACCTCTTTGGTTTTATCTCAATTGGAGTTTCCATGCTCAATATCACTTCAATACAAAAAGTTGACTTTTGTTGACTTTGAAAAGGACCTGTAATGTTTTGATCCATATCTTCCAAATGAAGCATTTTCTGACTATGCTTGTGATACATGAAGTTGTAGAAAATTGAATTCCCTTCAAAATGAGAGGTGGTGGAAAAATTTCTGATAAAGTATGAGGAAGTTATGCTCAGTCAAAGTTCAGTTGACTTTTCTCTAGAAAACCCTAATTTGGAAAGTTTGACTTTTGAGCAAATCTTGAGTTTTCTTGATGAGTCATGATCAACCCTTGATCAAATGATGAATATCACTTTAAAATATGGATGTTGACCAAAAATCATGAAGTTTGACTGTATGTTGACCACAGTTGACTTTCTGTCTAATACAATTGATTTTCAACCATCTGAGCAATTGTCTGAGGAAACTTGACTTGTAAGGCTTGAAACTTGACATGGAGATTCTTTGAAGCATATGAGGAAGCATGAGGATCATTGGAGGTGTTGAGAACCATCTTGATCTGAGAATTGTCAAACCCTAATTTGGGTTGACTGTCTAGGAGAGGGTTTGTCTGATCAATCCTTGAGGAATCCTTGAGCATGGAGGTATGAAATGTCTTGAGAAGTAAGAGGGAAAATTTTGGGGTATGACACTCGGGGACTGACGTGATGAGTTAAGATGATCACTGCTCAGAGACTAATGTGATGAGTTGATATGATCACTGCTCGGGGACTAACGTGATGAATAAAAGTGTTGGACACTACTGAAAGGAGATGATATAGTAGTAAGTTTGTTGGGGAAGTTTGTCTTTGTTGAGAGAGCGATGGCTCTGTGGGGATTATAAAGATTATTCTGTGGGAATACTTCTGTGAAACTGACTCGGGGATGTGTTGGTGACTTGGATTGTCATCTCAATTCCTAGAGCATGTAGTAATTATTGTTTATGTTCGCTTTTTGTGTATTTGTGAATAGATATTTATTGTCAAATGCATATAATCATTCAAAATAATCATTGGACTTATGCAAACAAAACAGATAAAAGTAAAAAGTTTGAAACTGGAAAAGTGGAATTATATTAATTTTGAAAAGTAGGCCTATAGATAGGCAGTTCGTGTACAAAGAGACAATTATCCCAGTAAGAGGAAATTGTCGGAAACATTGGAAAATAGTAAAAGCTATGTGGAAATAATCTCGTTGAGTTTCAACTCTGCTATTGCTCATATATTTTTTACCATCTCATCTCCTTGCTTCCAGAAGAAAGTGATTGGATTGATCTTTGCCATTTAAATTTGAAGCTGATAGTAGTGTAGTAGATGGATCTTGACGAGACATAGTCATACGCTTTAATCCCTAACTTTTGCTTAGACCGTGTAACACGGTGGGAGAACTGACTTGTTTGTTTTGCATTTGATCACAAATGTTGCGGATAGCAAGAGTCGCCACCGACTTTTCTTTTATCTAGTTAAGGGAAGGCGAAAAGAACACGAAAAGACATTCGTTAGATTCCGAGTAAGGGAGGTGGTTATGAAAAGGTAAGGTATTAGCAACCTTTCCATCTGTAGTTATCTACGGGCTCTTAATTACTTAGCTCACTTTAATTGTTTTTTGTGTGTGTGTTTGAAAAGATTTTTGAAAAGGCATTTCGCTTTGACTTCGTAATGATTCACGCTGGAATGTATACGAAGTGTTTGGAAATGTTTTGTTTTGGAAAAGGACTTTGTAATGATTCAAGCTGGAATGTATACAAAGTGTTTTGAAAAGTTTTGAAAGTGTAGGTGTGAAAAGTATTTGAATTGAGCAAGCAAAAGAGACTTATTTTTACCCACTCAGAATGGTCGTTTCCGTGTTATTTTGCTTTCCTTTAGAATAAGGCTATCCATACCATTATTTTGTAGGTAACCCTATTTGTTGGATGTAAAGGGACACTCGAAGGGACATTGGATGGTCATAGAAGGCAACATATAAGGATATCTTAGCATATTCGTAGGGACGATCATCATTTTTCGTAGGCAACAACCGAGGGACTAGATCATATATTCGTAGGCAACATCGAGGGTCATCGAGGGACTATGATCTTTAATTCGAAGGGACTATGATGATATATTTGTAAGCGTCTTAGCTAAGATATCCCTACGTTCGAGGGACATGACCATTATTCGAAAGGCAACAAGAGAGGATACCCTAAGGTGGGTGCACATGTGAAGAAAGTGTGTTGTATTCAGATATTTTATCTTGAATTAAGGCGATCTAAGTTGATTTTTATCTTTCCATACACGCCTATTTACTAGCAGTTAATAAGTGCGGAAAATAAATTGCGGAAATGTAAAGTGCAGAAAGTAAATGTCATACGCTATTACATGGCTTTGGGGCAGTTACATAATTGAGGAGTACGGAAAGTAAATGTCCTAATTATCTATTACATCCCATAAGCCGATATGTAATGATAAAAGAAAAGCGCGCAAAAAATTATACATCCTGGAAGCAGTTACAATAATATGCGCGAAAACAGATAATCGAATGAAAAATAGAATCGGGAGAGGCTTGAAGAGTAGTTAGTAAAAAGTTTTAGGTTAGTAGAAAAAAAGGTTTGATTTTAGTTAACCTAATTACTAAGTGAAAATCGGGTGAATCGGAAATCCTAATTCTAATTGATTTTAATTAATAAAATAAATTAAATGATTAACCAAAATTAAACTAATTAAATTAATTAATTTAATTAAGAGAAATAGAGAAAATTAATTGTGAAATTAATCCTAATTAAGTTAATTGTTTAACCTAATTACTAATTAATTAATTAATTAAAATAATTAAGAAAAAATTGAAAAAGAAAATAATCAGCAGAAAAATAAAATAAAAAATGAAGGTTTCGCCGAGCTTCGACAGAGAGTTCTCCAACCTCCGAAACCTATTTTCCGTAGCTTCCGGAGGTCGCGCAAAATCGCTTTTCCGGAATGTGGTTGTTCCTTCGGGTAGCACTCGGCATCCGTGTTGGAGCTGGAGGTGATATTGAGGGTCCGTGTCGAGCGGAGATGATGAGGGTCCGGTCGGAGCCTGGAGGTAGTGCTGAGGGACCGTGTCGGAGCTCGAGGTAACGCTTGAGGTCCGTGTCGGAGCTCTGAGGTGACGCTGAGGGTCCGTAAGTTGAGCTCGGAGATGATGCTTCTGAGGGTCCAAAAGCTGGAGCTTCTAGAGGTAGTGTTTATGGCATGTGTCAAGCTTCGGAGATAACACTTTAAGGTGACGCTGAGGGTCCGTGTCGGAGCTCGGAGATAGTGCTTCTAGAACCTGAAAATCAGAAAAATATTAGGAAATCTCACAAAAGGCAGGGTTCAAACCCGTGCTTTTGGAAGGGAATGACTTAGCAAGACAAGGTGAACCAAGGGCGGATACATCCATGAATTATGTTACATGGATTAATATATGTGTGTTGCTTCTTTTCCTTGCCGGTTGACCCAAAGTTAGAGGCGCCGGAAGTGACTTCCGGTTGTCTTCTCCGGCTATTCAAGAATCAAACCTGCAAAATAAAAAATATGAATGCAACAAGGGTACCTTATCCCCCTAATTCAAGTGCTACGAATCGATTGGTGGCGTTAGTTTATTCTGAAACGGCCTATAACTATGGATACGAAGCTTCTCCAGTTTGTGCCCTAACAATGGCAACTAACAATTAAGCCATGAAAATCTTCAAACGACTGCCCATATCTGCTCTATAACATGCCATAAACACATTAGAATCTTTAGTTGCAAGCAAATCACCTTCAAAAATAAAATACGAATTCATAAAAGAAATGCAGTCGGAGCTGTATGTATGGCATGTTTCAACGTGTTATGGCCATGGATAATGATGCCTACTTACTCAAACTTACCCCAGTAGCACGATGGAGTGACTAAAATTGGCTGGAAAATGGGATACGAATTTGACAACTTCTTGGAATTTTTGAGAATTTTAGGGTTGCTGTCTAAGGCTAGCAATTCGTGTACTTGGCTTGTGGTTGTGTTAAGTATATATAGAGGAGTGGAAATAGGTTAAGACTTTAAGAGAAAATATATTCTTTCAATGGAGAATATTTGATTGAAAAATCTTATCAAAATCTTCCAAATTTGGCTCAATCTTGTATTAAACACATCCATGCATTTTTCACAGCTTGCACAACCTTTCTTGGACCTCAAGAAACTTGGGCATCAAGCCCACCTGCCTTGTACCTTGTCTTAACATTTTATTTTAATTAAAATTGAATTTTAATGATTTAATTCAAAAATAAATAAAATAAATGGAAGGAGGTCGTGTAGCTGGGCTTAGAGGCTCTTGATAATATTAAGATCCAGTTTGAATCATAAAATTATAAGCCTATTTGAAAAATATTTGCATTTGTCAAGTATTTTCCTTTATGCACCTCCTCAAAAATGCTCAACTTACACAACTTGTATCTTGCTCAATTTTTAACATTTTTGGGTGTTCTTGAACCTTTTAGAAATCTCAAGATGTCTTCCAAACATCCCTTTTGGTTTCATCCTCATTGAAGTTTTCATGCTCCTGAACACTTCTTTGCAAAAAGATGACTTTTTGTTGACTTTTAAAAGGACCTGTAATGTTTTGATCCATAACTTCCAAATGAAGCATTTCTAGCCCAAGCTTTTGAGACGTGAAGTTGTAGAGAATTGAATTCTCTTTAAAATTAGATTTGGTAGAAAAAATTCTGATAAAGCATCTGAAAGTTATGTCTGGTCAAAGTTCTGTTGACTTTTGTCTAAAAAACCCTAATTTGGAAACTTTGACCTTTGATCAAATCTTGACGTTTCTTGATGAATCAACATCAACCCTTGATCAAATGATGAATATTATTTCAAAATATTGGTGTTGACCAAAAATTATGAAGTTTGACTGCATGTTAACCACAATTGACTTTTTGTCCAATACAGCTGATTTTCAGCCATCTGAGTAATTGGATGAGCAATTTTGACTTGTAAGGCTTGAAACTTAATATGGTGATCCCTTGAAGTATATGATGGGGTATGATGACCACTTAAATCACTGGAAATCCTTCTTGACTTGAGAGGATCAAAACCCTAGCTTGGATTGATTACTTAGGAGAGGGTTTGTCTGGTCAACCCTTGTGAAATCCTTGAGTATGGAGTTGTGGATTGTCAGTTGACGATGCGCTAAAATGGTCTTATAGATGCCATTTGGAGAAGTTGATGCTGGAGAGTGAGTCGTACGCTAGACTCTAAATTCGTTTTTTGGATGGAAGAGAAATTGGAGATGGGCTTAAGATGCCATCCGGGGCGGTTGATAATTAGAGAGAGTCAGAATAAACCTTCGTCTTGGCTATTTCTGAGATGAATATTTGTTAGAATGTTGATAATTTTCCCGTCTTGTTTCAGGTGTTAATCTATGATCTGTTGCCTGGAAATACCTTCCATGGCCATTCAGATAGTTTTCCCGTCTTGTTTCGGGTATTAATCTTTGACCTTCCGTTTTGGAAAATAGTTGTTACCTGCTAGGGAAATAAAATCTTGACAGGAAATGGTTAGTCCTATGCAATTATGATGCATGCGAGTATATGACAAAGTCATGAACAATGTTGTTATGATATATGCACATGTTATGACTTTTATGAATAATGTATGAATGTAGATGTTATGGTATTTCAAAACATATCCATCTTGAAGAAGATAGGAATGTTCTGCTGGAGATTTTTGATGTCTGCTTGGGGATGAGGTTGTTGAAAACCCTGGTTGTGGAATAATAAAGATGATTCTGATTTCCTCTGATGCACTATCTGACCAAGTTTCAAGTCTGGATATTAGTGCTGTTGGGAGAATAATAATGATTGAGAGATACTCAGTCGGGGGTCTTGTGTATAGACCTTGTTGTGGATGATGCGATATTGCATAACCTGTTACTGCTTGGAGACTGATGTAATATGGTGAAGCTGATAGGATCACTACTCATGGATTAAGGTGATGGAGTTGATAGGATCACTACTCAGGGGTTAATGTGATAATGCTGATAGGATCACTACTCGGGGACTAATGTGATGGTGCTGATAGGATCACTGCTCGCGGACTAATGTGATGGTGCTGATAGATCACTGCTCGGTGACTAATGTGATGATGTTGATAGGATCACTGTTCAGGGACTAATGTGATGACGTTGATAGGATCACTGCTCGGGGACTAATGTGATGAAGTTGAAGCTGATGTAGCTGATAGGATCACTGCTCGGGGACTAATGTGATGAAGTTGAAAGTGTTGGAACACTGTTGGGAGGAGATGATAATGTAGTACTTCGTTGGAGAAGATTTACCTTTGTAGGGAGAGCGATGGTTCTGTGGGAATTGATGATCCCGTGGATGTATTTCTTGTGAAAGTGGCTCTGTGGGAATGTATTGGTGATTTTAGTCGTTATCTCAATTCCTAGAGCCTGTAGTAATTACTGTTTTTGTTCTCTTTTCATATGTTTGTGAACAGATGTTTATTGTTAGATGCATATAATCATTCAAAGCAAACATTGGACTTTATGCAAACAAAACAATAAAATTTGGAATTGGAAAAGAGAAATTTGCATTGAATTTGAAAAGTGGCCTATAGTCAGGCAGTTTGTAAACAAGAGATGAATATCCTAGTAAGAGGAAATTTTCATAATAGTAAAAAGCTATGCGGGAACAATCTTGTCGAGTTTCAACTATGTTATTACTCATATATTTTCGATTATATCATCTCCTTGCTGTTAGAAGAAAGTGATTGAACTGATTTGCGCCATTCGAATCTTGAATCCTGATAGGTGATTTGGACGAGACATAGTCGTACGCTTAAATGCCTAACTTTTTCCTAAACCGCCTTTCGGGTTTTCAGTCTACTGGGATACCTTTTTGCCCAAGCCGCCTTTGCAGGTTTTCAACTTGCCGGGTGTACACATTTTTTTATATATCCTTAATTTTTGCCCGAACCTTTTTGGTTCGCCAGGATGCCCTTATTTTTCCTAGGCCAGTCAACCTAGCGGGTCTCATTTTATGCGTAGTATTTTTTAATTATGTCTGCATTCACAGGGTGTGGGAAGTCTTCTCCATCCATAGTGCTTAGTATCATAGCTTCGCCAGAAAATACTATTTTGACTACAAATGGTCCCTCATAGGTGGGAGTCCATTTGCCCCTGGGATCATCTTGTGGAAGAATGATGCGCTTGACTACTAAATCACCAACTTGGTAGACTTGGTGCTTGACTTTTTTGTTGAATGCTCTAATCATTCGCTTCTGGTATATTTGTCCATGATAGATGGCTGCGAGCCGCTTTTCATCGATCAAGTTGATTTGGTCAAGGCGAGTCTGGACCCATTCATCTTCGCCTAGCTCTGCGTCCTGGAGTACTCTGGTTGAGGGTATCTGAACTTCGATGGGTAGAACTGCTTCCATACCATATACGAGAGAGAAAGGGGTTTCCCCTGTAGATGTTTGTACTGTAGTGAGATAACCGTGAAGAGCAAATGGCAACATCTTGTGCCAATCTTTGTAAGTCACTGTCATCTTCTGTATGATCTTCTTGAGATTCTTGTTGGCGGCTTCCACTGCGCCGTTCATTTTTGGCCGATATGGAGAAGAGTTATGATGCTTAATCTTGAACTGCATGCAGAGTTTGGTGATCATGTTGTTATTAATATTTGTACCATTGTCCGTGATAATCCTTTCGGGGACGCCATACCAACAAATAAGATTATGCTTGATGAATCGAGCCACAACATTCTTGGTAATAGATGCGAACGAGGTTGCTTCTACCCATTTGGTAAAGCAATAAATGGCAACAAGGATGAAACGATGTCCATTAAAAGCGGTGGATTTGATCTCTCCAATCATGTCAATGCCCCACATTGTGAAAGGCCACGGAGCGGTCAGAACATTCAATGGAACTAGAGGCACATGCACTCTATTTGCGTATATCTTGCATTTGTGACAAGACCGAACATAGCGGTAACAATCAACTTCCATGGTGGACCAATAGTAACCTACTCTTAGAATCTTCTTAGCCATTGTATGTCCACTGGAGTGGGTACCAAATGCGCCTTCATGTAACTCTTCCATAATTCATTCCGCTGTTTTCTGATCTACACAACGGTGTAACCACAAATCGTGATTGCGCTTGTATAAGATGTCGTTACTGAGAAAGAACTTGGAGGCGAATCTTCTCAAGAACTTCTTGTGATTGATAGATGCCCCTGCGGGATATTCTTGAGCTTTGTGATACCTCTTCACTTCTTGAGCTTTGTGATATTCTTGGGTGCTTCGTATCCTAATCGCCTTTAATCTGACTGATCACTAAAGTTGAGTCTCCATACACTTGCAAGAATTTGATTCTTAAGTCAATAGCAACTTTTATACCCATGATGCATGCTTTGTATTCGACCATGTTGTTAGTGCAGTCGAAACATAGTCTGGCGGTGAAAGGCGTGTGTCCGCCTGTAGGAGATGTAATGATGGCACCAATGCCATTGCCAAGTGCGTTTGAGGCTCCATCAAATACCATGGTCCATCGGGATCCCGGTTCAGGTCCTTCGTCTGGTCCTGGTTCTTCGCAGTCAGTGACTAACATAATATCCTCATCTGGAAACTCCAAGTGCATAGACTGATAGTCATCTATGGCTTGATGAGCCAAATGATCGGCTACTATACTTTCTTTGATCACCTTCTGAGTAGTGTACTGGATGTCGTATTTGGTCAAGATAATTTTCCATCTTGCTATTCTTCCGGAGAGAGCAGGCTTCTCGAATATATATTATCATATCCATCTTAGAGATCAACAAGGTAGTGTAAGTCAACATATACTATCTTAGTCGGTGAGCAGCCCAAGCCAAAGCGCTGCAAGTTTTTCTTAAGCTGTAAGTATCTTGTTTCATAGTCGGTAAATTTTTTGCTAAGGTAGTATATTGCATACTCTTTTCGACCAGACTCTTCATGTTACCCCAACACACACCCCATTGAGTTCTCTAACACTATCAAGTACATAATGAGAGGTTTTCCTTTGACAGGTGGCATCAGGATAGGAGGGTTTTGTAGGTATTCCTTGATTTTGTCAAAAGTTGTCTGGCAATCGTCATTCCATTCTACCACTTGATCTTTCTTCAGTAACTTGAAGATTGGATCACAAGTAGTAGTTAGATGTGAAATGAATTTGGCAATGTAGTTCAGTCGTCCCAAGAAACCTCTAACCTCCTTCTCGGTACGGGGAGCTGGCATTTCTTGAATAGCTTTAACCTTGGCGGGGTCAACTTCAATACGTTTACCACTGACAACAAATCCCAGGAGTTTACCGGATCTGACTCCAAAGGTGCACTTGTTAGGATTAAGTCTTAGTATGTACTTCTTAAGTCTATCAAACAACTTTCGCAAATGATCGAGATGTTCTTCTTCAGTTTTTGATCGAGCTATCATATTGCCGACGTAGACCTCTATCTCGTGATGAATCATGTCATGGAATAAAGCTACCATGGCACGTTGATATGTGGTGTCGCTCTTCATCGAACGACATGACTTTTAACGTAACGCGCCAATGTAACAAAAGTAGTCTTTTCCATGTCTTTGGGAGCCATTTTGATCTGATTGTATCCAGAGAAACCATCCATGAAGGAGAATACTTTGTGTTGAGCAGTGTTATCAACTAGGACATCAATATAAGGAAGTGGAAAATCGTCTTTCGAACTTAGTCTATTCAGATCTTTGTACTCCACACACATACGCACTTTACCATCCTTCTTAGGTACGGGCATCACGTTCGTAACCCACTGTGGATAAGAAGTAACGGCTAGGAAACCGGCATTGAACTGTTTCATAACTTTGGCTTTGATTTTCTCAGACATCTCAGGACACATGCGACGAACCTTCTACTTCACAGGGAGAAAACCTTCTTTCGTTGGTAGTCGGTGTACCACAATGTCAATGTGTAAACCTGACATGTCTTCGTATGACCAAGCAAAAACCTCAATATAGTCTTGCAGCATATTAACCAATCTTTGTTTAACACTATTCTCAAGACCTGCTCCTATCTTGATTTCCTTTCTGTCTTCGTCAGTACCTAGATTTAGAACCTCAACTGGCTCTTCGTGTGGTTGTACAACCTGTTCTTCCTGTTGTAGTAGTCTGACAAGTTCTCCTAGCACTTCACAATCTTCCTCACCTTCATCTTCGGCTAGTTAGATCGGATTATCAAAGTCATATTTAGCAATAGCAGAGCTGTTATCGACGAGATTCAGAGTGAATCTGTAGTATATCATGTGTGTGTGTAAGAACACATAGCTTTTTGAAAGGGTGATAATGTAAAAGAAAGAAAAGAGCACAGTATTTGAATGCAAAAGTCCAATGATTTTATTGAATGAAAATATGCAAATGACAAATAATAACCCTCACAAACGAGCCGTGGTGCCCCGGGCAAGGCACTAGGTTTAAAGTTTATTGTTCGAAACATAAAAACAAAAAGCATAACAGAAAAAGCAATTACTCCTGTCTAAAGGAGATTGGTATGACATCTTCAGTCTTCCAATTGTTGAGTCCATCGTCTGGAGTTGGGAAGATCCAATTGATGTCGGTTGCCATCGCTTCTATCATGGACTCCTTGATGTGGAAAGGAAGTTTGCCTGCACGTTCGCGACGTATCATCTTCTGACCTTTGATAGTGAAGCCTAAACCTGTCTTACTTGATTTGAGTGGAAAATCGGGGAGCTGACCCCAAATAGTATAACCTCCTTCTTTAACTGCAGCTTTGGCGTCTTTCAGTGAAGCCATCTTCGGTGGAACTTTAGTAAGCTTAGGAGTGATAGGATAGTCAATAGGCATGACTCGTGGAATTGCTTCGAAAGCTTGACAGGGAGTTTCGAAAAATTCACCTTCTATTTTGATGTATCGGAATGACTGCAGATGGATTCCCATATATTCTTCTTCACCGCATATTGTAACAATCTTCCCCTTCACTGGGTACTTCACCGATGGTAGAGGTACCGCCCCATGTATCCAAGGGAGTCCAAGTAGGCAAGAATAAGCTGGACAATGTCCATGACAAAGAAAGTAGAGTCAAAAGTCTGGGAACTGACTTTAATTGGCAGTATGAGCTCTCCAAGTACTATTCTTTTCGAACCATCAAAAGCTCTTACGATTATGTCACTGGGCTTCATGACCACTTCTTCAACATTAAGTCAATGAGCCTCTTCTAGAGAACATTGAGGCAGCCAGATCCACCAATATGTGAGAGAGTGTAGTGCCCTTGCATTCAATGGAGATGTGCAAGGCTTTGTTGTGTTTTCTTCTGGTGGGAGTTAGATCAGCATCAGAGAAGCCTAAGCCATTGTTGACGGTCAGGCTAGCAATACAACATTTGAATTGATCAGCAGTAGTGTCTTGCGGTATGTGAGCATTCTTTAGAAACTTTACCAAGGCTTTAGCATGAGCCTCAGAGCACAACAGTAGAGCTAGCATGGATATCTTGGACGGAGTTTATCCCAATTGTTCCACAATATTGTAGTCGCTCTTCTTGACGATCTTCAAAATTTCGTCCATTTCTTACTTGGAGGTATCCTTAGCAACTTCCTTTGGTACTTCGTCGAAAGGTGATGAGTCACCGTTCTTTCCTCCGCTTTAGGGACTGGTTCGATAGCAGGAATGCGGATTGCCGTAGTAGTATCCTTTGGAGGAGAGATCTCTAGAGAAAATACTCTTCTGGTTCTGGTTACCTTACTTTATCAGGTGAAGTTGTTGATGTCAGGATTAGTAGCTTCAACTACAATGTCTTCAATGGTCAAAGGTTCTTGCTTGACGCCATGATAGTAAACTTCGGCTCCATAATTCCAAGGTATAGCTCTGTCGGAGGAATATGATATTGATCTAAGAGAGGTAATAATGAGAGGTGCCACTCGGGGCGCAGGATCGACAGAGGTGATCCTTATTGTGTTCACATCAGTATAGTCTTCTGGGTAATCGTCTCCCCATCCGGTTGCCTTAATGTCTTCGATTGGAATCTTGTAACTTTCGGGAGCAGTATATTTAACCATGAAATCAAACTTTCCATTTGGCTGCCCCAAGGTATCCCATACTTCTGGTATGGCTTCGTCTATATCTTCGATCTTCAGATTCTTAGAAATGTCTTTGCACAGATTCTCCACAGAGGGAGGTTTCAGAAATAGCACTTCTCGGTTGTCCATCATACGTTGAATACGCCTCTTCAACCAAGCACATCCATCAGATTCGGATGCACACCAACGACAGTCATCAGGGCATCTTGGAAATACACCAGCTTGCAACAAATCTTTCTTGACAATCATCAGAGGAATAGTCAGCTTATTCACATCATAAACATATGAGTCATTGTCAATAGCATTGGAACTTTTACCATGGTCAGGCGCTGGCACGTTGATCACATTCGGAGTATCGATAGGAGGGTCGAATTTAATTTCCCATGCTTCAATCATGACTTAAATCTTGTTCTTCAGAGCCCAACAGATGTCGGTGTCATGCCCTGGGATGTTGGAATGGTATGCACACCTTATGTTAGGATTGTACTTTGGAGAAGAAGTGTTGACATGTTAAGGAGGATCCCTCAAGGTAATCAGCTCTGCTTTCAACATGTGTTGAAATGCTTGAGACAACGACATGTTGATCTTCGTAAACTGTCTTCGTGGCGCGTTATGGCTACGCGTGTTGTCTCGTTGAGGTTGCACTGGCGCAGGGTTGGAGATCACAACTGCCCCCACAGATTGAGTGCGATCGTCTTTATCACAGTTTTTTTGACCATACACAGCATTGGCTTCTTTCTTACCACCAAAAGATCTCTTCGTGGCGTTTGAAGATGACTCTACCTGTATTTTTCTGCTCTTGATTCCAGCTTCAATATGCTCACCTGTCAATATCAGCTTGGTGAATCCGAATAAAGAGTTTCCAATCAGATGATTGAAGAATGGGCCTGTTAGTGTTCCCATAAACATGTCAACCAACTCCCTATTGGACAAGGGTGGTTGAACTCTGCCTGCTAAATCTCTCTATTTTTGGGCATACTCTTTGAACTTCTCGTCACGACCCATAGACATGCTCTATAGTTGCATGCGGGTAAGTGTCAATTCAGCATTGTACTGGTACTGTTTGTAGAAAGCATTTGCTAAGTCATTCCATGTATGACTGTGTGTATTCTCTAGTTGATAATATCACTCCAACTGAGTTCCGGATAAACTCTCATGAAAGAAATGGATCCACAATTTCCTGTCTTCAGTATGAGGACGAATCTTCTGAACACAGGACTTCAGATGTAGCTTCGGGCAAGAGATGCCATCATATATGGCAAAGGTAGGAACTTTGAATTTGCGGGGAATTACCACACCAGGAACAAGACTCAGATCATCAAAGTTCAACCCTGACATTTTCAGATTTTCCACAGCATTCAGACGGTCTTCAAGTTGTTTGTACCTTTCATTGTCGGGAGGATACTGCTCGCTCACATAGTCTTCATCTTCGTTTTCAGACTCATGATGGCTTCCTTCATTATTCTTGATACTCTCTTCAATTTCACCGCTCTTGTCTGAGAATTTGAGTTGTCTGATCACCTTGACTGGACCCTTGTGATGTCTTCCCATGTTGAGAATACCAATGGTCTTCTTCTTTTTGGTGATGAGCTTCTTCAAATCTTTTTGGCCTTGGACCAAGTTGGTGAACATTTCTTGGAATTGAGCATTCTGAGCCTGGAGACCTTTGATAGTTTGTTCAAGAGTCATTTTCTTCCCAGGTAAACAGTGAGAGAATAAGAATACCGGTCTTTAGTGTACCTGTTATGGAATGTTATGCCATGATATGTGATGTTATGCAATGCAATGTTTTCAAGGACCTTAGGAATTTAAATTTGTTAAACAAGCACGAACAAACTTTTTATTAGTTTACTTTTAGCAACAAGGGTACCCTATCCCCCTAATTCAAGTGCTACGAATCAATTAGTGGCATTAGTTTGTTCTGAAACTGCCTAGAACTATGGATACGAAGCTTCTCCAGTTTGTGCCCTAACAATGGCAACTAACGATTAAGCCATGAAAATCTTCAAACGACTGCCCAGATCTGCTCTATAACATGCCATAAACACATTAGAATCGTTAGTTACAAGCAAATCACGTTCAAAAATAAAATACGAATTCATAAAAGAAATGCAGTCGGAGCTGTATGTATGGCATGTTTCAACGTGTTATGGCCATGGATAATGATGCCTACTTACTCAAACTTACCCCAAGAGCACGATGGAGTGCTTGAAAGTGACTGAAAGTGGCTGGAAAATGGGATACGAATTTGCTAACTTCTTGGAATTTTTGAGAATTTTAGGGTTGCTGTCTGAGGCTAACAATCCGTGTACTTGGCTTGTGGTTGTGTTAAGTATATATAGAGGAGTGGAAATAGGTCAAGACTTTAAGAGAAAATATATTCTTTCAATGGAGAATATTTGATTAAAAAATCTTATCAAAATCTTCCAAATTTGGCTCAATCTTGTACTAAACACATCCATGCTTTTGATTGACCTTCCTTGGACCTCAAGAAACTTGGGCATCAAGCCCACACGCCTTGTACCTTGTCTTAACATTTTATTTTAATTAAAATTGAATTTTAATGATTTAATTTAAAAATAAATAAAATAAATGGAAGGAGGTCGTGTATCTGGCCTTAGAGGATCTTGATAATGTTAAGATCCAGTTTGAATCATAAAATTATAAGCCCATTTGAAAAATATTTGTATTTGTCAAGTATTTTCCTTTATGCACCTCCTCAAAAATGCTCAACTTACACAACTTGTATCTTGCTCAATTTTTAACATTTTTGGGTGTTCTTGAACTTTTTAGAAAGCTCAAGATGTCTTCTAAAAAGACCTTTTGGTTTCATCCTCATTGAAGTTTCCATGCTCCTGAACACTTCTTTGCAAAAAGATGACTTTTTGTTGACTTTTAAAAGGACTTGTAATGTTTTGATCCATAACTTCCAAATGAAGCTTTTCTAGCCCAAGCTTGTGAGACATGAAGTTGTAGAGAATTGAATTCTCTTTAAAATGAGCTTTAATGGAAATTTTTTTGATAAAGCGTGTGAAAGTTATGCCTGGTCAAAGTTCTGTTGACTTTTGTTTGAAAAACGCTAATTTGGAAACTTTGACCTTTGATCAAATCTTGACTTTTCTTGATGAATCATGATAAACCCTTGATCAAATGATGAATATTACTTCAAAATATTGGTGTGACCAAAAATTATGAAGTTTGACTGCATGTTGACCACAATTGACTTTTTGTCCAATACAGCTGATTTTTAGCCATCTGAGCAATTGGATGAGCAATTTTGACTTATAAGGATTGAAACTTGATATGGTGATCCCTTGAAGCATATGATGGGGTATGATGACCACTTAAATCACTGGAAATCCTTCTTGACTTGAGAGGAGCAAAACCCTAGCTTGGATTGATTGCTTAGGAGAGGGTTTGTCTGATCAACCCTTGTGAAATCCTTGAGTATGGAGTGTGGATTGTCTTGAGAAGCAGATGAGGACAAATTTTGGGGTATAATAGACCGCCTTTTCAGGTTTTCGGTCTACCAGGATACCCTTTTTTTGCCCAAGCCTCCTTTGCAAGTTTTCGACTTGCCAGGTGTACATTTTTTATTTATGTCCCTAACTTTTGCCCGAACCCTTTTGGTTCGCCAGGACGACCTTATTTTTGCCAAGGTCACTCGACCTAGCGGGTCTTGTTTATGCGTACTATTTTTTAACTATGTCTCGCTCACAGGTGCGGAAGTCTTCCATCCATAGTTTCTGTATCATGGTTCATAAAATATTGTCTTAACTACAAATGGTCTCTCATATGTGGGAGTCCATTTGCCCCTGGGATCACCTTGTTGTAGGATGATGCGCTTGACTACTAGATTTCCAACTTGGTACACTCGGTGCTTGACTTTCTTGTTGAAAGCTTTGATCATGTGTTTCTGATATATTTGTCCATGGCAGATGGATGCGAGTCATTTTTCATCGATCAAGTTTATCTGGTCAAGTAGAGTCTGGACCCATTCGTCTTCATCTAACTCTGCATCCATCAATACTCTGAGCGAGGGTACCTAGACCTCGATAGGTAGAACCGCTTCAATACCGTATACGAGAGAGAATGAGGTTTCCCCAGTAGATGTTCGTACTGAAGTGCGATAACCGTGGAGAGAAAATAACAACATCTCATGTCAATCCTTATACGTCACTATCATCTTCTATATGATCTTCTTAAGGTTGCCCCTCTTTCACATTGGCGGGCTCAACAAATTAAGTTTTAGATTGACCAAAATTTGCACGTCCCTTTTTTAGTATTCTCTAGGGCAGTGTTTTAAAAACCGGACCGGAGATCAAACCGGTGAAGGTACTGGGTCACTGGTTTATTGGTTGAACCACTGGGTCATTGGTCGAACCGCATGTCTAAACCGGATTAAACCGGATAACTCAGTTGATTAAACCGGCCTTTATAACAAAACGATATAGGTATAAAACTTGTCGAACCAGATGACTCAATCTCTACAAAATATAATTAGAACTATTTTTTTTTAAATATCATTTCATAAATAAAATCATAATTTGATAATTTAAATTTAAATTTAAATTTTAAATATTTTAAATTTTAAATATTTTAAATATTTTAAAAATATCATATCATAAATAAATTTACAATTTGATAATTTAAATTTAAATTTTAAATATAAGTATCATATATAATAAAATAGTACAAAATTACAAAGTATAATTGCAACACAGTATAATTGAATAATTTATAACAGAATAATTTTATTATCTACTATTTAGTTTCAAGGAGTAAAGATTATTTTAATATTAATATATCCTTCTTCAATATCAAAATTATCTACAAAATCAACCGCATCAACAACATTTTCTTTGTCAATAATATAATTAATTAATTTTATTTTTTATTTAAATATAATATTTTAATAAAATAATTCAAATAAATAAAAAATTTAAATTGCATATTTTTTAAAAAATTTAAAAATTTTGAATAAAAAAATTAAAAAATACAGTTGAACCACCGGTTTTAGAAAACCGGTTTTCCCGGTTCTTACCGGTTCAATGACATTCCCGATTCAACTATTGAACTGACTGACATTCCGGCTCCTTGCTCGACTGTCCGACCGGCCGGTCCGGTCCGATTTTTAAAACACTGCTCTAGGGTATTGGTGTGCTATATGTTTAGAGAGTTAGAGTTTGATTGATACTAAATAGACTTATGCTATTTTAGATACATGATCTTCCAAATACAAAACATACAGAGCTGAAGTGCTTAAGTGAACATTGAACAATTTTAACCATGCACAAATTATTGTTCCCCGTTCCTTTTTAAGTGTCGTTTTAAAAGATTTTTTTTGTTTCTATTTAAGTATCGTTTTACAATTTAATGTCATAATTTGTCAATTATATCCTTACTTTCTTAATAAATAAGAGAGAGTGTATGAGTGAATTTATTAGGAAATAGAAAATAAATGAGAGTATAATAGAAAAAATAACTCTAACAATCCACTATTTTTTTTAGTTAGAACAATCTACTATTTTGGTCGAAGAGTTTTATACTATAATAACACTAAAAAAAGAACGGAGTATTAATTTAATTAAACTCGTTTAAATAAATGAGTCGAACAGAAACCTTTATTCTTTTACAAATCAAATTCAATTTTTAAATATTTATCTTAGCTCGTCTCATTTCATTTACGATCCTTAATTTCAATTAACAAATAAAACTATTTTAATTTTGTCATGTGCAATAAATTAAAAATGAATCTTACCCAATAAATTAAAAATGTTGTCATGTGCAATTTTATTTAATATTTTTACAAATTTTATTTTAGATCCATATTTAAAAAATTATTATTGTTTAATTTATTTATATTTAGAAAACAAATATAAATAAATCTTGCCGCTATATATTCAACTATTGAAAAAAAACATACCTGTTTAATCAAAGTAACACATATAAGTTTAATTAGTTAATAAATTTTCTCTATACAGGCCCATTTCCAGACATTTTGGGCCCTTAGATGAAAATGTAAAAGAAATTTTTTTATAAGAATTTTTAAAAGATTTAGGGCTAATTTGTTTCAATTTAAAAAAAAAAAATTTTTTTTTTATGAAACCGTTTTTCACAATATTACAATTTTTTATATTTGTTTTTTCTGAATTGTAAAATTAGTTTTTACATTCTATAACATAATTTTATTGAAGATCATAATATAGTCAAATCATAATTTTTTCAAAAAATTATATTTTAAAATTGATTTTTATGAAAAGCTATTTGAAATAGCTTCAAAATTTAAGTGATTTTTTAAAATTTTTATATCAAAATTTTTTACCGCTAAAATGATGAATCACCTAAAATAATATTTTAAGAATAATTATTCAAACAAAATTTATATTTGGAGTTTTTATGAAAAGTTTCTTTGTAATTTTTTTTTACACAAAATAATATTATATTATAAAAATCATTTTTAAAAAAAACCGAAACAAACGGGCCCTTAATATAATATATGAAATATTAATTTTTATATTAATCTTTTAGTTTTTTTAGCTACAAAATTATTTATCAGAGTTTTATAATCAAGCAATTCTAATACTTCACTTTCAATAGATAAAATAGAATACACGTTTAGACACTAAATTTAATATAAAATTCCGTCTAAACATGTGCATCGCATGTGATGAAAGTACTGATATACAATCTATAAGCGTTCAGCATTTGAACGATGTCAAATTTAGAGAGATTGAACCGGAAATTTTTTTTGATCAAAAGACATTAGATTCCACAAGAAGGAAAAGAAGTATTTTTTTATAAACAGATGAGCCGATGAAAAAAACGTGAAGAATGAAATCTGTAGAGCGAGAGACATTAGTTAGAGAATTGGGATGGACTAATAGTGATTTACATTTTTTTTGGGGATAAATTAAATACTTTGAATAATATTAATTATGATATTGATTAATTTTAGAAAAGATGATATTAATAGACTATTTTTTAAGAAAAAGAGAGATTATAAATTATTTTATTTTAATCGATTCAAATTTATTAATAGTTAGTATTAGTAAATAGAATGAAGAATCATTTTAGTCTCTCACAAAAATTACAGAGTCTAAATTAATCCTTGTAAAAAAAATAGTTTATATGTAATCTCTTACAAAATTAAACCGGGTCATGTTAGTCCCTCTATTAATATTTTTTTAAAATTGGTTTATTTTTTATTTTTTAACTGTGACTAAACTGTCACATGTATTATTTACAAAAGAGACGTTTATGTCCTTACATTAATTTTTTGAGACAATTTGGTCCCTAGGAAGGCCATATTTATTCTCTTACAAAATTTAATTGGACCATATTAATCTCTTATGTTCAATCATACTCTCATTATATTAAAATTAAGGAGCAAAAAGTTAATATTACCTTCACATACATTATAGATATATCATTAAATTCAAAATACTTTATACCACCAAATTTTAAAACATTGGACCAACAAATAGAACTTCAAAATCCAAAATATTTAGTAACATCAAATTAAAATCAACAAAACAAACAAAGTGCCATAAAATTATTGAGACAAAACTAAATATTGGAAACTTTGGTCTCCCATTAAGTCTTTTCAACTTTGGTGGTTCTGGCTTATGATGCTTTGTAATTTTCCAATATTATTGGTTGTTGATGTTGGAAAACAAGTCAAGTGTGAGTAGTGGAGAAAATACTTCTACATTGAAAGATAATGTGGTGATTTAAAGGTATATAAGTGGAAGAACCCACTCCCCTATCACCTTAAGGTTTTAGGTGGACAAAGTGGTGTGTTTCTCACAAATGTTCCTAATCCTACACTATATATCAATGCTCTTAAATCTTCCCCAACAATTGGTATCTAGAGCTTTTGGTTAGAAACACAGGAAAACACGAGTGAACGTGAGTTTGTGTTATGTGATTGATTTTGATTATGGGTTCATGTTGAATCTATGAACAAAATTGTAATAGAATCACATTTTTTGATTTTGTGGGTTAGGAAACACTGGGAGTGAAGATTTGAGTGTATTGTACAAGATAGAAGATGAACAGAAACGACAATATGATTACCAAACTTCCAATTTTTGATGGCAAGAACGGGAACAAATGAATGATTCAGATGCGCGTGTTATTTGGGACTCAAGATGTTCTGGAGCTTGTTACTGATGGATATATTCAGGTTGTAGAAGGTGCAACAAAAGAAGAGAGAGAAGCACAGAGAAGCAAGAGGAAGAAATATCAGAAGGCGTTGTTCTTCATCCATCACTGTATGGATGGATGTGAACGTGTTTGAGAAGATTGCTGATTCGATGACGTCAAAGGAGGCATGGGACACACTAGTCAGATGTTACGGTGGTGACACATTAGTGAATAAGGTAAAGCTTCAGCCCTTGAGAAAGAAATATGAGAATCTCAACATGAAGAACAATGAGAAGGTTTCAGAGTATATCTCTAGAGTGATTCTGATCACTAATGAGATGAAGGCTTGTGGAGAAACCCTTTCTGAACAAGTAATCATAGAGAAGGTATTGAGGTCACTTACTCCTCAATTTGATTACATTATTGTAGCAATTGAACATTCTAAAGATCTGGAAACCATGAGAATAAAAGAGCTTCAAAGTAGTCTAGAAGCGCATGAGTTGCGTCTGACTGAAAGAACTTTTGAGAGGGAAGTTGAGCAGGATTTGAAAGCTTCTTTTGTCAAGAAGGACCAGAAGCATTCTTGGTCAGAGGCCAAGAATAGATGTGGTGATAGATTTTAGAAGTCAAAAACCTCAACTTCTGATGAGAAGAAACATCAGAAGAGAAAGGAGAAGAAGAAAGTTCAATGTTACTATTGTAAGTAGTTTGACCATTTTGCTAGAGATTGCTGGTCAAACAAAGGAAGGAAATTAGAAGAAGCAAACATAGTCAGAGGAGATTCAAATGATGAACCTGTGTTACTGATGGCTTCTAAGTTTGATGGAAGATGTTTGGTAGATTGGTGGTATATGGATACTGGCTGTTCAAATCACTTGACTGGAAACAAACATTGGTTGATAGATTTTGACTCCAGAAGGAGGACAAAGATCAAATGTGTTGATGATAAGTAACTTAATGCATAAGGTATGGGAAATGTCAAAGTCAAGGTGAAGAATGGGAAGAATGTTTTGATCAAGGATGTTTGGTATGTTCCTGAAATCAAAAGCAATCTAATGAGTGTGGGTCAGCTCATTGAGAAAGGTTTCTCAGCTGTTATGAAGAACAATCTCTTGAAGTTGTATGATTCCAATTAGAAGTTGATTATGCAATATGAACATGTAAGTAACAGAACATTCAAGGTGAATGTAGAAACAACTGAAACAGAGTGTCTTAGTGCAGAAGGCTCTGAAGGAGATAGTAAGTTGTGGAACAAGAGATTGAGGCATCTGAACTATATAAGCTTAGGGCATCTAAGTTCTAAGAAGCTCATATGTGGCATTCCGAAGATTGTGAATCCTGAGAAGTCACATGAGGTATGCATGAAAGGCAAGCAACCGAAATTTCCATTTGTATCAGAAGAAGCCCCAAGAGCAAAATATGCTCTGGGAGTTGTGATACGGTGAACTGACTTTGTAGGATTTTTGTATCCAAATGTGCGGATAGCAAGAGTCGCCACCGACTTTTATTTTTATCCAATTAAGGGAAGGTAAAAGTAATGTAAAAGACCTTCGTTAGATTCTCGAGTTCGGAGAATGGTTATGAAAAGGGAAGGTATTAGCACCCTTTCCATCCGTAGTTATCTACGGCCTTAGTTGCTCTAGATCACTTTTAAAATTGCTTTCGTGTGTTTGACAAAGATGTTTTGAAAAAGGCATTTCGCTTTGACTTTATAATGACTCATGTAGGAGTGTATACAAAGTGTTCTAAATGTTTCGCTTTGAAAAGAATTTGAACTTTGAAAAAGTGTGTGGTGTGAAAAGCATTTGATAGAGCAAGCAACTAAAAGACTTATTTACCCACCGAATCGGTCGTTTTGTTGTACTTCTACATTCCTTTAGAATAGCTAGCCATACCATTAGTTAGTAGGTAGCTCCATCGCTGGATGTAAGCGGACATTCAAGGGACATCTGAGGGTCATAAGGCAACTCAGGAAGTATCCTAGCACATTCGGGACTATCATCATTTTCGAGGCAACAATCGAGGGTCAAGATCATGTATTCGGAGGCGACATCGTGGGTCTTATGATCTTTGTATCAAGGGACTATGATGATTAGTTTGAAGGCAACGGTGCTAGAATACCTCTACGCTCGAGGACATGACCATTTTGAAATCGAAGGCATCGAGAGAGAATTACCCTAAGGGTGCGTGAAAGAAGTGTGTCAAATTCAGATATTTTATCTTAAAGATTAGTGGAGCTATGTCCAATTATTATCTTGCCATACACGCCTAGTTACTAACAATTGATAAGGGTGCGAAAGTAAAATGCGAATGTAAAGCGAAAGATAAATGTCCTACGCTATTACATGGCTTTGGGGCGATACATAATTAGAGTGCAGAAAGTAAAAGTCCTAAATTAAGCTATTACAACCCATGAGCAATTACATTATTGAAAAGTAAAATAAAACTAAGAATCGTCTGAATCGGATCAACCTGTGAAAGGATAAGAAAATCGGAAAATGCAATATGAATTGAATAAGAGAAAAAATGTTAGGAAAATGCAAATTTTAATATGAGAAAATTAATACATGCTGGAAATAAGATAAATATATTAAAATAATTTTTTGGGATTTTTTGGAAAAGATTTAATAATTAAAATGCAATTTATAATGATTTAAATGCTAAAATAAAAATAAAATAAATATGCATGCAAAAATTATATTTTTTAATTTATTAAATTAAATAAAGGTTTTTATGAAAATAATGCAAAAAGAAAAAAATGTTTTTGATGTTTTTGTAATGCAAAAATAAAATTGTGAAAAGAATTAAAATAGAATGGAAAAATATTAAAAATAAGAAAATATAAGAAAATATTGAAAATATGCAGTTTTGTAAAAAAGAAACTCAAACCGGTGGCAGGATCGATCCCATGAACCGAGGAGAATCTTCCCAAAAGCCAAGCCTTAACCATCGACAACGTGTCGCTGATGTTTGAAAGTGAGAAATATTGACACATACGACGCGGCCCCGATATGTTGAAAATCGAGTCAAGACGCGTGGACCCCATTGACAGTATGGACGAATCAGATCGCTTGCCTTCGCCACGCATGCTTCACCGGATTCAATATCGGTCAACGACGCCGGAGCCCTAGCCCGGCCTCCGATTGCCAAAATTCAAATCAAAAATACGCTAAATAAATGAACAAAAGGTACCCTACCCCTAAATCGACCCTCCGAATCCAATGGTGAGGTTAGTTTCGATTGAAAATGCCTCTAGCTACCGGTTCAAGCTTCACACGAAAACCCTAAACATGGCATCATGTGTTTTGACGCTCCAAATTGCTAACGATTGCCCAGATCATGCATAATGGACCTCATGAACACATTAAAGGCATTAGAAACAATTAACACAAGCAGGATAATCAAATGCAAAAATCAAGAAAAGTTGAATATGTATGTATGTATATGACACGATTTAGCTTGTTTTGACCATTGTTATTGATGCAAACTTACTCATGCTTACCCTTAGAACACGTTTGAGTGCTTGAGAGAGGCTGGAAAGGGCTGGAAAATAAAACTCGAATTTCAAGTTTCTTGGAAAATTTTTGCAAGAATTAGGGTTATGCTTGAGCTAGGGTTTCGTCCTCTGGCTTGTGTGTATTGCTGGCAATTTATAGAAGAGATTGGAAGAGAAAAAACAAGGAAAAAAGATTGGAAATTGAATGTGCAAATATTTTCCAATAAATTCAAATCAAATTTTATTTAAAACTTGATTTTTTCCTTCCATAAGCATGAGCCACGAATTTGGTAATGGTGTGGGCTTTCTTGGACATTAAGAGATATAAATCCAACTTATTTGAAAGAAACTTAATTTTCATATTTTACACAATTTATTTTTGAATTAAATGTTGTAAAATTCAAATATAAATCATGAAAATAGAAAATCACCAATGCCAAGCATTTATGGGTCAAGAATAACATCATGAACAAGTTTGGATCAAAAGATTATAGGCCCATTTGGAAAATTTTGCATTTTGACCAAAATGTCCTTTTGTGCAATCATTCAAAATCGCCTAACTTCAATAGTGTATCTTGCTCAATTTTCCACATTTTTGAGTGTTCTTGGACTTTTTGGAAAGCTCTAAGAGTCCTCTAACCAATGTATTTGGTCTCATCTCAATTGGAGTTACCATGCTCAAAATATCTTCAAAACAAAAAGTTGACTTTTGTTGACTTTGAAAATGACCAGAATGTTTTGAGCTATACTTCTCAAATGAAGCATTTTTGGACATTCTTGTGAGACATGAAGTTGTAGAGAATTGAATTTCCTTCAAAACAAGAGGTGGTGGAAAATTTCGAGAAAGTATGAGAAAGTTATGATCACCAAAGTTCATTGACTTTTCATCTAGAAACCCTAATTTAGAAAGTTTGACTTTTGGGCAAATCTTGAGTTTTCTTGATGAATCATGATCAACCCTTGATCAAATGATGAATGTAACTTCAAAATGAGGATGTTGACCAAAAATCATAAGTTTTGACTGTATGTTGACCACAGTTGACTTTTTGTCCAATACACCCGATTTTCAACCATCCGAACAATTATCGAGGAAACTTGACTTGGAGGCTTGAAACTTGACATGGAGAATCTTTGAAGCATATGAGGAGGCATGAAGGCCATTGGAGATGTTGGAAATCCATCTTGACTTGAGAGATACCAAACCCTAGTTTGGGTTGATTGTCTAGGAGAGAGTTTGTCTGATCAACTCTTGAGGAGTCCTTGAGTATGGATGTATGAAATCTCTTGAGTAGATGGAGGGCAAATTTTGGGGTATGACAGGAGTAGTATATTCTGATGTGTGTGGACCATTTCTAGAACCTTCACTTGGAGGAAATAGGTATTTTATGTATTTTGTGGATGAGTTCACAAGAATGACGTGGGTAACACTCATCAAGTTTAAGAATGAGGTGTTTATAGAATTCCATAAGTTCAAGGTGAAAGCTGAGAATCAAAGTGGTCAGAAGTTAAAGATTCTCATAACGGATAGTGGAGGCGAGTATAACTCTACAAAATTCCAGAAGTTCTGTGATGAGAATGGAATTGAGCATGAAGTTACTGCTTTTTATACTCCTCAACACAATGGTCTTGTTGAATGAAGAAATTGTACTTTACTTGATATAACGAGAAGTATGCTAAAAGAGAAGAAGCTTCCTCACAACATATGGAGAGAAGCTGTTGCTATTGCATCATATATGCTCAATAGGTGTCCAACACAAAAGCTGAAGGGAATTGTTCCTTTAGAGAAGTGGACTGGAGAGAAGAAAAGTGTTAGTCATCTGAAGGTTTTTGGTTCTATGTGTTACAAACACGTTCCAGAAGCTAGAAGGAAGAAGCTGGATGATAGAAGCAAAGTGATGTTACTGGTGGGGTACCACAATACAAGTGCATATAAGCTCTATTGTCCAGAAACCAACAAAGTTGAAATCAGTAGAGACATTATTGTGAAAGAGTCAGAAGTTTGGGATTGGAGTAAGTCTCAACCAACTTCTGATGTTGAGATAACTTCTAAAGACGAGTCAGAAGTTAAAAGTTCTGAAGAAGAGTCAGAGTCAGAAGATGATTCTGAAGACTCTGAAGATGAAGATGATGAATCTAATTCTGATCCAGATTCTGATGATGACCCGGAATCTAGTGGTGATCATGCTTCTGGAAGGGAAAACTTTGAAGACGTAGGTTTTGGAGGACAAGATTTTAGAGACGATCATGTTTTTGAAGGTGGAAATTCTGAAGATAGGGTTTCTAGACAAGGTACAGAAGTTAATGTTGTTCCAAGTTCTGAAGAAAATTCAGAACAAGTTTAGAGGCCACAAAGAATCAGAATTATACCTAGAAGGTTTGCAGATTTTGACATGTTACAAGACAACGAAGTTGACTCAGAAGGAGAAGTCATTCAGTGTGCCATGTTAGTAGATTCTGAACCTTTGGGTATAGAAAAAGCACTCAAGAAGAAAGTCTGGCTGAATGCCATGAAAGAAGAACTTGAGGCTATAGAAAGAAACAAAACTTGAGAGTTGACTAAGCTTCTGAAGAAGAAGAAATCCATTAGCGTCAGATGGATTTTCAAGGTGAAGCTTAAGCCAAATGGATCAGTTGGTAAGCACAAAGCAAGGCTAGTGGCCAGATGTTTTCTTCAGAAACCAGCACTAGATTAATTTGAGGTATTTGCACCTGTAGCTAGACATGAAACAATCAGACTAGTGATTGCTTTAGCTGCAAATAGAAATTGGCCTCTGACGCATTTGGATGTGAAGTCAGCATTTCTGAATGGTCCATTACAATAAGAGGTATACATGTCACAACCTCCTGGCTTCGTGAAAAAGAATCAGGAGGGGATGGAGTACAAGTTACACAAAGCTCTGTATGGATTGAAGCAAGCACCCAAAGCTTGGAATCAAAAGATTGATTCATTTTTCAAGAAGCAAGGGTTTTAGAAGTGTGAGATGGAATATGGAGTTTAGGTGCAGCATTCTGGAAGCAATATGATTCTGGTGTGTCTTTATGTTGATGACATATTTCTTACAGGGAGATTTCCATAAGATATAATCAAGTTCAAGAAAGTGCTGATGAATGAATTTGAGATAACTGATCTGGGAAATATGGTATATTTTCTAGGGATGGAGATTTTGTACTCAAAGAAGGGTATCATTTTGCATCAGCTAAAGTATGAACTAGAACTTCTAAAGAAGTTTAAGCTGGAGAATTGCAAGGTTGTTGTTACACCGTCAGAAACCACTCATAAATTGGATTCTGACTGAGGGTGAAGATGTGGATGCTACGATCTTCAAACAGTTGGTTGGTTCTCTGAGGTATTTGTGTAATACTAGACCTGATATTTCCTATGCAGTTGGATTGGTTGGTAGGTTTATGAGTAAACCTAAGTGGTCACATTATCAAGTTGTTGTTATAATTTTGAGGTATATCAAAGGAACTTTGAAGTTTGGAATATTATTTCCTTTTGGAAGAAAGGCAGAATCAGAGTTAATGAGTTACTCTGACTCTGATTGGTGTGAAGATAGAGTTGATAGAAGAAGTACTTTTGGATACTTATTCAAGTTTCTGAGATGTCCTATTTCTTGGAGTTCTAAGAAAAAAGTTGTTGTTGCTCTATCAACGTGTGAAGTTGAGTATATTGCAGACGTTGTAGTTGCATGTCAAGTTGTGTGGCTTCTAAACTTATTAGAAGATTTGAAGATTAAAGTAAAGAAACCTTTGAAGCTGATGATTGATAATAAGTCTGCAATCAATCTTTCCAAAAATCATGTGTTACACGGAAGAAGCAATCATATTGAGACTAAGTATCATTTCTTGAGAAGCCAAGTCCATAACGGAACATTAGAGTCGTGCATTGTAGCACCCAGAAGCAGTTGACAAATATTCTGACGAAGGCAATCAAGATAGATCAATTTCTTCTCTTAAGGGATGAAATTGGTGTTGTTAGTTTTGTTTAGGAATATGAACTAAGGGATGGTATAGAAGAATAATTCAATATCTAGAAGTTGAGTCCAGAACTTCTGGTTGTGTTCAGAAGTTCTAATGTTCTGGTGTTGCTCAGAAGCAGTAGAACTTCTGAGGTTGCGTCCAGAAGTAACTTAACTTCTGGGTTCTTTAGCGTAGCTGTTTAGTTTTAAGGGTACTTTAGTATTTACTATTTATGTACCTTTTATCTTGGTTACTAAGTTTACTCTATTAGGGCTTATGTGGCAATTTTTCTCTTGTATAAATAGACTACTAGTAGATGTCATTTATAACAACAATCCTTATTTCTTTCTCCTTTGTGTAGTTGTCACTTTATCATTATTCTCCCATTATTCCAAATCATCTTTGATTCTTGTGCACCCACAAATTGGTATCAAATCCTGGTTGGCTCAAACTTGTACATGGTTGTGGGTAGCGTCCCGCGTGCAAGTTTGAGGGGGAGCATTGTTGTGGACTCACACTTGAGGATGAGTGTTGAAATACAAGTCAAGTGTGAGTAGTGGGGAAAATAGTCTCACGTTGAAAGATAATGTGGTGACTTAAGGGTATATAAGTGGAAGAATCCACTCCCTTATCACCTTAAGATTTTAGGTGGACAAAGTGGTGTGCTTCTCACAAATGTTTTTAATCCTACACTATATATCAATGCTCCTAAATCTCCCCCAACAGTTGATCGATCTAATGTAGTGATCATAAATAACATTCAAAGCTTCCATTGCGAGCCACTGATGCACATAACTGCAATGACATGAAATATGTGCATCATCAGTGTCTCACAATATTTAATTTCCAAAATTTATTAGTAAAATGTTTCAAAATTTGATGGTACTAGAATATTTTGAAGTTGATGATATATCTATAATGTATGTGATGGTAATATAGAATTTTTGCTACTTACTTTAAATGTGATGAGAATATGATTGAACATAAGGGATTAATATAGTCCAATTAAATTTTGTAAAGGAGTAAATGTGATTTTCTTGTTAGAGATCACTCTGTCCCAAAAAATTAATATAAGGACCTAAATGTCTCTTTTGTAAATAATACATGTGGTATAGTAATACACACGGCAATATCATGGTTATAAATAAAAAATAAACCAGATAGACTAACATGAATCGATTTAATTTTGTAAGAGGTTAAATATAAACTATTTTTTTATAAGAATTAATTTAAATTCTATAATTTTTTTTATAAGAAACTAAAATAAATCTTCACTTTCATAAATATTTTGTTTGGAGCCTAAATTTTTTTTTTTGGCCGTTAGTTAGGCTAATGCGTAGTTTGCCTTTTATTTTGCACGGTCATGCTCTACTATCTTCATCTTTATTCTTCTCAAATTGTCATAAATATCTAAAACATCCTATTTTATTTTGTTCATCTCTCCATTTATGACTACTTACCTAACCTTTTCCCTTTTATATGTGTCATTTTTGTAGCAAAGTTCTATTCATCTCTAACAAAAGCTCTTTGCTTTCTATAGATACAATGTGATTGTTCTTAAAAAAGACTTTGTATTTGACCCATTTTCATCAAGTTATTCAAACAAACACACATCACCTCCCTATCAATGCTTCTTTGTAGATCTTGGGAGTAGATTTCATAACTTCCGAATTCAATATATATATATATATATATATATATATGGATCACGGTTTGTTTAGGTCATGGAAAATTATCTCTTCCATTAATGGAAGAGACAATGTCCCATGACCTAGACAAACCGTGGTCCATGCGACAATAAAATCAAATATGAGATAAAAAATTTCAATCATTCGTAATTTGGTAGATGTACATATTTCGAATATGTGAAATGCAAATAAAAAGAGTTTAATGGTAGTGTATTGTCAGTATAAAAAATAAAGAAAAATAGATATGTACTGACAATGTAAAAATATTTACACTCTCAATGAATCATAATTATGTTAAGTGACAAGTCACATTTAAAATTTAAAAATATTTTAATAATTTGTAATTTGTTGGCATTTCATTGGATGACACTGTAAAAGTTAAGCCTTAATAAAAAATTGAACAACTAATCTTAAATTTATATTTTCTTATTTACACTTGTGTTTTTCTTCGCTTTTTTTTTTGCAAAGAGTGGAGAAGGTGG
The DNA here is from genome assembly GCA_021764765.1 of Vicia sativa. Lineage (NCBI taxonomy): Eukaryota > Viridiplantae > Streptophyta > Magnoliopsida > Fabales > Fabaceae > Vicia > Vicia sativa. The sequence continues at coordinate 231,898,555 of CM038792.1, forward strand.
TTGTGTCAGCTCAAAGGAAAGTACGGTGGTTGTGATTGTTATCAAAGGTGGTAGCACGCTGTAGTTGGTGCATGGGAGAAAATGATTTGAAGAGTTAAAAGAGAGATAGATGTGTGAATAGGTGAAAATTATTGAAAAAGATGATGTGAATTTTATATTGGTATTGATGAAATTAAAATAAGATATTTTTTATACTTAAATTATATAAACAACATTAAAAACTAAAAAATAATTCTAAGAATGTTAATAGAATTTGACTAATACAAATATGATTCTTATATATGCAATGTTAATATCAAAGTGTTTTAATTAATAACCAATTAAATTTTAAAATTGTAAAATATGAGAGTACCCGCTGATCCTATAATTTTTTAAACAAAATTTTAAAATTTAAATTTTAAAATTATTTTTAAAATAATGATTCAAAATTTAATTAATTTTTTATATTAAAATTGATATATAATATAAGGGAAGCTAAACTAATTAAATAAAATTATAAATCTTATAAATATCATACTAAATTATATCAAGTCTAATTAAGTTGTTCAAAATGATTTTAATTTTAATAATTATATATTTAATTATGTTTACTTAATTAAAAATAACATTGAATTTTTTAAGTTTTAATTTATTATAAAATAAAAATGTAACAGAACTCAAAATAAATAATAATAATGTATTATGTCTATAATAATAAATAAATTTATTATTTAAAAGAGATTAAATGTAGTGTTCTGTCAGTGTAAACTATCTTTGCACTATCATAGTATTTTGTTATGTTATATTAATATTTTCAAATTAAAAATATGACTCGATTAGATACACAATTTCATGTTAGGAAGCGCACCACTAACCATTGGGCAACCGCATCATATTGTTATATTATATCATGATTCATTGACAATATTATTTGGTGTGTTTTTATTTGTCATATGATTGGTACATACAAAAACAAAGTTTATAAGTGCAAAATCTGCTTCCAACAGGTTTTGATACTAACCTCTTATATAAAAGAGTAAAGCTTTTACCATTTGGCCAAATTTCTATACATTTAGGGTATTCCAGGGAATACCCTATACCCCTCTAAATCCGTCCCTGGGTCTGGTTGTCCTGACTCAAAGTCAATCCTATTCACAAAAATATACATACATCCAATTAAAATATTTTAAATTATCAAAAATTTATATTATAATTTGACGCTTTACACTGTGAGTATATCATCTCTTTTCTGATGTAAAAATATCTTTAATATATTTTGAAAATTTTAAATAATATATAGAAGATAAATTTAGAAATTATATGACATATTTACTTGATGTGAATCAAATAAATAGTATATACACAAAGCTCACGTGCGACCGCTCCTCCGACATCCTCCGGAACTCCTAACTGAAAAGATATACACAAAGAGCTGTTGCCACCTCATTCTCACGCGGAAACAGATTCAAAGATAAGACTAATCACTTCTTTAATAGATAAATAGATTACTTGTAGAGATGAATAACTATGTTCTTGTTTTTATAGTAACAAAAAAATTATTTTAGAAAATGACTTACTTATAGTAATTTTTAAAATGATTTATTTCTATTTTTAATATAATATTAATTATATTAATTTCATTTTTAACTAATGTTCCATTTGTCCCGGAATAAATGTCACATTCGAGAGAAATTTTTTTGACGAAATACTTGTCACTTTTTCAAATATAATTTTATATTTAATTTTTTAATTGTACTCTCTAATAAATACTCTGAATTTATTATTTTTTATTTGATATTAATGCTAATTTAAATAAATTAATGATTAAACAGAATAATTTGATAAATTTATCTTTTCTTTATTTATTATTGTTTTTTAATGTGTAAAATAATTTATTGTGACAAATAATATAAAACGGATGGAGTTATTTGTGTTACGTTTAAATTTAATATTTTTTAATATAAAATTATAATAAAATAAACTATTTTAATAAAAAATATTGTGTATAGTTTGGTTCTCAGTGTGAAAAACACAAAAATGGTTTTAAAATTGTATAATAAATTTTAATCTATTAAATATCTTAAAACTAATATTAAACCTAATTAAAAATAAGATTGAGTTTAGAATTGACAAAACAAACATATTCACTCTTGTTTAACCCGTAAGTTCGAAAAAAATAATATGATATAAAGTTAATTGAAGGTGGGGTTTAAAATTTTAGTTTATTCTAAACTTGTGATTATTTCACATTTTAATCCTTTATTATTTTAACAAAAACATTTATAAATTTTTAATATTTTAATATTTTTGAATTTCATCTAAATTCTATAATAAATTTTTAAATAGTATTGATAATTATCAATTTAATGAAATATTGGAGAAGTAATAATGAGAGTAAAAAACAAAGAAAATTAAAAATATTATTACAGTTTTATTGTAAGATATTAGATAATAAATTTATTTTTATTATTATTTAAAATTATAATATTATTATTTTATATCTTATTAAATTTATTATAAAATTTATATATAAATAGAATATATTTTGATGTTATTTTCAATTTTTCAAATAATATTTTTATTAATATACTTATTTATATTGAATAGAAATTAATTTAATAAGATAATAAAACCATTAATTTTTTAATTAATAATTTTTTTTATTTTTTTAACCACCAATATCCAATCTATTGAATCAATTAATTTTATTTAGATATCAATTTTTACATAAAATAATTCTAATTTCTCCTAGTTGCAATTACCATCCTTATCAAATTTAATGTAACTCATCACTTAAATTAAATACTACATCCGTTCTATTTTATAAGATAATTAATTTTTTAAATTAATTAAATAATTAATATATTTAATTTATTTATAAACTAAATACATTAATTATTCATTCTCAACTACAAACTACAATCCTTTCCAAAAAAAACCTACAAACTACAATAAAATATGAATTATCAACTAGCAAGTAGCCATTTTCTAAAAAGGGTAAAAGGATTAAAAACAAAAGTGAATCCAAAAATAAAAAATGTGATATCATAATTACTTGATTGGACGTTACTACAAAAAAGTTTCAAGTTGGTGCACATTTAATCATTTTTAATTTTCATCTTAAATTATTAATATAAAAAGACTATAGTATAATATTATAATTACAAAAAAAAAAGTCATAGAGATTCAGAGTATTGAACCCCAAAGAAGAAAAAAACAGAGTTTCAGAGATTCATCAATGGCAGAAGCTGCTGACAATGTGATCGAACACAAAGCATACGCACGCGTCGGTTTTCTCGGAAACCCCAGCGATGTATATCACGGCAAAACAATCGCTTTCAGTCTCTCCAATTTCTATGCCACCGTTTACCTTCGTCCTTCTCAAGAACTCATCATTCAGCCTCATCCTACTCACGATCTTGTCAGCTTTGATTCTCATCATCAATTGGTATCCTCTATGACTTGATTCTCATTGTAACTGTATTCATTTGCATGTTCTGTTTTCATGTTTATGGTGATGATGATGATGATGATGCATGTTATGCAGGTTGATAGGTTGAAGAGTGAGGGTTATTATGGTGGAGTTAGATTGCTTATGGCGATTTATAAAGTTTTTTACAATTATTGTAAAGAGAATGATATTGAACTTCATCATACCAATTTCACTCTCTCATATGATACTAACATCCCTCGTCAGGTATGTATGTATGTATGTATGTATGAATGTAGTTCTGTTTGTTTGCAAGATCCACTCGTTATTTATATTAGTATGGATTTTTTTTGTATTTCAGAGTGGACTTTCGGGTTCTAGTGGGATTGTGTGTGCTGCCTTGAACTGTTTTCTTGATTTCTACAAAGTCAGGCATCTAATCGAGGTGGAGGTCAGGCCTAATCTTATCCTGGCTGCCGAGGAAGAACTTGGAATAGTTGCTGGTCTTCAAGATCGAGTTGCACAAGTTTATGGTGGCCTAGTTTACATGGTATAATCTTTAACTTTGATCCAAACATTCATTATCAAATGTGTATAATGAATACCGAATTATCATGGGACGCAACTTGCTCTTCTTTTATAGGACTTTAACAAGGAAAGCATGGACAAACTAGGGCACGGAATTTATATTCCGATGGATTTGAGTCTACTTCCGCCTCTATACCTCATCTATGTAGCGAATCCTAGCGACTCTGGGAAGGTTAGTGTCATGGAATTACTTTATCTGATTTTATTATATATGCTTACTGGCTCTGCCTTTTACAATAGTAATATTAATTACATTACATCTAAGTTGCACACTGTGTTTCTTTTCCGAGAAAAATATGTATACAGCATTAGCTTACTTACATAAGAGATGGTTGCTGGAACATCTTCTCTGAGGCTAATGGTCCTTTTGTCTGCTTTATTTGACTGATAAGTTATTGCATTCTGTTGGTCAGCATGTTGGAGATAGCACTAAAATTTCTAAAGTGATTGTTTGGTATCATTTCTGTTAGGAGCATGAGAAACTTCACTTAATTTTAACTTATACTGGTGTGTAGGTTCATAGTAAAGTACGTCAGAGATGGCTTGATGGTGATGAGTTAATTGTGTCAACAATGCTTGAAGTGGCAAATATTGCGGAAGAAGGGAAGGCAGCATTAGAAGAGAAGGACTATTCCAAACTAGCGTCTCTCATGAATAAAAACTTCGACCTGCGAAGGTAATTCTTATTTTTCTGTTTCATTATATGTAGATACAGTTGGATCATTTAATTTATATGACTGATATCATTCAAAAGTATAAAAATCTTTGAAACTTAATCATCAGCTTACTTACTGATAGGTTCTCTAGTTTGGTTTACTAAAAGCAAGCCTACTAATTACACAGTTTATGTACTAATTCATTGATAATTAGAAGTTGAACTAAGTAGCTAGGGGTTTACAATACTCACATCACACACCGGCTACTTCTGCTAGACTGAGTGGTCAAAGCGAAGCGTAGACCTATTACACTCATAATCTACTTCGAGTTTTTTCCGTCTGCTTACACAATTTTCTTATATTAAACTTTGCTTTTGGTATATATATTGTACAGGTTGATGTTCGGAGATGATGCACTTGGTGATGTGAACATAAAAATGGTAGAGATTGCTAGAAAGGTTGGAGCAGCGTCGAAATTTACAGGTAGCGGGGGAGCTGTTGTTGCATATTGTCCTGAAGGAACTTCTCAAGTAAAGCTTCTTGAGGATGAATGTCATGCAGCAGGATTTGTTTTAATACCTCTTGAACCTTTTCCTTCTCGTTTAAATGAAATAGACTTGAAAACCCTGCAGATGTAATGTACTATTCTTATTCTGAAGATTTGAAAATTAGTTGTTGAGTTAGAATTTTCATTATGAGATGTTCTTTTATTTATGAATTCAAAAATAAAAAACAAAAGGGTTGAATACGTTAAATATGATCCAACAGATTTTTGGGGTTTGTTTACTCAGATTTATATGTCTCTTTGACATGGATATGAATATTCAATGTTTCAAAATTGGAGTTAAGCATCTTTGCCAAGTGAATACTCAATTTAGTCTGTAATATTTGTTGATTTGTAATGTTAAATTATAAAAGTCAGACATATAATCCTCCAATTTTTAGAATGAGATTTGAAGTGGACAGCTTATATTATGGGTTATCATTGCCATTAGTCTAAAAATGAAACTTAAAATGAATTGGAGATTGTAACCAACATGGTTTGGTAGATGAGAAAGGATGCATACCAAACTTTGCTCAAATGAGTATTCATAATATCAAGCATCATGTCAAATAGTTACCATGTAGTAATAAGAGTAGCAAATACAAAAGAATATCAGTCAAAACCACACAATAACAGGAGTAGTAAATTTCAAGCACACAAAAACTACTAAATTACCTTCTCACTTTTTACATTCAGAGTAAGTTAATTCGAATTGCTTGGATGCTTTTAAATACAATTAATCAAAATTTAAAAATATTTACCACTGGTCTAATCTACTTAAGTTACAACAAATAATTGATTGTTAAACTATGTAGACCCTCCTTCCAGAACTTGGTTAAACTATGTAGACCCTCCTTTTGAACTGACATAATTACCAATAGAATGGTATAAAGTAGAGAACTTCAATCATCATAGCTTAACTCTTGCATGAGCTCAAGTGGTGTAGACCATATTGGTAAATCAAACAAAGATTGTTCTTGTTTCAAACATAATGATTCAGCTACGTCACATAAACTGGAAATATCATGAATAATTGCTTCCTGAGCTTCTACCTGCAAGTATGGGAATACTGAATTAAATTTAAAGTGACAAAACAAAACTCATGACCACTATTCACTACATATGATGTTCAATTAGATTAACAAGTCTATAATTCTGCAGAGAAAGTTCCAAGGCCAGTCAATGGCTACAAAATAAGTGCTTATTCTATATGATAAGCTATGGAGAGATCTACTACAGCAATGCAACAGTGTAGCACAAACAATCAATCATATACTACCCAAATACAGTAGCAACACAAGTATTTACATGGTAAGATACCGATCTACTACAATTACCGTAGCATACAATTTCACACTGTAAACAATCTAGGTCACTCATCTGAAATCGAACAATTTATATTACACAATCAGGTTTACAGTCGACCGATATTGAACAAGAGATACGACAAATCTATAAGATATGACAAATACAACAACAACCAAGTCTTATTCCACTACGGATCAAATTACTCGATAATGTCCTATCAAAGACCATGTTTCACTCCAACTCGTTAAGCTTGAGATCTATCTTAACAACTTCTCTTATAGTTTTTCTATTTCTTCCAGTTCCAAACACTCCTAAGCCCTAATAACCTAAAAGCAACAAAATTGGGTAAACTAGGTTTACAGTTGAAATTAAAAGCAACAAAATTGATTTAATCTATTAAAACTTCATTAAATTGCGCTTCAGCATACATCTTACCATTCACACATATCACTTAAAAACCTTACCTTTAACTCAGACACACAAAAAATTAATTTTTTTGTTACAAGTTCGCAACTTTAAGAATGCAAATTCCAGACCCACTTTTTAATTAACCTAAATTTTTTAGAACTTCATAGCAAATCTCAGACCCAGATAGTAATTGCCCCAATTCTTAATTTGAAAAAAAAAAAGCGAAGAAAGAGATTGGTGAAGTTACCTGGAAGAGAAGATCGTCGAGGAGAGAAGATTGAGTGGAGGAAGAAGTGGAAGGAAGAGATGGGTTTTGATCTTGTTCCTGCTGCTGATGCTTCTGTTGTTGAAGCTGAGTTGAAGATGAAATTTGTAATGAGCGCAAGGTGTTCGACAAATGTTCCCACTGAAAAATTTCTTTTTCTAACTTGGATTTAAGCTTCAAGAGGGTCTGTTTCTTCCGTTGTTTCCGTAATTTCTCCAACCTTGTGTCCTCCGACTCGGCGGAGGAGGAGTCCGGCGGAGGATTGAATCGACGGCGTTTGCGTTTGTAGACCAACCCATCTTGGCAGCAGAGTTCCCATTCTTCATCTTCGAAATCCATTGTTGTTGTTTTTTTGGTTTTCAAAAATTGGAATCAGCGCCAAGGCGGGATTTTGGTTTTTCAATTCTCGCTTTCCTTTTTCTACTCTTGTCTCTATTTTTCTTTCATTCAATTTTCTATTTGACTTTTTTTTTAAATTATTTTTTCATTTGAAACATTTGAAGGACTTTTATTAAGGGTTTGTCAGGTTCAAATGAGGGGAGTGAATGTGAGAGATTTTAATGGGGAAGGAAAGAAGAGCGAGAGAAGAGAATTTTTTTAATTATAGATATGTTTGGTTAAAAAAAAGGGAGGGGAGGAGATGGATTTTGATTAAAAATATGTTTGGTTCATGAGGGGAGGGAGAAGATTTTATTAATAATACATTTTTATCCTTATGATTTTATATAAATGATATGATATTAAAAGGTAAAAAAATTTGTTAAATATTTTTTGAAATATTTATAATATTGAATGATTAAAAGATCATAATTTATCACATTATGTTAAAAAAGTTGAATATACTATATTCATATTATAACTCTTGATACAAAATAAACTATGTTGATAACGATTTTTAAATATATAAAATAACTTATTATTAAATATTAATAAAAAATAAAATAAAATAAAAATTGAAGAATAGTTATAATAGGTTGATGGAGATCATCGACAAAAATCACAATAAAGAAGAAGCAAGAACACGAATGAAAATAATAATTTTGAAATATTAAAATTAAACTGAGGATATTTTAGTAAATTTGTTAATTTATTAAAGATTAAAATTCACTTTCCCTCCCCTTCCCTTCGAATCCCTCCGATTTGGGGGACGCAAAAAGTGTGATTTGGAGGGATTTTGCTCCCCTCCCCTCCCCTTCTAAAAATTGAACCAAACACATTTCATTTTAAATATTTCCTCCCCTCCCTTCCACTTACCTCGAACCAAACGCACCTAAGTGTTTCCTCGTTCCTTTGGAATAGTTTGTCTTTTTATTTTGTTCAATTTAATCAGTGTTACTTATTATTAGAATTTTTCATTTTTGTTAGTATTTTTTATTATTAATGTAATTAAATTTTAACTAAATTAAATGACAAACTTTTTTATCTAGAGCTTTCCTCTTCAAATTAAAACTACGTTAGTCTTGAGATTTTGAGGTTGTGAGTTTTGAAGAGAGCGATGTATAGAAACAATTAAAATAGTGTTAGTTGAGATTTTTGACAAGTCTCAAATTCTAACATAGCAAAGGGGAAGGTGTGGAAATTTTTAGTGGAGATTTTGGTGAGGTTTAGGAGTATGGTCGACATACATGTTGATAACATTTCAATATGAAGGTGACAAACTAAAATGCTAAAATCTATCCTGGAGAAAGAGTTATGGACTTAGTAATTTTTCCAAGCAATAAGTGTAGATGTTTCGACCAAGGCATTTGAGATGTACAACGTAGTTGAATAACCACTTTTTGGCCTTGCCCGTATTAAACAAATGTGTGTGGAAGCGGCTTTCGAAGCAAAAGACATGCAATGCAGAACATAAAATTTAGTGGAGAAAAGCCCGCCTTTAGCAGTTATTTGAACTTGCCAAACATCTGTCAGGGTCCAAATAATTAAGAAAGGGTAAAGACCTACTTCAAATCCCTTCTTTTTGGGGAGGGAATTTGTAAAAGGCAAATTTTAAGACTTTCTCCTGCAAAGGACATAGAGAATTTTACTGGGTAAATAAAAAAATTCCTCATGCAAAAGGCGAAGATAAGACATTATTATGTGAAAGATCAAGGAGACTTGCAAAAGGCAGATAAAAAGATATGATGTTTCTCACGCAAAAGGCATATAGAACTTTCTCGTGCAAAAGGCAGGGAAATCTTACAAAAGGGAGGTACAAAATAAACATGATTTTCTCTTGCAAAAGGCAATGAGAATTTTCCTGTTCAAAATGTAACACCCCCTTCTAATTCCCCAAATATTATATATATATATATATATATATATATATATATATATATATATATATATATATATATATATATATATATATATATATATATATATATATATATATATATATATATATATATATATATATATATATATATATATATATATATATATATATATATTACACAAAGAAAGTAGAATGCATAACAAGAGGGCGTCACATGATATTTCTCTCAATATTAAAATCATACATGCACACTGGTCATAATCATAACACATATTTGAATCTCATGCTTTAGAACAATTCATGCATTTTCACAGCGGATCATTTAATGTTCACAAATACTATCAATGATTACATCTCATACTATAATCATTTGATGAAAAAGTAACGAATCTATAATATAACCAAGTCATCAGAATTCATGCATCGACACCAAGGCCACATCAACATAGTATCTCATTCATACAAATTAAAATAGATGAGAATACATAACAAATCTCATCAAAGCAGAAATCCAGATAAAATCTTGTGTTACATGACCAGAGCAATGACTCAACTACCTAGTGTAAGGAATAAACTAAGTAAACTCCTTCAACTAGTCTCGTGCGAAGCACCGCTATCCTCAGAACCTACACGCTGTCCACATAGAGGCAACATCATAACAGAAGGTGAGAATTCACATCATTCTCCAAAAGTATATAAATGAAAATAATATAGAAACAAGATCTATTCACGGATTCCATACACTTCAAGTGATATTCTAAGATTACATGATTATACAAACATTCCAAGTATAACATATTCATATTTATTACACATAGCATAAATGTCATCCATCTAAATAATTCAATTATCCATATGATTAAACATCACAATTTCATTACACACATCGCTTATTCAATAATGACTCATGTGACAACAATGAAATGTGACTCAATATGCATGTGGTACCAATCTTAGGAACATTTCGTTAACCCCGCTTCCGATTCATTATCATAGAATCCAAGCCACTTCCGATCCAGACAAGACCAAAAGCCTCCACTACTTATCCCTAATGGGATCGAGTCAAATGTGAACCCAACGTTTCACCGCTACTTATCCATCATGGATCGAGCCAATTATGAATCCAAAGTTTCATTGCTACTTATCCACACAAGGATCAAGCCAAATGTATGCATGTACAACTCATCGAGACAACATATGCAAATTAAGATTATTCACAAAACCTCAATTATCCAAGCATATCATCACCATTCAACTCATGTGAATTATCCATCAATTACACATCATCATGTTCCAACAACAAAATCATTACATGTATCATATACATATCATCACATATAACCAATAACATTATGACATATCATTCCACCAATGTTATTCATAACATTCAATTAAGAATAGCACACACTATATTCAAGTAATCATCCATACATTGAAATAGTATTCAAACCAATCCAAAGCACATTTAATCACGATCAGATCAATTAATCACATACATGAAAATACTAAAATAAATATAATCACATAATATTTCATGTCAAAAGATCCTAAAAATAATATTTTTCATTCCAGGTCACGCTAAGCCTAGCCTATTGCGCTAAGCGCACCTCCCTGAACAAACAAACCTAAGAGTCAAAACATTTTGCGCTAAGCGGGCTTCTCCCCGCGCTAAGCGCGGTCTGTGATTCTGCACTTTTTATGCTATGAACCAGTTTCTTTCTCCCATGAAATTACCACATAAAACCCATTCCAATAAACCAAATAACATTATTAAAGGGTATCCTAACATGTTTCTAGTCACGGGTCATCATTCTAAGTTGAAAAACATAATTTCCTTTTAAACCTTAACATTCAAAGATTCTAGAAATTGAAATTGAACAACCTAGCATGTTACTAATCATTACCCACTACATACAATCAAACAATAACATGGATTCTCCCCCTTACCTCTTGAAGATTCCTCTTCTAGGGTTTCCTCTTCACTTTTATTTTTCTCCTCTTCTCTTCTCTTCTTTCCTCTTTCTCTTCTTTCACCAAATGACAATTCTAATTATGATTTCCTTCTAACCCTTTACTAACTAGGATTGTCTTATTGGGCTTAATACTTAACACATCTCTATTACTTCTATTTTCATAAATAGGCCCAATACTAAATAACCACTATTCTACTCATAAAACACAATTATTTAAATAATACACATATTCAAATAATTCACATTTAAATTAAAACACCCAATTAAATTAATTATCACATAATATAATATATAATAATAATTAATAATTAACTATAAAAATTGGGATGTTACACAAAAGGCAGAAAAATCTCGTGAATGGCAAGCAAAAAGTACATGATAGTTTCTCACGCAAAATGCAATAAGATTTCCTCGTGCAAAAGGCCGAGAAGACTTGCAAAAGGCGAGTGAAAAGGTAAAAGTTATCCCTCACGCAAAAGGCAATGAAGGACTTCTCTCGAGAAAAAGGCAGAGAAAGGAAAGTTGAAAGTAAATGACAATTTCTCACACAAAAGGTAATGAGAAACTTCTCTTGCAAAAGGCCAAGAATACTTGCGAAAGGCAAGCAAAAAGTAAATGACATTTTCTCACAAAAGGTAATGAGAAACTTCTCATGCAAAAGGCCGAGAGGACTCTATTTAGTTATGCATTTGATTAATTAATTATTTATTTGATTTTTGTGAGTAATTGTTTTAATTATTTGATGTATGTTGTAGGTGAGAGGTGAATGAAGAAATATTTTAATTAGTGAGAATTGTAGAATTTTGGTAATTGAACCTAATTGAGAAATGTAATTAGTAATGTGGGGCTTATGAGAAGTAAGCCCATTAACTTTGTTAACATAGTGGATGTTATTTTATTAGTTTAATAAAATAAAAGAAATATGAGTTAGTAAAAGGAATAACAAAAGAGGAGAGAAAAGAGTTTCACGGGAAAATAATAGAAAGGAAGAGAAATAAGAAAAAGGGCAAGAACGTTAAAGTCAGTACAATCGACCTAGAACAAGGTAAGGGTGGGTTTTCATTTGATTATTGAGATTGTTGATAATACATGGTGGGTAGAAGTATGTTAGGAGTGATATCCTTAATTTTATATGGTTTGTGAATGTTAGATTTTGAATGATAATCTATGAATTTGATGAGTAATTATGTTTTGATGTTTCCATTTGAATGTACATGTTAGATATAGGTTATAGTGCCTTAAATCGTGAAAAATTGTATGTTTAAATGTGTTTTAGGGTTAAGAAATCGCATGGCTTTGTTGTTGTCAACGCAGAGATTTTTTTGATTTTTGCAGAGGGCACTTGACGCGAATATTTTTGTAAGTCGGCACTGTGAGCACGCTTAGCGCAACCTGAGAGACGAAATTTTATATTTTTATTAATTTGGTATGATATTATGTGTCATTATGTTTTATAGTAATTAATGCTTAATTTTATAATTTTAAACTACTTGTTTGATATGTTTTGGAAGGCTATTTGTGAAGGAAATGGAACATGTTTATATTGTTATAATGTGTTTTATGAATTGATGTTAGAATGTAATGATACGTCATGTATTACTTGCTATGTGTTGTTATGGTGGTATGGTATGGTGTATAATTCATGAATATATGCATGTGTGTGCAATTGTGTGGAAATCCAAATGTGATGAATTATTGAGATATGCATGGATGTTAAGATTAGAGAATGATCTTAATTTCATATGGTTTTTGAGATTGCACATTTATCATTTTTTCAAGAGGTAATTCTTGTTAGTTCAGTGGGAGCTAGTGACTTGTCTCAAACCTAGAGAGGGGTTTGAAAGCTTAGAGAACAGACTTTAGTTTGCTATCGTTTAGAGAACAAATCTGGTTTAAAGTAAAAGCTGAAAAATGATAACAATAGATTAGTACCACATGCATAAGTATTGTATTTAAGTTGCATTGAGTCACATGGTGTTCATGTTTGCAATATAGAATTATTTGGACGATGTGGAATTGCGCATTGTACCAAATACTTATGAATAATATTATAGATTGGGTGATGTTATGTATATAAAGTATATGAAATATGAGAATATTTGTTTTATATATGAATGTTATGAATTATGCATTGTTATATAATTTCTATAATTATGTGAATTATTATCCTTCTATTGGAATTATGTTTTATACGACATCGCTTATGTATTGAAGATTAGAGTTGCTTTGGCGAGAGTGAAACTGAAGAAGCTATCTTTATTTTATTTTCTTATTGTGGATTTTCTTGTATACTTTATTTTAATTGTTATGATACATTTAGTCATGTGGCAAATTGGCTTGTATGCCTTAGTTGATTTAATGAAGGAGTTTTATTTCTGAGACTTAAATTATAATTGTTAAATGAAAGTGATTATGCTGCTACATGATATGAGAAAGTGTATGAAAGCATGATATTTTAATTAAGTGTTATTGAACATGACATGTATATGGATTGCATGAAGTATGTGTGACACCCTTGTTAGAGAAACATGATTAATTTTTACTCTGATTTTATATTGTTTTATTTCGTGGGGTTTAGAAGGGTGTTATATTAGTGATATCAGAGTATAGTCGGTTAGTTAATGTGTTTAGTCCCATTTATATTCAATATGTATAGGTGACACTATCTTTATTATTGTTCTAACGAGAATTTGTTGTTGTAAATTCTCATAACAATGGTTAGAGAAGGAATGCCGATGCAATTGTTGAAGCTTTGGTAATATTGGTAGGAGCAATTGGGAAGAAGTTGCACGTCAATGTGAATGATGGGAATAACAACAATGATAATGAGTTTCGTGGTTCAGGGAAGTTTCATAGGAATAATCCACCGATTTTCAAAGGAGTGCATGAACCTGACAAGGCACAGATATGGCTGAAAGCGATAGAGAAGATCTTTAGAGTCATGAACTGTTCTGATACGCAGAAGGTGCAGTTTGGCACCCATATGCTCTAAAATAAAGTCGAGGACTGGTGGGGTAACACTAGTCAAATATTTGAAGAAGAGGAAGTTGAAATTACTTGGGTTGTTTTTAGGGAAGCATTTTTGGAGAAGTATTTTTCAGAAGATGTGTTTGGGAAGAATGAAATTGAGTTCCTTGAGCTGAAGCAGCGTAACTCAACTAGGGAGAGTATGCAGCAAGGCTTAAAGAGCTAATTAAGTTTTATCCTCATTGTAATGTTGCTAATGTTGAGAGATCCAAATGTCTTAAGTTTGTGAACGAGTTGAAGCCTAAAATCAAGCAAGCCATGGGTTACCAGCATATTTCACGATGTTTTAAGCTGGTTAACAAGAGTAGGATCTATGATGAACATAGTAGAGATCGTTCTACTCATTATAAGAGTTTGAATGAGAAGAAATGAAAAAATTTAATTTAGAGGGAAGTCGTATATGACTCCTAATGATAAGGGGAAACAAAAACTAGTTATGAAAAGAAGTCGAGTGGGGGAGGAGATCCTACTCTGGTTAAGTGTTTTAAATGTGGTGTTGAAGGATATTATGCTCTTGAGTGTACAAGTATTGAAATAAAGTGTTTCAAGTATTGCAATTCATGCCACAAGGCTTATGAGTGCAAAGGGTGAGGGTGTGACTGGATACAACTATGGTGAGCAAGGGCACATTAGTACCAAGTGTGACAAATATAAGAAGGGGAAATCTAGAGGAAATGTGTTTGCTCTATAAGGTTTTGAGACTAGCGTTGAAGACATATTAATCAAAGGTAAGTGCTTCATTAATGGTACACCTTTAGTTGCTATAATTGATACTGGAGCGACACATTCTTTTATTTCTTTGGATTGTGTTAAGAGATTAAATCTTGAGTTATCTGTTGTGAATGAAAGTATTGTTATTGATATTCCTGCTATGGGTTCAGTGACTACTTCATATGTGTGTTTGAATTATCCATTGAGAATTTATGGTAGATATTTTGGAGTTGACTTTGTGTGTCTTCAGTTAGATCAACTTGATGTTATCCTTGGGATGAACTAGTTGGAAACCAACTATGTTTATATCAACTCATTTGCTAAGATAATTATTTTTCTTAAACCTGATAATGGAGGGGATTTGTTTATGTCTGCTAAGAAATTGAATGACACAATGCACGAGGGCGCCGAGATGTTTATGTTGATGGAAAATTTGAGTATTAGTGAAAACATAATAATTGGAGAATTGTTGAGAGTTCATGATTTTCCAAAAGTATTTCCTGAAGAGATAAGTGATTTACCACCTGGACGCAAATTGGAGTTTGCGATTGACTTAGTACTTGGGACTAGTTTAATATCAATGGCTACATATCGTATGTCAGCATCCGAATTGAAAGAGTTGCATAGTCGACTTGAATATCTACTTGAGAAGAGATTCATTTGTTTGAGTGTGTCAGTGTGGGGTGCACCAGTCTTGTTATTAAGAAGAAATAAGGTTCAATGAGACTTTGTATGGACTATAGATAACTGAATAAGATGACTATTAATAATAAGTATCCACTTCCGAGGATTTATGATTTGATGTATCAGTTGGTTAGTGAAAGTGTGTTCAGTAAGATAGATTTGAGATCTGGGTATCATCAGATTCGTGTGAAGGCTGAAGATAATCAGAAGACTCATTTTAGAATGAGGTATGATAACTATGAGTATTATGTGATGTCTTTTGGGGTGACCAATGTGCCATGTGTATTTATGGATTATATGAACAGGATTTTCCATCCATATTTGGACAAGTTTATGGTTGTTTTCATTGATGATATTTTGATCTATTTGAATATTGAAGACGATCATGCAGAGCATGTGAAGATTGTGTTAATAGTATTAAAGGAGAAGCAGTTGTATGCTAAAATTTCTAAGTTTGATTTGTGGTTGAAAGAAGTGAGTTTCCTCGGCCATGTGATTTCTAGTGGAGGTATTGTGGTTGAGAAGCAGTTGTATGCTAAAATCGGGGTTTTTCAATGAAAAGTCAACTGAACTTTGACTGAGCGTAACTTCTTCATACTTTCTCAGAAAGTTTTCCACCACCTCTCATTTTGAAGAGAATTCAATTCTCTACAACTTCATGTCTCACAAGAATGTTCAAAAAATGCTTCATTTTGAAGATATGGATCAAAACATTATAGGTTCTTTTCAAAGTCAACAAAAAGTCAACTTTTTGTATTGAAGATTTATTGAGCATGGAAACTCCAATTGATATGAAAACAAAGAGGTTGTTTAGAGGACACCTAGAGATTTCTAAAAAGTCCAAGAACACTCAAAAATGTGGAAAATTGAGCAAAATACACCTTGCACAAGTTGGGCACTTTTGGACAATTGCACAAAGAGAGATATTTGTCAAAATCCAATTTTTTCCAAATGGGCCTATAATTTTATGATCCAAACTTGATCATAATATTATTTGTGACCTATTGATGCCTTGCCACGACCACATTCTATTTTTTTGATTTATTTTTGAATTTAAAAGCATTTAATTCAAATTTAAATTATATAAAATATGAAAACAAGGTATATTTTCAAATGGATCGGATTTTTATCAAACTTGAGCTCCAAGATAGCCTACACAACTTGCCAAATTCGTGCTAGCTCTCATATGGAAGAGAAAATCAAATTTTCAAAAGATTTGATTTGATTTGAAAGAGAAAATTTTATGCATTCAAGAGAAGATATTTTTTCATTCTTTTTGCTCTCATTCCTCACTCTATAAATACCCAACAGATTGCACAAGACCAAGGATGAAACCCTAGCCCTTACAACAACCCTTATTTTTCTCAAATTTTTTCCAAAGTTGTCAATTTCGAATTTCAAATTCCAGAAGGTTTCAAGGTGTTCTAGCCATCCAAACGTGTTCCTGAGGTTCCCAGGGTTCAATACCAATCCTTACTCGAAGCCAAATCATCCTGAATCGTGCCATCAAACTCTCACCGGTTTGGATTTTTTCTCAATTTCGATTTTTGTATTTCATGCATTGCTAATCGTTTTCATGTGTTTATTTGAACTCAGGATATTCTTTAGGGTGCGTATGATGCATTACATGTGAGTTTCCACGTAGAAATCGCAGATTACCATTGCTAGGGCTTTTAGGGCTGTGAGTTTTGAAACACGAGTTCCAGGCCGTTTTAGGGGAAAAGGATAGCACCATCGTGCTCGCAAGGATCAAATTAGTCGATCCGGGCTTTTGTTTCGCTTTGAATGATGCGTTTTGCAGGTTTTTCAAGTTGATGGGCAATCGGAGAAGATGACCGGAGCCCTAGCTCCGGCGTAGACTCCGGCGTTGAAGTGACCTTGGCGTGGCACAATGGCATGCTTTGATTGGCTCACGCGTTACAACCTTGGCCCACTTGTTGACTGCGTTTGAATTTCAGAAATCCAGGACACGTTTACATACATAATGCCATGTTCCCAATTCCTAAACCCCAACGCGTTGGCTCAATGGTAAAGGCAAGCAGGCTTAAGTTTTCACCAAGAGGTCTCCAGTTCGATCCCTGGTAAGTCCATTCCTTTTTTACTCTTTGAAAACTAACTTATATTTTTCTATTTTCTTTTTTCTTTAATATTTTCATGCATTTTAATTTATTTTCAAATAATTTTATCATGCATCTAAAAAACTCCAAAAATATTTCTTTTTGCATTATCATCAGAAAAATACTTATTTAATTTTTAATATTAAAAAAATTATTTTTGCATGCATATTTGATTTAATTACTAATTAATCATTTAAATGACTTTTAATTGTTTTTAAATATCGAAATCGATTCCGAAAATTATCAAAAATTTATCTTATCATATTAATGTCATTACTAACATAAAACCTTTTTTTCTCATTCAAAAATCATGCTTTTTACTAACATTTTCTTCTTATGCAATTTTCTCGTATTTCCGATTATGTATCTGTTCACAGGTTGTAACATTTCAGACGACTTTTCTTGCTTTTCTTTTCCAATTATGTAACTGCTCATGGGATGTAATAGTTTAATTAGGACTTTTACTTTCCGCACTCTTATTATGTAACTGCCCCAAAGCCATGTAATAGCGTAGGACTTTATCTTTCCGCACTTTACATTTCCGCAATTTACTTTGCGCACCCTATAAACTGCTAGTAATTAGGCGTGTATGGCAAGATAAAATTGGACATAGATCACTCGTAATTGCAAGATAACCTGAATGTGACACACTTTTTTCACACATGCACCCCTTAGGGTAATTCTCTCTCGTTCCTTTACGAACACAAATGGTCAAGTCCCTCGAACGTAGAGGTATTCTAGCACCGTTGCCTTCAAAACAAATCATCATAGTCCCTTCGATACAAAGATCATAGACCCACAATGTCGCCTACGAATACATGATCTTGACCCTCGATTGTCGCCTACGAAAAATGATGATAGTCCCTTCGAATGTGCTAGGATACTTCCTACAAGTTGCCTTCTATGACCATCCGATGTCCCTTCGAATGTCCCGCTTACATCCAACGAATAAGGTTACCTACCAACTAATGGTACGGATAACACTATTCTAAAGGAACGTAAAACAACACGAAAACGACCATTCTGAGTAGGTAATAAGACTTTTAGTTGCTTGCTCTATCAAAATACTTTTCACACCTCACACTTTTGTCAAAGTTCAAACTCTTTTCAAAATAAAACATTTCCGAACACTTTGTATACATTCCTACATGAATCATTACAAAGTCAAAGCGAAATGCCTTTTTCAAAACATTTTTGTCAAACACACAGAAAGCACATTTTTTTAAAAAATGATCTAAGAGCAACTAAGAGCCCGTAGATAACTACAGATGAAAAGGGGTGCTAATACCTTCCCTTTTCATAACCTTCTCCCTTACTCAGAATCTAACGAAGGTCTTTTCCTGTTCTTTTCACCTTCCCTTAATTGGATAAAAGAAAAGTCGGTGGCGACTCTTGCTATCCGCACATTTGCGATACAAAAATCTCAAAGTCAGTTCACCGTATTATAGACGCTATGATTCCTATGGAAGTCAACTTACCTTCTTGGAGACATGAAAGTTTTGAAAGTAGTGCTAATAATCAAGGGTTGGACGATGAGGCCGACTTGTTGGACGATATGCGGAATGGAACTGATGTCCGAGAAATTGCAGCTAAGAAGAGTGTAGCACGAAGGTATAACCTGGAATTTAAGTTATGGGGCTTTGAAGAGGGATACTTAGTCCTCAAAAAGGTTACTAATCCTACGAAAAAAGGGAAGCTATCACCTAACTGGGAAGACCCGTTACGGGTATTGGAAAAGTTCAACAATGGCGCTTACAAGCTGGAAACTTTAGATGGAGTAGAAATACCTAGGACTTGGCATGTATCTAGTCTTAGGCTTTATTTCAGTTAAATTATGTAAGCTGATGTCATGAATAAAGTCGGTGCACTCTTTTCCCTAGGCAAGGGCCAAGGTTTTTAATGAGGCACCTTAAGAAAACTTAGTTTGTGTAAAGATCAAATAGGATGTAACCTCTTAAGTTATACACCTCGGCTGGACCTGTTAAGGCACGGGTTTCGGGTGTACCCTCACCGGCTCCATGCCACCGGCTCTGCACCTCGGCTAGGACTTTTAAGGCACTGGTTTAGGGTGTACCCTCCCGAGATCTACACCTCGATTGGGCCTCTTAAGGCACTAGTTTCGGGTGTACCCTCACCGGCTCCATGCCACTGGCTCTACGCCTTAGGCTCTACACCTCGGTTAGGTCTCTTAAGGCACTAGTTTCGGGTGTACCCTCTTGAGCTCTTATTAGTTGAAATGAAGAAAAATGAAGATTTTGTTCTCGCTCGCAAGGTGTTCAATGAAATGTCCCAACGAGATTCTTTCTTCTTTTTGCTTCACTTTTGATTTTCTTATGCTGAGATGTTGTGTTGTTGATGATTATGTTCACATTTCAGCTTGTAAATAGGTTATGATGTTGTCGTTATTGTCGTCTTGCAACTCACATTTTGTTGCTGCAACTCAAATCCCTGAGCTAAGAACTCAACTCCTTCAAAGTATATATATATATATATATATATATATATATATATATATATATATATATATATATATACATAACACTCTTCTTTGTACTTATTTTGTCTAATTGATAACTCATTCCTGAAGGCGTGCCTTGTGATACCCCAAATAATTCAATTATTAAATGATTAGAAATTTAATTATTAATTTAATTAAAGGTTTAATTATTGGTATTTTTGAATTAAAAGATTTAATTAATTAATTAAATAATGGGAGTGTTAGGGGTGTAAAGTGGAATCGGGAGGTGTTAGAGTAAAATGCTCTAATTATTCTAATTAATCTAATTTATTTATTTCTATTATTTGGAAAATAAAAAGGAATAAATAAAGGAATTGAGGAATAAGAGAAGGATTGGAAAAAATTAGGATTCATTCTACGTGCTTTTGGAAAAGAGAAGAGAAAGAGGAGAAAAAGACAATTCGCTGAGAATTCGAAGATTCATCGCGAGGTAAGGGATGATTGAGTCTGATTATTATGCCTTATAGGTTTTGATGATCAATAGAGCGAATTGATCCGTTAGGAATCTCGAATTAGGATCCTAGGTTGTGCCCTACCGTATAATCCGACGTAAAATCTTCAATTGGAATTGTTATGAACAGTTAAATTATGTAGGATGATCCTAGACTAATTGGAAAACATGATTTTGTGATTAAATGGATGTAAAAACGGATTAAGAAATGTTGTTCTGGTATAATTTAAAGTTTGGTGATGAATGGAATTAATAGGAATTGGAAACAGTGGAGAAAAACTGGTTTTTGGGTGAAAAGTAACAGTATGGGTCGACACATAGCCTTATGGATCGATGCAAGCAGTGAAAATGTAGAAAACTAGAAGCGTAGGAATCATATGCATCGACTCATAGGAAGAAAAATTAAGCTATGCATCGACACATACGTGTTATGCATCGACACATACTGAACTATTTTTGAAAAAGGCGAATTTTAATCGTATGCATCGATGCATACGTTCTATGTGTCGACACAAGCAAGTTATGTATTGACACATGAAGTTTTGTGTCGATACATACTGTATTGGACAGAAGGGAAATTTCTGAAAACGGTTTCGGTCATATCTTTGCGATCGTAACTCCGATTTAGGCATAATTGGTATCGTTGGAAAGCTTAGAATGAGTACTATCTGTTAATAACATTTTTAAAACCATTAGTTGAGATCCTGAAGGATTTTTTTGGTTTTCGTATGTAGGGATTCGTTGTAATTCGTATTTATCCATTGTGTATACTTGCTGTGTGTTAATTTCATGTGTTGTAATTAACGTTATATGTCATGACTTGCTGTTATCATGTGTTGATTGATGGTGTGGCTATGTATGGCATGGTGTGGAATTATGTTGTAATCATATTCTGTGGATTGAATGTTGCATGCTTAATGATGTGCATGCATATGCATTCTGGTGTAGTTAATTCCCATTGTGTGGAATTTGGCTCATATTGCCGATAACCGTACCCGGGTGATTGTGGGTGGTGAGGCTGGATTCGTGTCCGGGTGATTGTGGACGAATCGATGTTGGTGACTTGGTCACGTTTGGTACCACATGCATTGAGTCTGCATTGCATATGTAATTATAACATGTTAGGATGATTTCCAGTGTTATACTTGCATTAATTGTTATTATGTGCATAATGAACTGTATGACATCGTATTTGTGGATTGTTATCTGGTTATGCTAATGCGAGTGGAATAATGCATTGATTGTTTTATTGTTTTAAAGAAACGCATAATGCATTTTAATTTTGATGAAATCTCACCTTTACTTTGATGATTTCAGATTGAAGTGATTAGCTGCTCAGAATTTGGTGAGGATGGCTTATAGAGCTATGCTATTTAGATTTATCCGCGTGTCAGTGTCATGCTCTGATAGATGTAATACTGGGGAACGATTGTTTAGGAATTTTAAGGATTGTTTAGGAATTTTAAGGATTGTTAAACTTGTTTCTTTGAGTTTATGTTTTGAAATAACTATGAATTGAGTTATTATGGATTTTTATGTTCTTTCCGCTGTGTAAAACATAACTGTTGGTTGAATTATATTTAATAAGTTCTTCAGTAAATACATGACTACTGGTTTGTTATTTGGTTTTTTTGAATTTTTAAATTGTGACGTCCTTTTCGTAATGTTAAACTCTGATTAATTATATAATTCGCGAGAAAATTAGAAGGGATATTACATGCCTTATGGAACAAGTTTATGGAACAAGTTTTGGTAGCCCAGAGGGGGGTTTCCCACCTCCATACACAGATGGATATGGTGTTCACATGGTAAGTGCATTCCTGAACATAAGAATTTTAGAATTGGCGTTCAATTATCCAAGGTTTCATTTACTTTGCTTCTGATTCTTTTCAGTCATGTAAGGTTTAGTATGTTGCTTAATACAAAACTTAATTGTTGCACCCCTAAATTAGGATACAAGGTTATAATTAGATTATCTTTAGATTTAGTCACTAGTGTACGCGAAATTTCAGTAATAGTCAGGATTTTAAAATCTTAATTCATCTTAAGTAATAGTAGTAGTACAATGTTGCTTTCAATGCATCCTATTAAGAATCTCACGAACTAGAGATCTTCTAGAGGCTAAAATGATTTGATGGATATTTGGTGTTGTCCGAAGTTGTAGTAGGGTGGAGTAACTTCACTTGCATCTTGTTCTTGTAAGTCTCAGTTGTAGATGGGCTTGTAATACGAGCAAAGGAAAGTTAGCTTGATTTATAGATGTAACAAATCAGGTCAGGAATCATATCATCCAGTATTGTTAATTGCCTCTCAATTGTTGGACAACTCAGTTAACTTGGATGCATTTATAGATAAACTTAAATGCTTGCATCTAATAAGTTGAAGTTGTATCCAGTGTTGAGTTAAGTATACTGCTGCTATTGCTACTTTCCTCAAGGGGGATTCACATATTGCAAAATTTGGAATTCTAGAAAAAACTACCTTGTTGAAGGGCATTAAAAGCTAAAGTATATTTAGGCTATGATCTCGTTATTGGTTGTTACTTCCGACTTGAGCATGCATATATGGCTTGGAATGAGTAGTCTCTTGGATAAACTTGCTTATGAGATTACAATGGAAAAGATGAACCACAACCGCATAAACTTGCTTATAAATTGTTGTTCTATGAATTTGTTTTATTTAAAATCAAAGCATTGAAAATAAAAATTTTATTTTAGATTATGGTTATTTTAATATATAATTAAAAATGTTTTAAAAAATATTGAGACAAATATTTTATGCGGATTTACCTGCGGTTATTTCCTGAAGATTTTTCTCCGGAATTTATTACCCACAAAGATATTAGCTGGGAACCATAAACTGTAGAAAAATCCGCAGGAAACTCTGCAGGAAAATCTAGTTTTTCTAGTAGTGTAAGTATCACTAATTTAAGAAAGAATGAAACAACAGTCCTTCAAATAAAACTATTGCTATGAAGCACTATGTCCACTCACTCGAGATTCTGTTAAAGAGACAACCATAGCTAGTAAATCCTCTCCACAAAATATCTTTCCAGAAAGAGTTTGCATTCATCTGATATGACCTTCAAATGTTAATTTTGGTACCTGACAAAGTGCAAGCTTCAAATGTTAATACTAAGTTACTAACTGCAATTATATCTATCACAATGATCCATGTAATGCAATATCCACCTTGTGTTAAGGTTGTGCTTCAAAGTCTCAACCTAACTTCATAATTTCATCTCATCCATGCATGAATAATGACTTTGCAGTGAATATGTACTACAAAGCCATATCTTTATGATATACTTCTCTAACCGTTGAGTATGTACACATCCCAAACATGTTATTATAGAGCCATATATTATTACTCTTTACATCCCTATGAATAATAGCAGTAACATAATAGTGTAAATAAGTCAATCCAATGAACAATATCAAGAGCAATTCAAAATCTATTAGACCAAATCAACAACTCAACTCACTTTTCTTCATGCAAAAATCACTTAAGCAAACATTCTTCATACAATCTTATAAGCCCTCTTCAAATCTTATTGAAACAGACAATAAATTATATGTTAACATAACACCATACATTCATTTTTTCAACTTCCAAATCAATAGAAATACATTAAAATAAATAGTATACAAAATTAAGAACTACTTCAGTCGGTTGTGAAATGAATTTGGACAAAATTAAGAACAGTTTCAATTAAGGTAAAAACAATTTTGATTTGGGTGTTGGAGGGTGAAAATTTATCCGGGTTCTGAAGAGAGATTGATTCAGATGGAAATCGATTTGAAATTAGAAAGAGATTCAGTTAAAAATCAAAACTTGAAGATGATTCTATTAAAAAAAACACCCATTTGATGATATGAATTCAGTGGCCTCACATTATGTCTTTTCAGCCGAGCCTCTCTTTCCTCTGTCTCCTATGAAGAAACATGTTCTACGATTCAGATCCCACGCCCGGGTATGTTCAGATCTATAAAACCATAATGAACTACAGTGGCTTTGCTTCTAAAGGATATAATTATGATGTGAAAAACGATGACTTGTGGTGTGACCTTAGATTGTTGAAGGGACCTAGTTTTTTGACGAAAAATGGGAGAAGAAGAGTGAATAGTGGCAAAGAGGAGAAGAAAGAGAATGAGGCAATGAGGTTTATCAAAATATGCAAATGGGGATGATGTTTTTTTTTAGTTTTCTATGATCATTTATCAGATTGCTTGGAATGAGAAATGTTTTGCAAAACAGAGAGAATAGACGATTGAAGAGACGCAACAGATGAATAGAATGATTGAGTTGTTTCAACTAAATAATACTCCAGATGAATAAAGATGAATAGATTTTGTTTCTGCATTGAAAGGAAAAAGGGTTTGCGCAAAATTAAAACGTTTGAGATACACTACGACACATCCAATGTAGCAGTTATTTATTTTGACAACTAAAATTTGTTTAACTGTTTTAATTTGGAGATTAAAGTAATTATGATAGTGGTTAACTTTTATATATTAAAGTAGATTCTTACTATTTTTTATATATAATTTGCCACATTTCTTCTCTTCTACTAAGTGTTTTTTCTTCTCCCTAACTTGGAAACATTATATGTAGGTAATAGCTACGAGGCTTATATCCCAATTTATGGTTGCAATAGGGAAGTGCGGATGTTCATCTCCAACTCACGTGAAAATTCTAAACGAAGATTTTGGAAATGTGATAATTCAAGTGTAACGTCAAGTTGCAAGGTTTTCTTATGGGATGATGAAGTTGAGCGCATCATATCAACTCAACCTAAAGACAGAAACAATACTTAATGATAAAAGGCATAACGTTTCAATTTACACAAACATAACATAAGTTGTCTTAGAATTACATCAAAATAACATAACTTGTGTCTTGCACCATAAATTGTCTAAGAGTTACACAAATAGAACATTACTTGTATTATCATTAAACAAACACAATTATAACAAGTCTTAGAATTACACAAACACAAACAGCGTAACTTATCATAGAATTACATAACACAATCACAAGTCCAAAATGCACATTTGTCCATGTTGTTAGATAACACCGCTCATTTGTGACGAACCTTCACATCAAGTTCCCATAAAAATATTTAATCTACCTACACCCCTAGTCTCGTTAAGATGACATATATGAAGCTAGAAGTTCTCAAGGTGTAAATGTTAAGTTAGTGGCTCAGAATATAGTTCTTCAAGCATATATGTATATTTTGAATGACATTGATAAAGTTCAACATTACTTATCTGATAGTAGTGCAACTGAGACAATTAAATAGCTATAATAAATGCCTAGATTTAATGTAGTAATTTAGATTGTATTAGTAATAGTGTGTTTGTTTTCACGGCAAAATATACTTCTTTAAAATTGGAATTAGAGATTTAAAATTTGCATAGAATTCGAAAATAATAATACATTAATATTATAGTTTATGACTATTCACAAACATGTAAAATAAGTGTACTAGAAATATAACCTATAATATCATGACTTATTTAAAAATATTTATGATCCATTTGGTTAAGTGATAAGAGCAGAATAAATGTTGCTAGTTGTTGAGGAAACCGGGTACGAATGCAAACAGTTCTCGGCTAAACCAGTTCAACCGATCGGTTTGGAATTTATTTAGAAAGACCTTTTCATGACCTAGCATTGAGTGTGATACTTTTCTCTCAAATCCATTTTTGTTATTCTTGTGATGACTTAGCTTCAGGGGTTTGTGTTGTCGTCCATGGTTTGGATGCTAAAGTGAGGCTAAAAGGTTATTAACGTTAAGCATCCGAATTTTTGTTGACAATTTGCTTGAAGTTTTTCATTTTCATTTTCTTAAATTGTTAGTTATGTGTTACAATTTCGTATTATTTTTTGGATAACTTGTTAATTTGTTAATTTTTTTACCTAGCAAAAGTTCGTGTGATTTGTTGTACGTGAGCTTCTATTTGTTAATTTTTTTAGAAAGAGATATTGATCCGATGTCAAGTATAACTGCATACAGTTTCAATCATGTGAAACTGTATTTTGGTTGTCCGATCTCAAAGGAAAAACTCTCCGTTTTCTGGAAACATTTAAATGTTTGTGTAGTTTTTCGGATTGGAATAGGAAAGTCGTGAATTTGTATGTGCTATAATGATAAGAAGTTCAAATTTGAACTTTCGAATGAGAACATTTGGAAGAATGAGTTGTTTCAACAACCAGGTAAAACTATGTATCTCCTCATATAGGTTCTTAAATTTGACTTTTGTCAAGTTTTTTTTATTAAATGTTGTTTTTCTTGTAATGCTTTTGTTTGCATTAAATGTGGTTTTTCTGGTAATAGTTTTGTTTGCAATAAATGTTGTTTTTCTTGTAATGCTTTTGTTTGCATTAAATGTTATTTTTCTTGTAATGATTTTGTTTGCATTTAATTTATGTTTTAAATGTTTGTAATGCTTTTGTTTGCATTTAATGAATGTTCTAAATGTTTGTAATGCTTTTGTTTGCGTTTAATGTATGTTTTAAATATTGTTCTTCTTGATTAATTATTCATTTAACATAATTAGTTTTATGTCATTTAATGCTTACTGAATAATGTATTACTTAAACCCAATTTCAGTCTCTTTTACTTTGGAATCTATCCTTACTTCTAAAATAATCACATATGTTGAATCTCACTTCTTTATCTTCTACTGAGTGTTTTCTCTTCTATCTAACATGGAAACATTATTTGTAGGTAATAGCTACGAGACTTAAATTCCAATTTATGGTTGCAATAGGGCAATGCGGATGTTCTTCTCCAACTCACGTGAAAACTCTAAACGAAGATTTTTGAAATGTGATAATTCGGGTGTAACGTCAAGTTGCAAGATTTTCTTGTGGGGTGATGAAGTTGAGCGCATCATATCAACTCAACCTAAAGAAATAATTGACTGCTATTTCTTAGAAGTTATGCAGGAACTAGGTTGCATAATCATAGACGTTGAAACTAGGAGATAAGAGAAGATGAAATTGAAGTTAGAAAACAAAGGGAAAAAGTCCAATTTGTTTAAGATGTTGTTGATTGTGTCTTGGGTATTGTTCTTTGTTTACCAAAAATGGTAGTGAGTTTAATGTTCATGGTGTCTGTAATTTGTTATGCTTTAGCACCTATAAGATGCCTACTTGTTGAATTTCGTCCCTATGTAGTGTTGTCAATTTAATTTTCATCCCTGTTTTATGTTGTGATGTTTGTATGTTATCCATTAATCTTAATGAAATGCATCTATTTAATTCTTGTTTCTTAATTATTTTAGTGGGTTATCTTTGTAGTTTGGTTAATTCTTTAGTACGTAAAGACAGAAACAATACTTAATGATAAAAGGCATAACAAATCAATTTAAACAAACAAAATATATGTTGTCTTAGAATTACATCAAAATAACATAACTTGTCTCTTGCACCATAAATTGTCTAAGAGTTACACAAATAGTACATTACTTGTATTATCATTACACAAACAAAATTATAATAAGTCTTAGAATTACACAAACACAAAAAGCGTAACTTGTCTTAGAATTACATAACACAATCACAAGTCCAAAATGCACAATAACCTTCTTCATTATAACATAAACAACATTTCTTCTTCGACCTATGACTTGTCCTCAATTCCTATTTCCTTGTAACCTTAGGTTTAATAGGCTTCTTCTTTTGCAAAAAATTACAATGATAAGAGTAGCTCATAAACCACACATATTTAGAAAAATGTCATTGAAGCAGGTTTGGTACTCAACTGGTTTAAGACGTGTAGGAGTAGAAGTAGAAGGAGCATTAAGTACTTCATTTGTTGTTGGAACATGAGCTGATATAATATAGTCAGGACCAGAATGTATTATACCAGCATGAGCACTTTGAGATGATGCAGCATGAACACTCTAATTTGATTCAACAGTGATACTTTGAGATGATGCAACAAGATCTGGTTGAGTTTGAGTAGCCTCAAATGCTGTTGTAAGATTTGCAGGTAGAATTTCAAACTCAATATCATCATCAGAAGAAGCAATTCTAGCCGCCACAATTTTAGCAACCAGATTGAGGTGGCTGACGTTGTTACCACAACTTTACTAATGTACTAATAAATGTCTCCATACTAGCTTGAATTAATGAAGATTCATGCAAACAAAGTATCATCCAAAGTCCATTGATATTGATGAAGTATTTGATTATATAAGTAATGATCCAAGTCAACAACAATAAAACCTTTTAGACGACGACTATTTATCTAGATGTAAAAATTTAAAATCAGCCAACTTCTTTATCAATGAAGACGATATTGATGTGCTCCATGTTGTTAGATAACACCGCTCATTTTTTATGAACCGTCACATCAAGTTTCCATAATTTATTTTTTTAATCTACCTACACCCCTAGTCTCGTTAAGATGACATATATTAAGTTAGAAGTACTAAAGGTTTAAATGTTAAGTTAGTGGCTCAGAATATAGTTCTTCAAGCATATATGTATATTTTGAATAACATTGATAAAGTTCAACCTTACTTATCCGATAGTAATTTAACTGAGACAATTAAATGGACGTAATAAATGCCAAGATTTAATGTAGTAATTAACATTACATTAGTAATAGTGTGTTTGTTTTCACGGAAAAATATACTTCTTTAAAATTTGAATTAGAGATTTAAAATTTGAATAGAATCCAAAAATAATAATACATTAATGTTATATTTTATGATATTCACAAACATGTAAAATAAGTGTACTAGAAATATATCCTACAATATCATGATTTATTTAAAAATATTCATGACTCATTTGGTTAAGTGATAGGAGCTGAATAAATGTTGCTAGTTGTTGATGAAACCGGGTATGTATGCAGTTCCCGGCTAAACTGGACCAACCAATCGGTTTGGAATTTATTTAGAAAGACATTTTCATGACCTAGCATTAAGTGTGATACTTTATCTCAAATCCATTTTTGTTATTCTTGCGATGACTTAGCTTCAGGAGTTTATGTTGCGTTCATGGTTTGGATGCTAAAGTGAGGCTAAAAGGTTGTTAACGTTTAGCATTTGCATTTTTAATGACAAATTTTCTTGAAGTGTTTCCTTTTCATTTTCTTAAATTCATAGTTATGTGTAACACTTTCGTATTATTTTTAAGATAACTTGTTAATTTGTTAATTTTTTTACCTAGCAGAAGTTTGCGGGATTTATCTGATGTCAGGTATAACTGCATACAGTTTCAATCATGTGAAACTGTATTTTGGTTGTCCGGTCTCAAAGGAAAAAACTCTCCGTTTTCTGGAAACCTTTGAATGTCTGTGTAGTTTTTCAGATTGGGATGGGAAAGTTGTGAATCTGTATGTGCTATAATGATAAGAAGTTCAAACTTGAACTTTCGAATGAGAACATTTGGAAGAATGAGTTGCTTCAACAACCGGGTCAAAACTAAGTATCTCCTCATAGAGGTTATTAAATTTGACTTTGTGAAGTTTTTGTTTTAAAAGTTGTTTTTCTTGTAATGCTTTTGTTTTCATTAAATTTTGTTTTTCTTGTAATGGTTTTGTTTGCATTAAATGTTATTTTTCTTGTAATGCTTTTGTATGCATTTAATGTATGTTCTAAATGTTTGCAAAGCTTTTGTTTGCATTTAATGTATGTTCTAAATATTGTTCTTCTTGATTATTTTTTCATTTAAGATAATTAGTTTTATGTAATTTAATGCTTAATGAATAATGTATTACTTAAACCCAATTTCAGTCTCTTTAACTTTGGACTCTATCCTTACTTCTAAAATCATCACATATGTTGAATCTTACTTCTTTATCTTCTACTGAGTGTTTTCTCTTCTATCTAACATGGAAACATTATTTGTAGGTAATAGCTACGAGACTTAAATCCCAATTTGTGGTTGCAATAGGGTAATGCGGATGTTCTACTCCAACTCACGTGAAAACTCTAAACGAAGATTTTGGAAATGTGATAATTCGGGTGTAACGTCAAGTTGCAAGATTTTCTTGTGGGGTGATGAAGTTGAGTGCATCATATCAACTCAACCTAAAGTAATAATTGACTGCAATTTATTAGAAGTTATGCAGGAACTAGGTTGAATAATCACAGACATTAAAACTTGGAGATAAGAGAAGATGAAATTGTAGTTGGAAAACAAAAGGAAAAAGTCCAATTTGTTTAAGATGTTCTTCATTGTGTCATGGGTATTGTTCTTTGTTTACCAGAAATGGTAGTGAGTTCAATGTTCATGGTGTCTGTAATTTGTTATGCTTTAGCACCTATAAGATGCCTACTTGTTGAATTCCGTCCCTATGTAGCATTGCCAATTTGAATTTCATTCGTGTTTTATATTGTGATGTTTGTATGTTATCGATTAATCTTAATGAAATGCATCTATTTAATTCATGTTTCTTAATTATTTTACTGGTTTGTCTTAGTAGTTTGGTTAGCGCTTTAGTACGTAAAGACAAAAACAATAGCAATAGTGTGTTTATTTTCACGGTAAAATATATTTTTTAAAATTTGAATTAGAGATTTAAAATTAGAATAAAATCCGAAAATAATAATACTTTAATATTATATTTTATGACTATTGATAAACATGTAAAATAAGTGTACTAGAAATATATCCTATAATATCATAATTTATTTAAAAATATTCATGGCCCAATTGGTTAAGTGATAAGAGCAGAATAAATGTTTCTAGTTATTGCGAAACCGGGTCTGTATGTAAATAGTTCCCGGCTAAATCGGTTCAACCGACCGGTTTGGAATTTTTTTAGAAAGACTTTTCATGACCTAGCATTGAGTATGATACTTTTCTCTCAAATCCATTTTTGTTATTCTTGTGATGACTTAGCTTCAGGGGTTTGTGTTGTTGTCCATGGTTTGGATGCTAAAGTGAGGCTAAAAGGTTGTTAACATTTAGCATTCGCATTTTTGCTGACAAGTTTTTTTGAAGTGTTTCCTTTTCATTTTATTAAATTGGTAGTTATGTGTTACAATTTGTATTATTTTTTTACCTAACAGAAGTTCGTGTGATTTGTTGTAAGTGAGCTTCTATTTGTTAATTTTTTTGAAAGAGATATTGATCAAATGTCAGGTATAACTGCATACAGTTTCAATCCTGTGAACATGTATTTTTGTTGTTCAATCTCAAAGGAAAAACTCTCCATTTTCTAGAAGCATTTGAATGTTTTTTTAGTTTTTTGCATTGGAATGGGAAAGTTGTGATTCTATACGTGCTATAATGATAAGAAGTTCAAACTTGAACTTTTTAATGAGATCATTTGGAAGACTGGGTTGCTTCATCAACCGGGTAAAACTAAGTATCTCCTCATACAGGTTATTAAATTTGAGTTTTGTCAACTTTTTGTTTTAAATGTTGTTTTTCTTGTAATGCTTTTGTTTGCATCAAATGTTGTTTTTCTTGTAATGTTTTTCTTTGCATTAAATGTTATTTTTTTTGTAATACTTTTGTTTGCATTTAATGTATGTTCTAAATGTTTTTAATGCTTTTCTTTGCATTTAATGTATGTTCTAAATGTTTCTAATGCTTTTGTTTGCATTTAATTTAATGTATGTTCTAAATGTTTGTAATGCTTTTGTTTTCATTTAATGTATGTTCTAAGTGTTTGTAATGTTTTTCTTTGCATTTAATGTATTTCTAAATATTGCTCTTGTTGAGTATTATCATTATACAAACAAAATTATAACAAGTCTTAGAATTACACAAACACAAAAAGCGTAACTTGTCTTAGAATTACATAACACAATCACAAGTCCAAAATGCACAATAACCTTCTTCATTATCACATAAACAACATTTCTTCATCGACCTATGACTTGTCCTCAATTCCCATTTCCTGGTAACCTTAGGTTTAATAGGCTTCTTCTTATTCAAAAAATTACAATAATTAGAGTAGCTCATAAAACACAAATATTTAGAATAATGTCATTGAAGCAGGTTTGACACTCAACTGGTTTAAGACATGTAGGAGTAGAAGTAGAAGGAGCATCAAGTACTTCATTTGTTGTTGGAACATGAGCTGATAAAATATAGTCAGGAGCAGAATGTATTATACCAGCATGAGCACTTTGAGATGATGCAGCATGAGCAATCTGATTTGATTCAACAGTGATACTTTGAGATAATGCAACAAGATCTGGTTGAGTTTGAGTAGCCTCAAATGCTGCTGCAAGATTTGTAGCTAGCAATTCAAACTCAATATCATCATCAAAAGTTACCATCCTAGCCACCAATGTGTTATAAACCAGATTGAGGTGGCTGACGTTGTTACCATAATTTTACCAAGGTACTAATAAATATCTCCATGCAAGTTTGAATTAATGATGATTTGTGCAAACAAAGTATCATCAAAAGTCTATTTATATTGATGAAGGATTGGATCATATAAATAATGTTCCAATTAAACAACAAAAAATCCTTTTAGACGACGACTACTTATCTAGATGGAAAACTTTAAAATCAACCAAGTTCTTTATCAATGAAGACAATATTGATTTGCTTCATGGTGTTAGATAACACTGCTCATTTGTGATGAAACATCATATAAAGTTTCCATAATTTATTTTTTTAATCTACCTACACTCCTAGTCTCGTTAAGATGACATATATGAAGCTAGAAGTTCTCAAAGTTTAAATGTTAAGTTAGTGGCTCGGAATATAGTTCTTCATGTATATATGTATATTTTGAATAACATTGATAAAGTTCAACCTTACTTATCTGATAGTAATGCAACTGAAACAATTAAATGGATGTAATAAATGCCTATATTTAATGTAGTAATTTAGATTGCATTAGTAATAGTGTGTTTGTTTTCACGGTAAAATATACTTCTTTAAATTTGGAATTAGAGATTTAAAATTTGAATAGAATTCGAAAATAATAATACTTTAATATTATATTTTATGACTATTCACAAACATGTAAAATAAGTGCACTAGAAATATATCTTATAATATCATGATTTATTTAAAAATATTCATGGCCCAATTAGTTAAGTGATAAGAGTAGAATAATTGTTGCTAGTTGTTGACGAAACCGGGTATGTATGCAAACAGTTCCCGGCTAAATCGATTCAACCGATCGGTTTGGAATTTATTTAGAAAGACTTTTTCATGACCTAGCATTAAGTGTGATACTTTTCTCTCAAATCCATTTTTGTTATTCTTGTAATGACTTAGCTTCAGGAGTTTGTATTGTCGTCCATGGTTTGGATGCTAAAGTGAGGCTAAAAGGTTGTTAACGTTTAGCATCCGCATTTTTGCTGACAAGTTTTCTTGAAGTGTTTCCTTTTCATTTTATTAAATTGGTAGTTATGTACAATTTCGTATTATTTTTTGGATAACTTGTTCATTTGTTAATTTTTTTACCTAGCAGAAGTTTGTGTGATTTGTTGTACGTGAGCTTCTATTAGTTAACTTTTTCGAAAGAGATATTGATTAAATGTCAGGTATAACTGCATACAGTTTCAATCCTGTGAAAATGTGTTTTAGTTGTCCGATCTCAAAGGAAAAACTCTCTGTTTTCTAGAAGCATTTGAATGTTTTTTTAGTTTTTCGGATTGGAATGGGAAAGTTGTGAATCTATACGTGCTATAATAATAAGAAGTTCATACTTGAACTTTCGAATGAGAACATTTGGAAGACTGGGTTGCTTCATCAACCGGGTAAAACTAAGTATCTCCTCATATAGGTTATTAAATTTGAGTTTTGTCAACTTTATGTTTTAAATGTTGTTTTTCTTTTAATGCGTTTGTTTGCATTAAATGTTGTTTTTATTGTAATGCTTTTGTTTGCATTAAATGTTTTTTTTTCATGTAATGTTTTTGTTTGCATTAAATGTTATTTTTTTTGTAATCCTTTTGTTTGCATTAAATGTTATTTTTTTTGTAATCCTTTTGTTTGCATTTAATGTATGTTCTAAATGTTTGTAATGTTTTTGTTTGCATTTAATTTAATGTATGTTCTAAATGTTTGTAATATTTTTGTTTGCATTTAATGAATGTTCTAAATATTATTCTTGTTGATTATTTTTAATTTAAGATAATTTATTTTATGTAAATTAATGCTTACTGAATAATGTATTACTCAAACCTAATTTCAGTCTCTTTAACTTTAGACTTTACCCTTACTTCTAAAATCATCACATATGTTGAATCTTACTTCTTTATCTTCTACTGGGTGTTTTTTCTTCTATCTAACATGGAAACATTATCTGTTGGTAATAGCTACAAAGCTTGAATCCATATTTATGGTTGCAATAGGGCATTGTGGATGTTCTTCTCCAACTCACGTGAAAACCCTAAACGAAGATTTTGGAAATGTGATAATTCGGGTGTAACGTCAAGTTGCAAGATTTTCTTGTGGGATGATGAATTTGAGCGCATCATATCAACTAAACCTAAAGAAATAATTGAGTGCAGTTACTCAGAAGTTATGTAGGAACTAGGTTGCATAATCACAGTCATTGAAACTAGGAGATAAGAGAAGATGATATTGAAGTTGGAAAACAAAGGGAAAAGGTCCAATTTGTTTAACATGTTGTTGATTGTGTCTTTGGTATTGTTCTTTGTTTACCATAATTGGCAGTGAGTTCAATTTTATGGTGTCTGTAGTTTGTTATGCTTTAGCACCTATAAGATGCCTACTTGTTGAATTTCGTCCTTATGTAGGTATGTCAATTTGATTTTCATTCATGTTTTATGTTATGTTTGTATGTTATCCACAATTTTAATGAAATGCATCTATTTAATTCCTGTTTCTTAATTATTTTAGTGGGTTGTCTTTGTAGTTTTGTTAATTCTTTAGCACGTAAAGACAGAAAGAATACTTAATGATAAAAGGCATAACGTTTCAATTTACACAAACAAAACATAAGTTGTGTTAGAATTACATCAAAATAACATAACTTGTCTCTTGCACCATAAATTGTCTAAGAGTTACACAAATAGAACATTACTTGTATTATCATTACACAAACAAAATTATAACAAGTCTTAGAATTACTTAAACACAAAAAGCGTAACTTGTCTTAGAATTATGTAACACAATCACAAGTCCAAAATGCACAATAACCTTCTTCATTATAACATAAACAACATTTCTTCGTCGACCTATGCCTTTTCCTCAATTCCCATTTCCTTGTAACCTTAGGTTTAATAGGCTTCTTCTTTTTCAAAAAATTAAAATGATTAGAGTAGCTCATAAAACACAAATATTTAGAATAATGTCATTGAAGCAGGTTTGGTACTCAACTAGTTTAAGACATGTAGGAGTAGAAGTAGAAGGAGCATCAAGTACTTTATTTGTTGTTGGAACGTGAGCTGATAAAATATCGTCAGGAGCAGAATGTATTATACCAGCATGAGCACTTTGAGATGATGCAGCATGAGCAATCTGATTTGATTCAATAGTGATACTTTGATATGACGCAACAAGATCTGGTTGAGTTTGAGTAGCCTCAAATGCTGCTGCAAGATTTGTAGCTAGCATTTCAAACTCAATATCATCATCAAAAGTTACCATCCTAGCCGCCAAAGTTTTATAAACCAGATTGAGGTGGCTAACGTTGTTACCATAATTTTACTAATGTACTAATAAATATCTCCATGCAAGTTTGAATTAATGAAGATTTATGCAAACAAAGTATCATCCAAAGTCCATTTATATTGATGAAGCATTTGATCATATAAATAATGATCCAATTAAACAACAATAAATCCTTTCACACGACGACTACTTATCTAGATGGAAAAATTTAAAATCAGCCAAGTTGTTTATCAATGAAGACAATATTGATTTGCTCCATGTTGTTAGATAACACTTCTCATTTGTGATGAAACTTCACATCAAGTTTCCATAATTTATTTTTTTAATATACCTACACCCCTAGTCTCGTTAAGATGACATAAATGAAGTTAGACGTTCTCAAGGTTTAAATGTTAAGTTAGTGGCTCGAAATATAGTTCTTCAAGCATAGATGTATATTTTGAATAACATTGATAAAGTTCAACCTTAGTTATCTGACAGTAATGCAACTGAGACAATTAAATGGATGTAATAAATGCCTATATTTAACGTAGTAATTTAGATTGCATTAGTAATAGTGTGTTTGTTTTCACGGTTAAATATACTTCTTTAAATTTTGAATTAGAGATTTAAAATTTAAATAGAATCCGAAAATAATAATACTTTAATATTATATTTTATGACTGTTCACAAACATGTAAAATAAGTGTACTAGAAATATATCTTGTAATATCATGATTTATTTAAAAATATTCATGGCCCAATTAGTTAAGTGATAAGAGTAGAATAATTGTTGCTAGTTGTTGACGAAACCGGGTATGTATGCAAATAGTTCCCGGCTAAATCGGTTCAACCGACCGTTTTGGAGTTTATTTAGAAATACTTTTTCATGACCTAGCATGGAGTGTGATACTTTTCTCTCAAATCCATTTTTTTTATTCTTGTAATGAATTAGCTTCAAGGGTTTGTGTTGTCGTCCATGGTTTGGATGCTAAAGTGAGGCTAAAAGGTTGTTAACGTTTAGTATCCGCATTTTTCCTGACAAGTTTTCTTGAAGTGTTTCCTTTTCATTTTATTAAATTGGTAGTTATGTTTTACAATTTCGTATTATTTTTTTGATAACTTGTTAGTTTGTTAATTTTGTTTACCTAGCAGAAGTTCGTGTGAATTGTTGTACGTGAGCTTCTATTTGTTAATTTTTTTGAAAGAGATATTGATCAAATTTCAGGTATAACTGCATACAGTTTCAATCCTGTGAAAATGTATTTTGCCTGTCCAAACTCAAAGGAAAAACTCTCTGTTTTCTAGAAGCATTTGAATGTTTTTTTAGTTTTTCGGATTGGAATGGGAAAGTTGTGAATCTATACGTGTTATAAGGATAAGAAGTTCAAACTTAAACTTTCGAATGAGAACATTTGGAAGACTGGGTTGCTTCATCAACCGGGTAAAACTAAGTATCTCCTCATACATGTTATGAGTTTTGAGTTTTGTCAACTCTTTGTTTTAATTGTTGTTTTTCTTGTAATGCTTTTGTTTGCATTAAATGTTGTTTTTATTGTAATGCTTTTGTTTACATTAAATGTTGTTTTCTTGTAATATTTTTGTTTGCATTAAATTTTATTTTTTTGGTAATGTTTTTGTTTGCATTTAATGTATGTTCTAAATGTTTGTAATGCTTTTGTTTGCATTTAATTTAATGTATGTTCTAAATGTTTGTAATGCTTTTGTTTTCATTGAATGTATGTTCTAAATGTTTGTAATGCTTTTGTTTGCAATTAATGTATGTTCTAAATATTGTTCTTCTTGATTAGTTTTTCATTTAAGATAATTAATTTTAGGGTTAATACCTATTTTCACCCCTGACATATGGGGTGTATTTGAAAAAAACCCCTGCCAAAAAAAAAGTTCCAATTGTTACCTTGATAAATTTTAAAAGTTTCATTTTTTACCTTTAGGATGCCACATCACCTAAAAGGCTGATGTGGCTTATTTTTTTGTTAAATTTGTAAGTTTTTGTTATTCCACGTCACAGAATTCCAATTCAAATGACCAGAATGCCCTTAGCTCCATTTATCTTAAAATCCCAAATTATTTTGCAAAGACTTTGTTTCAATTCAGACCCTCCAAATTAGGGTTTAAACCGAAAGAAGATGGCTCAAAACGAGATAGTGCGGTGGTTAGAATCGCGAAGAGATTGTTAGGAGACATCAAAAGTTCGAGAGAAGATTAAAAGGAGGAATAGTACCGTTGAAAGCGTTGAAGCTTAGACGAAGATAGTAAAGACGATCAAGGTTGATGAAATCCACGGTATATCTCCGAGAGATTGTTGTGAGAGAAATCAATAGTTTTGATTCGTGAAGAGTGAAAAGTGAAAGTGGAATTGAACCGGTGAAGTGGTTGTAGTCAAGGAAGAGTGTTTTGAGATTTAAGAGAGCGGAGAGGTCAGGAATGGTTCCGGTGAGGGAGTTGTTATATAAGCTGAGAACACGGAGCTGATCAAGGAGGGTTAATGTGTGAGGAGCGAAGACGCCGACGAGATCTAAGCTTCGGAGGACGAGACAAACTACTTTGGGGTCGTTGCATTGTACGCCTGGCCAGTTGCAGAAAGGGGTTTTGGTGGTGAAGTTGAGGTGGTTGTGTATGTCAGCTTTGGATTTAAATGCTAAGAGTGAAGTAGGATCTAAGAGTGGTGAAGGTGTGGTTTTGAGTTTGGTGGAGTTTGAGAGTGTAGTTGAGAGGAGTAACAGTGAGAGTGAGAGGATTATCCATATGGTTGAGTGGTTTTTCTTTGTTGCCATTGTTGTTTATGAGATTTAAGATGAACAAGTTTGTTTACTGTTTAGCTGATTTTTACATTTTCATGTGGTTGCTAAGTTGGTTATGGGAGAATAGTGTTTTTTAGATTTGAGAAGTGTATTGTACTATAGTAGAGAGTAGAGAGACAGAGTGAGAGAGAAGCGAGCAGTACGTGACAAAAGGAGTTAGGAGCAGAATTGAAACAAAGCCTTTGCAAAATAATTTGGGATTTTAAGATAAATGGAGCTAAGGGCATTCTGGTCATTTGAATTGGAATTCTGTGACGTGGAATAACACAAACTTACAAATTTAACAAAAAAATAAGCCACATCATCCTTTTAGGTGATGTGGCATCCTAAAGGTAAAAAATGAAACTTTTAAAATTTGTCAAGGTATCAATTGGAACATTTTTTTTGGCAGGGAGATTTTTCAAATACACCCCATATGTCAGGGGTGAAAATAGGTATTAACCCTTAATTTTATGTAATTTAATGCTTACTCAATAATATATTACTTAAACCCAATTTCAGTCTCTTTAACTTTAGACTTTATCCTTACTTCTAAAATCATCACATATATTGAATCTTACTTCTTTATCTTTGACTTAGTGTTTTTTCTTCTATCTAACATGGAAATATTAATCTGTAGGTAATAGCTACGAGACTTGAATCCGAATTTATGGTTGCAATAGGGCATTGTGGTTGTTCTTCTCCAACTCACGTGAAAACCCTAAATGAAGATTTTGGAAATGTGAAAATTCGGGTGTAACGTCAAGTTGCAAGATTTTCTTGTGGGATGATGAAGTTGAGCGCATCATATCAACTCAACCTAAAGAAATAATTGAGTGCAATTACTCAGAAGTTATGCAGGAACTAGGTTGCATAATCACAATCGTTGAAACAAGGAGATAAGAAAAGATGAAATTGAAGTTGGAAAACAAAGGTAAAAAGTCCAATTTGTTTAAGATGTTGTTGATTGTGTCTTGGGTATTGTTCTTTGTTCACCAAAAATGTTAGTGAGTTCAATTTTACGGTGTCTGTAATTTGTTATGCTTTAGCACCTATAAGATACCTACTTGTTGAATTTCGTCCCTATGTGGTGTTGTCAATTTGAATTTCATCCATGTTTTATGCTGTGATGTTTGTATGTTATCCATTAATCTTAATGAAATGCATCTATTTAATTCCTGTTTCTTAATTATTTTAGTGGGTTATCTTTGTAGTTTGGTTGATTCTTTAGCATGTAAAGACAGAAAGAATACTTAATGATAAAAGGCATAACGTTTCAATTTGCACAAACAAAATATAAGTTGTGTTAGAGTTACATTAAAACAACATAACTTGTCTCTTGGACCATAAATTCTCTAAGAGTTACACAAATAGAACATTACTTGTATTATCATGACACAAAAAAATTATCTCAAGTCTTAGAATTACACAAACACAAAAAGTGTAACTTGTCTTAGAATTTCATAACACAATCACAAGTCCAAATTGCACAATAACCTTCTTCATTATAACATAAATAACATTTCTTCATCTACCTATGACTTGTCCTCAATTCCCATTTCCTTGTAACCTTAGGTTTAATAGGCTTCTTCATTTGCAAAAAATTACAATAATTAGAGTAGCTCATAAAACACAAATATTTTGAATAATGTCATTTAAGAAGGTTTGGCACTCAACTGGTTTAAGACATGTAGGAGTAGAAGTTCAAGGAGCATCAACTACTTCATTTGTTGTTGGAACATAAGCTGATAAAATATAGTCAGGAGAAGAATATATTATACCAGCATGAGCACTTTGAGATGATGCAACATGAGCACTCTAATTTGACTCAACAGTTATACTTTGAGATAATGTAAGAAGATCTGGTTGAGTTTGAGTAGCCTCAAATGCTGCTGCAAGATTTACAGCTAGCATTTCAAACTCAATATCATCATCAGAAGATGCCATCCTAGTTGCCGCAGTTTTAGCAACCATATTGAGGTGTCTGACGTTATTACCAAAACTTTACTAATGTGCTAATAAATGTATCCATGCAAGCTTGAATTAATGAAGATTCATGCAAAAAAACAAGTATCATCCAAAGTCCATTCATATTGATGAATTATTTGATCATATAAGTAATGATCCAAGTCAACAATAATAAAACCTGTTAGATGATGATCCAAGTTCAACCTTACTTATCTGATAGTAATGCAACTGAGACAATTAAATGGATGTAATAAATGCCTATACTTAATTTAGTAATTTAGATTGCATTAGTAATAGTGTGTTTGTTTTCACGGTTAAATATACTTCTTTAAATTTTGAATTAGAGATTTAAAATTTGAATAGAATACGAAAATAATAATACATTAATATTATATTTTATGACTATTCACAAACATGTAAAATAAGTGTACTAGAAATATATCCTATAACATCATGATTTATTTAAAATTATTCATGACCCGTTTGTTTAAGTGATAGGGGCTAAATAAATGTTGCTAGTTGTTGACGAAACTGTGTATGTATGAAAACAGTTCCTGGCTAAACTGGTTCAAGCGACCAGTTAGGAATTTATTTGGAAAAACTTTTTCATGACCTAGCATTGAGTGTGATACTTTTCTCTCGAATCCATTTTTGTTATTCTTGTGATGAATTAGCTTCAGCGTTGTCAATTTGAATTTCGTCCATGTTTTATGTTGTGATGTTTGTAAGTTATCCATTAATCTTAATGAAATGCGTCTATTTAATTCCTGTTTCTTAATTATTTTAGTGGGTTGTCTTTGTAGTTTGGTTAATTCTTTAGTACGTAAAGACATAAACAATACTTAATGATAAAAGGCATAACATTTCAATTTACACAAACAAAACATAAGTTGTCTTAGAATTACATTAAAATAACATA
The DNA here is from genome assembly GCA_021764765.1 of Vicia sativa. NCBI lineage: Eukaryota > Viridiplantae > Streptophyta > Magnoliopsida > Fabales > Fabaceae > Vicia > Vicia sativa. The sequence continues at coordinate 231,940,726 of CM038792.1, forward strand.
ACTTGTCTCTTGCACCATAAATTGTCTAACAGTTACACAAATAGAACATTACTTGTATTATCACTACACAAATAAAATTATAACAAGTCTTAGAATTACACAAACATAAAAAGCGTAACTTGTCTTAGAATTACATAACACAATCACAAGTCCAGAATGTACAATAACTTTCTTCATTATAACATAAACAACATTTCTTCGTTGACTTATGACTTGTCCTTAATTCCCATTTCCTTGTATACTTGGGTTTAATAGGCTTCTTCTTTTGCAAACAATTACAATAATTAGCGTAGCTCATAAAACACAAATATTTAGAATAATGTCATTGAAGCAGGTTTGGTACTCAACTAGTGTTTAAGACATGTATGAGTAGAAGTAGAAGGAGCATCGAGTACTTCATTTGTTGTTGGAACATAAGATGATAAAATATAGTCAGGAGCATAATGTATTATACCAGCATGAGCACTTTGAGATGATGCAGCATGAGCACTCTGATTTGATTCAACATGGATACTTTGAGATGATGAACAAAGATCTGGTTGAGTTTGAGTAGCCATAAATGCTGCTGCAAGATTTGTAGCTAGCATTTCAAACTCAATATCATCATCAAAAGATGTCATCCTAGCCGACACAGTTGTAGCAACCAGATTGAGGTGGCTGACGTTGTTACCACAACTTTACTAATGTAAATGTCTCCATGCAAGCTTGAATTAATGAAGATTCATGCAAATAAAGTATCATCCAAAGTCCACTGATATTGATGAAGTATTTGATCATATAAGTAATGATTCAAGTTAACAAAAATAAAACATATTAGGCGACGACTACTTATCTAGAGGGAAAACTTTAAAATCAACCAACTTCTTTATCAATGAAGACGATATTGACGTGCTCCATGTTGTTAGATAACACTGCTCATTTGTGATGAACCTTCACATCAAGTTTCCATAATTTTTTTTTAAACTACCTACACCCCTAGTCTCGTTAAGATGACATATATGAAGCTAGAAGTACTCAATGTTTAAAATGTTAAGTTAGTGGCTCAGAATATAGTTCTTCAAGCATCTATGTATATTTTGAATAACATTAATATAGTTCAGCCTTACTTATCTGATAGTAATGCAACTGAGACAATTAAATGGATGTAATAAATGCCTAAATTTAATGTAACAATTTAGATTTCACTATTAATAGTGTGTTTGTTTTCACAACAAAATATACTTCTTTAAAATTTGAATTAGTGATTTAAAATTTGAATAGAATCCGAAAATAATAATACATTAATATTATATTTTATGACTATTCAGAAACATGTAAAATAAGTGTACTAGAAATATATCCTATAATATCATTATTTATTTAAAAATATTCATGACACATTTGGTTAAGTGATAGGAGCTGAATAAACGTTGCTAGTTGTTGACGAAACCGAGTATATATGCGAACGTTCCCGGCTAAATTGGTTCAACCGACCGGTTTGGAAGTTATTTAGAAATACTTTTTCATGACATAGCATTGACTGTGATACCTTTCTCTCAAATCTATTTTTATTATTCTTGTGATGACTTTGCTTCAAGGGCTTGTGTTGTCGTCCATGGTTTGGATGCTAAAGTGAGGCTAAAAGGTTGTTAAAGTTTAGCATCCGTATTTTTGCTGACAAGTTTTCTTGAAGTGTTTCCTTTTCATTTTCCTAAATTGGTAGTTATGTGTTACAATTTCGTATTATTTTTTGGATAACTTGTTAATTTATTAAGTTTTTTACCTAGTAGAAGTTCGTGTGATTTGTTGTACGTGAGCTTCTATTTGTTAATTTTTTGGAAAGAGATATTGATCCGATATCAGGTATAACTGCATACAGTTTCAATCCTGTGAAATTGTGTTTTGGCTGTCTGATCTCAAAGGAAAAACTCTTTGTTTTCTGCAAACATTTGAATGTTTGTGTAGTTTTTCGGATTGGAATGGTAAAGTTGTGAATTCATATGTGTTATAATGATAAGAAGTTCAAACTTGAACTTTCGAATGAGAACATTTGGAAGACTGAGTTGCTTCAACAACAGGGTAAAACTAAGTATCTCCTCATACAAGTTATTAAATTTGACTTTTGTCAAGTTTTTGTTTTAAATATTGTTTTTCTTGTAATGCTTTTGTTTGCATTAGATGTTATTTTTCTTGTAATGCTATTGTTTGCATTTAATGTATGTTCTAAATGTTTGTAATGCTTTTGTTTGCATTTAATGTATGTTCTAAATTTTTGTAATGCTTTTGTTTGCATTTAATGTATATTCTAAATATTGTTCTTCTTGATTAATTTTTTCGTTTAAGATAATTAGTTTTATGTAATTTAAGGCTTACTGAATAATGTATTACTTAAACTCAATTTCAGTCTCTTTAACTTTGGACTCTATCGTTACTTCTAAAATCATCACATATGTTGAATCTTATTTCTTTATCTTCTACAGAGTGTTTTTCCTCTATCTAACATGGAAAAATTATCTGTAGGGAATAGATACGAGGTTTAAATCCTAATTTATGGTTGCAATAGGGCAATACAGATGTTCTTCTCCTACTCCCATGAAAACCCTAAACGAATATTTTGGAAATGTGATAATTCGGGTGTAACGTCAAGTTGCAAGATTTTCTTGTGGGATGATGAAGTTGAGCGCATCATATCAACTCAACCTAAAGAAATAATTGACTGTAATTGCTCAGAAGTTATGCTGGAACTAGGTTGCATGATCACAGACGTTGAAACTAGGAGATAAGAGAAGATGAAATTGAAGTTGGAAAACAAAAGGAAAAAGTCCAATTTGTTTAAGATGTTGTTGATTGTGTCTTGCATATTGTTCTTTGTTTACCAAAAATGGTAGTGAGTTCAATGTTCGTCGTGTCTGTAATTTGTTATGCTTTAACACCTATAAGATGCCTACTTGTTGAATTTTGTCCTTATGTAGTGTAGTCAATTTGAATTTCATCCATGTTTTATGTTGTGATGTTTGTTTGTTATCTATTAATCTTAATGAAATGCATATATTTAATTCCTGTTTATTAATTATTTTAGTGGCTTGTCTTTGTAGTTTGGTTAATTCTTTAGTACGTAAAGACAAAAACAGTACTTAATGATAAAAGACATAACGTTTCAATTTACACAAACAAGACATAAGTTTTCTTAGAATTACATTAAAATAACATAACTTATCTCTTGCACCATAAATTGTCTAAGAGTTACACAAATAGAAAATTACTTGTATTATCATTACACAAACAAAATTCTAACAAGTCTTAGAATTACACACACAAAAAGCGTAACTTGTCTTAGAATTACGTAACACAATCACAAGTCCAAAATGCACAATAACCTTCTTCATTATAACATAAAAAAACATTTCTTCGTCGACCTATGCCTTTTCCTCAATTCCCATTTCCTTGTAACCTTAGGTTTAATAGGCTTCTTCTTTTTCAAAAAATTAAAATGATTAGAGTAGCTCATAAAACACAAATATTTAGAATAATGTCATTGAAGCAGGTTTGGTACTCAACTAGTTTAAGACATGTAGGAGTAGAAGTAGAAGGAGCATCAAGTACTTCATTTGTTGTTGGAACATGAGCTGATAAAATATAGTCAGGAGAAGAATGTATTATACCAGCAAGAGCACTTTGAGATAATGCAGCATGAGCACTCTGATTTGATTCAATAGGGATACTTTGAGATGATGCAACAAGATCTGGTTGAGTTTGAGTAGCCTTAAATGCTGCTGCAAGATTTGCAGCTAGTATTTCAAACTCAATATCATCTTCAAAAGATGTCATCCTAGCCGCCACCGTTTTGCAACCCAATTGGAAGTGGCTGAAGTGTTTTTCAAAACCTTACCACACATGTGAGTTCCAATCTACGTCTTCATTATATATGTGTGTTTATTCCCAACTTTACTTACAAGGGCCAAAAAACCACATATGCCCATGCAAATTACCATTACCCTCACTTTGTCATTTTTCAAAAACTTTATCCCTCTCCCATTTAATACTGAATATTCAGTAATTACCTCTTTGAACTTATTAAGTGCTCCAAACTCCAAACGAACTTTGAACTTGTAAGTTTTGCTCATTCCTCCTTCTTAAATGTGGGATACCTCAACTCCTTCTCATCATCAGAACCATCATGGTCACTACTTCCAAGTTCATCACTAACATAAATTAGTATCCAATTCATGGTCCACAACATTAGATAAGGCTTTATTTTCAACAAAACATCTAGAGTTTTTTTGGAGTATATCTATGCTTCCTTACTACAACTTTGACCTTTTTTTTTGGAGTATCTTCTTATTCATTAACATCAAAGCAATCATCCAACCCAAGTGCCATATCATCTTCACTATCATCAAGCGACAAACCATCAAATTTAAAGTAACTATCTTCATCTACACTATCATCGTTATCCTCATTTTCATCTGCATCACTACAATGACATCAACAACATTACCTGTGACATCATCAACACTATTACCTGAGACATCATCAACAATATTACCTTGGACACCATCAACAACATTAACTTTGACACCACCATCATTAGTTACTTGAACACCATATTTAGGATCAACATATATTTGCACTTCAGTTTTCATTCTCATGGCATATTCATATACATCACCAACATCAATATCATTAAACATTGTACTATACTTGTCTTGCTCATCATTATACCACCATAACAAGTATTGCAAATAATCAAGCTGAGTAATGTCTTTCACTATACCAAATGCCTCAAATAAGCTCCATCTATCAGGATCAACATCTACTAAGTGTTCTTTACCCCATGTGTAGTATACTACACGGTCCTTAAAAAAACCACCCCCGAAATAAAATACCAAATTGAAACTCATGACTTAAATGCAACAACAAATTGAAATATAAACGCTAAATACCACATATGAGGTGGTCAACCAGAACATCGTTGTCATCGTCACCGCGTGGTTGTCTCCTCACAATGGTCTCTGCCGTTCGCTAAGGGTATGTTTGGATTGATGGAATGTGATGGAATGAAATTGAATGAAGTGGTATTTAATCAGATTCCATTGTTTAGATTAATAAATAGTGGATGAAGTAGAATAGAACATGATAAAATTCATTCCATTCTATTTCATCAAATCTTTTAATTTTGAAACCATCCAATTTGGAGTGTATACGGTAAACTTGCATGGACCAAAGAGTCAAGATAAAATTATAAATTAATCATATTTTATTAGAAAAATAATAAAAATCATACTAAGTGTCTGTTTGGTAAGATCAATCTATGAATTATGTCTTAATGTTTATAGCTTATAAGCTCATATATTATTTTAGACCTGTCGGGTAACAGTTTTTTGATCACGAGCTTATGACTTATTTTGCTAGTTTATAACTTATTTTGGACGCTATTTCAAATAGCATTTTAACTTAAAGTTTATTATTTTTTCTTCTTTTTTCATCCTTATTATTTTAATAAAAATCCACATTTATCCTCTATAATTTATTTTAATTTAAAATAAATAAATTATATATTAAATATTTTTAAATTATTTTACATTTATAAGTTAGTTGAATCGTTAATTTTACCAAACATTTCAATTAATTTATTAATTATCAATTTCAACTATCAATTATAACTTATAAACTATAAGCTATCAATCATAAGTATCAATTATAACTTATAAACTATAAGCTATCAAAGTATAAGTAATAAGCTATTATAATCATAAGTATAAGTTATAAGCTACCGGTATTTTTGCTAGAGACACCCTTATTAAAAACTGCAGTGTTTTTATTGAGTCATCAGTTTCAATCTACTCTCAAAACTTCAAGTGCAACTACAATATTTTCACAACATCTCTAATGGCAAAAGCAATATCTCTAACTCGCAACCTCTCCTTCCTCCTACCTCACACCCCTTCCCGATTCATAACCTCTTCAACATTCTTCCATCCACTCCGCTTCCTCTCCACAACCCCAACCCCCTACCCACTCCAATACGAACTCATAATAAACCGCCCCGACCTCCCCAAACCCAACCCCCACCGACGAACCGCCAAACCCCCAAACTCCCCCGAACCAAACCAAAACCAACCGGACTCATCTCTCCATGACTGGGCCGACGATAAACTCACCACCGAACCCGGTTCGTCTGAACTCGATAAATCGAAGAGGAAATACTACAATAAACGGAGGAAGAGATTGTACGGGTCCGATTCCGATGACGATAATCGGAGAAACGAAGAACAGTTTGTGGAGATGAAACCGGAAGTTGTGGAACTGAGAAGCTTGCCTAGGAGAGAAGAGGAATTGCATTTTTATGATGCGTTTGCGTATCCTTGGGAGAAAGATAAACATTACAGAATGGTTTATCAGTTGGAGAAAAAGTTTTTTCCTAATCAGTGTTTGGATAAAGCTTTTCTTCAACCAGGTCAATCCAATTCAAATTCTGTTTCGAGTTCGAATTCAATTTCCAATTTGAATACGAATACAAATGTGAATGCGAGTGCGAATGCTAGGGTTAGAAGCAAGAAGGTTGGTGTTTTTGGTGGGGAGAAAGAAGGTGAGAAGGTTGGTGATGGTGATAACAAGTTGGTGTTTTTTGAGGAGAATGTGAAAGGGGAAGATAGAGAAAATGGTAACAAGGTTGAGAAAAGTGATCATAGTGAGAAGAAGGTTGAGGAGTTTTTTAAGGGTTTGAAGAAAGAGGTAGAAGTTGTGGAGCCGTTTTTTTCTTCCAGGAGGACTGGTCTTCCTCCTGTTTGGGATTCTCCGCATGGGACTGTGCTTTTGATTAACAAACCTAAAGGTGAGTGAGTGAGTGAGTGAGTTAATTCGTCATTCATGATTCGTAAGGTGGAATTTGATTAACTGATATAGCGTAGGAGGATTTTAAAAAATTGCTTTTGTTCTGTAGTACGCTGTTTAGTGGCTATAGCATAGCAGAATTTAAACAAATTTCTATTGTTGCTTAATAGGCTATTTAGTACAAATCAATATTTAGTAGCGGGTAGCGGCTATAGCATAATAGAATACAAACAAATTGCTATTGTTCTGTAAAGCACGGTTTAGTACCAATCATTGTTTAATAGTAGCTATAGTGGTCCTAATGGGCTAGCATTGTAGTGTAGGAGAATTCAAAGCAACGTCTATTTTCTGCAATCTGCAATTGATAACAATGCTATTGTACTTTTGCAGACTTTCACTGTTTCGACAGTTCATGTTCCAACTTTATGTATTGGACTCATTTGCAGAGTTGGAATATAAGCCGTCTGAAGGCTGAGATTGCGGGGTTATCCTTATGGTTGGAGTTCTAGTTTTGTTTCATTTTGCTTGCTAGTTGATTTTCTTTTGGGGAATTACAAGAGCTAGTTGTTATTTTGTGGACTTGAAATATAGTTAAATTTAACGTTTGCTAGTTGTAGAAAATAACTATCACTATTCACTAGTAGTACTATATTTATGCTGACTGAATTGGCTCGACATTTCATGAATATGACATTATTGCCATATGCACATACTGCAGCACCGACTAATGGTTCGTGTTGTATAGGCTTCATTGTTATTAAGTATGGTTATTTTGAAATACTTGAAAGTGTTTATGTTGGGATGTGTCAATGAAAGTGCAAATAAAATGTTCATTTGTGGCAGGTTGGACTTCATTCACAGTTTGTGGGAAGCTGCGTCGCCTTGTTAAAGTGAAAAAGGTTTTTTCTTTCCCACAATACACATGTATTTAAGTTCACTTTTTTCAATGACTTATAGTATTAATTATTTACAGGTTGGCCATGCTGGAACTCTTGATCCAATGGCAACTGGTTTATTGATTGTTTGTGTTGGCAAATCAACAAAACTGGTGGATAGGTGATTAAGTTAAATAGAGTTTTATTTTCATTTATTTGAGCATGTTTAACAATACTATAGTTTTTGTTTTAGTCAAAATGTTTGATCTGGATAATTTTTCTGAATCATTGTTTTTTGTCCGCTTCAGATATCAAGGGATGATTAAGGGTTATAGTGGGATTTTCCGCTTAGGGGAGGCTACTTCTACATGGGATGCTGATTCACCGGTGAGTTAATCTGTTTTACCTATGTGCAAGTTTATGAAGCCTTACATAAAAGAGTAAATAAATTTGAAAAAAATTTAGATGAAAAGTACTTTTTTCCCAATGTAATAAGTGTTCACGATTCAGGGGAATCAATTCATCCTCAGTTCTTAACCTTTATGGAAAAAGTTGGGAATGCAGACATGTATGTGGAAATCCTATACCTGTTATTCAGATGTTGAATACTGTCAAATTTAGAGGCTGCATGCTACACTCTCCCGTCAATATTATAAACAAAAATCCACTTTTTAGGTTCTTTGAATAATTGATGTATATAGACCAGATACATCGATCATTCAATGAATCTAAAAAGTGACCTTTTGCTTATAATAGTGTCTGGAGGGTGTATTTCCTTATCAATGCATTAAAGGACTGTTCATTAATGATACCTTGAAAAATCACTCAATCCTATAACCTCCAAGAACCGCTCAGTTCAAAAGGTTTAGCTACGCCTTTAAGTGAGGGATAAATAATTACTTTTAGATCTTCTAGAGTTTTAAAGTTGAACGTCTGTTCTAATAAGAATAGAGATAGTATTTAACGAAGATCCAACTCTAATATCTTTTCATTAAGGAGGCTGTCACACATTAAAATAAATGTTTGATCAAAATAATGTCTATATCTATGTCTGAAACCTCAACTCAACTTTGAACAGACACAGCTGTATTCTGTAATTGAACCTTTAATGATTTCAATATAATGAAAATGGGGTAATAAGACTGCTGTTTAAATCATTATACACAAATATTATTGGGAATGACAAATATCATTATCAAGCTTGGATTAGTGCATCCAAATCATTGTAATGTGACTCATGATAGTCATAACTAGGAATTACATTTGATATGGCAGTTTATGTTTTAATTTTATGTTTTTAACTACAAGCAATTTTTTCACTCATAGGCCAGCTTAATATGTAGGTCATTCAGCGTGAACCATGGGAGCACATCAAAGACGAGGACATAAAGAAAAGTGCATTGCCCTTTTGTGGGGAAATTTGGCAAGTTCCTCCTATGTTCTCTGCAATTAAAGTAAGAACAATTACCATTCTTGAATCTTATACTTCATAATTTCTTTAATGTTTTGAAATTAGATGAGGTTTGAACTAATCTAAATAGAAGTTATTAAATATTCATTTCAGTAACGCGTGTTCAATTTTGACAACCTTTTAATTTTATGCATCAATATGATCAGCATTTTGCTTCGTATCTAAAGCAGTTCAGCTTTGTGAAACTGTAACATGACTTTTGTTTATCATTTATAAAGGCTGGGTTTATGATGGAAAGCAATTTCGTGTTAGATAAGTATAGTTAATCTCATCCACTGTAAAAAAAATGCTTCTTGTTGTTGTGCCTTGTCTAGTTCCTTACAAGTATGACTGCTTTGTGATAGGTTGGAGGTGAAAAGATGTATGATAAGGCAAGGAGAGGAGAAAGCATTGAACTTTCGCCTAGACGAATTTCAATTTTCCAATTTGACATAGAGCGTAGCTTGGACGACAGGTAACTGGGGATGCTATTTTGAATAGTTATTTAGGTTGACCATTGATAGCAGTTGAAATCAAAACCGGTAAAGAGCTACATCAATGCACTTAATTGACCATCAAGCCCTTTGTTAGTACTACCTCAGTCTCAAAATAAAAGTCTTTTAAGGTTATTACACTTAGATTAAGAAAAGTAATGATTGAATGGATAAGTGTAACAATTTTACAAAACTACCCGTAAGTACTATTGGTTTTTATATATTGTCATGATTTCATAAATGTATAGTTCGTAAAAATTAATTAATGTTGCATTGGAAAAGTAAAATGTCACTTATTTTGGGACAAATTTTTTAGGCTAAAAAGACACTTATCTTGAAACGGACGTAGTAATAATCTATTTACTCCCTCCGTCCCAAATTATATGACGTTTTGGTCATTTCACGGGAATTAAGAATGTTAATTATTACTTTATGAGAAAGTGAAATGTTGTATGACTTTACAAATATGCCCTTCAATAATTATATTGGAAAGTGGAATCAAAAGAAAGAAAGAAGAAAGAGAAATAAATAGTAGAGGGTATATTAGGAAAAAAATCATTAATGATGTATTGAGATTCTAAAGTGACTTATAATTTGGGACAAATATTTTTGGCAAAGTGACTTATAATTTGGGACGGAGGGAGTAATCTATTAAACAGAACCAAAGTTATCTTGAGCATTCAAGAAATGCAATTTGAGTTTAGGATTTGACTCATCCAAGGCAAGTTATTCACTTTAGAGAGCAAAATAAGTAATCTCAATTCAACTATTGATTAGAAAAATCAGTGTTTGATATTTTAACACATTCATGATTTGTCATACATGTCTATAACATCAACTCTTGATGACTTGATCCATTCATCAACAATTGGAGCTACTTACTTTACTCTCTGAAGCGAAGGCTAACTTGAGTTAAACCCAAATCTTCAATCCTTTGCTCTTTTCATCTCCTAAATAACTCAATTGTTCAGAAAAGAATGGTACTTTCTATCTAATTTCTCTGGAGATATCAATTCAATTGTATTTTCTAGTTTATACTTGCATTGGATCTAGCATAGAACTCTGTTCTTGCAATGAAGAGGAAACTAAGTTTGATTTCTATGAGATATCAGCCTAACAGCTTTGCACCTCCGATCAATTATGTGTTTTAGTAATCATATTATCCATCACTGTACTACTCACAAGAGGAGCTTTCTCATAAAAATGTATTCAAAATAATCTGTTTAGATTTTGTAGTTATTCTTTTTTTTTTGGCCCTGATATACTTGTTATATTTTTTTCAGACAAAATTTGATTTTTAGAGTGGTTTGTTCTAAAGGGACATATATTCGGTCACTCTGTGCAGATCTTGGGAAGGCTCTTGGCAGGTATTAGTTTCTGCGAGAAACATTACATAACTTGTAGAAATTGAGTCTCACACTGTAATTCTGTTCTACTTCTTCATTTCTTTGTTGTTTGATTTAACCTCTATAATTAGTCTTATGATCTGATGCTATCCCACTAATGTTCAGTTTTGTACATAAGCAATTAAAGTTTTTAAGCTATTATATTGACGATTTATTTGCTTTGATATTTGTAGTTGTGCCCATTTAACGGCTCTCAGAAGAGATTCAATCGGTAAGTGGCCTTGCTCATTGAATTTTGATTCAATTCAAAAGTGGTTGTCTCTATGATCCATGTGTATAGTGTAGCTAGCTATAGTAACTGTAATGAAATCTTCTTCAGGACAATATTTAGCAGATGATGCATGGGAGTTTCAAGAGCTGGAAGAGTCTATCACCAAAACTTATCTTTAACTTCTCAGTTACTCCAGTCCACCCTGTAACATGCAGTTTTCTCTTTTGGTAAACATAAACATGTACCAATTCTTAAGCATATTATGGTTCTTTCTGAAATTTTTTAACTTTCAGCATTCATTTTTTAGTTGGTATGTAAAATTGAGAGAAAGTGTCTGTAAAAGTTCATTCATTATTTATTTATATACTTTCAATGAAATCTTGGATGAAGGAAACTTGATGAAGGGAAATGATATTCTCAACGTGTAACTTGATCAATGTACTTTACTAGAACTATGGTGTGTTTTCTCTTTCTTCCAACCCATTTGACAGTTTTTCAGTTTTCTCTTTCTTCCACATCACTATTTATGAACCTTAGAACTCTTTGTAAAATATTGTTATCTCTACTGTTAAAATATCAAAATTGTCAAATATAAGTGGTATAAAACCATTTTGATTGTCAAACCTTACTCTTTCATGTTTGGTCACTTTTCTTCAAACAATTGCAAGGCTTGTTTGACCCCGTAACAAAGTCTCTAATCCTCAATTCTACAAGTAGAAAAACCCTAGTCATATACATACACACATATTTCCTTTTTACTCATTCGTAGATTCAAATATCTGCTGATTTAATTGTTGACATTTCTTCATATTTATCGATCAAGAAACTCTAAAGTTACTCTTAACAGTTAAGATATATCAACAATAAATCGATTTGAAATAAAAAACAATACAACTGGAGATTGTTTTAACCAACATTTAGTGGATTTTTTAACCCACCTCATAAGGGTGGGGCGCACCCTATGAAAACCCCAAAATGCCTTTTATAAAATTGGAAATTTATTTTTGGTACGCACAAATTTCTGAAATATTTGAGTGGAATTAAAAATATATTTTCGGTATGCATCATATTTTGAAATATTTGGTTGAAAACTGAAATATATTTCCGGTTCCATACTAAATAATGTAATATTAAGAATTTATTCCAAATTTAGTCTCACACACACACGCTTTATTTAAAAATTACATACTGTTTAAAATCGGAAATATACTTTCGATTTACACCCAACCCTTTTCAACGTGATTTGCATGATATAGGATGCTAACCAGAAGTATATTTTTGATTTTCAGAAGCAATTTGAGAATTTCGCCGGAGTGGGTAAGAAGGTCATGGGGGTGAGTTAAAAAATTCACAAAATTTATTAAAGTGAGAGATTGTTAGGTCTATGATTTTATGATGGATAACAATTTTAATAAAACATGTTTCATTTAAATTAACCGACTATTTTCTTTTATCTTTTTTTAAAATAAAAGTTAAAACAAAATTTAAATACAATTTTTAAGATGTGATTCTTATTATTTTTTAATAAAAATATAACAAATATATTTAAATAAATAGAGATTAATGGTTATGTAATGTCACTATAAAAAGTTTTATAATGTTATAACCATTTATAATTATTACTCCGTCCTATATTATTTGCCACAATGGAACATTTCACATAGATTAAGAAACAATAATAAATGAAAGAAAGAGAATAGTGACTTTACCAAATTATCCAGGTTAACTATTGGTGTATTCAAATTACCATTAATATTAAAGTGAAAAAATAATAAATTAAGAATATTTATTAAAGGGTACAATTGGAGGATTAGATATAAAAGTGCATTGGTAATCTAAAATGACAAGCATTTTGGAATAATTTTTTCTTCTAAATGTGACAATTATTATGAAACAGATGGAATATTTTATACTAGCGTTTAAACGGACACTCCCGAACCCGTTTTTCCGCTTTTTATAGTGCGCATATCGAACAAAAATAAATGTGCATATTTTTTTTAATGAAATTTTAATATACATCGCTCTAAATATAATATTGTTTAGAAACAATTAGTAGAATTAAAATTAAGATGATAAACATATATTTTAAAATTGTTTTATCGAATTTATTGTAAATAGTAATTTTGTTATTTTCTTATGTTAAATTAATATAGTTGAATTGAGAGAGCACCTTTTTATGAAGTTTTTGTTATACGTTCTATTAAATGTAATATTATTTAAATATGATTACTGTAATTAAAACTAAGATGATAAATATTTATTTTCAGTATGTTTAAGTATTCATACTCTCTCTCCCTGTGTCCGCCTGTCTTTTTTTTTATTGCATATGTCTTTTAGGAAGTTTTTGGTGTATGTCTCATGAATATTCACAGTTAACTAATTCTCTCTCTTCCTTCCTCTTCGTTGGTCTCTATTTAGTGCACTAACATATGAATTTGTAAAGGTTTTGCACGACAAATTCAAAATAATATTCCACTATATTTTGAAGACATGATCGATAGAATTTCCACTATTTTATTGTTGTATATTTAAGTTGTGTTATTTTTCTATATTTGTCAAGTATATTTTGAGGCTAACCAAATAGGGTAGAGACCAATCGTTAGTTGGTATAGATTGACACTTAACTTGATAAAGAGGATCATTTGATCGATTTTCTGTAATTGTGATCGAGAGGAGCCTGAGATCTCTTAATACTAAAACTAACCTCCGAATCAGATTAATTAATTTAGTGAGTCAGATGCTCACGTGAAAACCAAAAAAAGTAGAGGTTATTTACTTTTAGGGTTAATGAAGAGAACAAGGGTCTGTGAAAAAAAGAAAATTGTCGTACGAGAAGAAGAAAAGAATGGGCCATGGAAAAAGTTGCAGAAAAAGAAGAGATCAAGAGAACGAGGTTTGAAGCTATGGTGAGCAAGGATTCAACCGAAAAATTATAGAGAAACTGTCAATCCAAGGTAAGGGTGGAGTTTAATCTCTATAACCGGGTATATGATAAATTGTATGTGGGGTTAGGGTTGTATGAAATCTTGCCATGGAAATTGGTTGTCTCTGTGTTGTATTGATTTTTCCAGAATTAAACCGTTGTACTGATGATTGCTGTAACTATATCGATTACGGATACGAATAGGAATTAAGTTAATTGATAATAGGTACTTATGGAAAAAGTTTTTTGTGGTACTGGTATGCAAAATTTGGATTGAAACTGATAAACAGTAGCCTGCAATTGAAAAAAAGTGCGTTAAAAGAAAAAGAGTGGATCCCTACAAGAAGCCCTGCTGAACGACAGGGGGTATGAAGAAGCATGTGCCGATTGGCACATGGGTGAGAGAGAGAGGGCTGCCGAACGACAAGCCTGGTGTGACGAGGGGCACACCCTTCTTTGTCTGTTTTCCATTTTAATTATTTGTTTTCCTTGTTGTTCTGTTTTGTTTGTTATGGACCTTGTGCTACCGTTTCTTTTGTTAAGTGGTTACATAAATTCATGCTTAGTAAAACCAATGTACTAGCAGAGATTAATTAATTATGGTGGTTTTCCACTAGTTTAAATTAATGTATGTAGGCTTGGTTTATATATAAATATCAGTAATTATATTAGTAATGTGGTATAAAAATAGTAGAGCTATTAGCAGGATGAAATTGGTGGAATTCCAGGAAGCAGAGTTAGTTTAATAATTAGTTGATATTAGTAATGCACGTTTAGAAGTTGAATACTATAGCAGTTTAGCAGAAGAAGAAGTATATTAGGTAGCAGTAGAAAATAATAGGAACAACTTAGGAACCATTTAGATTTAATAATAGTGAACCAAATAAACAGAGATAGTGGGAATCACTCGTATTATTAGAGGTCGACGAAAATAGTACCGAATAGTAAATTTAGTAGTTTAACCGGTATAATTATTTAACCGAAAATTAGTTGGAGTTTCATAGAAATAATTCGTAGATGGTATTGAACAGAATGGTAAACAACTGTTCTATTTTATTCCTCAGCTCTAAGGCTGGTATATATAGTAGTAATACAATAATGATAATTAATTCTCTCTTTAATAGAGAATAAAGAAAAATAAAAGACAATAAATAGAAATAATGAAAAGGGAAATAAGATATTTTCCAACACCCCCCCTCAAGTTGGTGCATAGATATCTATCATGCCCAATTTGTCTATCAAATTTTCAAAGGTTGGTCTTGCCAAACTTTTGGTTAGGATATCCGCAGTTTGTTGATTTGAAGTCACAAAAAGGAGGCATATGATTCCAGCATCTAACTTCTCTTTTATGAAGTGTCGATCAATCTCAATATGTTTGGTTCTGTCATGTTGAACTGGGTTATGAGCTATGCTAATGGCGCTTCTTGTCGAGTATAATTTTAATGGAAGCTCAATTTTTATCTTAAGTTCTTCTAATACTCTAAGGATCCATAATCCTTCACAAATACCTTGAGACATAGCTCTAAACTCGGCTTCCGCACTACTTCTTGCTACAACTCCTTGTTTCTTACTCCTCCATGTCACAAGATTACCCCAAACATAGGTACAATATCCAGAGGTCGATCTTCTATCGTGGTGACACCTTAATCAACATCGGTGAAGATAGACACATTTCTTTGAATAGTTTTCTTAAAATGTAAGCCTTTACCAGGATTTCCCTTCAAATATCTCAGTATCATGTAGACCGCCTCAAGATGTTCCTTGTAAGGAGAATGCATAAACTGACTTACTACACTAACTGAGAAAGCAATATCGGTCGGTGTGTGCCAAATAAATCGTTTTCAACCAATCTCGATATCTTCCAAGATCAACCGGAACATTTCCTTCTCCCCAAAGTTTAGCATTAGGATCCATAGGGTATCTGCAGACGACATCCACTCATTCTGTTTCTTTCAATAAGTCTAGAATGTATTTATGCGTGAAACCACAATACCATTCTTTGACCGAGCAACCTCCATACCAAGAAAATATCTCATGGATCCTAAGTCCTTGATCTCAAAGTCTCTGCTAGTTTCTCTTTTAGTCTAGCCATTTCAATGATCGTCTCCAGAAGGACAATATCATCAACATATACAATCGGACGCAAGTTTTCCATCTTGAGAGAACTTTGTGAACAAGGTGTGATCAGCCTGTCCTTGAATGTACCCTTGTTTCTTCATGGACTGAGTGAATTTTTCAAACCAAGCTCTAGGGGACTGTTTTAGTCCATACAAAGACTTATTTAGTTTGCATACATTTGATCCAAATTTGTTTTCAAACCCAGGAGGAGTGTCCATGTATACTTCTTCTTTTAGATCACCATTAAGAAATGCATTCTTAACATCTAACTGATGTAAGGGCCAATCCAGGTTAGCGGCAAGAGATAAAAGAATTCTTACAGTGTTCAGTTTTGCAACAGGAGCAAATGTCTCAGAGTAGTGTATACCATAGGTCTGAGTAAAGCCTTTAGCCACCAAGCGAGCCTTGTACCTTTCAATTGACCCATCTGAATTATACTTCACAGTAAACACCCATTTGCATCCAACTGTCTTCTTGCCATCCGGTAGTGTTGTAACACTCCAAGTTTTGTTCTTTTCTAGAGCTTTCATCTCCTCAAGTATAGCTTCCCTCCACTTTGGAATTTCTAGAGCAATCTGTACATTTTTTGGAATTTCTACACTAGACAATTTTGAGGTGAAGGCAGACAGAGATGAAGACAAATTTGAATATGATATAAAATTGGACATTGGGTGTTTAGTACAAGATCTAACAGGTTTTCTAATGGCAACAGGATCATCAATATCAGGATACAAAATACGACTTTCAGAAACAGAGATGGACTTACCTTTCCTATTCTTAGGAGGTTGATCATTCCCGTTGATTCACGAGGTGTTGAGATGTGGACTCATCCCTTTCTTTGTGGTGCTTTTCACAAAACCTTCCCTTTCAAATTCCGTTTCCTAATTCAAATCTGTTTTCCTGAAGTGACTCATTATTTTGTGGCATTTCAATTAGATCATCACTATTATTATTTTCAGGAATTTCATTGTTTTTTCCATGAGAAAATGTTGGCTCAGATTCACAAAGTTCCTTACTCATAAGAGAGTAGGATCGGTTAAAGAATCATGGCCAATTTTTGTTGGTGTGATATAAGTCACGAACTTTGGGATGCAGGTAAAGATAAATTATTTAAAAAACTCATGTCCTCAATTTGAAACAAGTCTTCTTTTATATCCCACCCTTGATGAGTGTCATCAAAAAAAGATTTATTTTCAAAGAATGTAACGTCCATAGTGACAAACATTTTCTTGTTTTTTGGATCAAAACATTTATATCCTTTTGGGTTGGAGTATCCAACAAAACACATTTTATAGCACGTGGTTCAAGTTTTCCAACATTTTTATGTTCATGAACAAATGCTGTGCAACCAAAGATTCTTAATGTCAGATCAGTTAAAACACGAGTACTAGGAAAACATTCTTTGAAAGTATTAATTGGAGTTTGAAAATTCAAAATTTTTGAGGGCATTCTATTAATTAAATATGCAGTTAAAACATTCGCCTAAATATTTTGGTACTTTATTTGAAAAAAGTAGAGCTCTAGCAACCTCCAATAAATGTCTATTTTTCCTTTCGGCAACTCCATTTTGTTGGGGAGTATTAGGACATGAACTTTGATGTACAATCCCATTTTTTAGAAAAAAACTCATCCAGGATAGTATTAAAATATTCTTTGCCATTATCACTTCTAAAGACTTGGATATTTGTTTGAAATTGATTTTGCACCATTATAAAAAAATTCTTTACAGCCAGACAAACATCTGATTTCCCCTTTAACAAGTACACCCAACATACTCTTGTATGGTCATCTATAAATGTGATAAACCATTTTTTTTGAGAGAGTGTACTTATACGGTTAGAACCCCAAACATCACTGAATAATAGAAAAGGTTTTGATGGTTTATAAGGTGTATTGAAAATTGGGAACGATGATGTTTTGCAAACTCACATGCTTCACATTTAAACGAAGAAAAGTTCTTATTGTGAAATAACTTAGGAAACAAGTGTTTTAAGTAACGAAAACTAGGATGACCTAATCTTAAATGCCATACCATAATGTTGTCATCTTTATTATTCAAAAGAAAAAGACTCAAAACAGAACTTATTGTTTTGAAGGTAGTTGTGATGCAAATCCAATGTCAAAGTAGTAGAGTCCTCCACTCTCCTTAGCAATCATCTTCCCGAGTTCAAATCCGAAAGACACGGTGAGATTGGAAAAATTAGTTTGACAATTTATATCTTGGGCTAATTCTTGATGACATTAGATTACATGATAAATTTGGAACATGAAGGACATTTTTAAGAGTCAACATCGGAGACAACACAACTGACCCTTTACCTGCAATGGCTGAAAAAGAGCCATCTGCTATTTTTATTTTTTGATTACCTGCACATGGACTATATGAAGAGAACAAAGTAGATTCACCTGTCATATGATCAGAGGCACCTGAATCTACTATCCAAGTATGACTGGGGCTGACACTAATAAATGCAGAATTACCTTTTGTTGCTATAGAGCAAGTAGGAGTTGGAGACTCGAGGAGTTTGTATAGTTTGTCTAGTTGTTCCGTAGTGAGTGGAAGCTGGCGTGAAGAGAGTTGCCGCCCTTGATCAAAATTACTAGCTTGAAATGCACGACCACCACCGTCACCGCGGCCACCGCCATCACCGCCGTTGCCACCACCGTTACCACGGCCACCGCCATCACCGCGGCCACCGCCGTCATTATTGGATCCGATGTAGGCGAACCCTGGAGTAGGCCAACTGGTGTTGCGATTCGCCATAGGAAATTAAGCAGGTATGTGAATCGGGTCGGGTAAGAAACCGGGTCGAACAGAAAACCCTAACCCCACTAATTGTGGAAGCTTTACAGTAAACCCTAACACAGAGCTCTTGATACCATATTGAACAGAATGGTAAACAACTGTTCTATTTTATTCCTCAGCTCTAAGGCTGGTATATATAGTAGTAATACAATAATGATAATTAATTCTCTCTTTAATAGAGAATAAAGAAAAATAAAAGACAATAAATAGAAATAATGAAAAGGGAAATAAGATATTTTCCAACAGATGGTTGTAGTTATTGTTGGTTGGTTGATGCATGGGAATTGTGTCGAGAATGTTGAGTATATCAGGTATCTATATAAATGGGAAATTAAGTAGTTGAATAAATCAATGATGTAGTAGGTAAAGCTTGGTAATTAAATATTAGTGGTAAATAAAATGTTTTAGGCGTAGATTCGTAACTGTTAAGTTGTTTAGTATTTGTCGTATTGTTTGCTTGAATTGTTGTTGTTAATAAATTACTGTTGATACGTTGACGAAGTTGTAGGCCTATGGCCAATGTCGAATACGTTAAATTGTTTCGGTTTATGGAAAAATTGAGTTGTAGGTCTTATGACCAATGTTGATGAGTTGTTTTGTAGTTGATGAAATATTGTTGTAGGCCTATGGCCAATGTTGAATTGCGGTTGACTTGTTGTTACGCTGTCGTTGTTGTTGTGCGTTGTTGTTGTTGTTAATTTGTTGTTGAAGTTGAGGCCGCATGACATATATTTGTATTATTAAGTTGGAGTTGATAGCATCACGTTGAAAGTTGAAGGCTTATTCCTTGGCCTTGATGGCACCACGTTGAAAGTTGAAGGCTTATGCCTTGTTAATGCCTCGATAAACTGGCAAATTTTAAGTTGGAAGTTCTGCTCCAATGGTACCACATGCATATGCATTATGTTGAGTCGCATTCGGTGTTGTCTAAATAAGTTATTGTTATGTTGTTTAATAAGTTATTGTTGTGTTGTTTAAATAAGTTATAAGTTGTTGTTGTTATAAGTTGTTGTTGTTATAGGTTGCTGTTGTTATGAGTTGCTGTTGTTATAAGTTGTCGTTGTTAATAAGTTGTGCTGATCTAAGTTGTTATGTTGATTTAATGAAGTGGTGATATTTTTATGATCTAACCTAATATATTGTTTATCATACTCTTGTTTATATTGGTTGATATCTCACCCCTTTAGTTTTGATGTTGCCTCTACGTGGGTAACATGCAGGTAATGAAGGATGAAGATTTAGTTACTGTTAGTTCGAGTCGGGTTGTCACTCTGATACGTAACACTCGGGGGGATGAACGATAGTTGTTTTGTTGTTTTGATTATGTTGTTGAACATATGAAAGTATTTGTTGACTTTGAATTGATGCCAAGTTGAATAATGTAGTTTCCGCTGCTTAATTAATAAAGTTGATTCATGTTGTTTCGGTTCATCTGAGTTTATGTGTTATGTATCTGTGATAACATGTTGTTGTTGAAGTTGAATTATAATACTCCAATTGTTTGTTGAGAAATTTTATAACTCTGACTTTCTTAATAATTACCGGGGTAGAATTGGGGTGTTACAAGTTGGTATTAGAGCAGGTCAGTCTGTTCGGCCAATGTTGTCTAATGTTGTTTGTCCCTTGGTACGCGACAAGTGTGTGGAACACTGTTGATGCTTGTTTTCTTTCCTAATCGATTGTATGCATGAGTTGAGTTGAAGCTGAGTGGGGGAGGAGCTTTCTTCTCGGATATGTTCGGTGGTAAGATGTTAGTTCTGTATGCTGCTAATGGCTACAATGCAAGTGTTGTTAAAGCTTTGTTGTTTCCCGAATTCGAAGGTAACATGGATTTAAGATTCTGGTTGTTTAACAAGTTGGAGCGTCTTGGAAAAAGGATAATTGTTATAAGATGGAATTTAGAAAGTTTCTATGTTCAGCGTTGTTGTTGGACTGTGAAGTTGTTGTTTAAGTTGCCTTGCGTAAGATGTTGACGCAAGAATAGTGATTAAGTAACGGATTGCTATGGATCTTGCTGTGAGATTATTGGTTAGTGATTGAAAAGTTGTAGAAGTTGTTGGAATCTTTTGAACCGCGAGTCGTAGTTGGAAATACGAGGAGTATGATTTCAATAATAAGAAGTGTCGGAAATGGTGTAAAGGAATTATGGCTGATGTATCGTCAGAGGTGTATTAGTATGTAGCTGTAAGATGATGATGTTAGCATGTTCAGATGATTTTGGAAGTTATTGAATTTTGATGCTTTTGGTGACTTGAGTGCAAGTTTAAAGAACATTATTAGTGTTGGTAACGATGGTTTATACTCCATTATGATTGTTTGCTATCTATTGACAAATTAAGGAACTGATCACACTTAATCTCTTGTTGATAGTGGACGAAATCGTGTTGGATGATATAGACGTATCTTGCTATCTTGATGGTGATTAAAGTGATGGATGCTACGTTGAGAATGTTGTGGAGATGAGGATGCGACGTTGTATAGGAAAATATAAGCAAGTGATAGTTGTTACTACTTTGTAAGTCGATGTTCCAAGGTATTATTGAAGCAGTGAGGATTATGTAGCAAGAGTATTGGAATATTAACGTATGCGTATTGGATTTAACCATGTTGAGTTGTTGTTATATTGGAAAGGTAGTAGCCGAAATGTTGCCAAACGCAACTGAGGGTCAGAGAGTTGGAAGCGAAGTTGAGGATGACTGTGTCGGATAGATTTTCGAGGACGAAAATATCCTAAGTGGGGGAGAGTTGTAACGCCCCAAATTTAATTAATTATTTAATTAAATTAATTAAGGATTTATTTGTTGGAATTAGTCGAAGCCGGGAATTATCAAAATTATTATAAGAGACATTATTGGATTAATGTGCTAATTGAGCGGTTAAGTTGATAGTTGAGTAATTAGTCGGGAGAAAGTATTATTTGAAATAATAATGGTTGAGTAGAATATTATTTATTTAGTTGAGTTTAATTGTTGTGTGAGAAATAGCAAAGTTGAAGGTGTTAATTAGTTGGCCCATTAAATCAAATATTATTATTATTATTATTATTATTATTATTATTATTATTATTATTATTATTATATTGGTAGTTGGAATAAAAAGAAAATAAAAAGAAGTATCAGTACATGAAGAGAACAAGGGTTTGTGAAGAGAAGAAAATTGTCGTAGGAGAAGAGGAAAAGAATGGGTCATGGAAAAAGTTGTAGAAAAAGAAGAGATCAAGAGAACGGGGTTTGAAGCTATGGTGAGCAAGGATTCAACCGAAAAATTATAGAGAGACCATCAATCCAAGGTAAGGGTGGGGTTCAATCTCTATAACCGGGTATATGATAAATTATATGTGGGGTTAGGGTTGTACCAAATCTTTCCATGGAAATTGATTGTCTCTGTGTGGTATTGATTTTTCTGGAATTAAACCGTTGTAGTGATGATTGTTGTAACTGTATCGATTATGGATACAAATAGGAATTAAGTTAATTGATAATAGGTGCTTCTGAAAAACAAGATTTTTGTGGTACTAGTATGCAAAATTTGGATCGAAACTGATAAACAGTGGCCTACAATTGTAAAAAATTGCGTTAAAAGAAAAAGAGTGGATCCCTACAAGAAGCCCTGCCGAACGACAAGGGGTATGAAGAAGCATGTGTCGATCGACACATGGGTGAGAGAGAGAGGGATGGCGAACGAAAGCTTGCCAAACTGAATACTCACATCTTTCACCTTTTCAAAAATTTGATCACCTGTCAATCCAGGTGGAGCTCTACGTTGTTCGGTATCTCCATTGAACGCTTTTCTCCATCCACAATATTGATGTTTAGAATTTAAGAATCTACGATGACCGAGAAAGACATTCTTTTGACAAAATCTCAATCGCGTCGTATCGGTTCCATCTTCACAGACAGGACATGCTTTTCACCTTTAATTCTATGTCATTCCCTGGTTGTTTAGGCCCAGAAATTAACATAGATAACATCATGTACTTACGCTTCATACAAAGCCATGGAGGTAGGTTATAAATCATAAGAATCACAGACAATGTGGACTGTGAGATACTTTGAAGACCATGCGGGTTCATTCCATCAATAGATAACACCAAGCGAATGTTTCTTGTTTCTCCTCCAAAATCAGGATAATCATTATCAATTTTCTTCCACTGTGGTGCATCGATCGGATGTCGAAACTTTCCATCGATAATTCTTTCATCTGCATGCCAAGTCAAGTGTCTTGCATCGGTTTCACTACGAAACATGCGTCTAAATCTCTGAATAATAGGAAAATACCATAAGAATTTTGCTGGAGATAATTTTTTCTTATATCGAGATAAACCTCACTTAGGGCACTCATTCAACGATGCATATTCTTTTTGAAACAAAATGCAATCATTTAGACAAGAATGTATCTTATCATAGCTCTTGCCAATAGATTACAACATTTTTTTGGCCTCGTAGGTTCGATTAGGAAGAACATTATCCTCAGGAAGCATATCTCTCAAAAGGGCTAATAACTCTGTGAAACTTTTATCCGACCATCCATTGCGTGCCTTTAAGTTGTACAACTTTAATATCGCATACAGTCTTGTGAATTTGGTGCAATCTTTACACAACGGTTTCTCTTCATCGCTTACCAACCTCTCAAACATTTTTGGACAATCCTGAAGATCTTCTTCAAGTTCTTCTGCAATCTCTCAAAATCAATCACAATCGTATGTATCCGTGACATTATCGTATGAAGCATATGTCGCATTACTTTTCACCCCCGACTCAACATTCTCGCTGCTTTTCTCACCATGAATTATCCAACACGTATAAATTCGATCAATTCCACGCATCAGGAAATCTGATTTCAATCCATGTGCATCAACCCGACCCACATAACAACAACCCAAGCAAGGACATTTCATTCTAATGGGGTCTTCAGCGTGTTCAACAACAAACTTAACGAACTCTATTACCCCATTCTCGTACTCTTTTGACAATTGATCGGCAAACATCCAGTTTTTATACATGCTTTTACTACTAAGTAAGCTAAACAAAAACATTAATTAGGGAACAAAACGGTATAATGCGTTTCTGTCAAAATCCAAAGTATACACGGAATGGATCCGGATCTTGCAAAGACAAACATATTCACGCAATTCCAGACAAATTCATCACAATACCAGTAATTTGAGGAAGAAATTTACCTCGGATTTACCAAACAACAACGTCGAGAAGTTGAAACAAGAAGGTCGAACTCACAGAAACACAAGGAATAAGCGTTGTACATATAAAAAACATCCGGGATAAGTCATAACATATAAAACAACATCCTGGATAAGTCATAACCTCTAAAACAATATCCGGGCAACCACTTATCTTACATGAGAGATCTTAATAATTTCGACTAAAAAAAACTTAAAGCAAATGGAAACTGAAACAAAATGTCACGAATTTGAAACCTCAATCAGTATACAAGCAACATAACAGGTTATTACAAGCCTTTTCTTTCACAGAAATTCATCAAAGACTCAAATGGCATAACAATTCAAACTCAACAAGCTTCTAAAAACGAAAGAACATCTTATAACCATCTTTCTAGTTATAATTGTTACAACTTACAAGTTATAATTATATTCTAGTAATTATAGATGAAATATAAAATAAATTTGTAGGAAGTACATTGTTCATATAAAATAGGGACCTATAAGTCTTGAATATTCTATCTCTTTCTATATCGAAATCATAAAAATGTATTTCTAAAATCTAAATATCCACTACCAACTAAGTTCTATATAATATTACAAATAAAGGCCCCTATAATAGGTTGAGTAAACTTGACCATATAACTTTCTCAACTAGTTATTACATATAAAATTCTGGTTATAATTAGCAAACAAATAAACTTCACATAATGGGGTGGACTACAAGCAACAAAACTTTTAGAACAAAACTCGCGCAGCCACCCCATAAATTTGATTATGCTCAATAGAAACGTCTTGAAGACGTTCAACATCAATGACAACCACAAAACGTCATAACCGATTTTAGACTTTCAAATTCAAGCACAAATGAAGCAAACATATTATCAAAGCATATTTCAAATTTATTCAAACGTCATGATATAAGCATAAGCTTCACTCAAGATTAAAAACCAATAACGGTATTGCCATCACAAATTCATCATTCGGAATCAAAATAATTAACAACATTGACATCAAGAATTAACATCAAGAATCTTACCAAATTATCACAAACCAAACACATGATATCAACAAAAAAATTCCATATTCGGTTAACACAACATGAACAAATGATAAATTTTTCTATTCACAAATGAAACCAATAAAAGGGTAATGCTAGCAAAACTCAACGACACTAAATCCACACAACTTTGATACGATTTAAATACGAACAACCACATTACGACACAACTAAATCATTTTTTCAGAAATTGTCACAAACTTTCTTTATAACACAACTAACTTAAATGAGAAAATTGAAACAATTAGCAATGGCACAAAATCTCTATTGTTAATAAAAAAACAACAAACTGATTTTTCCTTCAGTATGTATTAAAGGATTCTTAAAGTAAATCACAACTCAACAATATATCAGCCTAGTGATCTTTATGTGAACAAAGTGACACTGACACACAATTTTAAACCCGTAATATTCATAAATCTTAATCAGAATCATCGTGGTGTATCCAGATTTAACAAAACAACACGATATTGATACAAAAGTCAATCATATCCTGACACAACAAATAACATGTTTATGGAATTTGATACCATCCAACACAGCAATTTCAATTCAATAGATCAAACCAAACACAAACACAAACTACTTCTCATAAATTATCACATCAAATCAATGGTTATGATATGAAAAAGGTGATATCAAAATTTACCAAAGCGTTGCGGAAATTTGAAGTTGAGCAGAAGGATTCTAGCAATTGATGAAGTTGTCGCAGTGCTGGGTTTAATAGAAAAAAGACGATTACTGGATGCCAGAGTTGCTGGAAGAGTTATACTCGGTTGATTTCGCGGACATGAAGTATCGAAGGTGAGCGATATGGAGTATGTGGAGGACCATAGTGAAGAAGGAAAGTTGCAGTGGAGACAAGGTTATGAGTTGACAGTGGGTAACATGGAAAGTTGTGATATGGAGTTTGAAGGGTTGCAAACAGTTTAGTGAGGTGAAGGGATCTCGGTGGCGTCAATGGAGGTGACTGAATGGTTGTTACGAGTGAGGAATCTGAACGCTTGAGATGGTTGTGACAGGGAGAACTGATGAAGATTGCGGAGAAGATTGAGGAATTTGAACGAAGGTGCACTTTAAGAGAGAGGAATCTGAACGAAGGTTGCAGAGAAACAGGGTTTAGAGAAGGTTCTGAACATTAGAAAGAAAGAAATAAAAATAGGTTTGTTTTATTTTTTTAAAAAAATAAAAGGTCTTAGACAGCGCTTTTTCAGAAAGCGCTGTCTAAGGTAGGCCTCTAGCAGCGCTTTTGAAAAGAGCTGTCTAAGGGGGTGCATCTAGCAGCGCTTTTTGAAAAAACCTTAGACAACGCTTTTGAAAAGCGTTTTCTAAGTGGGTCCTCTAGCAGCACTTTTCAAAAGCGTTGTCTAAAGTGTGCCTTAGGCAGCGCTTTTGCTGAAATTTCTACAAACTTTTCTGTGTTTTTTTAAACCTTTAGGCAACGCTTTCTGGATAAAGCGCTGCCTAAAGTGTGCTGTATATTTATCTTTTTGGCATAGGGGTGAGCAAGGATTCAACTGGAAAATTATAGAGAGACCGTCAATCCAAGGTAAGAGTGGGGTTCAATCTCTATAACCAGGTATATGATAAATTGTATGTGGGGTTAGGGTTGTATGAAATCTTGCCATGGAAATTGATTGTCTCTGTGTTGTATTGATTTTTCCTGAATTAAACCGTAGTAGTGATGATTAATGTGAATGTATCGATTACGTATACAAATAGGAATTAAGTTAATTGATAATAGGTGCTTTTGAAAAACAAGATTTTTGTGGTACTGGTATGCAAAATTTGGATCGAAACTGATAAACAATAGCCTGCAATTGAAAAAAATTGCGTTATAAGAAAAGAGTGGATCCCTACAAGAAGCCCTGCCGAACGGAAGAGGGTATGAAGAAGCATATACCGATCGACACATGGGTGAGAGAGAGAGAGCGCTGCCGAACAACAAGCCTGGTGTGACGAGGGGCACACCCTTGTTTTGTCTGTTTTCCATTTTAATTATTTGTTTTCCTTGTTGTTCTGTTTTGTCTGTTATGAACCTTGTGCTACTGTTGCTTTTGTTAAGTGGTTACACAAATTCGGGCTTGGTAAATACAATGTACTAGCAGAGATTAATTATTTATGGTGGTTTTCCACTAGTTTAAATTAATTTATGTAGGCTTGGTTTATATATAAATATCAATAATTATATTCATAATGTGGTATAAAAATAGCAGAGTTATTAGCAAGATGAAATTGGTGAAATTCCAGGAAGCAGAGTTAGTTTAATAATTAGTTGATATTAGTAATGCACGTTTAGTAGTTGAATACTTTAGCTGTTTAGCAGAAGAAGAAGTATATTAGGTAGCAGCAGAAAATAACAGGAACAACTTAGGAACCATTGAGATTTAATAATAGTGAACAAAATAAATAGAGATAGTGGGAATCACTCATATTATTAGAGGTCGACGAAAATAGTACCGAATAGTAAATTTAGTAGTTTAACCGGTATAATTATTTAATCGAAAATTAGTTGGAGTTTTGTAGAAATAATTCGTAGATGGTTGTAGTTATTGTTGGTTGGTTGATGCATGAGAATTGTGTCGAGAATGTTGAGTATAGCAGGTATCTAAGTAAATGGGAAATTAAGTAGTTGAATAAATCCATGATGTAGTAGGTAAAGCTTGGTAATTAAATTGTAGTGGTAAACAAAATGTTTTAGGCGTAGATTTGTAAATGTTAAGTTGTATAGTATTTATCGTAGTTGTTTGCTTGAATTGTTGTTGTTAATAAATTGCTGTTGATACGTTGACGAAGTTGTAGGCCTATGACCAATGTCGAATACGTTGAATTGTTCCGGTTTATGGACAAATCGAGTTGTTTGTCTTATGATCAACGTTGATGAGTTCTGCTCCAATGGTACTACATACATATGCATTATCTTGAGTCGCATTTGGTGTTGTATAAATAATTTATTGTTGTGTTGTTTAAATAAGTTATCGTTGTGTTGTTTAAATAAGTTATAAGTTGCTGTTGTTATGAGATGTTGTTGTTATAAGTTTCCGTTGTTAATAAGCTGTGTTGATCTAAGTTGTTATGTTGATTGAATGAAGTGGTGATATTTGTATGATCTAACCTAATATATTGTTTATCACACGCTTGTTTATATTGCTTGACATCTCACCCCTTCTGTTTTGATGTTGCCTTTACGTGGACAACGTGCAGGTAATGAAGGATGAAGATTTAGTTATTGTTAGTTCGATTCAGGTTATCGCTCTGATACGTAACACTCGGGGGGACAAACGGTAGTTGTTTTGTTATTTTGATTTCGTTGAACATATGAAAGTATTTGTTGACTTTGAATTGATGCCAAGTTGAATAATGTACTTTCCACTGCTTAATTAATACAGTTGATTCATGTTGTTTTGGTTCATCCGAGTTAATGTGTTATGTATCTGTGATAACATGTTGTTGTTGAAGTTGAATTGTAATACTCCAGTTGTTTGTTGAGATATTTTATAACTATGATTTTCTTAATAATTACTGGGGTAGAATTGGGGTGTTACACAGAGAGAGTGAGAGATTATAAAATGTATTTAAAATATATTTTAAATTAAGTTCAATATAAGGCTTACAAAAATTTAGATTTAACTACAACCACCTTTAAAAACTTAGTGTTTTATTCTTAATTTGTAGATAAATTACAATTTGTAAATGGTAAAATAGGAAGGAAAATAGATTTTTTAGCAATAACCAAGTTTTGAAAAAAAATATACACAAATTATCATATTTCAGAGAAAATTATGCAAATAACCATTGTTTACTCATGTGTGGTTTTGGTTAACAACGCTGGTCTCTTACCAAAATGTTTACTTGCGAGATCGACCAGGAAATCTCAGTATTGTGCATTAGTTTTCAAGTGTTTTTACAAAGTGTTTTCAAAAAGGATTCGTTCGACCAACGTCAAATGTGTTTGTATGACTAAAAAACAAATAGAGAAAGACTTGTAAAATAAAACAAAAGCGTTTAAATTGTAAACGTAAATGACACAACATGAAAAATAGTTGAAAAGTAAGTTGATTCAGACATACATTTCCTTAGTTTGACTCTTTTCTCTCATTCACTTGGTTACTCTGAGTGATTAGCGTTAGAAATGTAAAAGTTTGAACACTTCACACTATACACTAAGTGCTTTATTTATAATACACATATGATAACTGCTTCCTGGTGGGCTTCACCTCTTTACACGCAACATGAACTTTGTAACTTTTGTCCAAGAACTCACATTCTCCACCAGTACTCTCTTTTCCTCCAAGAAACCTTCATTTGCATGATATAGGCCGTTTGCATCCTCTTTGGGATTTTAATGTTTCTAGGACCAATTAGATACTCATGGGAATTCCTCTTGATCGACCGTAGTGTAGTCGACTTAATCATTCTGTCTTTGAATTCTTGGTTGACTACAAATATAGCCGTCCTTTTGAATTCCTCTCTTTTGTTTGGATTTTAACCTTTGTTGAAAAATCCTAGCCAACTAATTTCCCCCCAAAATATCCTTTTTGTCTGAAAGGGTGAAATGGATATTTTAGTTATTCTTTCTTAGTACGAACTGACATCATCATAATCATGACTTTCCCCTCAAACTTCTTGTCAGCGAACAAGTAGCCACTTCCCTACTTTTTAACTTCAAATTCCTAGAATGAACATGTAACACCCCCTTCTATTTACCCGCATTTTATAAATAATAATCAGAGTATTTTAATCACAATCCAAGAGGCGTCACAATTTAAATAATTTAAATCAATCAATACAGTGTCATGCTTTCACTGAAGAAGATTTATTAAGTAAATAATGCAAAAGATTATGTTTAACAGCGGAAATGAAACATAACCAAAATTCCGAATACATCATTCATAGTATTCCAGGATATTAACCAAAACATGATTCAAACCATTAAGGAATTCCATTAAAGAATTTCAAACAAACGTTCCCCAGTGTTACATCTACCAGAGCACGACACTGACACGCGGATTAACTAACTGACTCAATGCTAGAGCTATCCTCACCGACTCCAAGCAGCTAATCACTTCGGATCTGAAATTGTTAAAGTAAGGGTGAGATTCCAATTCAATATAACATGCATTATACGTTTTTAGAATACAACAGAATAAACAGATACATTAATCCATTAACCAAACACAAGTCATAATCAGTTCACAAGGCAGTTCACACAATGAACATGTAATATAATCAAACAATGGAAATTGCAACACTGGAAACCATCCTAGCATGTTACAATCCCATATGCAATGCAGACTCTATGCATGTGGTACCAAAACGTGAACCGAGTTCACCCACCGCTCCGTTTACATGTGGAAAGACAGTGTAAATTCATGATTCGCCCATAGCTATTGGGTCAAGAATCCAGCCTCACTACCTCAACCTCCGGGTAAGTCTATTGGCCCAACCAGTTCACTTCTGTACAATGGGAATGAACCATAAACAACAAATGCGTATGCATGCGTCATAAAAGCATGCAACATTAATTCTCAGATCATGATATCAACATATATCACACAATGCCAGTTCATCAATGTATCACATTCAATCATAATGAAGATCAAGATACAACATAGTAAGCATTAATATTTCATCCGGTGACTTAGACCAATGGTAATAGTTCTCCATTATCCCTAACTAGTTACTCTTTTCAAAAATCGGAAGCTCGACTCGTTTAAAATAATTTTTAGCATAATAATATTTTCCCATTTTTGAAAGGTAGTATTTTAAATTTAAGAAATAACGCCGAAAACGGCACTCGAATCGGAGTTACGATTTAGAAAATATGAATTTTTAAAGTTTTAGAAATTTTGGAAAAATACTCATGGAACCCGGTTCCTACCTATACAGGAACCGGTTCCTGAAAGTTGAAAAATCTCGCTCCCTGGTTTTTGTATGGGAACCCAGTTCCTACCTATACAGGAACCAGTTCCTGAGTGCAAAACTTCCAGTTTTGAAAAATAACACTGGGAACTCGGTTCCTCCCAGAACCGGTTCCCACGACCTATGACACATTTTACGCTACTTTTGACACATTTTGCATCCATTATCATTTCCAAACTTTCAAATACGAATTGGGACATTAGGAACACCATTTCATAATCATTTCACACCATTATAACATCGAACAACATGGTTTATTCATCCCTATCAATTATTTGACATACTATTGATCCTAATTCCAAACACCGACACAAAATAGGGTTTATTCCTATAACTTATAATCATCAAAATTCAAACTTCCTAACATACCCAATTATCCCTTTGATTCCCAAAACCATAAAGCATATTAACCGAACGAAATCACCCCTTACCTCGCGATGATCTTTGATTTCTCTCGGCGTCGGCTTTTCCTCTCTTCTCTTCTCTTCTCCAACTCTACGTATAATAGCTTTTCTCCAAAAAAAAACCTATTTTTCTTTCTTTTCCTTTTTATATTCCTTTTTTTTGAAAATAAATTTAATATATTAATTCAAAAAGCAATAAGAAACATGTGATCCACACTAAGGATCCAGCCACTACACTGTCCAATTACAATTCCAATGACTGATAAAAGTCAACAAAACTAAAAAGAACAACACTAGATCTCCTACATCAAGAGGAATGCAATGTAAGGTCTGAGTTTCTTTTTATTCCACCCCCTATACACCAAAGTATCTATAATCCTCTTCCCTATACATGTAATATCAACATTTTCTCCGAAACTTTTATTATTCCGAATCTTCCAAAGTTCATACAGTGTTTCTGATATTGCCATTTTAATGATAGCCGCTTTCACTCCCTTCCCTTTCGTTTGTTGCGTTAGCCACATAATTTCCTCTTACCACTCCCCCGGAGTATGAGATATTTGAGCCCACTCTAGAACTTCCATCCAAATTTTCTTCATAGGTAGACACTCAAAGAACAGATGATTTATTGATTCCTCTTTTCCGCAAAAACAACAATCGGAGTTATCAATCATACCAAACCTATGCAGTCTATCTTTGGTTGCCAATCTACCATGACAGACAAGCCACATGATAAAGTTTGCTCGGGGTCTAGCATTATTACCGTAAAGTAATGTCTTCCACTCTACCTTCTCCCCAGAATCTCGAAGCTTCCTGCAGGTATTACCCATGTTAAACTTTTCCTCTCCCATTATTACTTCCAAATTATCCATTTCTCTACTTTCATCCCGCTGGTTAAGAATAGCTTTAAACATCCAAGAATAACTAATATGACACTGGATATCCATCAGCTCACTGGTTTTTACATAATAAGCTTGTATCCACCTTACCCATAAAGAATCCTCCTTACCGCTTAAATTCCAGAGAAGCTTCAATAATATTGTTTTGTTCCATATTTCAATATCTATCACACCTAAACCACCATGGCTAATGGGGCTACATATCCGTTTCCAAGCTACAGGTGCTTTATGACTACCCTCAAATCCGCCTGTCCATAGGAAAACCCGACAAATTGCTTCAATCTTTTGAATGACAGTTTTTGGGATAGGGAAACAGTTCAACCAGTAGTTGGTTACAGCAAATAAAACACTTTTTATAAGTTGTAGTCTTCCCGCATACATAAGCAGTCGCGCCGGCTTAATTTTATCCACAATCTTATCTATCAATGGAGAGTATTTGCAGACAGGGAGTCTTTTACCTGTCACCGGAACACCCAAGTATTTGAACGGCAGTCGACCTTCTTGGAAACCAGTGGCATTGCAAATCTCTCTTTTAATCTCTTCACTAGTCCCCGCACAGTAGACATGACATTTATTAGGATTGACAACCAAACCCGTTGCATTGGAGAATTTTCCATAAGCTTCCATCATTAACTCCACAGATGTAGTGTCACCTCTAGAAAACATAAGTAAATCGTCTGCAAAACACATGTTTGTAATTTCCAACTTTTCGCATTTAGGGTGATAATTAAAGTTCCCATTTTTCTGCATCTGGTGAAGGTACCTGTTCAAGCTCTCCATCACGATGACGAACAACAATGGTGATATAGGATCACCCTGTCGAAGGCCCCATTTTTGCTTCCATAATATCAGACAGCTTACCATTAACAGTGAATCTGTATGAAACAGTAGACACCGCTGTCATGACCCAGTCAGTAAATTGCTGAGGGCAGCCAACTTCTAACAGAATCTTCTCTAATGCAAACCAATCCACGGTATCATACGCTTTTTGAATATCCATTTGTAACAAGCATCTTGGTGAGATATTTTTCTTTTCGTATCCCCGGATCAATTCGTACGTGAGTAGAATGTGATTATGGATTTTTTGCCCTTTAACGAATGCTGCCTGGTTATCTCCAACTATCACTCCCAGTACCTTGCTGAGCCGATTAGCCAACACCTTAGAAATGATTTTGTACATGGTACTACAGCAAGCAATCGGTCGATAATCCTTAACCTCTTTCGCACCCCTATGTTTCGGAAGCAAAGTCACAATAGAACAGTTAACAGCTTTATACATGCGATTATTTTGGAAAATATCTTGAACTGCTTTGTTCACATCCTCCTTTATAATCTGCCACGCCTTTTTGAAGAAATAAGCTCCAAAACCATCCAATCCGGGAGCTTTGTCATTACCTATATCATTGAGGGCAGCGGTGATTTCTTTTTCTGATACAGACTCGGCGGTGATTTCTTTTTATATTCCTTTTAATGTTCCTTTATTTATTCCAATAAAATAAAATAAATGATAATTAGTAAGTGTAGAGTAATTTACTCCTCACACCCTTAATTACACCTCACACCTCCATTCTCTTCTTTTCTTTAATTAATCCCATTAATTCCGAAAATATAAATAATCAAGCCTTTAATTACTTAAATAATTAAATTCCTATTTATTTAATTTTTGAATTAAATCGGAGTGTCACAACTCTCCCCCACTAAAAGAGTTTTCGTCCTCGAAAACATACCTTAGACGAAAGTTCGGGTCGAGTCCTTCATCGACTCTCCGGCTCCCAAGTTACATTTCCTTGATTGGTCCTCCCAAGCTACTCGTAGCAGTGCTATCTCTTTACCTCGCAATTGCTTCACTTTTCGATCCTCAATTCGCGCAGGTACTGCTTCAACAGTCAAATTATCTCGTACCTATACATCATCTACTTGAATCTCATGAGACGGATCCGAAATGTACCTCCTCAACTGAGATACATGGAAAACATCATGCAAATTCGCAAGTGACGGCGGTAAAGCAATCTGATAAGCAACATTCCCAACTCTCTTGGTAATCTGAAACGGACCAATAAAGCGCGGAGTCAACTTCTTTGACTTCAAGGCTCGACCAATACCAGTCATTGGAGTAACTCGCATGAACACATGGTCTCCTTCACTAAACTCAAGATCTTTCCTCCTCTTATCATGATAACTTTTCTGACGACTCTGAGAAGCCTTCATCTTCTCCTGAATCATCTTGATCTTGTCTGAAGTTTGTTGAACAATCTCCGGTCCAATCACCGCACTTTCTCCAGATTCATACCAACACAACAGCGTCCGACATTTTCTACCATACAATGCCTCAAACGGAGCCATAGTAATACTCGAATGAAAACTATTGTTGTAGGTAAACTTAATCAATGGTAGATAACTATCCCAAGCTCCACCTTTTTCTAACACACAAGCCCTCAACAAATCTTCTAACGACTGAATCATCCTCTCCGTCTGACCATTTGTCTGCGGATGATACGCGGAACTCAACCGTAACTTAGTACCCAGAGCTTCCTGCAATCCTGTCCAGAACTTAGAAGTAAACCTCAGATCTCTATCTGACACAATGCTAGACGGAATACCATGCAAACTTACAATCCTCTCAACGTACAATTCTGCCAACCTCTCCATCGGATAATCCATTCTTATCGGAATAAAGTGAGCAGACTTTGTCAATCGGTCGACAATAACCCAAATAGAATCACAGTTCTTCGTCGTCCTCGGCAACCTAGACACGAAATCCATTGAGATTCCATCACATTTCCATTCGGGAACAAACAACGGCTCCATCAATCTCGACGGCTTCTGATGTTCAATCTTTGATTTCTGACAAACCAAACACGCGTACACAAACTCGGCAATTTCCTTTTTCATTCCAGGCCACCAAAATAATTTCTTCAAATCATGAAACATCTTAGTAGCACCAAGATGAATACTCAACCCACTTCGATGTCCTTCTTCCAAGATACTCTTTCTGATCTCAGCAACATCCGGAACACACACTTTATCACCAAGTCTCATAACGCCATTCCTGTCAATTCAGAACTCGCCTCCTTGACCTTGGTTAATCAATGTCAGCTTATCCACCAAACCAACATCAAATTTCTGTCCATTTCGAATCTCTTCCAAGATACCACTAGTCAGCTTCAACATGCCCAATTTCACACTATTCTGAGTAGTTTCGCATACCAAACTCAAGTCTCTGAATTGTTCCACTAAATCCAATTCACGAACCATCAACATCGACATATGCAAGGACTTCCTGCTCAACGCATCTGCCACAACGTTTGCCTTACCAGGATGGTAATTCAAACCAAAATCATAATCCTTGGGAAACTCTAACCATCTCCTCTGCCTCATATTCAACTCTTTCTGATCAAAGAGATACTTCAGGCTCTTATGATCACTGAACACTTCAAATCATGAACCATACAGATAATGTCTCCACAATTTCAACACAAACACAACAACCGCCAACTCTAAATCATGAGTCGGGTAATTCCTTTCATGAGTCTTCAATTGTCTTGAAGCATAAGCCACAACCTGCCTATCTTGCATCAAAACACCTCCTAAACCCATCAAAGGCATCACAATACACTACGAAGATTCTTCCGGATTCGCAAAATTAAAATCGAGCACTAGTCAACCTCCTCTTCAATTCTTGGAATCCCTTCTCACAATGCATCCCAAACAAACGCTTGACCTTTTCTTGTCAACTTAGTCAACGCGCTAACCCGAAAATCCCTCAATGAACTTTCGGTAGTAACCTGCAAGACCAAGAAAACTACGAATCTCTGAAGCATTCTTCGGTGCTTCCCACTGAGATACCGCTTCTACTTTCGTAGGATCAACAGCAATACCATTCTTGGAAATCACGTGACCAAGGAAACTCACTTCGCTTAACCAAAACTCACATTTAGACAACTTCGCATACAACTTCTTCTCCTTCAACAATTCCAATACAATCCTAAGATGCTTTGCATGCTCCTCATCATTCTTTGAATAGATCAGGATGTCGTCAATAAATACCACCACAAACTTGTCAAGATACGGATGAAATATCCTGTTCATGTACTCCATAAACACACCAGGTGCATTAGTAACTCCAAATGGCATAACAGAATATTCATAATGCCCATACCTCGTTCTAAATGCAGTCTTCTGAATATCTCCCGCCTTAACACGAATCTGATGATATCCAGACCTCAGATCAATTTTGCTAAATACACAAGCTCCAATGATCCATCAAATCATCAATCCTCGGCAACGGATACCGATTCTTGATTGTCACTTTATTCAACTGCATGTAATCAACACACAGTCTCATTGTACCTTCCTTATTTTTGACCAACAATACCGGCGCACCCCACGGTGAAACACTAGGCCGAATGAACTTCTTCTCAAGCAACTCCTCTAACTGCTTCTTCAACTCTGACAACTCAGATGCCGACATGCGATAAGGCGCCATCGACACCGGACTAGTTCCAGGAATCAAATCTATAGCAAACTCCACTTCTCTCTCAGGTGGTAACTCATTAACATCTTCCGGAAACACCTCTGGAAATTCGTTAACCACCGGTAATTCACCACTCTTAGCCTTTCCTTTCACTTCCGTCGAAGAATATAACATAAACACCACAGCACCCTCTCTAACGGCTGAATTCATCTCCTTAACTGACATAGTCTCATCTTCCACTTTAACTTCTTCAGGAAATAAGACTGTCTTCTCAAAACAATTGATATGAACCTGGTTGAAGACCAACCAGTTTATTCCAAGGATAATATCAAGTTGTTCTAACGGTAGGCACACTAAATCCATACCGAACCCTCTATCAAAAATAACAATAGGACAATTCCTACAAACATACGAAGTAGTCGAACCCGGCGAGTGTCAATATACTTCCATCGAAATTAGAAATTTCCAAATTTAATCTCTTAGCACAATCCAAAGAAATAAAAGAATGTGTCGCTCCAGTATCAATAATTGCTATTAAAGGTATGCCATTAATAAAACATGTACCTTTAATCAACCGATCATCGGGCTTAACATCGATCGACAAAGCGAACACCTTCCCAGTGACTTGCTCTTTCTTTGGTTTAGTACATATGACGAGTGTGTCCTTCTTCACCAGTTGTAACATGTTATCATACGGATCTACACTCGGCCTAGATGACCAAATCTTCCACAATTGTTGCACTTCCTCACATCATTCTTGCATTCAGGAGCTCGGTGACCCAATTCACCACATCTGTAACACTTTACGGAAGAACTAGAAGAACCAGAGTCTCCCCCACTAGGCTTTTTCCAACCTCCAGATTTCTAATTATTTCTATCATATGGCTTACCACGATCCATATGTCTCTTGCCCTTACGATCAGCATAACTCTGAGCATTCGACTTAGTACTAGCAAGGTCTTCTTCCAGAATCCTACTACAATCAACCAAATCAGGAAACCTTCTAATGCGCTGATACCTGATACCCTGCTTGATCTCATCATGAAAACCATTCTCAAACTTGATACATTTGGAAAATTCTCCATATGCATTGTTAGGATAATTAGCATAATACTTTACTAACTCAGTAAACTTGGTCGCATACTCACTCACAGACTTATTGCCTTGCTTGAGCTCCAGAAACTCAATCTCTTTCTTACCCCGAATGTCTTCAGGAAAGTACCTTCTCAAAAAATCTCTCTTGAACACAGCCCAAGTCAATGCAATTCCATCTTCTTCCGATTCGATCTGGTAGCAACCGGTCATCGACTTCCTCTGCTAACATGTGAGTACCATATCTCACCTTCAGCCCCTCAGCACAATCAATCACACTGAAGATCCTCTCGATCTCGTTCAACCACTTCTGAGCACCCTCGGGATCATGCGTGCCCTTGAACACTGGAGGATTATTCCTCTGAAAATTCCCCAATTGCCTGTCAGCACCAATCACAGCTCCCTGCTGGTTCTCTCCGAGCACTCCAGCTAACATTCCCAAAGCCTTAGCAATAACATCGTCGTTCCTTCCGTTACCTCTTCCAGCCATTGTTCTGTAACATTACAAAACAATCCACATCAGCACACCAGTATCGATACTGTTACTTGCACTAGTCGCATACTAAAAGGGATAACGACACTAAGACAAGACCAACTATGCTCTGATACCACTATTGTAACACCCCCTTCTATTTACCCGCGTTTTATAAATAATAATTAGAGTATTTTAATCACAATCCAAGACGCGTCACAATTTAAATAATTTAAATCAATCAATACAGTGTCATGCTTTCACTGAAGAAGATTTATTAAGTAAATAATGCAAAAGATTATGTTTAACAGCGGAAATGAAACATAACCAAAATTCCGAATACATCATTCATAGTATTCCAGGATATTAACCAAAACATGATTCAAACCATTAAGGAATTCCATTAAAGAATTTCAAACAAACGTTCCCCAGTGTTACATCTACCAGAGCACGACAAGCGGATTAACTAAGCGACTCAATGCTAGAGCTATCCTCACCGACTCAAGCGGAAAATCACCGGATCGAAATTGTTAAAGTAAGGGTGAGATTCCAATTCAATATAACATGCATTATCGTTTTAGAATACAGAATAAGCAGATACATTAATCCATTAACCAAACACAAGTCATAATCAGTTCACAAGGCAGTTCACACAATGAACATGTAATATAATCAAACAATGGAAATTGCAACACTGGAAACCATCCTAGCATGTTACAATCCCATATGCAATGCAGACTCTATGCATGTGGTACCAAAACGTGAACCGAGTTCACCCACCGCTCCGTTTACATGTGGAAAGACAGTGTAAATTCATGATTCGCCCATAGCTATTGGGTCAAGAATCCAGCCTCACTACCTCAACCTCCGGGTAAGTCTATTGGCCCAACCGGTTCATACGTACAATGGGAATGAACCATAAACAACAAATGCGTATGCATGCGTCATAAAAGCATGCAACATTAATTCTCAGATCATGATATCAACATATATCACACAATGCCAGTTCATCAATGTATCACATTCAATTATAATGAATATCAAGATACAACATAATAAGCATTAATATTTCATCCGGTGACTTAGACCAATGGTAATAGTTCTCCATTATCCCGAACTAGTCACTCTTTTCAAAAATCGGAAGCTCGACTCGTTTAAAATAATTTTTAGCAAAATAATATTTTCCCATTTTTGAAAGGTAGTATTTTAAATTTAAGAAATAGCGACGGCTTTCGAATCGAGTTACGGTTTAGAAAATATGAATTTTAAAGTTTTAGAAATTTTGGAAAATACTCATGGAACCGGTTCCTACCTATCAGAACCGGTTCACGAAAGTTGAAAAATCTCGCTCCTGGTTTTTGTATGGGAACCCGGTTCCTACCTATACAGGAACTGATTCCTGAGTGCAAAACTTCCAGTTTTTGAAAAATAACACTGGGAACTCGGTTCCTCCCCACAGGGAACCGGTTCCCACGACCTATGACAGCATTTTCTGCTACTTTTGACAGCATTTTGCATCCATTATCATTTCCAAACTTTCAAATACGAATTGGGACATTAGGAACACCATTTCATAATCATTTCACACCATTATAACATCAAACAACATGGTTTATTCATCCCTATCAATTATTTGACATACTATTGATCCTAATTCCAAACACCGACACAAAATAGGGTTTATTCCTATAACTTATAATCATCAAAATTCAAACTTCCTAACATACCCAATTATCCCTTTGATTCCCAAAACCCATAAAGCATATTAACGAGCGAAATCACCCACCTCGAAGATCTTCGATTTCTCTCGGCGTCGGCTTTTCCTCTCTTCTCTTCTCTTCTCTTCTCCAACTCTACGTATAATAGCTTTTCTCCAAAAAAACCTATTTTTCTTTCTTTTCCTTTTTATATTCCTCTTAATGTTCCTTTATTTATTCCAATAAAATAAAATAAATGGTAATTAGTAAGTGTAGAGTAATTTACTCCTCACACCCTTAATTACACCTCACACCTCCATTCTCTTCTTTTCTTTAATTAATCCCATTAATTCCGAAAATATAAACAATCAAGCCTTTAATTGCTTAAATAATTAAATTCCTATTTATTTAATTTTTTAATTAAATCGGGGTGTCACAGAACATGGCCTCTAACTCAACAACTTTCTCAATCAGCTGCCATCAACTTGACACGAGCTTGCCATGTAACCACAATTTTCCCACTTAGTGGTATAAATACTCTTTTCATCTCTTCAACTTCTTCTTTACGCTCTCTTTGCATTCTCAAACTTTCCGTTTCAACTCAAAGAAAACTCTTGCTTTCACTTTTTACCCAGAAAATTTATAGTCATTTCCATGGCCTCTTCAAGCCAACTCATTGAACACATTCAAACTCCTAAGGAAGTTGAAATGGTTTCCAACATGGGGGAGTTTTTCATTCACCTCAAAAACAACTTCGTTTTCGAACCAATACTAACACGAAACATACAATCCTTTTGGTCTCAAGTGTTGCTCCCTTTCTTGTGTAACCGAACTGCTTAAACTCTTTTGGGGCCTATTCTTGATGAAATTAGGGCACCCAAATAGTTGGAAGATTATCTCCCTATTCATCATGCTACAAAACATGTTGTTCACACAGAAATTCCCATAGATTTTTCACATTTGTACCTGACTTCTAAGATTTTGTGTTCTGCCCCAAATGTCAACCAAGATTACCTTGCATGGTTGGACAAAGTTGAGAAAATTAAAGGCGATATCTGTAAGGCTCAAGGCATCTTTGACTTGATTCAACTTTCTAGGGTTGGCCTTAATTACAGCAACTACATGCTAATTTATGCACTCTATTTCTGGGAAGGCTCTACAAACAATTTCCAGTTTGAAGTTGACATTCATAGTCCCACCTTGTTCGACATTGCGACCATTACTGATCTTCATCCTACAGGTGAAACTTTTCTTCCTACTAAGGCTGACGAAAATGTCATATTCTTTGAGAAGCATAACATTGGCTTTACCAAATACATGGAGCACTTTCACGCCAAGGATGCCGACACCGTCTCCGACGAAGAGCATATTTCCTTCTTGGCTTTATGGATCTATCGAATAACATTCGTTATTATTCATGCATTACATTACTTGTTGGTAATGTGTTGTGCTGGTTATTTATCCACTTTGTGTAATTTCATATATATGAGGATATGTGAATGCACGTTCTACTTTGCAAAAATGCCTTTGAGTGACATACTTGTATTAGAGTTAGGAAGCACAAAGTCAGGGGGAGCCTTCGGTAATAACATAAAATGTCTCATCGAAAGTTTTGCCATCATAAAAAAGGGGGAGTATGCGAGTGCAACTTCACCATTAGATGTTTTGTATGATGTCAAACCTAGGAAGACTTAACATTTATGTATATTAGATGGTATATCCATGTCATACGGTGTACCTCTGCATTATAGGTCAGCACATATTGTTTGTTTAGGTCAATTTTTCAAATTTTTTTAATTCCTAAAATGACCTCTTTGCCAACAAAGTTCCTCAACTATAAATACATCATTCATGCATCTTTCCAACTTGATGAAACCATAAACACTTACCACTATTACTCTTCATCTTCAACCTCCAACCTATGTATACACACTAACAAATTATATATAATCATTCTTTATTGGGGTGCCATTTAGACGAGGTTAATAACGTGCAATTAGGTTAGTGAGCGTGACCGAACCGAGAATATTGGGTTGAGAATTTTGAAAGGGTTTCATCCGAAAAAACCTAGGGTTTGTTCTCCAATATCTTTGGTACATTTGGGGATTTTATTCAATACTCCGCAATAGGGAATTAGATTGAGTGAAAGCTTTGAAGATTGAAGATCTAGCAAAGGAGTAGCGCGAGACGGTGAATCGTATTGGAAGTTCTTGTGGTGAATAGTCACAATTGGATTCGCTCGAGTGAAGGTTTTGGAGATTTTGGATCTCGCAAAGAAGTAGCTTAAGTGATGAATAAATTGGATATATTGTGTCTTGGTCTTGCTTAAGATAAAAAGAAGAAAATGGATTGAATCAACATCAAATGGTTAAGGTTTGTAGGGCTTCTCTTGAACACTTCTCTTGTAATTAACTTTTTTTTTTTAAAGTAAGAAATTTATCTCAATTCCAAAAACAAAATTAGGGAGAGACGTAGCCATAACGAAGATGATTGGTGAACTTCCTAAACAAATTCTTGTGTCTCTCTCTATCTCCCCCTCTATCTCTCCCACGCCCTCTCTATCTCTTACTCTCATTTACTTTCTATATGCAATTTGTTGAATGTGTTGTTTGATCGACTAGTTCATATAAAATTTTTCTTTGATTGTTAAATTTTAAATTTATTTATTAATTAGCTTATAATCACTTTGATTATAAGTGTTTTTTCATACCCAAAAAGCTCAAAGAAAATTTTGAAAAATTAACCGCGCGCTAAGTGATCGATAAATTGTCAAGTTGTGTTTTTAACTTTATTTCATTGGAAATAGAAAATCGTTGTGTTTGATATTAAACATTTAATTGAGATATTATTGTGTTGATTAATTTAATCATTATCTTAATTCCGTATGGCTTGCGCTTATCCGAGTTTCTAATAACTAGGTTCGTTTAAACTACTATTTTGATCTAGGTCAAAAACCTTCTGCTCAACATTGTTTTTCAAATAACTTTTAAATACCTATTTTTTGAAAGGGAATATTTAATTGAGAATCTATTCGCCCCCTATGTAGATAATTCACCGTAGTCTAACACTCGTTCTACCAACGATACCCCTATTCACATACATACTGTCCACCTTGAGTTGATCCCTCTATGTTTTGTCTCCTTTGAGAATGAGACAACAATGTACTAATAATTACATCAAGTCTGGTATTGTCTTTCCTATATACAAGAGTAGTTACCAAGTGGTCACAAGAACCTAGTAACGAGAATAGCAAGATAATTGTCTTATCTTTGTCATCAATCTTCACTCCAAGCCTCACTAGATTGATGATTATATGGTTGAAGACATTGACATGTTATTGCAAATAAGACCCTTCCTATGAAGAAGTATCACTCTTAAGGAGAAGACATTGACATGTTATTGTAAATCAGACCATTCCTACATCTTTAAACTATATAGTCGTTGCTTTACAAACAATTTGTTAATCAGTGTGTTTAACATATATTGACTTTCCTTTTTGTCCAAAACCTCATTCAGAGTTTTCATGTCCATAATATGATACATCACCTCGTCTGAAACATGTAGACAAATCAATCTTCCAATCTTCTCGTTCATCTCTGCCTAATTGATATCCTTCATGTAATTTGGTTTTGTCTCCTACAATGTCTTCTGTAAATTTTGTTGAGCCAACATATCCTTAACCCTCTTTTTCTGTAATCCAAAATTACTTGTCCCGTAAAAACTTGTAACTTCAAATTTCATACCAAGGTTAATCATCATCTGATACCAATTATTGAGAAACATGGACTATGATACCACTTGTTAGGAAATCTGAGAGTGCGGTTTGAAAGTGTCAATGGATAAAACATTGGGGTTCCAATAGTCCTTGACACCACATATCTACCAAATTTTTTAACGTAATGGGGGTATGGACTGTG
The DNA here is from genome assembly GCA_021764765.1 of Vicia sativa. Taxonomy (NCBI): domain Eukaryota; kingdom Viridiplantae; phylum Streptophyta; class Magnoliopsida; order Fabales; family Fabaceae; genus Vicia; species Vicia sativa. Next base: position 231,984,935 of record CM038792.1, read on the forward strand.
ACACCCCAAAATAATTCGGTAATTAAATAATTATGATTTTTAAATTATTAAATTAATTTAGAACATAATTTATTAATATATTGAATTATTAAGATTAAATGATGGAATTAATTGGGGAAGAGAAGTAATATTTATTTTATTGATGATTAAAAGGAATAAAAAGGAATAAAATAAGGAAAGAAGGAAAATAATGTCATTTTTGGAGAAAACAAGATACGTGAAGTGAGAAGAGGAGAAAAGAAGGAAGAAAACCTAGAAGTGTCTGAAGTCGAAGAACCCACAAGGTAAGGGGTGATTTCGATTGATTATTGCTTATTATAGGTTTTGATTTTGATATTATAGATCAAAGCATGTTAGGAAATCTTAGTTTGTAAATTTCTAGGTTTCCATGGATGTATCCCTATGGGTGTCAGATTGTGTCAGATGGTAGGTCTAAAATGATTAGGGTGTCAGATACCAATTATTACTGGTAGGAAGATGATAATTGATGTGATAAATGATGCAAATTGATGTATTTTGGTGTTTCCAATGATGGAATTCGTATGGGTAAAATTGGATTTATTGAGGATGAAAGGAATGTTGTCAAAAGTGCAGGAAATGGCCCTGCAACACGTGGGAACCGGTTCCCAGTGGGGAGGAACCGGGTTCCACTTTGAAAACTTTTGAAAAACTGAAAATTTGTACACAGGAACCGGTTCCTGCATGGGAGGAACCGGGTTCCACGTTGTTTTCCGAAAATATGAAATTTTACTGGAACCGGTTCCTACGGAGGAACCGGTTCCCATACATTTTCGGTATTGTTTTTCGAAATGTGGGACCGGTTACTCGAGGAACCGGTTCCATTGAAATATTTTGAAAATTTTAAAACTTTAAAAATTCATAACTTTCAAACCGTAAGTCCGTTTTGGCGTCGTTTTGGACGTTATTTCCTAAATTTAATGCTCTACCTTATGAAATGAAAATATTTTAGAAAACCTGAAATTATTTTGGAAAGGGGTCGAATTTCGAAATAAATGATTATTAACTGACACATAATGATGTATGTGTAGTAGAGGACCTTTGGTCATGGGGATACTGATAATGTGTAGATGTAATAGCATGTTTATGCTGATGTTAGATGTATGCATGATTGGTTGATATATCATGTTGATTGGTTTGCATGTTTATGCTGATGTTAGATGTATGCATGATTGGTTGATATATCATGTTGATTGGTTTGAAATCAGTTATGTTAGATGAATGTATACATAGACTGATTGATGTTGCATGCTAGTGATGTGCGTGCATTTGCATTGTTTGGTGAAGTTAATTCCCATTGTGCGAAATTTGACTTGGATTGCCGATAACCGATACAGTGAGGATGGGTGGTTAGTGGATTCGTGTCCGAGTGGTTATGGACGAATCGATGGTACTGTATCCGGTTGATGATGGATCAGTGTTGGGTGACTTAGTCACGAGTCGGTACCGCATGCATTGAGTCTGCATTTGTGTTTGCCTTGAATTGTAACATGTTAGGATGTCTTCCAGTGTTGCAATTCTTTTGTTGTCTATTGATTATGCATGATGATTTATATGAATATGGTTGTGTGTTGGATTCTGAATTGTGTTAAGTGGGTGAAATAATATGTTTGTGATATATTGTTAAATGAGAAGCTTATAATATGCTTTAATTATGAGAAGTCTCACCCTTACTTTACAATTTCAGATTAAAGTTAGCAGCTGAGGAGTTGGTGAGGATGGCTCTAGAGCTTATCTTTTAAGTCTACGTGTCAGTGTCATGCTCTGATTAGATTGTAACACTGGGGAACGTTTAGTTAAGAGAATTATTATTCGTTTAACTGTTTATTGGATTCTTGAGAACCATGATGGTTTATTAAATTTTGGTTTTGGTATTTCCGTTGTGTAAGACATGGTCTTAAATTGATTGAATTATTTGGATAATGATCCTCAGTGTAGCATGGCTACTGTTTGAATGAAGTTTTATTTTATCTATTAATTGTGACATCCCTCATTTGCCGTGTTAACTCTGATTAAAGCTGATTTTGATATTAATATAGTTAATATTATTCGGGGTATTTAGATGGGGTGTTACATGGACCACCACTCTTATAAACCCAATATTTCCTTCATTCTTAACCGATGTGAAACTTTAACTCTTCCACACTTAAAACCCAACAAAATGTTAAGTCATCAAATAAAGAGATAAAAGTCCCACAAATCGAAAAAAAAGATAAACATGTTACGCTTGATTTGATTATATATCATATTAATTCTGCTAAACATCTTAATTTTTATTGGTGATGTTTTAGGTTTCTCAACTAAAACATCTTAATCCATATATCTTAATTTTTGTCGGTGATGTTTTAGATTTGTTGTTTGATGGCCGTTATGGCTCTTGCCTTTTTGTTTTCCTTTACCTATTATCTTTTTTATTGTATTATTATGATTTTATATGAAAATTTTAATTGTTGGATATTTCTCATATTTCTTTTATTTTTTCTCTTTTCAATTTCTTTTTTATATGTATAGTTTGTTATTAAAAAAATCGACTAAACTTTAGAAAAAGTGACAATTTTTTTATCTTACAAATTAATTTTGTATGAATAAATATAGCATACTATAAAACTTAACCGATATAACTTTTATTAAGAAAGGTGACAAAGTACATGAGAAGTAAAAAAGTTGAGATAAGAACAAAGAACTACAAATACACAAGGTTAACAAACCAACCAAGATTCATGTGAATTCCACACCATAATAAAAGCATAATACATTAACTACTTAACTATTCCCATTGACAACATCATGTATCTTTGTTTCCAAAATTTGTGAACAAATGTGCCCCATAGTATGGTAGAAAGAAAGTATGTCAGATAATTGCTCAATTGACAATTTCTCCATCACAGTTATTGACATTTTTTCTCTTTCCTCTTTTAGCTTCAATCTCTCAACATATGACCTTGCATTCCTAACTCTTGCATCCATTTGCTTTAACCTATTCTCTTGTTGAGCACTCATAGCCGTTTTTGACTACATGAGTAAACATTCAAACAAATGGTGTTATATATACGTCACATTAATTTCTATTATTAGATAGTGCAAAATGAAAATATGTCGGTGGAAATTTCATCTTTATCACAATATTTTCTAATAAAATAATGTTGAAAAATAATTATATTTTATAGAGAAAATAGATGATAGATTAGATAATACACAGTCAAAAATCACAAATGCGACTATTGTAACAATTATATATGCAATTTGATACCTTGAAAAATTCGGTTCCAACTTTATATTCAAATTCTTTGAATGAACATTTTTCACTCCTCGTAGTGTATAGGTGTTTCGTAACCGAAACACTTCTCATAATGATTTTCTTTTTGTTCTTCGTTTCCTTGCTTAGTTTCATAGGTTTTGGCACTGATGTTAAAATATTCAGTCTTTTTTGATAAGCAATTACTGCCTTCACAAATTCCTACATATTTTCCACAAAATCAAATTTCAAAATTTCATCAAAATTAGGACTAATGTTATAGTATTATATAACTAATTAACATTTCATACCTTGTAGACAAATGTGCATCCAGGATAATCAAAATCATCTGAATTAGGTTTTCTCATACGCTCAGGATGAAATTGCAAACCCATAATAAACTTACCCTCATCAGGATTATAACCATAAGGATCATAAAACCCTTCAACTAAACCATCATTAGCAAAAGCCATTGGAACAAAACCTTGAGCCAATTTCTTAACTCCTTGATGATGATAACTATTAACCAAAATCTCATCATTCTCCAACAAAGAATCCTTAAACCAATCAAACAAAGGTGTGTTTTCAACCACCTTAATAACATGTCTATGACCATCATAATCATCATAGTTTATATGCATTACATAATTATTACTTTCACAATTTTTCGAAACCTCTTTTGTTATATCCCTATAAAGTGTACCCCCAGAAGCAACATTAAGAACTTGTGAGCCTCTACAAATTCCTAAGTAAGGAATGTTTCTTTCGAGACAAAGCTTTGCTAACGTTAGTTCGATCGAATCTTTTTCTTTATCAATTGTTGTGTCACTTGAATGAAGGTTTTTGATTTCTTCTAACTCTTCATGGGAAAGAGTACATGTTTTTGTGTGATTTTGTTGTTCATAGCATGATGGGTCTATGTCTTCTCCTTCACATAGAAGAACACCATGAATTGGTTCGAAACTTTTTAATAACATGTGTATACCTGAAACACGAGGTACAATCACAGGTACTGCACCATTTGCTACTATAAGATCTAGATGATATTCTCCTGAAAATTAAATAATTTTTAGTCACATTTTTAATAACAACACTACAATATAATTTTGAATACAATAAATTAAAGTGAATTACCGACGAAATCGACGAACTTGTTCTTACGAATTGTTCGTCTAGAAACGATTAGAACACGAGGAAGAATGGGAGACATTGTTTTGAGAAGAAATTTGGTGATTATTTATGAAGTTAGAGACTGATAACTAGAAACTTGCAATCTTAATATAGGGGTGCATGGAATGAAGAGATAAACATTAAAATATGAATTTTTATATTTTAAAATATGATGCAAAGTTGTTAACATTTATTTATTTCCAATTTTGGAATGCAATTTGATTTCTTGAATACCAGTCAACAGTAACTTTATGTGACGTATGCTATGATGAAATTCCACTAGTTTTTTTTCTTATAAAAATATAGGTTCAACATTATTTAAAAATGATTTCTATAGTGTAATTTATTTTTGTTTAAAAATTTTATAATTTTTTTTTTAAATTTAACAAAAAAATTGATTTAAATAATTATTCTTATTTTAGGTACTTAATTTTAAAGTTATTCAAATAGTTTTTTTATTCAAAAGTCAATTGAGAAATATTTTTTAAAATACATAGTGAATCAAAATTAATTTTTTGTAATTTATAAAAATAGATTTAAAAAATTGTACATCTATACTTTTATAGTTTTATAAGATCATTTTTAAATTTTAAAAAAAATTAATTTTTAAAAAAAAATTAAACGAACAGTCCTAAGAAGGCTTGTTATAAAAATCATTTTTTTAATATAGAGATTTGGGCCTAAGCCACTTCCAAACTAAAGCAGCCAAATAATAAGGGTTAATATATTGAAAAAAAGAATTAATTTTTTTTCTTGGAGATGACCAAAGAAAAAAAAACAACAAAAATATTATAAAACAAAGGTGAAATTGTCAAAAATAAAACTTACAGAAGAGAAAAAAAAAAATCAAAATTCGGTCCAATGGCAGGATACAAAAATATTTATTTACGTTTAAAATCTGTCACAATTTGAAAAATAGACGACACAATTTATTTACTTTTGTATTGATTTGAGTTCACATGCATTGAAGTATAGGGAAAGAGCAACAACAAAGTGTAAAACAAAATGCAGCAGAGGAAACATTTCCACTTTTCCGAAAATTTATAACTTCTTCAAGAGGACCATCTAAGACAGGTATTATCTACTTAACTATGATGTGTAACACAATTTTTCTACCATTAATTATTTGTTACTAATTTCATCTTTTAAAGATAAATAACGTCTTAATAAATGATAAATTTATCACCTGAAACTAGAGCAGGCAAAACATATTTCGGGTCTTTAGCAGATCGGATCTAAAAGTCTAGAATTTAAACGGACTATAATTTGGTTGTCCAAGTCCGATCTTTCACGGGTTTTCGTTATTCGAATCGGCTTGAATGATATTTAATATTTATTTTTTTATTAAAAATATAATTTTTTTATTAAAAAATTAATTTTTAAATTAATTAATTAATAGACTATAAACTAAAAAACTAAAATATTTATGACTATTGATCAAAAAAATATTCTCTCCGTCTCACAATATGTGTTCCTTTTGAGATTTTCACACCTTTAAGATAAAGATTAATTATGTTAATTTCAATGATAAAATGAGTCTGATTTACTAAAATAGCCTTATTAATAATAGGTAGTGAAATAGTTATATGAATTATAACACAATAAATAAGGGTAGGTTAATGAAAAAAAATAATAAATATCACATTGGTATTCTAAAGGGACAAATAATTTGAGAAAAATAAAAATAAGAAAGGGGACACCTATTGTGAGATGGAGGGAGTATAAATCAATTACATTCATAACGTATAAAATAAAATATCATAAAATTAAATTATTTTAATTAAATAATCAAGTTCAAGTTGAGATATTAGTAGTATAATATATTATAAAATAAACATTAATTGTATAATGTATTATAGATGTTTTTTTTTATTAAAATGGACATTAGTTGTAATATGTATTATAAAATGGACATTTGTATTTTTATTAAAAAATAATATGGACATTAATTCTATAATGTATAATAATTTTTATAAAAAATAGAAAAAAGTTAAATAAGCGGGCTATCCGCAACCCGGTCAGGCTAGTCCGATTAACATCGAACTTTTATCGGACTGGGCTTATAAGTTCGAAAGATAAACGGATTCTAATATTTTTGTTCAAATTTGAATTTTTTGACGGACTTTCAGATCGGCCCGATTAATCCGATCCGTTTTGTCAACTCTACCTGAGATAACTTATTACTTATTTTATAAATTTCTTTAATATAAATAGGAGTATTCTCTATACCTAATTAGAGACTAATTTCTCAAATTTTGTAAGGTTATAGTATTTTCTCAAAAAAATTTAACATTGCCGTATACATATATCTAGAACAGAGATCAAACCCAAAAATCGTAGCATCTCAATTATAACATGCAATTAATAAATTAATATTGTTATGCTAGTTAATATCACATTGATTATATATATTACACGTATCTAACTAGCTAGATACACGGAGTGTTTGGAGAAGAGTAGTGGGGGTATTCAGGGGAGGTTGAGTGCTTGAATTAGGGAATACTGAAAACAATATCTGATGCATAATTTGTTTATGGGAAAAGGAAACCTAACTAGATAATTATAGTAGATGGTAGCACAGAGAATGAATGGAATTACTTGAGGAAGGTTTCATCTCTTAATTCAGGACTATTGCTACACTAGTACTAACACCATGCCACCTGTATCTCATTCTCTGCACCTCAAAATGGGTTGTTGAATGGAGCGTGTTGGGAAAAAATTGACCAAGTTTTTGCCAACTTCTTGTGCATTTTTTTAGAGATTTATTTCTACTTAATTTATTTTATTCTCCTATTTTAAAATATCATTTTAAAATATATAAAAATATTTTTTATAGGACAAGCTCTCAATTTTGGAGTCTTGTTGTTGCTTAAATCTTAATTGCCATTACTATGTTTATTTTGTTTTTATTTTAATCGCGGATCATTTGAAATTCTAAAATATTGTTCATATGTCAATATTGTTCATTTGATTGCGACCATTGTTCACTTTGAAGTATTGGTCATTCTGGGGACATCGTTCACGTCTAGTATTGTTCATTCAATTTCTTAATTATTTTTTTTAAAAAATTACTATGGAGTTTGCGTGTTTCTTTATTACTATTTGTGATTTTTTTTCTTTTTCTTATTTCATTGAGAAGAATCTTTTGCAATTATTAACCAATATTGAAAGCACGTTCATTTTTTCTTTAATGTTAATGGGATTGTCTCCACAGTGATTGGATTCTTGATTTTGGTGCCTTTCATCACATGATTTGTTTCTCAATATTTTTTAAATTAACATTTCTACTTTCGATATTTTGCATATTATTATTATTGCAGATGTTTCTCGCACTCGACTTGATGGTTGTTGAAACATCGATCTTCAATCTTATAAATTAAAACATATGTTTCACGTTCCCGATCTATCGAGCACCTTATCTCTATTTATAGGCTTATAGAGGATAATGTAGCGACAAAAATTATCAGTGTAAGTCATTGGATTGACTCAACTAAAAAAAAGTAATAACAGAGTTGCCACCGCGTTTTTATTTTATCGAAAGGACTAAAAAAAAGAGCGAATAAAATCCTAAAAAAAAAAAGATCAAAGATCTGGGACCGAAGGTTAGTTATGCTAAGGGAAAGTGTTAGGCACCCAAAGCATCTACGGTACTCCGTAGGAACCTTTTTAAAAATTTGTATATGTGTGCTAAAAAGAGTATGTGTACAAAATGGATGGTGGGAGTGAGAAAAGAAGTATTTTTATAATTTTTGATTTGATGGATCTTCCAATGAGTTCCAGGCCTACATACCAACAATGTGTAATGTTTGAATCAAAACCCAATGTAGTTCGGGTAAAAAAGACTAAAATTGTGTGTTGGTTGATTTTTAAAAAAATGTTTTTTAGAAGAAAATCACAAAGGGCTCAAAAAGTTTGAATGAGGTTATATCCTTTTTAGTTTTAACAAAAGGTGGTCAAAGTATGGTTTAAATGAATTGAAAGTTTATTAAGAAAATGAAGTTTGAAAATGCATGGACATAAGTCCAAATTTTTTATGAAAGCGGTTCGAGTTTCGAAAATAAGAATCCTTTGAAAAAGAGGGGACATTTTGAAAATTAAAGAATATGGGAGGAGATAAAGAGGCTAAGTTAAGTGTATAAAGTAAAAGGTAAGGGTAAAGAAAGATCTAACCGGGTGAGAAAGCTAGTACTTGACCTCAAAAAGCCATTATCATGTCTCATTTGGATTACCACACAATCAACAAATAACTAGACAAAAAACCAAGCTTCAGATAAATCAATGTCTCAGATGAATTCATGTCTCAAGAAAAACAGGCAGATTAACGACTGTATTTTGAGAAAATCCACTCATGATTGATTACAAACGGAATAACCTGCATACAAAGATAATAACCAAGCAAGACAGAATAACACGAAGGTCACAAAAATCTCCGAGCTGAGGTAGGGGTCATAATCCTAAGTCCAAAGGTCAAACTCCGAGCATAAAGATAGTAACCAAGTCTGATCAAAAGTTTATGTTTAAGTCGAATTATTAGGTATTTTAAAAAAGGAAAGTAAAGCTCAAGTGAGCAAATTCAAAATGACAAGAAAATAAAATGCTCAAGTGAGCAAAGAAAAAAAAGAAAAATGACATGAAATATAAATGCTAAAAAATAGAGTGCATAAAGTAAATAGTGTAAAAATAAAAGCGGAAAGTAAAGAGCTGAAAATAAAAGACAATTAATAAAAGTTATGAAGATGACCATCTTGAAACTTGTCATGTATATCATCGAATTGTTAGTAATTAGTCGTCAACAAGATGACCATCTTGAAGCTTGCGCATGAAGACTTGCCAGAAGCTTGATTAAAAAATCATAGCGACCACACAACAAGTTTCGATTGCTTTTTGTCAAGTATATCATCGATTTTAGAATAATCACATCTCTTGATCAAAGATGATTGAGAATTTCAATTGGACAAGGTTAGTAAAAACTTGTCAGAAGTTTGATTAGAAAATCATAACGACCACATGACAAGCGTCAGAGGTGTTGAACCAAAATCAAAGCTCAAGTTATCCTTTGGGACTTTTGTTTGAACATTAAAGTTCATGTCACCAATTGATCACTTTTCCGATTTGAGACAAAAAAAAGAAGAATAAGATGGAGAAGAAGGAACAATCTTCAAAGTCAACAATTCATTAGATGAATTTATCCGGCCTAACTTCGTCAAAATCAACCAACTATCTTGGTGGATTTGACTAAGAAGCCTATCAACACCCAAGTTCCATTGATGTTGAGGAAGTCTATGACTCTAAATAGACCCAAAATCAGCAAAGTAAAAAAAGAAGTAAAGCAATTAAAATAAAAAATAAAATTAGTATTCATACATCAAAATAAAATTCCCAAAAAATTATCTAAAGTCAAACAGAGGTCAACAAATGTTGACAAAAATTTTCAAAAGTCAGAATCTATTTTTTTAAAATAAAAGAAAATGGTAAAATAAACTAAAAATTGTCAAAAATAGAAAAATTAGAGATAAAAATAAAATGAGGTCACCAATATTTGTCAAATGACTATTGGATCCTTCCATAATTTTTTCTGAATTTTTAAATGTCAAAAATTATTTTAAAACATTTAAAAATATCAAATAAAAGAGAAAAATCATAAAAAATATCAAATATGAAAAAATAAAAATCAGAAAGAGAATATTTCAAAATATTTTTGTGAATTTTTTTCACAATTTTTGAGTTAAAAATGAATTTTCTATGATTTTTTGAAGTTTAAAACATTAAAACTACAAAATCAGAAAATAAAATAAAAGCTAAAAAAATATGGACCATTAGATCACAGTCAAAACGCATTAGTAAGTTAATCCAATGGATCATACGCGTTGTGCTTGATATAGACCTTCTTGGTTTTCACATCGGGTTACAAGTTAAATTAAATTTTAAAAAATAAAACAGGAAATGATATCACGCGTTGGATCGAGTTTGACTCACTAAAGTAATCAGATCCAAGAGCTCCTATAATGCGCGCATGTTGCACCCCAAAATTTACCCTCTTGATTTAGGCTTATGTTTCATCATAAACATCATATTGCATTGCATTCATGCACTGTGTAGGATCAATGTTTCTCGGTTCGTACGACTATTTGCAAGATTTTTTGGTCAGGAATCTATTTTGGCTTGGTTCCACAATGTCTGGAATCATATCAATATGTCCTCTAGATTATCTGTTCAGGTTGGAGGTCATTTCGTCAAGGAAACTGAATTTATTCGCTTATTTCTCAATAAAGTGGATTTTGGGTTCTCAGTGCATTTTGGGCACTCCAGAGAGCGTATCTCACAGTTCGTCGGGTGTTTTCTTATGAATTTTGACTGGCATGTCCCTCTCATCTTTATCTACAATTTTTATTTGAAATACGGAAGCAAATTATGTGAGGAAGGTCCCCAAAAAATTCAATTCCTCAAGAGGATTAAATCATTTTAGTGCTGAACCGTGTGTTCCCACTAAAAGTTCATATCTCTTAGCTGGAAACTCAAACTGAGCGGGACCAATTTCTAAAATTCCGTATCAAATCCTTCTACAACTTTCATTTACAACTCGGGAGCTGAATCATCACCGTTTAAGACCAGTTTTGTATTCTTCGGACACAATTTTGAGCTGAACCGAGCAATTTTCATCTGGTACGCGAACTTCGAAGAATCATATCTCGCTTGTTTTCTATTGAAACGAGATGGGACCAGTGCCAAAAGTTCAAAAATTTTGTTAGATTCGGTTGTCTCATAAACACTCACTTGCAAATTTTGATCAGAAGACCCTCGCTCGAGGCATTTTCTCCAAAGAGCGCATTGAGAATTTCATGCGGGCCTTGCTTTGAAACTTCAAAAATTCATATCACAATGACCGTTCATCTGATGGTGTCGAAGTTTTGATTCACGCAAGCAAAATCGCGTTCCGGACATTTTTCGTTTACATTCCAATTTCAAATTCTGCACGGATTTGGCTGTTTTGGACTGTGTACGAAAATTATTTTTGATAATCGCGATTTGGATTTAATTGTGGATCCAAGGCACTCCAAAGCCCAAATTTTCATATTATAAATATATTTTACCACTCACAACATGAGAAGGGAGAATCATTTGTAAAATTTGACCCAAGAGCTCTCATTTTTCTCTCTCAATTTTCTCTCAACTCAAAATTGCACAACCACCTCAAACCACCAACAACCACCACCGGAATTCCAAAACCACCGCGCCGGAAAACTTTTTCTTATTTTTTTTCTTCTTTCTTCTTCTCTCCTTCTCCGGTACAGCCCCATACTCTTCTATTCCCTTTCAATTCTCAAGGATCAAATCAAGCTTTTCATCAATCAAGAACATTGAAGAATGTTTATGGTGTCGAGGTGAAGAGTTGAAGTTTTCCTCCTCATCAATTCTCCAAGGATTCAAGATTCTCCTCTCTTATTATCATCAATTCAACTTTGATTTGGTATTTTCTTGGAGAATTACAGGATTTTCCTCATCAATTTCAACTCAAGCTTCAAGTACAAGTAAGTGCTTATTTACTTAAGTGCTTATTTTAATCAATTTTTCAATTGTTGAATTTCTTGAAATTGAATATTGAGATTGCTTGCAAATTCCGTGTGGATTCCGATTATAGCATTTGTTTTGTCGAATTCATTGATCTTGATCCGTTTTTGGAGCCTTAAAGGTGTCGGTGTGAAACTTTCTACACACTACACGCACCTACACTTGTGTTGTGACTTTGCATTGTATTTAGGTACTTGATGTGAGCATTTTGCATCACAAATTATATGATCATGCATCAAGTAATATGTAAATTCTTTGACATGCATTGAATCATTAATTTGAGGTTTATTTCGTGCATTGAAATTACGTTGAAATGTAGGAACTAAGACCTAGTTTTTAGGTACACTTGCACTACACCTACACATTGCACACAACTCACATGGACACACTTGAATTCATACATTATGACATGAATTGCATCTTTGCATATCCATGCATTTGCATGTAAGATAGTTTAACTAATTTGATGTGGTGTTGTTCAACTTTTATGACATGAAAATATGTTGAAATTTCACTTTTCACAACACTTTTCCACTTTGCACATCTAATTTCTTTCAACATTCTTACATGTTTGCATAGCATTTAGGTAGTATTTCATTGAGTATGCATCACTTGCACATGATATCACATACACTTGCATTTTTATTCATCTAAATACCACTAAAACACATTGGAAACAAGTTTATTTGTGTTTGGTGGAAAATAACTTGACACTTTGAAAATTGATAAAGTTGGACATAATATTTGTTTTGGCTCTATCTTTTGATCCGTAATGAGTTTTTTCGACTTTTCTTAATGTAAATCATGTTTCTTGAGCCATTCCAAGCTCTCCCCGCGAAAGGTTTCTTGATTTGGACATGTTTCGGTCAATTCTGGGAGCTGCTGACCTTTGTGCGAAAATTGTATTTTTGAACGAGATTTGACCGAACCGTTCGTAGTTTTGAGACCGTACGCGTGTGCATAGCTTCCGATATTTTTGATAAATCATTTTGATTGTTTTCTTTAGCTTATGCCTTGTGTTTTGGTTCACTTTTCAAATTTATCCATAATGGTGTTTTTTTTTACTCGAAAAGTGTCAGAGCGAACTTTTTTTGTACACTACACACACATACATTTGTGGTGTTGATTTTCTTTGCATATAATATTTAATACTTGTTCTAACCTTCAAATAACCTCTTGACTAATATGTGGGAATGTTTAAGTAGTTGGCACTTTGATTTAGAACCCTTAATTGAGTCATATAATTAGGATCCCATGGTAGCTAACCGTTAGAGCGACGATTGATCGTTTTGGCTTCATTTTGTACACGAATATGTTTTAAGCATAATTTTTCTTGTGAATTTCATTTGATATCATTTAGTATGATTTAGCTACTGACCTTGTGTGTCACATTACTTTCTCATCTTGCCTCTTCATCATGATTGACTCATTAACTTGTTTGCTCACTCAAAATTAACTTTAGGGTTTAGAATCACTCTTTTTCATTACTAATCTTTGCACCATGAATGATTGTGAGGCATGATGATTGATAATTGTTTTATGTTTGTGTGAGCATAATGTTCATGTTCCATCACTCATCTCACTTCATAGGACATTTGGCACAAGCATGATTGAGTACACACACAAACACTTTTCATCACACATTTCTAGTATGCGCATTCATGTTTTCCTATTGAAAGTTGCTCACGAAAAGGTTTTGATGATTGTGTATGACATGAGTGCATCTATACCATGATAAATACTGACTTCTATCATTTTCCATCATCTAAATGTCATACCTATGCCGTGCCATGTTTAATTTGATCCTAAGTGCGTGTTTAGGACAAACTCTTGACTAGTTCTTCTTGCATTAGCTTTTGTTTTCTTTTATTTTGAGATGATTGTGGTTTGTTTATGTTTAACATTCATGTAATGTCCACATCCCCACCACTTACTTCACTAAAAATGACACCACAAGGCATGTCCACAACCCCATCCATTCACATCTTCACCACACACTTCTAGATGCATACTTAGGTTCTTCTAGCTTCCTTTGTTTGTGGATTTTCATGATGAACATGTATATGATGATCATGCATTCTTACCATGCTAGCTACTGCCTCTCATGTCTTCTTATGCTATGAGTTTCACTCTTTTGCATTCATGCATTAACCATTCTTCATTCAATCCTTAGTTGCATTCTAGGTCAAACCTTTAACTAGTTTTTGCCTAAGTGTTGTATATGTAAGTTGAAGAATCTTATGACTTCATAGTGTATAACTTGAGTATCTCTTTATCATGTGTTGCTTCTGATACCACCACTATTTTAAACTTAACACATGTATGCACAAGCACAAACACACATACACGCACATGTTTACCCTTGCAGAATCCAATGCATTTCTTTTGAGTGTTTTGCTTTTGAATTCTTTGAATGCATGTTTAAATGATTTTGTTGGTAAAATCACATGTTTGCTACTGTATTATATGCATCTTAACCTTGCATGGTTCATTTTCTTTCATTCATGTCTTTTCTCGACTTCTTTTGACGCGCAAACACTTTCTAGATCAAAGTTTTAACTAGTTTTTGCACTAGTGTTGTAATTGCATCTTTGTGACATCTTCTTTATGATTTGATTGACATTTACTTCATGTGATGTTTCTACTGTAGTCACCTCATCTTGACACTCACTTTGTATATTATGTGTGTCACACACTTGTATTCACGTCACCACACGCAATTGTCGTCCGTTTACGCACTCTTGTAGGATTTCGTTCGTGAAACTTCTGTGGTTTGGTTTGCATGATGTAAATAGGATATTAGCATGTTAGCTACTGACTTTTATGTCATTTTATCATATAACGTTTCCTTCATTTCATCTATGCTTAATATCTTGCATTTGCTTCCGTATGTTTTAGGACTAGTTTTGACCTAGTTTATCAATTAACTTGGCATGTGTGCATTCATAATGATGTTTAATGTTTATTAATGGTTTGTATAAACCTTGTGTATGTATGTTGTGTCTACTGACCTCACTTCACATGACACATTGCATGGTTGCTCTATCACTTTTTCCACTTTACTTTCTTCCCATTTTCACGGTGTTTAGCTATTGTGCTTTTGTTTGAGATGTGTTGTCATCATCCATTATCTCCTTGATGTATAGTCATTTGTAGCTTAGTGTTTTATCATCCTACTTTGTTATTTCTAATCCATTTGTTGAGTATGCAAGGGATTTCTATCTGATGTTCATCGATGCGGCTTTGTCGATGCCTTGAAGTGCACTGATTTCTCATTATACAATGAATTTCTTTTATTTTTAGTTAATGATTTGATGTACTTCGATTGGGTTGTATTATTTGGGCTTTTATTCGGACTTCGGATACGATACATCCTCATTCATAAACTTATATCCCCATTCCCATATGGTTTGTAATAGTTTAGAATTACTCCACCAATGAACACATTGCCTCCTCTTGGGCTTTTCACCAATGAACACATTGCCTCCTCTTGGGCACTTCACCAATGAACACATAGCTTCCTCTTGTGATGTTTATCAATAGTTCATGATCGTTTGTTGATACAACTTGGGCACGCTTGGATGGACGACGACGCTTTCCAGCATAGCTTTCTTACCTCGTGCGTGTTGAAGGGGCAACGGACTTTCTCCGTTAGGTATCATCATCACCCTCTTTATACATAATGTTTCACCATCATGTCCATGCATATTTTATCTTTCTTCATGTGACGTTTCACCATCATCTCCATGCATACTTTATCTTTCTTCATATGATGTTTTTCCATCCATGTCTATTATCATGATTTTTTTTGTCATCCATGCATTTTATTATCCTTTACAGGATGTTTTGCCATATATGTCTTATCATTCATTCTAAGTGTGATTGTTTGCTTCTTTATCTCTTTTATGAGATTGCCATGTTCCCCATAGGATCTTTAGTTCATTCTTCTCCAAGTTTGAACTAAATAGACCTTAGGTTTGCTATCCATGCATGATAACTTTAGGTAGATCTTCCCCTTTGTTTATATCCATAACTTAGGATCAACTTTGCATGATAACATTAGGATTTAGAAGTAGGTTAGTTTCCCTTAGCCATTTTACCTTTATCCTTTTGCATCCTTAAAACTAAAATCTTGTTTTTGTCAAATGCATTAAAATACTCTAATAATCTGAAACTTTTTCCAAAGTAAAAGATACAAACCAATTAGTCTAGGATGTTTCGTCGTCCTGTTTGCTGTTGATGTTTCGCCATCTCATCCTCTGATGTTTCGCCATCTCATCCTTTGATGTCTCGTCATCTTGTCTCTTGATGTTTCGTCATCCCGTCTGTAGCTGATGTTTCGTCATCATGGAGGTGTTTCGTCATCGTTTGCTGTTTCGTCTGCTAATCTAAAAAACACAAACCAACCAAAACAAGTGAGCCGAACTACGGCGCTCTGACTTTCCCATTGCACGAGGGAATACGTAGGCATCCTGTCGCGGGGCTAGATCGAGCAACCTTTGTAAATATTTCCTTCTTTTCCCCGTGTTTTCTTTTTCTTCTTTTATTTTCTTTTACATATGCATACCTTATACCATGTACAGATATAGTTAGACCTTTACACTCATTAGATAGAAAGTAAAAGCGGATACCGTAGAGTACTACGGGCGCGTGGGGTGCTAATCCCTTCCCCTCGCGTAACATACTTCCTTACCCGATCTCTCGGTCGCAAGACCGTGATTTCTTCGTTTCAGGTTTACTCGATGTTTACCTTTCCCTCTTGGCGGGATAAAAAACGTTCGATGGCGACTTCATTGATATATAGTTATATCCATTGATTTTCGGCCGGGTGTTTCAGCGCACGGTAAAGCATCATCACTAGATCTAATTCAAAAATGTTGATTATCTATTTTTAGGATTGGCTTTATGTTTGGTAAAACTAATTTAGCAACAATAGGTTAAATAGGATTTATAACTTGTAAGGAGAAAGCAGGTTGAAGTTCTATTTAATGGAGAAACATGTTGTGTTGAAATGTTTCAACATCTGAAATAACATGTCAAATAGGATGTCGTGACACCAGACATTACGCTACTGAACTGTCAAAGTTTGTTACAGTTCTATTTTAAATTGTGCAGAATACTCTGAGAATATTATGCATCATATGTGACGTGTTTGTGAAGGTATATGTGGAGGTCCGAGAGCTAAGGAGAAA
This sequence comes from Vicia sativa, assembly GCA_021764765.1. Taxonomy (NCBI): domain Eukaryota; kingdom Viridiplantae; phylum Streptophyta; class Magnoliopsida; order Fabales; family Fabaceae; genus Vicia; species Vicia sativa. Next base: position 232,002,119 of record CM038792.1, read on the forward strand.
GATCAGCAAGGACCTTGATTGTAGCAAAAGTTATCTGCGTATTTGTTTCTGCAAAAGTTTATTTATGCAGAAGTTTGTTACAGCTTATGCTGTTATTTTGAAGGCCTATCTAGTTGGGTAATAAGTTATAAATAAGAAGTTATAACCTAGTTTTAGTAAGCTAGCCGATTTTAGAAAGATGTAATCTTTAGGATTATCCATGTAAGTGAACCACCCGGATTGTGGGATGGTCACTAATTTGTACCTCGAAGCCTGTAGGTAAGAGGATTATTTTACTCCCTTGGAAGTTGTGAAACAATGAGTGTGGTTGTGTCCTTGGACAGGGGTTGTGGCTCAAAGAGCTCTAACTCCTGTTCTGCAACGTCTTCCCGACTCTTTTGCTGGAGAACCTGGACATTGTCCTAAAGATTATCATTTTGCTAGCGTAGGTCGTCTATCATGGCCAGCAAATGCGCCAAGTCTGGCGGTGGTGCATCTCCTTCTGGAGTCGTAGACATTGTTTTCTCGGTATGTTGTGGTGGCCCAGGAAATTTTTTCCAAGATCCTACGATGGGTACCAAATGTTCTTGCTAAAAAACTATATTAGTGATATTTAAGAATTTAGAAGCTCCAACAAGTTATCTTGAGCTCCAAGCTATGCGTCTTACTTATCCCTTAATCGGGAGCCCTATTTATAGAGGTTTACAAACCTATTTATTCAATATGCGTAATCGTCGTGACCCTTCATCAAGTGTAACTAGATTATCTTTAAGTTCTGTAACGTCCGTCGTTGCCAATGATGATTATTTGTATAACATGTTCCGTCAAGAATAATTAGTCAGTTACATCCTTGAAAGATCGACCTTACCATAACGTATTCTTAATTGTCGGGCTCATTGTAACCCCCAGGTTCGGGATATGAGCCCGACAGTTGTCTCTTTATCTTCTACTAGGCTTGATTCATTGGAATCTCCGGTCCCACAGCTCGGAGCGATGAAACCTTGTGGTCCGGGGTATGAGCTCAGCAAGAAGACCCTTCTTCTACCTGAATAGCTGCCCTTATGTCCTGATTAACCTCTATATCTCGGATAGTAGATTTTATGCACGAACAATATATAGCCTCATATTGTAAAATATTGTAAAATGTTGTTTTATAATTAAAAAAGTTAAAAAGTGTAGCGGGTTTGCCTGCATACTCACTATTACATAGTGTAGGATTAGTGAATGAGTTTGTTTCTCCAACTTTTGCGGGACGAACCTAACATTTTTCCACCCTTAGGTTTAAGACATAAAATTGACCTAGAAAACGAACGCATTTTGCTTGATCCAATTATGATCCAAATTTTAATAGGTCGACTATTGTATATAACTCATTCTAAATACAATATTACATTGATTATTGCATGTTAAGTCAATACTTGACAAAATCCACCAACACAGTAGAATTAATCAGAATCATCTGTTACATAAAAAACGCACTTGCTATAGGATTATTATTTTGATAGAATTCCAATCTCACACTTATAGGCTTTACAGACTCAAACCGGGGAGCATGTCCAACCACTGTAAGGTCTACAACATGTTCCACATTCTTCCTTGGCAACGATCTAGTTAGCTGGAAAACAAAGAAACAAATTGTCGTTTCAAGATTATATAAAGAATTCAAATACATAACATTGAGAAACACATACGGTTCCACTTCAAGATTTCTACATTCCGCACACACATGTTACAATTTTCTGTGACAACAGAAGTGTATTCATACTACATCCAACTAAGTATTTCACAAAAGAACAAAGCACATTGAAATGGGTGATCACATAGTACGTGAAAATTGTAATCCAAGACCATACATTTGATGTCAATTAACTAAAAAAACAAGTTGCAGGCCTTTTCACAAAGACTCTTTATCTTGGATCATTTTCCCTCTCATGCTCACACATTAAAAATGCTCAACATGCATTCCTGTTTGAGAGAGGATGTTACAATATAATAGTTTATTTCATTTTTATTAACTAATTGTAATTTGTTATTGGCATGTATTTTTAATTTGTTGTTTGTTAGAGTTTTAAGCTATTATGTTAGTGTGTTTTTCTCTATGTTAATAATAGTTAACTCTTTCAAGAGGAATTAGAAAGAGTGTCAAATGTTAAAAATTAAATCTATTTGAGAGTAATTAGAAAGAATGTTTATTAATGCTTGTTTAAATATAGTAAAATGAACTGAGCAGAATGAAGCAAAACGAAATAAAATAGAGCGGAGCAGAGTAGAATAGAATAAAGATGTAATTTTATTATTTGGGTATTTCATTACGGAATAAAGAGATTTTGCCATTCTATTTAAATCAAAGGGTATAAAAAATGATGGAATATGATGTAATGCATTCCATCCGATTCTACTTCATTCCATCCGTTTTTAATCAATCCAAACAATAAAACATGCATAAATTCATACCATTTCATTTTGTTTCATTACACTCCCTTCAATCAATTCAAATATATACCCTAAAAGAAATAAGAAAAAAGACTTGTTGTATATAGAGGTGTTTACGATGCGATTTGGTTTTAAATGATTGATAAAAAAGAATTGATATGATTTGATCCAATTTCATATGGATTAATTTAAATCGGCTTTTGAATTTTCAAATTGCAAATATTATATTTTTATATGATTATAAAAATTAATACTACAAAATAAAAATATCGATTATGATTGAAATAAATTAAATAATAAAATAAATAGATTAAACAACACTAATAAATAGTATACAAAAATAAATATCATCAAATAATGAAATAAATAGATTAAACAATAATAATTTCTTGTTTGGGAAATCTTTTCGTCCATTTATGAGGACAAATCTGATTTCTTGTTTGTGGTTGGTTTTGATGGTCATCAGGATTTTTGATTGAAATTCTGGTTAGGGCCAGACTTAGGATGTCGTGACATCTGATCCGATATTTCAAAACAGACACGGTAGAATTACAATTAAAATGCAGGTAACAAAAGAACACAAGGAATTGTTAATCCAGTTCAGTTTTAACCAACCTACATCTAGGGACATACCAAGCCAGGAATGAAGTTCATTATCAGCAGTATTAATTCAGAGGGAAACCACCCTGTTAACACTTCTCACTTAATCAGACTACCCAATGATCTTTCTACCTAAGATATCACACATAGATATGAGAACCTCCGCTCACTTCCAATCACCTCAGTGATGTCTATCAGCTACTATCACACCAGCAACTGCATCAATTGCTTGGCTCCTAACACAATCAGCTTGGAGATACCTCACTCCAAACACAACTAAAACAGTTTGAAGATACCACACTTCAAACACAATATAAAACAGTCACTCAAGTGACACAAATCAAACTTGGAATTGCTTCACAGCTTCTTCCAATGACACAACTGCACGCATTGCTTCACAACTTCTGAGTAAGTAAAATAATCCTCTTGCCTACAGGCTTCGAGGTACAAATCAGTGACGATCCCACAATCCGGATGGTTCACTTACATGGCTAACCCTAAAGATTACATATTTCTAAAATCGGCTAGCTTACGAAAACTAGGTTACAACTGCTTATTTATAACCTATTATCCAACTAGATTTGGGCCTTCAAAATAACAGCATAAGTTGTAACAAACTTCTTGCAGAGATAAATACGCAGATAACTTCTGCTACAATCAAGATCCTTGATGATCTTTCTCCTTAGCTCTTGGACCTCCATATGCCTTCAAAGTCACGCCACATACGATGCATAATATTCTCAGAATATCTTGCTCTAATTAAAATAGAATTGGAACAAACTTAACAGTTTCTGTAGCGTGATGTCCTGATGCCTAATGTCTTGACATCTCATATGACATGTTGTTCTAGATGTTGAAATACTTCAACACAACGTGTTATAGACATTACATTATTGCTGCTTATATTTGTTTTACAAAATTAAGCCAATCCTTAAAATTGAGGAACTTACACTGATTTTCGAATTGGGGAATATGAGGAAGCTAGACATATCAATTTTAATTCTTACAATCAAATAATCAAATTCTTCGGTGAGGTTATCAATATATTCCTTTTTCTGAATGGTTGTATTAGTTATATAAAGATTGTAGGGATTCCTTATTATGCAGATCGAGCAGGTAGAGATATTGCTCCTTTAATCAAGAACAATGTCAGCGATACTAGGGATTCTGAATCAAATTTTGCTGTTATCATGTTGGGTAGTCAGCAGGATATCTTGAACATTTGGATTGGGCACAACAAGTTATTCATTATCAAATATTCTGCACTTATGGTGATATTTTGCTGTCTCTTGGTTTATAATTTAAATATCGTTGCTGTGCAACATCTTACTCGCTACCACATGCTTCGTACTACTAGAGTTTTTCTCTTTAGCATAATCTGTCTTTAGTTTACTGTCTTAATCATGGAGAGTTCAACAAATCTTGTTAGTGACACAAATGGTAGACTCAATGTCGACTCTGCGAACTTGTCGGCAAATGAGCTGCTGGATCTGTGTCTGATAGGCTCCCTGCAAACAAACAAAAACTTTCGCTTTGTGGCATTGAAAGATATGCTTGCAAAGATATGGCAGCCTGGGCAGAGTATGGATATCAACAAATTGGAGGATAACAAGTTTCTGTTTCAATTCTACCATCCCTGGGACATGGAACGTGTTATTCAAGGGGGTCCGTGGCTTTTTGGCAACTTCATGCTGGCTCTTAGTCTTAGGAGGCTTAAAATTGGAGAGGATCCACTCTCTATTCCGCTAAACGAAGTGGATATCCGGTTCCAAGTCTATCAGCTTCCGTTCGGCTTCATGAGCGAAGAAGTCGACATCCTTATTGGGAATCACATTCGCAAATTTGTGAAGTATGACGAACATAATAATTTCATGTCGTGGAGGAAATTTATGCGCATTAGGGTGGCAGTTAACATTCAGCTACCTCTGATTAGAGGTTTCTATTTTGAACTACTAGTTGGATAGAAGGTCCAGGTGGTTTTTAATACGAGAAGCTCAGAATTTTCTATTTTCTCTGTGGCATCATTGGCCATTCTGAAAACTTCTGTCATTTGAAATTCAGCGCTCCGACTAATTCTGGAGAAAGAGGTTGGGGAAATTTTCTGCATGCTGAATCAGGAATGGTTAGTGCAGGCAGTCCTGCTAATAAATGGTTGCGGAGTAGTCGTAACAATGTGGCTGGAGGTGCTTCGGCAGGTGCAGACGGAAACAACAAACACTTCACTGATATAGAAGACTATCATTTTCAGCATGGTAGAATTCTGATAGATAGAGACCATAAATCCAAACAGCTCATTTTCTTCAAACTTATGGAGGACCAAGGACCAAGCAGCGAAATCGAAACATTGGCTTCCATTTAATCCTGCTGATAAAACTCAGACTGACAAAGGTAAAGGTGTGGATACACGTGCTGAGAAGCTAAGCCCGAGCACTGAAGTTGAACTGGCGACGACATCATTGGCGGCGAAAGTGGCAGTTAGTGTTCCTCAGGAAGCTGTTAGTGAAAATGTATAAGTAGCTAACCCACATATGCTGCAAAATTCGTATCACAAAAATTTGCTAAATGTGGATAGGCTGGTGCAGTCGGGTGGAATTGTTATACCAAAAAGGAACTTTACACTGGGTGAAGGAGCCTCCTTTTCTGGTTCACCTAATTGTTTGACATTGACTGATGGAAAAATTGGAGAATCGGCTATTACTACAGCTAATGTCGCAGGAGCGGTATCGCTGGCCAACAAAAAAGCAGGTATAGTGCTGAACGATTTTCCTGAGTTCTCGGATAAACTAATTCAAGATCCTGAAGAGGCACACATGGAGTCAAATCAGAATATGAAGATCTATGGCGGAATCGAGAGCCCAGGTAATAGTAGGGCTCTTGTTGGAGGTATCGGCAACAACATAAATGGTAACATGAAAAGTTCTTTGAAAGCCCAACCTCGACGCAAGGCGACTCAGCGAGGTAGCAGGGTGAGTGATGAGGCCAATAAATCACTGAAGGAGCTTGTAACCTTGAAGAAAAGAATCCGCAGAGAGGAACCTAAGTTGAGTGAGGAGATCAGTATAATTGCTAACACTGCTATGGAGCTGGAAGGTACATCTAAGGATAACTACACTGCTGGAGATGACACAGAAAATAGTATAATATAATTGTTGGTGTCACTAATGTATTGGCAGGTCCTGATAATCAGGTCTGCCAAGAAAAATGAATGTAATTAGTTGGAACTGCCGGGGCTTGGGTAATCCGATTGTGGTTCCTAATCTTAAATACCTCTTCCGTAGTTACAAACCGGATGTTATATTTCTGTTCGAAACAATAAGCCTTTCTATTAAAGTTGAGATGTTACTGTATTCTTTGGGTTTTGATTGTAGCTTTTCTGTTAATCGAGTTGGTTTGAGTGGTGGTTTAGCAGTGCTTTGGCAAAAATTGTTAAATTGTTCTATTCATCAGTATTCTAATAATCATATTGACATGGTTGTTCAAGACTCTCGTGCCTGAAATTGGAGACTTACTAGTTTTTATGGTTTTTCGGAATTATCTCGGCAAAGGGATTCTTGGAATTTTATTCGTAATCTTGTTGGTTCTTCTAATATCCTGTGGTGCTTAATTGGCGATTTTAATGACATTATCTCTTTAGAAGAAAAACTTGGGAGAGTTGCTAGACCGAATTGGTTAATTGACGGGTTTAGGCGTGCTACTTATGATGCGGGGCTGCTTGATATTCCTCTGGAAGGTCATAAATATACCTGGTTCAAAAGTTTGGGTACCGACAGAGCCGTTGAAGAAAGGCTAGATAGAGCTATGGTTAATAACAGGTGGAGTTCGTTATTTCCTGAAGCAAGCTTGCAATGTCTTATGTCAACCTCTTTTGATCATTACCCGTTACTGCTAAAATGTGAAAAGAAGTTAGTTTCGAGGCCTTTTTGTAAGGTTTTCAGGTTTGAGAATGCTTGGTTATTGGAAGATGGGTTTTCCGATTTTGTTCAAGATCAATGGTCCAATATTGATTCTAATAATTTAATCGAGAAGATGGAAGTTAGTGGTAAGTATATGCCGTCTTGGAGTCGTTATCATTGTCATAATAATAACAAGGAAATTGAGCAGCTGAGTAAATTGATTGATAGAACTCGCCGACATATAACCGCGGATAATATCAAGTATTTCAATTCCCTTAAAAAGAGACTTAATGCTTTGTTAATGAAAGACTATTTGTAATGGAAGCAAAGAGCGAAAGCGCATTGGTACAAGGATAGAGATCTCAATATCCGATTCTTTCATGTTTCAGCTACAGTAAGGAAGAAAATTAACACTATTACTTCTCTTACCTCTGATATTGGAGAAGTTACCAGTTCTACAGAAGGAATGTGTAAATTAGCATTGGATTATTTTGTTTATTTATTTCAAAAACAACCGAGTTCTCGGGACCAAGTGATTCAAGCGATACATTCCTTTATCTCTAAGGAGGATAACATTATGTTAACATCCCCGTTTTCTATTGACGAGTTTAAAGATGCTATCTTCTCTATGCAAGCGGGAAAAAGTATGGGGCCTGATGGTTATAATTCGGGCTTTTACCATAATTTTTGGGATTCCTGTGGTGTGGAAGTTTTCCATGCTAGTTGTTTGTGGCTTGAGAGCGGTATTTTTCCTCAGAGTCTTAAAAAGACTAATATTACTCTTATTCCAAAAGGAGATTCTCAAACAACCATGAAAGATTGGAGACCGATTTCTCTGTGTAATGTGCTTTACAAAATTATTGCTAAAGTCTTTGCTAACAGGTTGAAGGTTATCCTTGGTAAGTGTGTTTCTGATAATCAGTCGGCTTTTTGTCGGGTAGATCTATTTTGGATAATGCTATGGCAGCTATTGAAGTTGTCCATTTTATGAAGACTAAAACTAGAGGAAAAATTGGGGATATAGCTCTAAATCTTGATATCACTAAAGCGTATGATAGAATTGACTGGGACTACTTGAGAGAAGTTCTCCACAAAATGGGTTATTGTCAAAAGCGGATTGGTTGAATTATGATGTGTGCTAAATCTGTTGATTATAGTGTGATTGTTATAGGCAACGTTGTTGGTCCGATCGTGTCTGGGAGGGGATTGCGTCAGGGTGATCCTCTTTCTCCCTATTTATTTATTTTGTGCCCGGAGGGCCCTTCAGCGCTAATTAAACAGGCCAAAGTTAGAGGTGACATTCATGGCGCAAAAAATTGTCGGCATACTCCTATTGTTTCGCATATGTTGTTTGCTGATGATTTCTTCATTTTCTTTAGAGATAATATTAGTGAGGCCACATTTATGAAGAATATTCTGACTACTTATGAGGAGGCGTCTGAACAAGCTATTAATTTCCAGAAGTATGAATTTTATTGTAGTTGAAATGTGGATATGGTTACTAAAGACTTATTAGCCAATGCTCTTGGTGTGCAACAAGTCTTGGGAACGGTAAATATCTTGGTGTGCCTTCTATGATTTGTAGGAATAGAAAAGACGTTCAAGTTTATTAAAGATAGGATTTGGCGTAAAATTAATTCATGGAGTAGTACATGTTTATCCCATGTTGGTAAGGAGGATCTGATTAAGTCGGTTCTACAATCTATACTGACTTATATGATGAGTTTATTCTTATTGCTTTCCTCTCTATGTGATGATGTTGAAAAAATGATGAATTCTTTCTGGTGGGGTATGTTATACCCCAATTTTTGACCTAAGATACCACCTTATATCATTCACATATGCATCATTGCATCACTAACAGTTTCAGAACAGGATAGATCGTGCGTGTGCTCCTAGAGTCAAATTAGGGTTTTATCAAAATTTCATCTGTTCAAGGTATGATCAATTAGGGTTTGAGTCTCCACTCACCTCAATTAATCTATCTTAATCAATCATCAACATTTGATCTTCAAATTCCCAACTTTTTCTCATGATCTACCTTGAATCGACCAATTAGGGTTTTGATCGAAGATAGTGAATCATTGACTTTCTGCTCAATGAATGACCTATTTGCTTGAAGATTGATCTTGACATCATCAATGCAACATCTTGACCTAATTTCTTGATTCAAAACATTACAAAATCCACGTTTCTTCATCAGACAAATTCTGAATCATCTGATGAAAATTCCACTGTTCAAAAAGGTCAAAACTTTGACTTTTGGTCAACTTTTTCAAATCCAAATTTTTTCAATCATAAAATCATTTCAAATTATCCATCATGATCATAAAAAATCAAGAAATGTGGAAAAGTCAACAAAAAAGTCAAAGTTGAAATTTTTCTAACACTTAGAAAAATTTTCAAGTGTTAAAAAACATGGTTTTTCCTTACTTTCATGGCCATTTTTCACCTAGATCCATTTTGATTCAAGACAAACTCAAAACATGAAAGTTGTAGATCATATTACAAGCTTTCGAAAATGTCCAAGAACTTGAAAAAATACTTTGTGTAGCTAGGGTTTTGAAATTGAAACATAGAGCTCCATAGCCATGAATTTTCGAAATCATTCATCAAAATCACAAGTCTTTTTGAAATTTTCCCTTCTAGAAGCCTTGTCACCAAAATAAGATAGGATTTAAGGGATAAAATCTGATTGGAAATGATTAGTAAAGGTTAGAAGCACTTGAGTTTTTTAACCATGGTAAAGAAAGATTCCATTTGCATTTAATGAAGAATATTCCTTTCTTACACGTAAGCTTCCAAGTTGCAAACTCTTCAAGCTTATCTTGCCTTGCCATTCAAGTTCCTTGGCCTATAAATAGGAGTTCTTACTTCATTCAAAAGGACACCAAAAACAATTCCAAACTTGTTTTCTCACTTCTTTCTTATTTTGCAAGTTTCTAAGTTTCAAAGAGGTTAGAATTCCAAATTGCAAATCCTGCAAGTTCTAACCAAAGGTGTCATTCAAACATCTTCTAAACAGCATTTAGAAGTTTTTTGAAACTTCAAATCATCATAGAATAAGCCAAGAGTCAGTTTCCTCAAGAAAACTCCATTTGTGCAAGTTTTGAGCCAAAACTTCCAAACTTGAAATCCACTCGTGCTTGTTCTAATCTTTCGCTTCAAACACACTCTATACAACATATAGAGACTGTCCAAACACTTAAACCAGTTCTAGAACAACTCCATCATCATCCTCCATTACAAAACCAACAGCCTGCAACTTGACTCTTGTAGGAGGAATCAGAGAGCTTCAAAGCAAGGTAAGTGTTGGAATACACTCAGTGATACTAAAAGGAAGCTCACAGGATCATTAAACAGCTTCTAGAATCACTCTAAAAAAGAATTCGATTTCTGCTCATAGAGGTAAATAACTTCAACTTTGAACTCTGTAATTTCTGAATTCCAACTCAACTATTGCTGTGCTATCTTGTTTCTGCACTTATGAGGATCATAAACCCTCAATCAATTGCTTGAATTGGTGCACATACACGATTTCACAATCAAAATTCAGAATTAGGGTTCTTAATGTTCTTTCAAAATTAACCACCCTACACTAAAAATAAATATAATTAATTGCCACCATCATGTTCCTGGTGAAAATCCGAGCAAGATTGATGTTTGGATCGTGCAATTTCATTGAGAAACAAGAGAGATACGAATTGGAATCTGGAGGTTGAAGACGAAGTTGCTACGCGCGTTTTCTGATTCTGGAAAATTCAAATTCTTAACTTATCTTATATTTAATTGTTGTTGTATCATAACCGGATGTATTACCGCCCCAGCGGTTGCCAGCACGCTCTTATTCCTTTCCTTCGCCTCAAGGCCTAGGGTTCGAATCCCCCTGGGACCTTTTTTTAATAAAAGGCTCATCCCTTCAGAAGCACTTCTGACGCTCATTCCTCAGAAGCACTTCTGATGCTCACCCCTTCAGAAGCATCAAGCTTCTAACTCCTTCAGAAGCATCAAGCTTCTAACTCCTTCAGAAGTATCAAGCTTCTCACTCCTTCAGAAGCATCAAGCTTTTGACCCCTTCAGAAATCCAGCTTCTGACTCCTTCAGAACTCCAGCTTCTGACTCCCTTCAAAACTTCAGCTTCTGACCCCCTTCAAAACGTCAGCTTCTGACTCCTTTCAGAACTTCAGCTTCTGACTTCCTTCAAAACGTCAGCTTCTGACCCTTTTCTTCAAAACTTCATTTTTACTTATTTTCAAATATTTTTCAAAACTCCTTTAAAACAAGGTGATTAGATGACAAGTCAAGCACATGGCTCAGTGGTAAAACTTTTCACTTCTAAGCCAAGGATCCTGGGTTCAAACCTCCTTAGGACCAAAACTCTTTTTTATCACTAATTTTCTCAAAGTTTTTTAACAAACTTCAACATTTTCAAAAACCAATCAAAACTTCTCATTTTGAGATGATTTTTTGCACACTTGTCATTTAATATACCTATTTTATGATTATGTCAAAAAAATCCAAAAATATTTTATTTTTGATTATATTTTAAATAGGATAAAAAATGAGACATTTTAAGTATTTTTAATACTTTTCAAAAATGTTTTCTTTCCAAGTTTCAAACCTAATCTTTTTTCAAAACTTCTTGTGAATATCTTTCACTTTTCAAAATCATTTTCAAAACCTTTTCAAAAACCTTTCAATAAACTTACACACCTTTTTTCCATGATCAATTAATTTGAAGATAAACCGAACCAGGTTTTTCCTTGAATTTCTTTCAAATTGATCATGGGCCTCCCTCACGGTGTAAGTCCCAACCCTCCTATGTACATATTTATTTCCTTGTACATATTCACCCTTTCGTGTACATATTCATTTCCTTGTACACATTCAATCATCTTTGTAAATATTCAAGCATAAACAAACTTCGTTCGTTTGTTTTCATCCGCTTGTTTATACACCGATTCCATTGGTATTAAGAGGAGCATTATTCCCGGTGAAACTACTCTTAAACCAATGGGCCTCCCTTAAGGTGTAAGTCCCAAACCCTTTGTATATATTCAAGTTACACTTGCTTTAATTGATTTTTTTATACACTTGTTTATATATTTCCTTCTCAAACTCCCGTGAATACACATCACACAGTTGTTCATATAACTGTTCAGTTATAACATAACAACTAGTCTAACAACTAGGTTCCCTTTAGCCTCCTCTTAGGCTTTGTACAAGATAACACATTTATTGAGTTAGCCTCCTCTTAGGCTTCGTATAAGACAACTCACCCGTTGAGTTTAGCCTCCGCTTAGGCTTCATATAAGACAACTCCCCTGCTGAGTTAGCCTCCTCTTGGGCTTCGTTCAAAAGAACTCCTTCGTTGAGTTTAGCCTTCTCTTGGGCATCAAACAAGAAAGAGACCTGGAAATCTCTTAACAGCCTCCTATTGAGATTCCAATACAAAGAATCACCCGCGCAAGGATAGAACCCTGAGAGTATGATTTCCTGGTGAAATCACTCTCGAATCCTAAGAGGATGGTTTCCCGGTGAAACTACTCTTAAAGCCAAAGCCAACCATACCCTATCGCTTCCTCTTGAGCTTCATACAAGGACCCTCGATGACCCTCAGAATGCCTCCTCTTGGGCTCACAATGCAAGGACCCTCGATGACCCTCAGAATGCCTCCTCTTGGGCTTACAATACAAGGACCCACGGGCTTCTTAAAAGCATCCCCCTAATCCATAATCAATTTCTCCTAGAGATTTAGACATTTATCATCTCTATGGAAGAAGTATCTCATCTATCACATCACATACAAATCAAAAACTTTTTCAAATAAAACATCTTTTCATTGTAAGTGGTAACGCTTGTACACTCAAGCAAAACACCTAATACTTACGATGAAAGATTCAATCAATCAACCCTTCAAAAATGTATGTGATGAAATAGATTAGGTACATTTTTCATTAAGATGACATTTGTCTTTGTCTCTTAATAACACCCTTTGCTTCCACTAGCATAAGTGGGAACTACGATTACTCTGACTTTCTCAACCTCCCTTTGAGAATACGTAGGCACAAGGTCTCATCCTTGGCGAGCATACTTCTTTCTCCCTCAAACCAAACAAACCATAGCTCCCTTAGATCTGAGCTACAGATGCTATGATTCCCACTAGGGGATATGTATGCAGAAGATCCCAATGTTTTTTTTTTAGCACAATAATAAGAAAACTTAGGACCCCACCTAACCTACCTTTCTTAAAATCCAAAGGAGAAACTCTCCCAAGAATAGAATAGCAAATTAAAACACACAAACGTATCAAAAATATTCATATATATATAAGGCTATAGATAACTATATATATAGGATTCCACATCTTTCCTTTTATATAACAAACCCCCTTACTCAGATCTCTCCCTAATGCGTTGCGTCTAGTTCACACTAGTCGCACAGCATATCTTTATTTATTTAGGGTATTGCAGCTTTCTTCTTTTTCATCTCATTTTTCTTGTTTTGGAAATAATAAAGCTTGATGCTCGCGACATCTTTTTAAAACAAATCAAAAGAGTAAATCGTTTTGAGCCGGAGATTCGAATTCCGATTCGATTCCCTCGTTCGTCACTTTTTACCGCGAACAGGGTAATAGTAGTAACAACGACAAAGGTATTCATTGGTTCTCATGGGATCGTTTGGTAATGCCAAAATCTGAAGGTGGCATGGGTTTTAAGAATATTAGTGCGTTTGATTATGCTATGCTTAGTAAGCAAGCATGGAGATTGCTGAGTAACACTATGAGTCTTGTGGCGCGTATCTACAAAGCCAGATATTTCCCCAATTGTGATTTCATGGAGGCTGGTGTCGGGTTAATCCCAATTATGTTTGGCGGAGCATTTAGAGCTCTAAGTTTGTGATTAGGGGTGGTAATAGGTGGATTATAGGGTCTGGGAATAATATTTTGGTCTAGAATCAGCGGTTTCTTGCAGATGGTTTTATTATTACTAATCTGTGGCCTTCGAATCAGGTGATTAATTCGCTTAAAGTTTTGGATCCAAAGTGGCCTAATAATAAGCATTAAAACCCAGATTCGATTGTTCCTCTAGTTGGTGATGATGTTGCTAACAAGATTCTAAATACTCCTTTGTTTGGCGAAGTTAAAGATGATAAATTAATTTGGAAGCTTGAAAAGGATGGTATTTTCGCGGTCCGTAGTGCGTATAAGTATTGGATTAGCGAGGTTTTTGATACTACTCACCTCAAGGTCGTAGGTAACTGAAAGGTAATTTGGAACATCAAGTGTCCGCCTAGAGTTAAGAATTTTCTATGGCGGGTGTGTAGAAATTGTATCCCTTCAACGAGGCATCTTCTCGATTGAGGTATCGATTGCTCCCCCACGTGTATCGATTATTCAGAAGGTGATGAAAATTGTTTTTACCTATTCTTTTAGTGTCAAACAAGCGTGGAGTGTTGGGTTAAAGTAAGTCTCTGGTCTAAGTTGCATTTTTTAATTATTTCGAGAGGTCATTTCACAGGTATTATATTTTCTTTGTTACAAGACTTGGATCAGAATTACCAAGCTATCTTTTCTACTACCTTGTGGAGTATTTGGAAGAGTAAAAATAACCATGTGTGGAATAATAGTATTGATTCTATTAGTGATGTTTGTCGTAGAGCTATGCACTTACAAGCAGGGTGGAAAGAAGCTCAGAATTTCTGAGGTACTGTTGTTATTTCTAACAGGAGTACCACTATTCCTAGGTGGGAAAAACCTCTAGCAGGTCGTTATAAATGTAATATTGAGGCTTCCTTTATTTTTGAGAAAGTCGGCATTGGAATGTGCATTCGTGACTCTGAGGGCCAATTTGTTGCTGTTAGAACTGAATGGATATCTCCTTCCACCGATATCGATATTGGTGAGGCGTTGGGATTATTGGAAGCTATTAATTGGGTCTCTGGTATCGGACTTGATAATGTGGATTTTGAAATGGATGCTAAAGTCGTGGTAGATAATGTTATCAGATTGAAACCTTATGAGTCGGAGTTTGGGGCGGTTACTCGTGAATGTAATCGTCTTTTGAATCTCTTTTTTATGAACTGTAATGTTAAGTTCACCAGGAGACAATCTAATGAAGTTTCTCATGTGTTAGCGCGGGCGGCTCCATTACATGCTAATTTTCATAATTTCGAGTTTTGTCCAACATGTAGACATAACATTATTATTAATGAAATGAATTGATCTTTTCCTATAAAAAAAATACTAATAAATAGTATAAAAAAATAAATATCATCAAATAATAAATTATTAAAAAAAAAAAACAAAAATATATACATATAGTTTGAATCGGTTTTAAAAAATCAATCAAAAATTTAATCTAAACCAAAGAATCTTTATAAAATGATATGTACACATTTAATAATATTAATATTTTTAAATTTTTTTCGGTTTCTTAAATTAATTTTGAATTTTAATTAAATTGGTTTAAATTTAAACCGCTGTAGTTATCTATCCTCCCTTTCTCCTTCGTTCTACAGTTAAATTTTCATAAAAACACATAATCTATCATATAAGAAAATTAGGTGTTCGTAAAAACCCCTAATTACCCTTATTATTTCATAATCTTCCACGTGGATGGTTTAATCATTAAGAAACCTACTTTGTTATTTCAAAATTCAGTAATTGCAATTTATAAAAAAAAGTTAAAAAAGCAAACCGTCCCTCATTCAACATGGAAGAAACAATTTCTTTTCCATTTATATTTTTCCATGTCTCAAATCAACCCCTTCTCTATTTTTCCATTATTTTAGAATCTTACAACTTCCAAAATGCTTCCTCTTTTTCTTCTTCCTTCTATCTTTTCTTCTTTATTATTTCATTTTTTTCTTATTAAAACCAAACCGAAACAAGCATATTCTACGACATCAATTTGTGATTTCAAAAACAAATCCAAATCTGCTATCGACAATCTCGCTAATTAAGTCCTAGCCAGAACCAAAAAATCGATCAGAGTCATCCTACAAATGTGGCGGATCTGCATTTTTGTGGGGTGATGGTAGTCGGATCTAAAACTCAAACGATGATTGTTATGTTCTCGGTGATGGATTTTTCATCGGTGTTCAATTGCATGGGCATCAGTGATTATTCCGAGTCAGAAACTTTCATTTATTCATGAATGTTTTTTTGGTTAAACTTTGAATTTATGAAGGTTTGTTGAACATTTGTGAGGCTTCAATAATGTCTTTGTTGAAAATTCTATTAATTATGTTTAGATTAAAGAGAGTGTTGATGAGGCCAAGACTGAAGTCCTTGAAGAAAGTGATTTGGTTACAGTAACTTTCGATGCCCTCGCACTATGTGAATTTAATGAGTTACTGTAACAATAAATAATGTTGCATGTATTGCTGAACTTGACTATATTCGATTATGTAACAGGATCTTGAGATTACGTCTAAGCATAACCCCGATCCAAAAACTCCCACTGCTAAAAGACAGGTTCCAGATGGATCAAGTGAGTCAACAACCTCAGAAGGCTTGTCTGAGGGAGAGCTCTCATCAACCAAGCTTAAGAAGATTATCAAAATGGAGAAGAAGGATTAGTTGCAGCTGTAATTTATTTTTCGTCAAATTTGTTTTTCGTCTGGAGTTGTAATTTGTTTATTTCGTCGTTGCATTTTACTTTTATTCGACTATAACTATGTTATCATTTTTGGTTCAAGTTTATCAATATCCATTCTTTATTCATTATGGGTTATATTGTTTAATGTTAACTTATATATGTTACTTTACCATTCTCATCAATTGTTACTCCTACATTACTATTACTAAATCTTTGCGTATCGTATTGGTCGAGTTTCACACTATTACTCGAATGATTCCCACAATGTTTATACTGAAATGGAAGTGATAAGTCAGGAAATTCTGCAGCAATTTATCTTTGATTTTGTTGGGATCAATTTGCTGTTTGGCTTTCTATGGAATTCCAGAAGAGTTTGTAGTAGTTTTTCAAAACAAATTCAAGGATGCTTCTACAGCGACAGTTCCAAACTTGGTGCTACGTGATGTTACACTGTTGTCTCCTTGTGTATCAATCATATGAGACCAAATGAGAGTGGTGATTCCTAGGAACACTTACATTCCTGTCAACTTGGAGGAAACAAATATTTTGTGTCCTTTGTGGATGAGTTCACAAGGATGACATGGGTAATACTCATTAAGTTCAAACATGAAGTGTTTACTGAGTTTCAGAAGTTCAAGGTGAAGGCTGAGAAGTAGAGCGGTCAGAAAATGAAGATTCTGAGAACAAATGGTGGAGGTGAGTATAACTCTACAAAGTTCTAGAAGTTCGGTGAGGAGAATGGAATAGAACATGAGGTTACTGCTCCATATACTCCTCAGCACAATGGTCTTGCTGAGAGAAGAAACAAAACTTTTCTTGATATGTCCAAAAGTATGCTGAAAGAGATGAAACTACCTCATATGTTATGGGGAGAAGTTGTTGCCACATTAGCATATGTTCAGAACAAGTGTCCAACAAAGAAGCTGAAGAAAATTATTCCTTTAGAGAAGTGGAATGGATATAAGCAAAGTGTTTGTCATCTGAGAGTGTTTGGTTCTGTATGTTACAAACACGTCCCAGAAGCTAGAAGACAGAAGCTGGATGATAGAAGCAAGGTAATATTACTGGTGGGGTACCACGGTACAGGTGCATATAAGCTTTATTGTCTAGAAACCAACAAAGTTGAAATCAGCAGAGACGTTGTTGTGAAAGAGTCAGAAGTTTGGGATTATAGTAAGTTCCAACCAACTTCTGATGTAGAGATAACTTATGAAGAAGAGTCAGAAGTTGAAACTTCTGAAGACGAGTTAGATGTTGAAACTTTTGAAGAAGAGTTAGAAGTTGAAACTTCTGAAGAAGAGTCAGAAGTAAAAACTTCTGAAGAAGAGTCAGAAGTTGAAACTTCTAAAGAAGAGTCAGAAGTTGAAACTTCGGAGAAGAGTCAGAACTTGAAACTTCTGAAGAAGAGTCAGAAGTTGAAACTTCTGAAGAAGAGTCAAAAGTTGAAACTTTTGAAGAAGAGTCAGAAGTTGAAACTTATGAAGAAGAGTCATAAGTTGAAACTTCTGAAGAGTCAGAAAATGACATTGAAGATTCTGAAGATGAGTCAGAATCTGAGGTTTCAGAAGAAGAGTCAGCGTTAGAAGATGACTCTGAAGCTGAGGACAAGTCAGAATCCGAAGGTGATTCTGAGTCTGAAGAAGAATAAGAAGATGAGTTAGAATCTCAAGGAGATTCTGCTTCTGAAGATGAGTCAGAACATGAAGGTTCCGAAGATGAGTCAGGACTTGAAAGTTCTGAAGAAGAGTTAGAGTTAGAAGATGAAGAATCTTCTAGAGACTCTAAGGATGAATCAGATGGTGAATCTGATTCTGATCCAGATTTTGATGATGATCAAGAATCTAGTGGTGATCATGCTTCTGGAAGGGAAAACTCTGAAGATGTAGGTTCTGGAGGACAAGCTTATGAAGGTGATTAAATTTTTGGTGGTAATCATGACTCTAAAGGTGGACCTTCTGAAGGAGGAGCTTCTAAAGGTAGTCCAACCTCTGGTGGTGGTCATGATTATGAAGGAGGAACTTTTGAAGGTGATGGTTCTGGACAAGGTCCAGAAGTTAACAAAGGTGGAACTTCTGGTGGAAGTAAAAATTCTGAAGAAAGTCCAGAAGGAGATACGGTTCCAGAATCAGAAGGAGATTCTGAACAAATAGGTATTAGAGAAGTTCTCAAGAAAAAGTGTGGTTGAAGCCATGAAAGAAGAACTTGAGGCTTCAGAAAGAAACAAGACTTGGAAGTTAACTGAGCTTCCAAAGGAGAAGAAAACCATCAACGTCAGATGGGTTTTCAAGGAGAAATCTGCATTTCTAAATGAAGGATGTCAAGACCGAACACCTTATCTATTTGAGGGATGAAATTGGTGTTGTTAGTTTCTGATGAATATGAATTAAGGGATGGTGTTGAGAATAATTCATATTCAGAACTTCTGAGGGTCAGCAGAAGTTCTGTTGCTCAGAAGTTATATAACTTCTGAGGTTGTATTCAGAAGTTGTAGAACTTCTGAGGTTGTGTCCAGAAGTGTGTTTAACTTTTGGTTCCTTAACTTAGCTATTAAGTTTAGTTTTAAGGGTACTTTAGTATTTGTTAGTTTGTATTGTTAGTACCTTTTATCTTGGTCACCAAGATTAGTTTTATTAGGGCCTATGTGGCAATTAAATCTGATCAATATACTGAATATTAACGAGAATATTAAATTGTTGATCAAAATATTGAATATTAACGGGAACATGAAGTTACTGATCAAAATATTGAATAATAACAGAAAAGTAGGAAACATGACGTTTTTATATATTGAAACAATTATACGCATTGATTTATTATCTATTTAAAAAAAAAATCATTTTTTAATAATATTTTGGGAACAAATGTACGTACCATATCGGTACCCGTGCAATAATTATAACGGGAACATGAAATTATTTAGCAAAATATTGAATATTAACGAAAACATAAAATCACTAATCAAAATATTGAATATCAACGAGAGCACGTAGTTATTGATTCAAATTTTGAATATTAACGAGAACACGAGGTTACTGATCAAAATATTGATATCAACGGGAACACGAAGCTACTTGAATATTAACGGAAATATTAAGTTACTGATAATTTTTTTAAATATTAAAAAGATCATAAAATTACTAATAAAAATATTAAATATTAACGGAAACATGAAGTTATCAAAATTTTGTTAAGTTTGTTGTATAAGCCTCAGTTTTATTTTTATACAACTAAGTTAAAAATCTTTTATTTTACCTTCTTTTTTTTAATATATAAATAAATTATTATAAATCAAATCATTTTTTTTTCATTTTATTTAGAATTATTTTTTTAATTATATTTTTCTTTGTAGTAATATCAATATTAAAAAAAAAGACTGGAACGGATACCTGTGCGAACGCACAGATATCACACTAGTATGAAATAAAATATTGCTAGAAAACATATGAATTATTGTTTTTTTACGAGACATAAATTATTGTTAAAATATAATGAATTGTGTTATTGGTGAAACTGATTTAATAATTTTTAAAGGTGTTGTATTAAAGAGTTTGAAAGAAAATTGAAAACACGTTGATCACAATAAAATAGAATTCACAACTTATAAAATTATTATCTCACTAGTTATACTATGAGAAAAAAATTACACAATATAAGGTATTTTATACCGTCAATTAATCACAAATATATATATATATATAGGATAAATCACATTTTTAATTTTAAAATATTAATATAACTTATAACTTAATTAAATATTATAACTTAATTAAATATTATAATTTTATTAAATAATTTTATAAAATGAATTTACACTGATGATGCACTATCTTTATCCTCGTATGCTAAATGCAACCAATATTATATAATCTGGCCCGGATACAATTGAACTTCAATTTTTTCACTATATGAGAATATGTTACACCATTAAACGTGTTACACTATAAAGGAAAAACCCGCCAACGTCTTAAGTCTTACTATGTTTTGTTGTATGCAGGAACTGGGGCCACATGGTGGGCAAGTTCCGGATCTAACGCAGATGCAGAGCATTGGTTCTTTATTTTCTTAAATGAGGCCTTTGTGCATTGGATTGGATCGCACCCTACATGTTTTATGTGTGGCACTTTACATGTTATTCCACATCCTTAAATCTTGAACAATTTGTTCAGAATATTTTAACCAAAATCAATGTTTTAAAAATGGTACCGATTACTAAATCGGTGAACATCATGTGTCATTGGTTTATTGATCAACTACATTTTGAATTATCAATCAAATCAGATGATTTACTCAAATTAAATAAAATAATTCAGTTGAATAAATTAATTTTAATAACAAAATTATATTTATTAAATTGGTCGAATCATATGATAAAGTCTCTAAAATATCAAGACATCTAAAACATTTAAAATTTCAAAATATCTTACTTTCACAAGTTTATTCTTTAAATTCAAATTTTAAACATATTCACCACACACAACAAAATAATACAAAATATAAATCTAAATAATCAACATGAATGAGGTGACATGCTACATCTCAGTGGAGTTCTAAACAACACCATGAGACTATTCAACTCCAAAGATTTTTTGTCGTTATTCTCGTTTCACTGACAATACACTCACGTGCTATATGTAAAACTACATGACTCTGAGCTTATCCCAGCTTCGTTCAACACATGAAAATCAATATCCTATTTCCAAATGTGATGTAGAACTCAGGAGCTCGATTAGTATTTCAAATATCCATAACGAACAAATAATTTGTCGTCCACCAAGGAAAGGTTTTGTGAATTTACCTGTCTTTTTTCTACCGGAAACATGCCCACTAAGGTATGGTTTTCAGGTTTAAATAACCTATTTCCCTTCTATCGGGATAATGTCCTCTAAGGTGAGGTTTTCTAGGTTTATCTACCTCCATTATATCGAGGTCTTACCCACCTAAATTTTGAACTACACTTATGGCAAGCCATTGGAATCATAACTTTCATCAATTAGATTCTCTTTTCCCTGGAATCATCATATTAGCATTTACCTAGAATTGAAGTGTCATCACACTTCCGGAAATTTCTCACCATTGGATTCTAACTCAATATTATGGTGTCCTTACTTACATAGTTATTTCCATTTGGCAAGCACATAACATTGATATGATTTTTCAATAACATTTTTGTGAAGATTGGTTTTTTTTATCAGTTATTTTAAAACAATGAAGTCGCCACCTAATTTTATTTGTTCTAAAAAGAACGAGAAAATATAGATAAAATCCACGAAGAAGGATAAGGCGGTCTACAAGACAAAAAAAATATGGATTCGGGAGTCGGTTATGCAAGGGGAAGGTATTAGCACCCCTCATGTAACGCCCCGTTTTATTTAATATTATATTATATTAAAACTTTTGAGTTACCGTTTGACGATTGTTTTGGCGACGAGAATATTCATATTAATCGATATATCTAATAATATATTTGGTGACGTTTCGTTCGGTCCGTTTTTTATTCCGTTCGGTTCGGTAAAATATTATTCGGACCGATATTTAATTCCCCGAAATTATTTTAATTAATTGAATTAATAATATTATTAGATATTATTAAGGTGTTAATTAATAAATTAAGTTAGGGGTGTGAGGACAAATGGCTTAGGATTGGGTTTACACCCTTAGTTTACTAGTAAGGAAAATAACATAAAAACACTTTTCATTATTTTTCTTTCCATTTTCAAACACAAAGCCAAACATAGTAACCTAGAGAGAAAGAGAGGGTTTAAGAAGAAGAAGAGCAAGGTTTGGATTTTGTTGGATCATCAAGAATCATCCAATCACTTGAGGTAAGGGGTTTGATTTTCCATCTCATATAGTTAGGGTTTTGGTTGATATATTTTATATTGAGGAAAAATTGATAGTTGATTCATGAGTTTTGGTTGGGTGATAGTTGAAATAACTTAGAAATGTTGAGTTGGGAGTATGGATTTTGGGTGTTTTATTGCTTTCTTGAAGTAACTAGAAGTTATAATAAGGAAACTGCAAACTGTGAAAAAAAAACAGAAACAATTTACACTGTCTGTTTGTAAAAGATGGAGGAAGAAGACGAGTTGTACAATGAAACAAGGGGGAGGCGTCCACCTCAGGTTGAGGGGCGGACGTCCCCCACTACCAGGTGTCCGCCTCCTTTAGTGGGCAAGGCTGGGACGTGCGTCCCCTTGTGCAAGGGAAGAAAACGGAATTTTTGTGGTTTCTGTTTTCTGTAAACTGTTTTCTGTGTTTCTACATAATTCCAATTTCTGCATAATTTCAAATAGCTTCTGTTTCCTTTCATTTTTCCAATTCCATATACTACTAGTTAGTATTAATAAAAAATAATTAGGACATAAGTTAGCCTATTAAATTTGGAACCCGATTATGTTCCGATTTTCCGATTTCGGTAATTTCGGCGACGGAGCAAGTTGCTCCGAATTCAACAAAAATTGACGTGCTAGCTAAGTTCGACGTGTAGAACGTAGTGGTGAGGTTAGTTTTTCGAAATTACGAGTTTTTATGAAACGACCCGAAATAGGCCAAATTACGGTTAAATTGAATCGGATTGCGTTTTAGTCGATTTAAGATACGTATGGACAATCCGATTTCGATGTTGACGATTATGATTAATGCTGGTTATTAAGAATGGCTTTCGCGACGATTATTGGTGTTTTGACTATTTTTCCGTATTTGGAATTTGGTGAATTAATTGATAATGATGTGGTGTGATTAAACATGATGTTTGCGACGGTGTATTTATTAATAAATACTTGATGATATGCGATGCGATGATATGTTTATCTTGATGTGGATAAATATGGCGACATGGACTTTATGTCAATTTTTATGAGCGATGATGATGTGTTGTTGTGTTGTCTTTATTGTCGAGTCACATACATTGCATTGGCGACGAGGGCTTTATGCCAAGCGACGATGGGCTTTATGCCAAGTGTTCCTAATTATGGACAAAGCGACAGTTACCACATGCATAACATAGTCGTGTCTCATGGAGTCGGTTATATTTATGTTTGAGTTGTATGGCGTTGGGTTTTAATTGATGGATGATGTTGAATTGAAATGATATATGATACTTTGTGTTGATGCGAGTATAATGATTATGTGACGAAGTTAAAGTGTTAATTTTATACACTAAATGCTAATTTAAAGTATGTAAGCCTTTAATACATGTTGACATACTCCTATTAACTTATATCAATTATAATTCCAAAACTACTTATATGTTTTATCATGCCTTTAATTATATGTTTTGGAGTATCTCACCCTTTACTTGTTTCGTCGTTGCCTTTATATTGGTAACGTGCAGGTGATCCACGAGGATGATGAGGATTAGCTCGAGTCTCTTTATTTTGAGTCGCTCTGCTCTGATCGTAGTAACACTCGGGATTTGGGTGACGTTATTATTTTGATAGAATAGTTTATGTATACTATCTTATGATGTTATAACTTTATGTATTGATGATAACATGATGTTATGTATATTTCGTGAACACATCCGTTGTGCTGTGAATAGTCATATGTGTATATGATGAATTATGATATGAATCAGTATATCCGACTTTTGATGTTTGTGATGTGCATTATAATGCGAAGTGATGAAAATGAGAATATGTGATGCCTCAATTTTTGTTGGATGAAATTTTGAAACTCTGATTTTATTATTAATTACGAGGGGTAGAATTGGGGTGTTACATCCATTGTACTCGATGGGAACCGTTTAGTTCGTATGTGTTTACGCGTGTTTATTAAATTTGCTACCTTCTAGGTTAAGGAAATGAGAAAGAAGAAGAGTCTTTATTTATGGGCTTTTGAACTCGCCAAAGACACCGCATCTTGTGCCTACGCACTCCCTCGTGCAGTGGGAAAGTTGGAGTTCCGTAGTTCCTCTTGAAAATGTTTAAGTTAGTTGTGTTGATTTTATAAGAAAAATCGTCCATTAGACATTTCAAATGCTTGAACTTTGACTTGTTTAGTTTGTTTGAAAAGCTAAGTCTTCATTCATATTTGAAATGGCTATTGCACACTCTTTGTAAGAAAAGAGTTTGATAATCGCATATGAGCGAAAAAGAGTTGAGTGAGTTGAATTATTTTTAGATGGGCAAAAAGTACCGAACAATAGGACTAGCATCCTAAGATTCAAATACTAGAAACCAGATGAGCTCAATGCTCAACGAGTCATCTATCATCCCAAAAAGTTTTCTTATGAAAAAAATGTGAAGTGAAACAAAGTTCACGTTATTAAGAGTCTTTAAACAACTAGCGTCCAACGATTTAGAGACTCAGAGTTCATTTGGTACAAGTTTTCAAACAATTGGTCTAGCATCCAACGATTTAAAGACTCAAAATTTATTATGGAAAGAGTTTTGAAAATCACTCGACGTTGGATCGAGGTTTGGAACTTTGATGATGAAAGTGTTTTAGATGTTTGGTATAGGGACCAAGAGAAATTGAATCGGGTCATGATTAATCAAGTATATGGACTTAATTAATCTCCTGAGGATATGTGCTCCTACCCCCAACTATGAAACCCTTGTGCATGGACAACTGGTATATGAACCAAAATTAATTCGGGTTATGGTTAATCGATGCAAACTAGGGCTTCGATTAAACTTGTGAGAATGACCATGCCCAAACTCAACTATGAAACCCTTTTGGAAAGGCTTGGTATGGACCAAGATGATATAAGAATCTGATTGAAGAAATAAAGAGGTAAGAAAATAAGCGAGCCCATACAAGGTGGCTATATGTATGCTCCTAGAAAGTGGGACTAGTGTGGCGCTAGTATTCTAAACGGCCGATTCGAACAATCGATCGGATAGTTGTCGCTGTAGAAAAACCCATGACCAAACTATGAATGTCCGCGAGTGTGCACTTGTATGTATACCTGTTCATTGATGAAGAGCCCAAGTGGAGGCTATGTGTTATAATATGATGACAAATGCGTAATTAAGCAATAATTTAAACACACAAGGAAATAAAATCCTAAACTATTACAGACCATGCAGGGATGGGGGTACAAGTTTATGAATGAGGATACATCAAATCGGGAAGTGCGATAAAAAGCCTAAATAAACAAAAAATACAACCAAATTAAATTAATTCGAATAATCAAGTAAACTCCATCGCGTGGTGCGAGAAAAAAGCTTCAAGTAAACTTCAAGATCGGATAAAGCTTGGCACATCAGATGAATATCAGATAAAGATCCCTACATCACACGAGATACAAACAAAACCAATGCGAAGAAGCTTACAAAGCTCAAGTATCGATTATTGACCATTAGATTAATTAAATTTAGAATAGACTCATGTAGGAATCAACTCTAAGAAGTCAAACAATATATTTGTGTTCATACATTCGAAAGTCGAATCGAATTCAAAGTTCGAAATTGCAACAAGATGAAGATCACTATAATATAATTTTAATTTATTTACAAATGAATTGAGTAAAGTATAAAATTGAGAGTAATAAGTATAATTATATGTTTACAATACTAAATATAAGAATAAAAATACTAAATATTTTGTATATACATTACTAAATATTAAATAGAAATTCAACAATAAAATGCTATGAGCAAGTGTAGATGTGCCAATTGAAAGTGAATGCTTGAACAATCTTTGGATATCTTCACAAATAAAAAACTTGTTAGTAGCATAAGTGGGATAAAAATAAATAAAATGGAATTGCAATAATTAGAACATGTGTTAGTAAACAAAATATAAAATGGAAATGAAACTTGTATGAATGAATGAACAATTCAACAAACGAGTAAATGTTTAGTAAAATATTTCAATTCACAAACGAAACTAAAAATCAAAGAAACTCATGTTATTATTCAACGTAAAGTACAAAAATCAGCATTATGTACATGGTGTTAAACACAATTAAAATCAAGTAAACCCAAGGGTGAATGTTACCTTTCAATGGCAAATGAAACAAGGATCACATTTTCAAATTGCAAAATAAAAAATCAAATCAAAATAGGTTTTGAACCCCTAGACCACAAACTAGGCAGCAACTACATGAATTGTTATTGCACAAGAAAAATCCTCAAACATGCCCTTACGAACATATTGAATCCGGACAACCACTATGTCAGCTCAATGAAACTCCATGAGATTTATTTCGAACATGTTTAACAATCAAGGAATTCAAATAACATTATGATCTTTCAATTCTTGAAAACGTAAGAAGAATCACTAACTCAAGTTCTTATTAGCATTCAAGCTAAGATATGTGAAATTGAGTTGAATACAAACTTCAAACATTTAGAACAAAATTGGGCAGCCACTATTCACTCAATTATACTTGAAATAAAATGACTTTCTCGTTCAAATTCGCACAAAAAAGAAATGATATATTGCCCTCAATAGTCTCTCGGTCAGATTTATACGCGAATGAACGCGGCATTATCGTCGACTTCATCGAAACTATACAAATATCACTTTAGTCACAATTCCAATTGAAATTAAAAAGAGAATAACATAATAACACAGTGCCCAACTGTTCTCAGCTAGTTTCTACGCGAATAAACGCGGAAACAACATCACCTTCATCGAAACTAAATACGAAAATCAATCTCGCAGCCTCAATCAAAAAATAAAAATGAGCGCAGATTATCAAGACATAGGTAACAAAACTGATATCAAACTTTCAACACAAATTTTTTCAGCGTAAAATATTAATCCAACTTCAAAATCTTCAGGATCAAACTGAAGAATCAACACCATATAACAAGCTATTTCACTTCAAACAGATTAAATCTAAAGATAACATCAATACCATAGGTTTTCTAAACTCCCATCCATTTCAATGGTGCAACCGACAAGTCTCGTCTTTGTTTTTCTAAAACTTGCATAGGTTGCTGAATGCATAGATTTTAGAAAACATTTTCATAAAGTAAATAGAGCCTTAGTTTTATCATTCATTATACATTTAAGATTCATTCAGCAAGAGAGCAAGACCAAATTTAAATTCACCCTTAACTCCTCATAAACAGATATACTCAGAATTCGGTACTCATAAACACATATACTCAGAATTCGGTATAAACAGATCCAATCACCACAACAAACAATCTAATACAACAACAACCAAGCTTTATCTCACTAAGAGGTGTCAGCTACATGCAAATGGTTCACAATAATTATGCTTCTTTGCATTTAATTAAAAAAAAGGAAAGAAACAGCAAAAACTTGCAGAAAATTAAAGGGAACAAACCGTTATGGCAGTAACAACATCAGCACGCGAACAAATGAACAAATGAACGGGAATTAAAAGATGCTGCTGTGTAGGTGGACCCTTGATGATTTAGATACTTGCTTAGAAAAGAAGGCACACATACCTAGACTAAGGAGTGGCTGTCCAATAACGTTGAAGTCCATAAGCAAGAGCATGCCAAAGGCATAGACGGGGGTCATGGATATTTACCAGATAGCTAGTTCACACGTGAAATCCCAAGAACAGTGCAGTAGAGAGCTGGGTATATGAATGTCTGCAGACTAGTGAGATTTGAGGCAAACAGCATAACAGGAGATAAATCTGCTCAATAATTATTAATGCATAACAAATTTCTCCACCACTTTCAAGAATTGATATGCTTAATCTATTTAATTTGTATACTATATATAAATATAAAATTAGAAAATAACTTAAGTTGCAACTTAATCTGGTGGTGGAGGATCATGAGACTTGTTATAACTTGGGGGTAAATCAACACAAAGAATAACCAGCAGCTTGTTAGAGCAGTTCATGTGAGAAGAGAACCACATTTCGGGTGTTTTGTTCTGTTTGAAATGTTGATTATATTAGCTTTGATATAATTTCCTTATATTTTATTTTTCCTTTCTTGAGAGATTCTCTCTTGTATATAAATTGCCACAACCTTGTTGTAAAATACATGTTAATCATTTTAAACTATGGAACAGTGTAAACACAATATCTATCAAAGGGCTATTGCTATATCCCCGACACTTTTGATGGAAGGTATGTCTGGTGTCCGACACCAACACAGTACCCGCGGCACACGTGATTACATTCAATTAATTCACTGTTTCAAATTTTTACATGTTTCAGTGTCATTACCATGTTCGGGGTCTGTGTCGGTGCTTCAGAAAACATGGATGATCCACACTCCTACATATCTATATGTATTAGGGATCAGGATGCTTAGAAGTTTATCATATACTATCAGCAGTAAAAAGCAGTGTTAATAACTGGGTCAGGCATAGATGACAAACTATGATATCTTACAAGACCCATCACTTGCACTTTATTCTTTAAACTATACCCTTACATTTGCTTCATTATTTCCAAAATTTGTATCGATTAATCCTAGATATCAAACAGTGACAAGCAGCCATTATTAGCAATGTAGCGTACAGAACACTGACATGATTAAAGTGCACACATACATATTGAACCTCAATGAATAGAGATTGACTTGTATTGTTTGACTGTATTTGTGATAGCCTGTTCCACTGGTAGTCTTTCCATGCTTGAAGCCCCATAAAAACCACGGACTCCTTTGGTTCTCTTCAATATAAATTCTGCCTCTTCTGGACCAGAAATTGGGCCTGCAAATTCCAGTACATTATTCTCAACTGGGACTAAAAGATGACAGACATAGACCGCTACTTTTAGACATTAAGAACAATAATAATGAACAGTAAGGTTTAATAGCTACATCATGACTTGGCCTTTCTAGCAGACGAAAGTAATTAGGAAAAAGTCCCCAACAAATTAGAAAATAGAAATTTAGCACACCAAGAACAAACAATAACTTATCGAGGTTCAGACAATTTTGCTCACAACCACGGCAACAAAATAATTTTCCATTTAACAATAACTATTGCCATTCTCAATGGATCTCTCAACCAATAACACACTCGAGTAATAATTCTTACTGAAAAATCATTCAAGACAATTCCATAAAATTTCCCCAATGGGTTTGACATTTTTCACCGAAATCTTCATGTATGCTATGCTCACGGCTCAACCATAAGGCCTAGGGTAAGATGTTTCTTTTAAACTTTCAGTAATTTGATGAAAAACATTATAACTGTCACTAGACCTAGATTTTAACAGCTGACAGGAGAACCCTAAGTTTACATATCAAAATACATTAATGAGCATAGCTATGCTGAAACAAAATCAAACACCTCCCACCAACACCGTATAAATTACGTCTGCTACAGGATGAAATTATGCTTGGCACCTTTTGCGAATATCTACAAGACATTTAATCAATACCAGCCCATTTCCTAAATTCCTGAACATGCTCAAGCCTTTTGCTCTGTGCTTCTGTTCTTGAATCCGACGCTTTTAAACTCCTGTAGAGATTCCTATGAAGTTTAAGGAACTCGCTTTTGTACATCAACTTGTCGGTATACATGTTACGGTCATTCATATGGCCAACGACCTCCATCACTCTCTCAAAGTAACCACCTTGAATGAAGTTTAGCAGCAGTAACTCGTATAGATCTCTATCAACAACTAAATAGCTGCTCT
Source organism: Vicia sativa (assembly GCA_021764765.1). Taxonomy (NCBI): domain Eukaryota; kingdom Viridiplantae; phylum Streptophyta; class Magnoliopsida; order Fabales; family Fabaceae; genus Vicia; species Vicia sativa. Next base: position 232,032,163 of record CM038792.1, read on the forward strand.
TCACGAATCTCTTAATATCCCCCCACAAGAACGTTATCTCGCGATACATACCGAGAGAAGAATATACGCGCACGAGATGAGCAAAAGTTTGGCTTGTCGGTTGAATTTTCATTTCACACATTCTTCTATATGCCCTAATAGCATCCTCTATCATTCTTGCCTTGCAGAAAAAGAAAATCGAAGAGTTGAAGTTATAAACCAAAGGAATATCCATCTGATTCTCATCTTTCAATAGTTGAGTCAAGGTGACAGCCAAATCTGATTTACCAACGGAATTTGATGTTTCTTCACAAATGGTGTGTTTGTGAATAGCATCATCAGACAACTCATTGAGCAAATTAATCTTTTTCATTTGTTTTAGCAGTGCTTTAGCTTCTCTTTGCATCCCCTTCTTCTGATATGCTGACAAGACTAACATATATGTATTGCGGCCCATCGGAGACCCTGCAGCCTCTACATCGTCCAAAATGTCATGAGCAGACTCGAGCCATCCCATCTGAATGCAAGAATCAATCACATCAGAAGACAAACTGGACCCTGCTACTGAATATTGCTCCCCTTGAATGCTAAGTAAAAGTTTTGAAAGTTCACTAATTCTACCATCTTTCTTGTAACCAATAATAAACTTAGCCAGAGCTCTATTACTAAGAACAAGTTTCCCTCCCTTGTAAAAAACAAGACTTTCTCTACCTTCCAATTTAAGCACAGAGTCCTTATTCAATAGCTCAGGCTCTATATGTATCTTTAAGGCCTTCTTAAGGTTAGGAGATCCAATCGCAATAAAGCAAGGCTTTTGTAAGTAATTCTTACGTTCTTCATTATTCCGACAATTGTGTGAGCTATTCATATCCAAAACAAGCTTAGCCGCAGCATCAATATCGTTAAATTTGAAGTGCAAGCTCAACAAACTATCATAGAATTGGCGATAGTGGCGAACATAAACTGCCGAAACTCCGTCAATAGGACATTTCAATTCCATCATTTCATCTCTCAAACCATTCATCTCTAATATCTGCGAAATTATCACAATTGAGTGAGCATCGGCCACAATCCCAATCAGAGGCATTAACTCAATCAAACACAAGCCTTTCATAGCCAACTTAAATCTCACACAAGCATCAAGAACAAGGTTAAACACCAAAGTATCAAGCTTCAACACCGTTTTTTTATCCTTCAAACAATTATAAAACTCACAAACTCGATACAGATAATTGGATACAAGACATGTTCCAACTTCTGTCTTGACAATATGAAAAACAATCAAAGACAAAAACTGCATACAAGGCACAGACCCTTTCTCAAGCATTAATCTAAGTAAAACCGAGGCAGGCGATGACATCTGCATTCTAGCCAAAGACAAAGCAAGTTTGGTAAACGTATCAACATGAATCAAACCTGAATTCTGTTGAACAACTTTGAAAGCCAAATCAAATGATTTTCTCACCAAAACATGATTTGAAGAATAACCCAAATGAACAATAACCTGATTCAATAACTGAGCATCAGGGTAGCCATAAAGTCTTCGGAAATCATGAAATGTTTCCAATGCTTCTTGTGGTTGGTGATTCCTCAAAGCAAGTTTAAGCTTTTGCAATAGAATTTCTTGGGTGGAACGTTCCCATGATAGTCTCTCACAGTGGTTGGAGCTAGAAGTTGAAAGCTTTTGTGGGTGGAAATGGAGGTGGGCATTAAGAATGGTTTGCAAAGGTGGAAGCTTTGTGAGAAAGGGGTTGTGTGATAGAATGTGTTTGGAAAAAGGAAGCAACATGCCACCATATGCCTGTGATGCTTCGATGCTCCGTTGGGGTAAAATGGTTGTTTTATCTTGGCCTAAGTGAACCGTGTTGGAGATATTGGACCCGGTTTAGTCGGTGTAAAGCGGATGGGTGAGGTGCATTTTTTGGCGGAGATTGAGTTTATGTTGTTGAGGTTTATGGAGGTTCCAAGGGATAGTGGTTGTTCTGAGATTGAGGTTGGGGTGTTAAAATACCCCAGCCCGTAGGATACCCTTCGCCATTGATAGGCGGGTGTGTGAAAAAGTGGGTTAGATTGAATTTTTTTTAATAAAAAATAGAGCATATTGACTATTTTGTTTCAGAATAAGGGCAGTCAGTCAATTTGTCGTTCGTTTGTGATGAAGGGAACTTGTATTTCTCTTCTCAAAAGCTGCAAATCATTGCGACAGCTGAAGCAAATTCATGCTCTCATTTACTCCAATGGTCTCCAACAAGACAGAGACACCCTCAACAAGCTCATGGCTGTTTCCGTTCATCACTTTCCCTACGCACTCACAATCTTCAATCACACCCAACACCCATCTCTCTTCACCTACAATCTCCTCATCAAAGCCTTCGTCAAAAGGGGCACTTTCACCACCTCCCTTTCTCTTTTCAACCAACTAAGACTAAACGGACTCTGGCCTGACAATTACACCTACCCTTATGTTTTAAAGGCCATTGGGTGCATGGGAGACGTTCCTCAAGGGAAAAAGGTTCATGCTTTTGTCATCAAAACTGCTCTTGACTTTGATGCTTTTGTTTGTAATTCGTTGATGGATATGTATGCTCAATTGGGTCGTCTTTGTTGTCTCAAACAACTGTTTGAGGAAATGCCTCACAGAGATAATGTCTCTTGGAATATTATGATTTCAGGTTGTGTTAGGTGTATGAGATTCCTGGAGGCTGTTGAAGTTTTTCAGCGGATGCGAATGGAAAGCAATGAGAAGCCTAGTGAAGCTACTGTTGTGAGCACTCTAACCGCGTGTGCGGCGTTGAGGAATGTGGAGGTTGGCAAGGAGATTCATAGTTATATTGAAAAAGAATTGGATTTTACGACCATAATGGGGAACGCGTTGTTGGATATGTATTGTAAGTGTGGGTATGTGAGTTTGGCTCGCGGGATTTTTGATGGGATGACACAGAAGAATGTGAATTGTTGGACAAGTATGGTAACTGGGTATGTGAATTGTGGTCGGTTGGATCAAGCTAGAGATTTGTTTGACGAGAGTCCAACAAGGGATGTTGTTCTTTGGACGGCTATGATTAATGGGTATGTTCAGTTTAATTGTTTTGATGAGGCAGTTGCATTATTTGGGGAGATGCAAGTCAGAGGAGTGAAGCCTGACAAGTTCATTGTGGTTGCTCTCCTTACATGTTGTGCTCAGTTGGGAACTCTGGAGCATGGGCGGTGGATTCATGATTATGTACTTGAGAACAGAATCAAGGTGGATGCTGTGGTTGGTACTTCCCTTATTGAAATGTATGCTAAGTGTGGTTGCATCGAGAAATCTTTGGAGGTTTTTAATGGATTAAAGGAAAAGGATACTGCCTCATGGACTTCAACTATTTGTGGACTGGCCATGAATGGGAAGACAAACAACGCACTGGAGTTGTTTGAAGAAATGAAAATATTGGGGGCAAAACCGGATGATGTTACATTTATTGTTCTTTTGAATGCGTGTAGTCATGCAGGATTGGTAGAAGAAGGCCGCAAGTTATTTCATTCCATGTCATGTATCTATGGTATTGAGCCAAATTTAGAACACTATGGCTGTTACATTGATCTTCTTGGTCGAGCTGGACAGTTACATGAGGCGGAGGAGTTGATAAGGAAGTTACCAGACCAAAAAAATGAGATGATAGCTGCAATTTATGGGTCTTTGCTAAGTGCCTGCAGAACTTATGGCAATATTGATATGGGTGAAAGGCTTGCTACGACACTAGCAAAAGTGAAATCTAGTGATTCAAGTCTTCATTCACTCCTTGCTAGCATTTATGCTTCTGCTGACAGATGGGAAGATGCGAGCAAGACGAGAAGTCAGATGAAAGATTTGCATATCAAAAAGGTACCAGGATGTAGTGCCATTGAGGTGGATGACACTGGCAACAGAGGAGGAGTTGGGGACAATATCCCATTTCCAAACCAAAATTGGTCTGCCGACACGGGATAGATAATCACCAATTTAAAGTTTGAATCATTGAGTTTTTTACTGGAAAACCCAATAAGGCAGTTTCACATTGAATACTTTGTTTGGGCCCCATAAAACTTCAGAACCATATAAACTTTGCGTGCAACCCCGGAATGACAGGAAGTTGGGTGAATAGAGGAGAACTCAAATGTTGCTTAATGTCCTACTTCTACGAGAATTTGGCTGTATAGACGAAAGTGCCAGATTTGAATACCAACATCTATTGATATATCCTTCACCCTTCCAACTTCCGATGATGCTTATCTTGAAATATAAGCTCATGAACTCAGCAAATTACATCCTTGGCTCTTTGCCGATATCACATACTACCTTAGGTATTTTCACTCAGAATTTCAGGTTGTTTCAATACCGTGTGGGGTATCTTTTCCTCATATTTTTTTGCTATGGATGTGCGTAATTCAGCCAAGTTAAGGGATTTAAATATAACAAGCAGAGGATCAAATTTAGTTGAAGTTAGAATAATTTCATTCCCGTTTTGTTTTATGAAATTTAACAAAAGTTTGTCCTAACTGAAAGTATAAATTGATGAAGTTGTGGGAGTTTTGACATAAGGAGACACGCCCAAATTTTGCGTAACTTGGCTGATTGTTGTACTTCGTTGTGTGTAAAAGGGAATGCTGATGTTACAATTAGAGGCTTGTGCTATTATCCTTTATAAAGTAATATATTGAATTAGTGTGATTTTGATGGTGATCATAATAAGAATTTATTAATACTCCCTCCCCGTCCCTGAACTTTGATCCTTTTAGTATTATAGTTTTGTCGCAAATAATTGTTTCTTTTAAGAAACCAAGGTACAATTAATGATGTTTTACCATTTGTAAACTGTCATTCTTTTTTGTTTATTAAACGTAGCTGCTCCACGTGTGAGGATCACAATGGATTCTCAGATTTGCGTGTTATGAAAAGTTCAGCTGAAATCGTGGAGGTATTTTGTTTATCCTTGTGTAAATTTACTTGTATAAAATTTTAGGTCAGAATAGTTTCAGCTTAACGAACTCCAGAAACAATGTTCTCATATGCATTGCCTGCTCACGAGTGAGGTACACACGTAGTTATGCTGGGGCTGGTGATGCACAGCTCACATGCCTGGTAAGTTCCTTCAATTGTGCTTTCTATTAATTTCCTTAAAAGACCAATTGTCTTATTAACATTAATGATTGATTAGTTTTACAATTCTCTGAATGTCAGCTGCTCTTACCCCTTGCCTGTTTTTGGTGTTCCTGTGCGTGGTATTTCCGTGGATGGACTTCATTCACTATTGTTGATTGTTCAGGTATATTTTTAAATGATATTTAAATATTCAATATTTACTTTTTGTACTCTACATAATTGCTTTTGATATTTCTAGGATTGCATTTATAATAATGAGTTAATAATCATGTAATATGCCCGTCTTTGAGTACTATTGCTTTTTCTTTAAAAAACTTATGATCAATATAAGAATCTTTGATAAGGTTTTTAACAAGTCTGTTGGTCAATCATTTTGGTTTGCCTTGTTGTTACTTTGGGTTTTGGCCAAGCTTTTTATTTTTTTATTTTACTTTAATAATACTTAGTTAGAGTTGAGCAATTTGGGTGTAGGTGTAGGGGTGCTAACTTAGTTGCGATGTCCGTGCCTTCATCTATTCATCTTTTGCTTTGCTTTAACTTTTTTACTTTAAAACAATAAAATAAGAATCCTTGAAAATGAAAAATGTTATGTCCATGCCATTTTTTAGTTAGCAGCAAAAGGAATATAAATGCATTTTGTACTATTTCTAAAAGTATATCAAATTGAAAACATTACTACTATTTTGAACTGAAAATGATTACATTACAAAATAAATATCTTAAACGAATGTGCTTACAGTTACAGTTGGGATATATAATATAAGTCCAAGATCTTGAAATGCACATGGAACTGAAAATATAAATGCCATTTTGAACTGAAAATGATTAAATTACAAAATAAATGTCTTAAACAAATATGCTTACAGTTACAGATGAGATTTTTGAAGAAAACTTATTGTAATAAGTACCATATTGACATATTTTATAAAGCAGGAAAACATAAATTCAGAAAAATAGTAATCAAACTATAGTTTCATAACTTGTGTGTACAACCAATTAGCACTTGGGTAGTGAGTAGTCACTATTCAAGCTGCAGTATTTGGAGTTTGTGCAGTCAAGACTCGGCGGCGATACTCCCCCAGAGCCCATATAGGAAAGATGTTTCGATATGATGAGTAGTTTAGGGTACAATTCCTCATAAATACTCCTGTTATCTCCTGTATAGTTGCATGTTTTTATTTGTTGTCATTAATTAATAAAAATATAGTACATGAATTGACGAGACATGAGAAGTGATAAACTAATAACCTGCTGTGGGAAGTCTCCATCTTCCATTTGTGAATTGATTATTAACTTCATACCATGGTGTATGGGTATTGGATCTATCTCAGCCTTTTTTGTACAAAAACATTCATCATCCATAATTAGAAAAGCACATTAATTCCTAATTACTAGGACACAGGAACTAAGCTAGCTTTATTATTTACTACTAACCTGCCCTGCACCGATAAGGGACAACAAAGCCCACGAAGTTTGAACTAAATTTGCACGGTTCTCTTCTATGTTTGTATATACCTATTTAATTTAACAAGGAAAAACAAGTGAGTTATTCACTTACATGGGAGTTCAAAGTAAAATCAACATATAATATATATATATACCTTGTTTTGACTTGACAAGTAACTTTCTCCCCACCCCCCATTAGGAAGTTGCTTTGACAACAAAAATTGACAAGCTTTTCGCAAGGCAGGACTATTACGGTAATTCTTTCCACAAGCTGTTAGTCCCTCTACTGCAAACCAGGTACCATATGTATAGCAAATTCCCCAACACCCGTACCTGTGTTTCATTGAAAGTACTAATTATACCTATCTATCTATTCTAAATTATGAACCATACATAGCTGCAACTTTTGTTAGTTAAATTAAAAGAAAGTATGTCATGTTTAACACACTAGGTTATTAGGCGGTGTATATTTATCAGAGAGAATACAAGATATAATACCAGGAGCCATCGGGATTTTGTGTGTTTTCAATGTAATGAATTGCTTTGGCAAGGCAATGATGTATTTCCTTTGTTCTATGATATGGGTGTAGCTTTGTGAAGAGTAATAGGGCTTGCATTGCAGAACCAGTGCACTCAATATACCTATTAATTTCACAACAAGGAACACACATATGCAGTAAGTGAGAAATTTATATATGCATCGACAATGTTTGTTTATATATGTCTTACTCTCTCTCAATCAGTGTGTCTTCAAAGAACTCAGTTGGATTGAATTTCTGCAGTAGACATTCATGCATATAATTAGTTGTTATCATTCTTATAATTTTTTCTTTTATATATTAATTTGTTTGACGAGTAAGAGTAACTTTATAACATACCTCTAGCCAACTGTAAGCATTTTGAGGCTCCCAAGCAGGGAACCCGCCATTACTGCTCTGTAGAGAGAGGATGACATTAACAGCATCATTGAATCGCTCTGTTTCCAATTTTTCTCCAACGAGAGCACTTGGCATTTTTGACAGTAACAGTGCAGCCTGCATGAGTTTTGTGTATGTTGTCGTGAATATCACGTTATGCGTGCGTTTATATTTTGAAAAACCAATAAAATAATGAATAGAACCTTGAGTCCTTCTGCGGTGCAGTCCGAGACCTGCCAGCCTTGGTCATGCATTGAGAATGTCCACGATCCTTTGCATATGTGTCTGTACATTGCTTTGAACTCACCGGATGGATTGTCAACTACCTGCGAGGCCTTCAGGAAATCATGTGCTTTCCGAAGCGTAGGACCATACTCTTCACTCACGTTACAAGCAAGTATTGCTTGTATAGCAAATGCTGCATCCCACATTTGACATCCAAAACTCTGCATCCATTATTATTTATACATTTATTTAACAACTGTTACTATTTGTGAAGTGCATCTGGCTCAACTACATAGTATTAAATGAAATGTGGCATGCCTTAGTTAAGTAATAAATACAATACTAACCTGGATTTTCAGGCCATCTTCTGCGAGCCAGAAGTAATCAGGGATTCGGGCTAAATGAAGTTTGTATGCCTCTGAGTTTGGATCTTCAACCCAACGTGCTATCAAACATAATACTTTCTCTACACTTCCAATGCAAAGGTATCTACTGTTCTCATCCTCGTAATGCACATGATTAATGGCGATATCTAATGCCTTCTGTCTAAGCTTGGAAAATGGCCAGCAGTTCAGAATAGGCTCTCCCACGTGATAAAGAAATCCCCATAACATATCTTGAATCATAGGATGTGGGTAGTACAGATCCTCCTGGAATTGCATGCTATTGTCAGTTTCATATTTATATATGCACACTTGATGCATCAAATCAAATACAATATATAGATTGTTTCCACACTCGTACAAACCTTAGCAATAGTGTTCCGGGCTTTGTTCCAGTTGATTTGATCATAAGGCTGGTTGTACATTTCTTCTCTTAGTGATCTGATTAGGTCAGTGATAGGGCCCACAAACTTCTTCCCATATAAATATGACATGGGCATGTAAACTAACCGACAGTAACACAGCATTTTCCCTGCATGAATATTTAAATTGAACCAGGAATTAGACAAGATAATGGTTGCATAAAGAAATAACGATTAACCATCTCAGATGTGCACCTGGATGAATAGGGGTGAATTTTGGTAGAAACCAGAACTCTGGTGGAAGTGGATTGCAGCCTTGCCACTCATAAACTCCAAGGACCTATATATAGTGAAATTTGATTGCTTATTTTTATGCAAGCTTGTCTAGAATAGGGTGTGCACTACTATAATTATGATTAGCTTACCGTAACCCAAAACTTTCCCCATGATGGAATAGCCACTAAACCACCATGGTCGAGGATCCATTTTCGACATCTGTCCATTGCCCTGTCTTCGCCATCTTCAGGTCTTTCCCCCAGTAACCTCAATGCAATATAGCTCAGTGCAGATCCAAACATTGTGCTATGTCCCTCTATATGGAATCCCCATCCACCATCTTCGTTCTGTCACCCATCACATATCGCCAACGACACAATTCACATATAAGAATTAGTTTTTTCTTTAACATGCCACAATGATGACAATAAAAAATGAATTCTTTCACCTATATAGACTTTCCAAACTTCTCACTATAAGCTTAGCTATAAACTTAAATGTATCATAAACTACATTGGAAGAAACACAGTTGTAGTGACATTCTCTTTCATTTGTTTTGTTTACTATGTTTATTTTTTTCTGATTTAGTAGCAAGTTAAATCAAAGGTCTAACTTTCAAAGGGTAAAAGCTTTTTCTGTTTTCAAATATCTGCAGACAAGTTTCATATTATAGATTGAATAGTATGGAAATTTAAGATGAAGGCACTTTTGATTCACACAGGTTCTTTGGAGGGAAATAGATGGAGTTTTGGATGAAGACACGGCTTTGGGGAAGAAACAGAAGCACAGATTCTAGTGCAGAAGCAACATGTTAGATTCTGAGCAGGGGACGGGATCAAAATGTGGGAATGATGGCGAGAAATCAAAATGTGAACATGTGATGATGGTGAGAATCATGTTTCAACAAGAACACATTCACTTTATTTAAGGTATGGAAGGGTGATAATTATGAGCTTGGTGTGCTTTTCTAAGATATATGTACATCATGAAAACTAGTTTTTGAATACAGATACTTGACAAATAGTACACCTGATGAAATGATTTCAGACTTTACATAAATATATAGTTATTTAGACTAGAAGTAAATGTATAGACCTGATGATTATATAAGTAGCGAATAATTTCCTTCTTATGTTGAGGTCCTAAAACCTGATGTAGGGATCCTGTAATATAGAGGGCCATTACCTGCATGGATAGTAGAAATATGAATGAATATGTATAGTGGTGGTGATCAGTAGCAATATGAGTATTTGTAAGAGTAGGGTGACTGACCAATGGTTGAAGGAAAAACAAAGGTCCAGCAGATTCAGCAGGCCAGTGGCCATCATGGGACTGAATTGAGGAATAGTAACTGATAGCCCTTCTAATAGTAGTAATCAATGCAAACTCTGTTATCATATCTTGCTCACTCACTTTAACTCCTACTGGAATGGGGTCACATCCATTCTCCTGTCTTAGCTGCATTTACACATTGTTAGTCAATATTCAACTACCATATTTTAGATATCACTGCATTTCTTACAAACTGCAACAATTTTTTTGTTAGAAATCATGAATAGACAATTGTGCAAGTCAAAATGCATTCTAGTGTTTCTTCTGTACAATCCCTTTGTAGTACAAATCATCATTTCCTTTTTGTAATAACATATTCTTAAATTAAATTTATTAACAATTTAATTTAAATTGTTTTTCTTCTGATATTCATCTAAATTTTCCTCTCATCACAACTTCAATCACCAATACTCTCATTCCTTTTGGATCACAAGGAAGATGAACTGATTTGGAGTCACTCTCATCAATGCCAAGTGTTTTTAAAGCAAAGTAATTTATGTGATGGACCCATGTTGACAGTTTTACTTTATTGATGGCTGAGGGTTTTTGGTAACACCCAAAAAAGAGTTTACTTTTAGTTTTTCAGCTTGTATTTACAAAAAAGTTATGTTTGGTAACGTCATTTAGCTTTTAGTTTGTAGCTTTTTTATTAGTTTTTAGCTTTTTTTCTCAAAAGTTATTTGAAGTAGCTTTTGAGCTTGTAGTTTTTAGCCTGTGACTTTTTTTTCAATTTATACCCTTATTATTTTAACAAAAACATATTGAAACTATCAATTTCTTAATTAAGCATGTACTTTTACGTCATTTCATATTTATCAGTTACTATAAAAGTTAATTCACCAAACACTCAAACTAACTTATCAGTACCAGGCACTACCAGCTACAAGTCATGAGTTCAGCTACCAAGCTAATTTTATCAAACAGTGCTTGAGTTTATTGTTACTGATACCACCTGTCAACTTTGTTATTTCCCAGCTTCAATTACTTTTCAAAAATTCAGGTTCCAACTACCAACCGGAACTATCAGTAAGCCATTTGAATTTTAGTGTCACTAATAATGTAAAAAGGGAGTAACTAAAAACCTTCATAATATTTTCTTTAATATTTTTATTATATTTATTCTATCTTTAAATATTATGATTATTATTTATTTATTATAATTCATATTACTCTTTTAAGTAAGCTCCAATTAATAAACATTAAAATTATAAATATCAAAATATTTATACAAGTTACAAAATTTTATGTGAGTATTTAAAAAAATCTAACTATATATATCTTTTTGTTGTTTAATAAATTTTTTAAGTGATTTATTTAAACAAAAAAAATATAAAAAAAATATTGCACAAAAGCTTTTATTTTTATTTTTATTTTATTTTGTATATTTAAAATTTTTATTATTTTTTACATTTACTTTTTTTTTATATCTTTTTACATTTAAAAGTTTAATTATTTTTTATACATTATTATTAAATTAAATTTCATTGACATGGAAAATATTTTAAATATATAAATTAAATATGATATTAAAATAAATGTTGTAGACAAAAGTTATAATAAGAGATTCATGATTTATTTAAATACAAAGTTTCAATATTTTTTCATATATTTAAAACATATTTATTTTATTATTTTATATAAAATATAATAAATTATAAACAATAAAAATAAAATAAAAAAATAAAAAAAGTATAAGATAAAAGTTATAACATAAAAAACTATTTTAAATAATTTTTTTTTAAAAATAAAACTACTAAAAAATCCAAATAAAACTAGATAAAATAACGAAATTTTTCAATTAAAATTTCATAATAACCATTTTTTTATTAACTAGAACATGAAATAAAAGTAGTGGATATGATGTTGAATTTTATTAAATAAAATCATTGTAATGAATAAAAATTAAATATGTATTGGATTATTAGACGAAAGAAAGAGAAGAAGACGTGAATCAATTTCGTGAATGAGAAAAAATTGGAGATCAAAACTGTAATTAAATCAATAACCTATTTTTGTATAATTAATTTTAATGATACATAATTTATAAAATAAAAATTTATTGAGTTTTTTTGGTTTCTATCTTTTAGTTTATCTAAACTAACAATTTATAATTATAAATTTGTTAAATAAGTATGCATACATTATTTATTAATTTGGAATACTATAGGCTCATATTGGAAAGTTTTATAAAAATTTGATTATTTATTCCGATTAATTTTTTAATTAAAAAATATTAAATTTATAAAAAATGTATTAAATTGATTAGTTAATGTTTATATATAAATATATATGTATTTGATTTTTGTTATAAAAATACATATTAAAGTAATTGTTGTGTTAATTTATTTTTATTAAGTCATATATAATTCTAGAGAATAAATTGAGATTAATTGTTTTGCATTGTTGGTCGGAGTAAATTTTTTTACTACATCATAACCATTCAATAATAATATTCAATAAATAATTAAAATAAAAATAAAAAATAATTTATAATCTAACGGTCAATGATTCATTAACAGTGTAAATTTTTTTTACACTTCCAGTGTATTCCAATTAAATCCATATTAATTATAAGAGATTAATTGATATGCACCGTCAATGTAAATTTTTTTAGATCAGTGCATCACAAGCCACACACTAATGCTATTTAATAAATAATTAAAATAAAAATAAAAAATAATTTATAATTTAACGGTCATGATTTATTAACAGTGTAAAATTTCTTTATATTATCATTGCATTCCAATTAAATTCTAATTATAATATTTTAATTAATAATTTATAACACTCCTAAATATAAGATCCATCATCATTGGTCATACTCATACTCATGAATATATTGGTGATGCATGCTAATACTATTGACGTTTATAAGTTTTTTTTTTTTTGAGTAAGTGGTGCCTCTTCTTGAGTTGCAAATATGTTTTTTAAAAAAAATACTATTTTTGCTGTTCTAAAATAATTGTCATACTTAATATTTTTACACAGATTAATAAATAAAAGAAATAATAATAATTTTATTAAATTATCTTTATTAATTAATTATTGTAAACAAATTAATATTAATAATTAATAAAAAAAATAATAAATAAGAGTACTTATGAGATATACAATTGAAAAATTAAAAATAAAATTATATTAATAATCTAAAATGACAAATATTTTAATATAAATAATTTTTTTTTAAATGTGATAATTATTTTGGAAGAGACAATAGTAAATATTTAGGTTAATTATAGAAAACATATTTATTACAAAACTTGATTATTTAAAAAATATATATTTAGTTAGTCCAATTACAAAATTGATGTTTTGTTTATTTAAGAATGACGTGTGAAACATACATTTATTATTGTAATTAAGGATTACTTTGTAAATGTGTGAAAACTGACATGGAAATTCAATACAGTATAATACTCCAAGACGCAATTTACTACTTTTTGGGAATGATTTCATCATCACTATAATTAACTACAAGACGCAATTTACCTAACTCAATCGGTGCTATATTATTTATATTTCAATTTTTACTAGTACTTGTTTCTTAAAAAATATCAATACCGAATGATTCTATTTTTTAACTATAGTTATTACAATAAATTAATGCTTTGTAATAACTAATTTAAAAGATTAATTGATAGGGGCTCCGGAGCACTTGTTACAAATTCTTAATTAAAATTATACATTCAATACTTTGTATTGAATACATAGAATATTTTAAATTTTTTTTAAGTATTTATATTTTTAATACAATATATATATATATATATATATATATATATATATATATATATATATATATATATATATATATATATATATATATATATATATATCAATCTCTTAAAAAATATTCAATTTATTTTTTAATCTTTTAAGTGATTTCTCAAAAATACCCGTTAACATTTTTCTAATTAATATGTTTGACGGAAAAATTATAATAGATCACATTTTAAATACTCTCCGTCTTATAATAGGTGTCTTCTTTGAGATTTTCACATTTTTTAAAATAATGATTAATTATGTTAATTTCAATGTGAAAATGATTCTCATTTATTAAAATAACCTTATTAATAATAGATAATAAAGTAGTTATATGAATTAAAATACAATAAATAAGAGTAAATAAATGGAAATAAATAATAAATTTCATATTGATATTCTAAAAGGACAAATAATTTGAAACAAATAAAAAAAAGACACATATTGTAAGGGACGGATGAATAGTAATTAAAAATGTAATTAAAATAAAAATTAAATATTTATTAAAATTTAACATTTATGATTAAGTGATGGTGTAAATTTACTAATTAAATTTTAGATTTAAAACAAAATTATAAATGAAATATTTATAATGAGGCCATAGCTATATACTATGTACTGTATAGGTAAGTAGTTTCCTATTTTAATTGTTGTTAATGTTTTTGTTATCTTCATTCATAATTTTCAGAAACCAAACCAACTCTTTATTTCATTCCAACCAAATAGCTTACAATAATTTAAGTTACAGCAGTATATTATTTATTACTCAATGAAGTCCTATCAATCTAAACACCGTAGTTAGGTTATGATATTTTTAACTTTTGAATGTAAATATCAACAAAAGAAAAGAAAGAATAAATAAAAATAATGTTATAGTACTAATGAATGAATATTATTTACCTGCATTCTCATGAGGAGATCAGCACTTTGTTTGATGGAAAATCTATTTTTTGTAAATTGTTTGCGTAGTTTCTCAATCTCATCACGTTCTTCTGGCGTTCCTGCATTTGAATCAAATTCCCAGTGTTGACGTCCTATGAAATTATTCACTGAAATCAACCTTTCTCCTCCTTCTGCTATCTTCAACTTCCACATGATCTTTTCTTTTCTACTATTAATACTAGAAAGGAACAATACAACAACCACCTTTATTATCTTTTTCCAGTTTCTGCTATGGCTCAAGAGTTGCGTGTGTGTGTATATATATATATATACACTCATTCACACACATGTGAATCAGTGACCGAAAAGGACTGCATGGAAGTTAATACGGCATACAGCATACTACTAGTATATATTATATTATATAATTCAAATAATACTAGTAGTATTTTAAGTTTCAATCAAACTTTTGTTTGACTATTGGCATAATAAGCATTTGCAGTAGAAAAGAATACGGTGACTTAGAATTTAAACTTTTACAGCTAAACACATATTGATACATGTTCTTAACAAGAGTTTACAAAGACTTAAAGTACCTAAACCTCTAATAAAAATGTACAAACATATGAAATTCTTAGTTAAAAGTAGAAATGTTTTTTTTAAGCAAAATGAATTGTATTAAAAGCAATCACAAGGTGATTAACTTGATACAAAAGAGAAACAGACGTTTACGTATAGTCCCATTACAAACAAAATAACTAAGTAAAGGTTCTTTGAGTGGACAAGAAAATCAAATATCTACATGGAAGATCAATGGTTCTTTGAATCTAGCATCTAACCAATTCCAAGATAAATTTTTTAACAATCATATAATCTGATTGTTAAATAAAACATCTGAGTATATTAACATTGGTTTAATTGTGCAAGATCATTAAATTCGTAATTAATTTGGTTCTGATCCAATTAAAGAGCTTATTAAGAAGAAACAAGTAACTTAAATTCTAATGGATCATATTCTAATTGTTAAATAAAATATTAGAGCCTATTGACTCAGCTTCAGATGATCTGGAAATATAGTACATCACTTTTGTTCGTACTCTGTGTAAAAGCATCTACGTCTAACCAATTGTCAAAATTATGGAGAAAGTCAACTAGGAGTTTTAGCGCAAGGCTCAAAGTTGTGTGACGCGATTCTTCCGTCTATTTCACCATGCCTACTTGAGAAAGACATAATGGATAAAAATATTATTCAAAAAATGAAGATCCTAATCGTACATACTCCAACGTCTCTCTCTTGAAAACTACTTCTCCAACAAAGTTACTTGTGCAAATAAGCTTCCAACGTGTTTTTTGTTCCCTCTATAAAAGGAGTTAAAGATTCAAAAGAAGTTACACTAATATACAACAAGATATCCAAACAAGAACGAGTTCTGTTTCACTCTCTAAGCCTATGTTACTACTACCGTACAAGACCTTAGACAACGCTTTTTTTTTTTTACTTTAGGCAACGCTTTAAAGCGCTGCCTAAACCTGTGCTACTATAGGTTTAGGCAGCGTTTTTTTTAATGCAAAAGCGTTGTCTAAGATGACCTTTAGACAACACTTTTTCCAAAAAGCGCTACCTAAGATGGCCCTTAGGCAGCACTTTTTTAAGTCAAAAGCGTTGCCTAAGGTGGCCCTTAGACAACGCTTTTTTAGGCAACAAAGTTTATTTTAGGAAGCGCTTTTGAAAAAAAGTGCTGCCTAAGGGCTACCTTAGGCAGCGCTTTCTTAGTCAAAAGTGCTGTCTAAGGTGGCCCTTAGGCAGCGCTTTTTTTAGTCCAAAAAGTTTCATATTTTTTACTTTGCTTAAAGGCCACCTTAGGCAGCGCTTTCTTAGTCAAAAGTGCTGTCTAAGGTGGCCTTTATGCAGCGTTTTAAAAAAAAAGCGTTGGCTAAAGTAAACGAAATTTTTTATATATTTGATATATTTTTCCTGTAATTGCATAAACTTGTAATTCCATTACAAATATTATATTATCATTATTGGCCTTTAATTTATTTCAACAAACAAGCTTTATAAACATAGACATTATAATCAAAAATATGTACACCATTATAAACAAACAATCCAAATTATATACACCATTAATTAAAAATATATACACATCATTATATTATAGTTCAATATACACATAAACCATTTGTTACAACATAACCAAAATCAACTCTAACATATAACCTATTTTTTCTTAACACTTTTCAACTACGAATATCTTATATGATTCTTTGCTCAATAAAATACACACAATTCCTCCTTGATTTCTTCCATCTTATTTTTTGTGTAATGAGCACACCTGTATTCATCATAGTACTACATAACAAAAACATAATATGCACGATTTAGTTAAAAATAATAAATTATAAGAAAAATCCGATAAATTATAAAAAAAATCCTAAATTATAAATCTATATTGTGATTGGAATCTCTATTCGATTCAACTGAATGATTTCTCTCATAAACCTCAAAACGAAGTATCCGCAATCTATACCGTTTTGCTGTTGAGGACACTACATAGAAAAACAAATAAGAATATATAGTTGTCTTGTTTTATCAAGTAGCATAACTATTATAAGCAAAATTGTGGAAATTAATATACCTGCACTTTGATCAAGTAATGTTGCTTGATTTACACCGTGGTACCCAAGCTTCTCTTTGACATCAGAATACTTGTATTGCTCTAACAAAATAAAAACATATATTTAGAATAATGTCACAAAAATAATTAAACATATAAATACACATGAATATTTAGAACAATATCACTTACGTATCAATCATTAACTTCATTTCCGGATAATTTGTCCAATCACCATCTACCAAATTCAGATAATAGACCACTTCTTTTATAGGATCCAAATCAACCAACAACTAGTGACGTCTATAAATTAAAACAAAAGTTTTATAGGATCCAAATCAACCAACAACTAGTGACGTCTATAAATTAAAACAAAAATTTTGATGGAAATTTTCTCTATTAATAATTAAAACAAAAGTTTCGACTAAAGATCTAACCATGTAGGAATAGTATTATACGTCCAAAGATACAAGCTTTCTATATTGCTGGCCACGAGTCTCTTGACTAAGTGCTCTCTTACTGAATTTGGATCGTCAACAATAGACCGTTGGTTGACACGGGAGGAAGACACAAAATAGAATCTGTTTGACAATTGATTTCCGCGCATCAATTTGTCATACAAGAACCTTAAATAAAAACATAATAAACATTAGACTACTTTCATTGAAATGTGTAAATAAATTGTTCATCTAACTAAATAATAGATTGATCGCATTACCGGATGTATAAGTGTACAATACCGATGCCTAATTCATGATGCAAGAAAATTTGATCCATGTCCTCTTTTGCAATTGTTTCAGGGGTAGAAAAACCAAAGATACCTTCCTCCATATCCAATTGACGAATAGCATCATTCATCAAATCTGATGTTCCCACTAGTGTTTCAAGACACATCCGGAATCGAGGTACTATTTTTATTGGCACGATTCTTGGAAGATCTCTTTTCTTGTTGGGTACACTACTAGTTTTTTGGCTCACTTGTTGTGACTCTTGAGCAGGTACCTAAAAATCATATAACTTAGGTAAATTATAAAATCATGCAGTTTTTGAATTCGGATCATAGAATTATGTTAACACTTTCAATTTACCTCTTTTTGCGATGCAACATACTCGTTGTGCCGCAAAATCCCTTTATCCTTTGGTGCGAGTTTTGTAGGAGTCTAAAATTACTGTGTAAAAAAAAGTAACATAACAGTTCAGAATTGACATTTGAATACTTAAAGATTCATAATGATTTTTAACATACCTGGTCATCTATGATAATGAGGTATAAGAGCCATGCACCAAACGATCCTATTGCATCTCGCAACAAGTTTGTCTCTAAGACAATGTCAGGTATCGGTAACAAGGCATCCAGATCTAATGCAATATCAACTGATATTTTCAAATGTCCATCAGGGAGCGGCCTATGGTGAAGTAAATCTCCCATAGTATTACGCACTTTTCCCTTGCCGACCATGCGATATATCGGTGATGACAAATATAGCTAACATGATGAAATGCCCTAAACCAATAATAAATAGGACATTATTAATATGTATATATATATATATATATATATATATATATATATATATATATATATATATATATATATATTTTAATTAAATAAAATACACAAATTTAATTTCATAATTATATATATTACCTCATGAAATTTCGTTTGAAAATCACAATTGATACTATTTTTCTCACTAGTATCCTTGATCTCTGAACCTTGCCCTTCTGCATGGCGTCTTTCTTTATCCTTTTCCAGCTCATAAATTTCAGCCTTTAACTTTTCCAGCTCCTCCATCACTTATTTATTGCTATGAACTTTCCCCTTATTCTTGATACCCAAAGATGTTGGAGTCACCCCAAATCCCTTACTCCTCACACGACCGGAGTACTCAGGAACATTTAACACTCAACTAAGTAAGCTCCTGGAATCATGGTCTTCGCCTAGAGTTAAAGATTGAGATAGAATCTCCTAAAATTCATATGCATATCGAAATTAGTGGTGATTAAGAAGCATGAATTATTTGTATTAATTCAAGGAATAACAATATACTTACACATTTCTGATAAACTTCTTGCACATCTTCCTTAACAACTCCATCCTTGCTAACACGGGCAGCCCGCCACAAAACATGCTCCGAAAGAGATGTTTCTTGACTTTTTTCCTCATCCAACTACACGGCAAGAGAAATAAAGTAGTATTAAGATCAAGAATATAACACATGAGAAATAATAACATCAAGTATATCATAACATTTAACAAGTATTTAGATAGGGTTAATTAGATAGGTTAATTTCAACAATTATACATTGTAAATCAATCATAAAACAACTTCCATG
Source organism: Vicia sativa (assembly GCA_021764765.1). Classification (NCBI taxonomy): domain Eukaryota; kingdom Viridiplantae; phylum Streptophyta; class Magnoliopsida; order Fabales; family Fabaceae; genus Vicia; species Vicia sativa. Next base: position 232,051,804 of record CM038792.1, read on the forward strand.
ACTTCTTTAGTTAACTTCATGCTAAATTTCTTGCTGGTCATATCCCTCCTATTACCTACTTAGTTTCTGATTGTTTCATGCCATTTACCTTAAAAACTGCCGAAGAACATGCCATTTACTTGAATTTGGAACCATAGTACTGTTGCACCAATAATTTATATTTTTCTCAATGTGGTTTTCAACATAATCTTAATAATTTGGTAGAGATGTCCTGTACAACTAGAATCTTTAATGTGAGAAATACCTTATACATGTGCTAGATTAAAAGTGCCATCTAGTTTAACTAGAAAACTGAAACTTAAGGAAGTAGTCCACAAATCTAAGAAAGGTCTGACATTAACTTTTTTCCTTACTTTGTTTCTCTATTTTTCTTTTCCACAAATACAAGAAAGGTTTGACATTATCCCTATTAAACCACTGGCTAATCCCTTTGATCCACATTCTAACATAAAAGCTCAAAATTGGTGACAAAAAACCACATGTGGTATTGATTCATATCCAGCTCAAGGCCATATCAATCCAATGTTCAAACTAGCAAAACTTCTTCATCTCAAAGGCTTTCACATAACATTTGTCAACACTGAATACAACCACAAGCGCCTGCTCAAACCAAGAGGTTCCAATGCTCTTGATGGTTTCACTGATTTTCGCTTTGAGACTATTCCAGATGGTTTAAATCCAATGGATGATGATGATGGTGATGTTACTCAAGACATGCCTTCTCTTTGTAAATCAATCATGAATAATTTCCATCAGTTCTTTTGTGAACTTCTTGCTAGACTTGATGACTCTTCCATTGCTGGTCTTGTTCCACCAGTTACATGCTTAGTTTCTGATTGTTTAGTAAATCCTATCTTAATCCTATGTAAAATACTTCACAGATAACCCCACACAGGATTAGGAAATTTAAAAATCCCATATACTCACCAAGTAATCATCACAGTTTCTCATCAAACAAAAAAACACAAAAGAGTAACAAAATTCAACTATATGCATATTCCAATTCAACAATTCAACAAAACAGTAACAAGACGGAGGGAGTTGTTGTGTAGAGTTGGCCTAAATTGGAAATGGCGGTTGTCGGAACAATGAGATGCTGCTGAGAAGAAGATAGAGGGAGTTGTTGTGAAGAGATGAGATGAGCCTTAATAATGAGACGAACGAAAATGATGAGAAGAAGACGGAGGGAGTTGTTGTTACAATAGTGAAGACGATGGCAGAGAAGTGACGGCGGTGACGACGGAGATGGAGACAAGATTGCTCGGAGCGGTTGTTTGGAGATGGAGTGGAGGAAGAAGAAGAAGGGTTTTGTGTGAGAGACGGAGCAGAAGATCGTTCGCAGGGTTTGTGTGTACGTGAGAGAAAAAAATAATGAAATAAAAACAGGGTTTGTTTTATTTTAAAAAAACAATAAAGGCCTTAGGCATCGCTTTTTGAGAAAGCGCTTTCTAAGGGATCCCTTTAGCAGTGATTTCATTTCATGAAGCGCTGTCTAAAGGGGGCCTCTAGCAGCGCTTGTTGAAAAGCGCTTTCTAACGGGTCTCTTTAGCAGCGCTTTTACAAAGTGCTATCTAAAGTGTAACCCTTAGGAAACGCTTTTCGAAAAACGCTTTCTAAGGGGTCCCTTTAGCAGCGCTTTTACAAAGCGCTGTCTAAAGGTAACCCTTAGGCAGCGCTTTTTACTTAAATTTCTTTAACATTTTCCGTGGTTTTTTTTATTTAGCTTTAGATAGCGCTTTCAGTTGAAAGTGCTGTCTAAAGTGTGTTGCCTTTGTTCAATTTTGGCGTAGTGTGTACACAGTTTTTGTGGTTGCACATAGTCTTGAAAGTTTCTTACATTTGTGTATAGTAGAAATCTTTGAGTAACAAGGTATTTGCTTGTGTTGTATTATTTGCATCTCGGATTGTATATCATGTACAATTTGTAAAAGTCTCAAATAATGTGTTTGAGCAAGGAAGTCGTGAGCTGTGAGTTTAGGCAAGGAGGTCTCTTTCAGGCGCGATTGAGCAAAAAAGTCATGAACTACAATTTTAGGCAAGGAAGTCTCTTCAGGTGTGGTTGATCAAGGAAGTCTTGAACTGTGAGTTTAGGCAAGGAAGCCTCTTTTAGGTGTGATTGAGCAAGAAAGTTCAGAACACCAAGTTTAGACAAGGAAGTCTCTTTCAGGTGTGATTGAGAAAGAAGTCTTGGGCTTATGTGTTTAAGGAAGTTGTAATCAGGTTTTGATTATAATGAAAAGCTCTTATATGGAAAGGAGACTGGACTAATCTCGTTATAGAGGAACCATGATGATTTCTGTGTGAGATTTAATTATTTCTTCTACACTTTAAATTATTCTGTTGCTACTTACTCTTGCTGAGAATCTGAACTTGGTTAGATTCATAAGCTATTGTTCTTAAAGCCTTCGTTTATAGAAATCAACCCTTTGATCCTACCAATTCCTTGAGAAGTGAATTGTTTGAAGATATGAGAAGAACTACACCTTATTTGTAGCCTTCCACATAGTCACTACTAAGGCAATTTATTAAGAAGAACCTCCTTCTTTTCTCACTATAATTTGTCAGCACCAATGATAACTCCTAAATCTTGCAACAACATGAAAATATTGACCCAATCCTCAAAAACATTTTGTTTTAAGATAACGCCTCCCCCAATCGATCACATATCTCTCTTTAACAAGATCTGAAAATAAAATGGAGGCTTAAGAAGAAAGAAGTTAGAATGCAAGAGTTTTGAACTTTTCAAAGTGAGAGAGAGTTTATTTCACAAAAAAAAAACAAAAATGATTATGAAATTCCACAAATGAAAAAGTGTTGACAAAAATATTTATATGTGCTTGATATTAAGCTAAAAAGTGAGTGGTAAAAGTTGGTTATATTCGAATCAAGAACAATGCATGGATTTAGTCATATGAGCAAGTGAATAGAATAAAAAGAAATAAAAAATTGACCTATTTTTAGCATGATTCAACTCGAAATAAGAATGATTTTAATCAAAGATCCCGTGATTTAAATCATGTACAAATTGTGTTTCGAATCAATTGCAACATGCCCTTCAAGAAAATATTCAAAACTGTGTGATTTGAATCATGTACAAAACCTTATTTGAATCAAAATGTTTAAAAAGCTTTATTTCACCTCTATTGGATTTGATTCGAATCAAATTGTGTGTTTAACTTGATTTATTTGAATCAAACACACATAATCTTAATTTTTCATGGTTTTAAAAGTACTTTTGAGATTTTTTCTTTGCACCTAACTTGACTAACACATATAGTTTTTATTCCGAAAACTCATGAAGTTGACTAAAACATATTGATCTAGTTCAAACATAATTATTGTTTTATGCATGCTAAAATGAATAACGAATCAATGTCAAACTTGATTCAAAAGATGTGCAATCATGAGGGTGTTCCCCATGAATGTGTTAAGGACATGCAACAATCTTCTCCTAGGGATATGCATCCTCATTCTCTCCCTTTTTATGTTTGGAAAACTTTATCTTGTAATTGAGTCGGCTTTGAGCTAAAAGCGAAAATGCTTGTGCTCCCCCTGAAACTTTAAAGAATGCATTAAAGAAGCTCTAGACTCATTACAACTTTCTCTTCCTTTGACAACATCAAAAAGAGATACTAATTGTTATGGATCTAGAAACTAAACAACCAAATATAACAAATAATTCCAAATGAACACATGAGCTAAACAACTAATAAGGATATACAACAACAAAGATTGGATATAGAATACAAAGGTAATCATTCTACATGCAAAAAATGAAAAATAGACATGCAACATCAAATATTTAACATCATACAAAAGGTGATCAAAACTATCATATAATGGAATCCATTAACAAATTAAATAATGCATGAAAAGTATAATAATGCTCAAATGCACATAATAAGCAACACATATTTAAATACTTAAATGCCAACTAGAATAACCAAAACATGCTAGAGATGAATTAGTAAAGATGTTAAAGATAATAGTAAGCAAAGCAAAGAATACAAATAGAAAACACACACACACACAATGATACAAAACGAATACTAGAGCTATATAGACATACAAATATCGTCGACAAGAGTATGATTTGCTATAAAATAGTGTTAGTGAAAACAAAATAAAGTAAATGGAACTAAATACATAATTCTTATTCTATTTAAAACACGCGGAATCCAAGATTCCCTAATCCCTACAAATATTGTGAAAAGGGTCCGATTATAATAGTTTTGTAAATATGCCAGAAAGTTGTCTTTTAGTGTCAACGTATTCAAAAACAACACCCCCTTTTCAACATGATCTCTAAGAAAATGGTATCGGATCTCAATGTGTTCATTTTGTGAATGAATTACCATATTCTTAGTAAGGCCAATCGCACTAGTTTTATCGCATTTAATCTGAATGCAACCAAGTTTTAAATCATAATCTAAAAATTGTTGCTTTATCCATAAGATTTAAGCACAACCACTATCAGAGGCTATGTATTCGACGTCAATGTTAGAAATTGCAACAATATGCAACTTCTTACTATTCCAAGAAACTAAACAGCTTCAAAATAAGTGACAACTGTCACCCATACTTTTCCTATCCGAATTACACCATGCAACATTGGAATCATAATAATCTACTAAACTACAAGAATTACCTTTAGAATACCAAAGACCATTTTGAGAGGTTCTATTAAGATACCTCAAAATATGTTTTACAATTTTAAAATGAGATTCCTTAGGCGATGTTTGATATATAGCATACATGTACACACTAAACACGATATCTGACCCACTTGTAGTTAAATAGAGTATGGTAATGTCGAAGTCCATTCCTCTTTCGTTTTTGTCAATAAGAACATTAGATGTCATATATGTTGAGATATTTTTTGAGTCTTTCATATCAAACTTATGGAGAAGTTCTAAGAAGTGCTCTGTTTGACTTATGAAAACTCCTTCTTCGACTTTCTTGATTTACAATCCCAAGAAATACGCCATCTCTCAAATTAACCTTGCATTAAACTTGTAAACTCTCGACAAAGAGACTTATTAGTAGAACCGAATATTATATCATTTATATTTGAACTAAAAGAATATGATTTTATTTACGTCTAATAAACAAAGTGTTTTCGACTTTGCCACGATTAAATCCTTGTTTAATTAAAAATTCACTTAATCTCTCATAACAAGCTTTTGGAGCTTATTTGAGATAGTATAAGACTGACTCTCTTTAGCTTAAAAACATGGTTAGTATTATCATGATCTTCAAAACTCGGTGACTGTGAAACATAAACCTTTTCGTTTATATGACCTTTAAGAAAAGAAAATTTAACATCCATTTGATAAAGCTTAAAATCCAGGCAGCTAGCAAATGTCAAAATAAGTCTAATAACTTCTAGACGAGCTACATGAGCATAAGGCTCCTCGTAGTCTACCCATTCCGCTTGACTATATTATTTTTCCACTAACCTTGCTTTACTTCTAGTAATTACACCATTTTCATCCATCTTGTTCCTAAATACCCATCTAGTGCATATGTCAGTTTTATTAACTAGCTGCACAACAAGGTCTCAAACATCATTTTGTTTAAATTGGATAAGTTCTTTATGCATAGCAAGTAGCCATCCCTCATCAAGTATGGCATCAATATTGATTTAGTTTGAATCTGAGAAATGAAAGTAGATTACTTATAGAAAGTATTAACTTGTGATCTAGTACTTATACCTATTTCGATGTGTCTCATAATTTGATTTAACAAGCGATATTTTGTGATTGTCCAATATTGAGGCAGCTGGTTCAAAGTATCTTGGTTTTCATCCTCGTCTAAGATTTCCTCTTCATATTTTGTAATGTACTCATCCTTTGTTGAAGAAGTATGATCCTCTTTGGAACTTTCATCGTTGCTAAATTTCTCTGTTATCACACATGAAACATCAGAACAAATACCTTTCCTTAGCTTTTGGGCTGAGGACTCATCAAATGTAACATGAATAGATTCTTATATATAGAAGAAGTTCTATGATTATAAACTCTATAAGTATCAAATGCAACATGAATAAATTTATATATATATATATATATATATATATATATATATATATATATATATATATATATATATATATATATATATATATATATATAAATAAGTTCTATGATTATAAACTCTATAAGTATTAATAGTAGATGAGTACCCTAAGAGTACCCCTTCATCAAACTTAGTATCAAATTTACCAAGATTTTCCTTTTCGTAATTTAAAATGAAACACTTGCAATTGAAAATGTGAAAATAAGAAATATTAGGTTTTTTATCTTTATGTAATTCATAGGGTGTCTTCTATAGGATAGTTCAAATTATTACCCAGTTTAAGACATGACATGCATTATTAATTGCATCTCCCCAAAAGTACTTAGTTAAGCTCATTTCACTTGTCTTGGACCAAACTAATTCTTCTAAAACATGATTTTCACAACCAACAACACCATTTTATTATGGAGTTATTAGGAATGAAAATTTATGAACAATCCTATTTTTGGTACAAAAGTTTTGAAATTGATGGTTAACAAATTCACCACCATGATCACTACGGAGAGTGATAATTTTCAAACTAAAAATATTCTGGACAAGCTTAGAAAAATTAACGTAAACTTCAAAGGTTTCATCCTTATGAGCTAAAAATAATATTCAAGTGAATCTAGACTAGTTATTAACAATTACAAATCCGTAATAATTTACTCCTAAACTTCTTGTCCACGAGGGGCCACACAAGTTTAGATGGAGAATCTCGATAGTTTTTTTTATGTAAAAACAACCTCTTTTGATTTAAACGATGCTCTCATTTTCTTTGCCATTTGACAAGCATCAAACAAATTCTCTTTTAAAAACTTCATTTTATAAAAACCAATCACTAGATCCTTTGATGCTATTTTATTCAACAAGTCAAAATACACGTTATTTAAATGTCTATGCAATAACCAAGAATCTCCACCCTTGTTTACTAAACACTTAGTTCCATGAATTGATATGTCATCTAGATCAAACATATCAATGTTATCAATCCTAGATCCCTTAAACACAAGGTCTTTACTTTCCTTATGCTCAATTAAACAACTAAGATTATAAAAAACAATGGTGTATGCTTTTTCGCATAATTGGCTAACGCTAAGTAGGTTGTGTTTAAGCCCTTTAATTAAAAGCACATTTTCAATGGTAATTATGGTTAGGTTTTCCAAAATACCCTCCTACTATTTTACCTCTTGTGTTATCCCGATATGTGATATGACCGCTTTTCTTCTCATAGAACTTGATAAACATGGTAGCATCTCCCATCATGTCTCTTGAGCATCTTCCATCTAGAAACCATGATCTTTTTTGCAGATTCAAGATATTTCTTTGACAATCAAGTAGGCAATAAGGTCCCTAACTAGGGGGTACTTGTGGGTTAGTTGAGGTGCACAAAAGAATCTATACCAGTTTACCATTTGGAACTTGGAAGTTCCTATTGTGGCATTGAGACCTAATGTGCCCTTTATCATAACAATAATGAAAAATCGCTTTAGATGAAATGCTTATTGTATTTCTTCTAGCGACACGAGTTTTTTTTATTGAAATCGTCCCTCTATCGCTTGAAGAACTAGAACAAGAACAAGATAGTAAAGTATCATGAGTTACTTGTTCTTTGAGGGTTTCAATTTCAAGTTTTAAAATTGGACATTCAACACATTCGACTTTTTCCACCCTTTCAATTAAAGTTTCAAAAACATTATAACACTCATCACTAAAGATGTATGCACACCTTTAAGATAATTTAAAGCATGATTAAGATTATTTATCTCTTGTTTACATGCCATAATAATTTCTTTTTGGAGAAATATCCTCTTAAAATAGTTTATAGAATCCACATACATGTCATTTAAAGCTTGCAAAAATTCACTATAAGAATATTCATTATCAGAATCAAAATTGTATACCTTTGATGTTTCACCTTTCTTACGTGCCATCAAACATATATTGGAACACTCATCATCTAAAATTGAGCAAGAATCAAATGAGGAGCTCCCGTCCTCTTCTTCCCACACGATATAGGCTCTATGACCTTTGGAATTCTTTCATTTCAACTTAGACTCCCTTATCTTTATTCTTATGATGTTTGGTGAGACTTGGTCATGTAGTTCTATAGTGTCCCGATTTACCATACTCATAACACGTAAGGTCTTCATCCTTTTTCGTGTGTTCCTTTTTAGCGTGTGAGTGTTTCTGAAATGTATCAAGCCTTTATCAGAATGTTAGAGCTTGTTTTTCTTGAGGTATCTATTGTAGCATTTAACAAATAAACCCATATTCTCTTTCTTAGAAAATTATTCATCAGAGTCATCACTTTCTTCCTTTGATTTACTAGCTCTTGATTATGAATCCTTCAAAGAAAGATCACATTTATCTTCTTTTACTTTCTCTTTCTTTTTCGACTTTAATTCACTATGGGCGAGTCGTTTGAGTTTATTTTCTTGCTCAACTACCTTTCCAAATAACTTTCTGATATCCAAAGTATCAAGATTGTTAGATTCTTTTATGGATGTAACCCTTAGTTGCCACTCCCTACATATATTGTTTTCACAATCTTTGTTAGAATAGGTTTTATCCATGTTGCTAAATTTGTTTATTAAATGGAGGACTCTAGTTTGCATGGAATTCACGATTTTTACGGGTTCCATATGAAACAATTCAAAATCCTCTATAAACATATTAATTTTAGAATCCTTGATGTGATATGTTCTCTCATAGAGAGTTTGAAGAGTGTACCACTTACCTTTGGCACTTGTATGATGTAATATAGCATAAAATACTTTCTCTCTTAACGTAGAGATAAATATGTTTCTCACTTTCAAATCATATGAGGCCTGTTTGGTTTTATCATCATTTCAATCCTTTGTGTGTTTTATAGTTCCACCATCTTCTGTGGGAATAAAAGGTCTCTTGGTGATGGTACACCATAGATTTTGGTCAATTGATAACAAGTGTACATTCATGATTGATTTCTAATAAGTATAATTCCCACCTTTGAAAAGAAACTCTCTATTGTATGCTCCCTTTGGATAGTTATCATCCACCATATTCTCACAACTTTTGGTGTCAATTAGACTTAATCAAAAGACCAGGTCTTGATGTCAATTGTTCGGTGAGAATATGGTGTGAGAAAACCGTCTAAAGGAGGGTGAATAGACTTTTCAAAAATAAATTTCAATAGATTCTTTGAAAATGAATTATAGGAAGTCTTCAGAGTATGTGTGCGAAAATGTTTTAGATCAAAATAAAGTGAATTATACTTGAATATAAATTAACTCATGTAAACACTTAATCAATGTACAAATATGACAAATTGAATTAATGATGATACACAAGGTATTCAATCGATACCACTAGTATAATTCACGAGAAGTGATTATATGGTGATTCAATTTGCAAATTCTAAACTCAACAAGTTTCTTATAATTTAATCACCACTGAAGCTCGATTAGGTTCCATTTCCAAAAAACCCTAATCTTAAGAAATAAATCACTATTAATGCAATAAACGGTAAACTACTCTATGAATTGAAATCCTACGCTTGCAATTTACTATGAAATTTAAATGCAAGAGTAAAATGTAGATAAATGACACCATATTTATAGTGTTTTGACAATGTCATTCTCGCGTGAGTCTACGTGCAATATTCAATAGTTTTCCATCAGAACCTCCATAGCTCCATTAGATTTTAGAAAAATATTCCAAGAATTGATACAATCTCTAGTCCACAATAATGTTAAAGAAAATAAAACTTCAATTTTGAATCTTGACTTATATATAGCTTTATGTCAAACTCTTACGCACAATATCTACTTGATTAGTGCTTCAAGAATATTCCAATATCACCAATTCTACTTCAAGCCTTTGTCTGTAGCAATCAACCCTTTGATCCTACTGATTCCTTGAGCAAAAAAAATTCTGAAGATTTGAGAAGAACTCCGCCTTATTTGTAACCTTCCACACAATCGCTACTAAGGCAATCTGAAGAGAAAAACCTCCTTGTTTCCACAATGGAATTTGTCAACACTAATGACAACTCCTCATTATTGCAACAATCTAAAAAGTATTTATCCAATCTTCAAGAACATTTAGTTTTAATACAATGTCTCCCCCAATCAATCACACATATCTCACTATTAAGACCTGAAAGCAAAAACTGAGGATGAAGAAGAAATAAATTTGAATGCAAGAGTTTTGATCTTTTTAAAGTGAGTGAGTGAGTGAGAGAGAGAGAGAGAGTTGATTTCATAGAAAATCATAATTGATTATGAAATTCCAAACATGAAAAGTGTTGACAAAAGGATTTATATGTGCTTTAGATTAAGCACAAAAATGAGTGGTAAAAGTTGGTTAGATTCGAACAAGAACAATGCATGGATTGAGTCAAATGAGCAAGTGAATGAGATAAAAAGATAAAATTTTCTACGCATTTTTCTCATGATTAGAATCAAGTACAAATCATGATTTGAATCAAAGATCATGTGATTCGAATCATGTACAAATCATGTTTCGAATCAACTGCAACATTCCCTTCAAGAAAATGTTCAAAACTGTGTGATTCAAATCATGTATAAAATCTGATTTGAATCAAATTGTTTAAAAATCTTTGCTTCACCTCTGTTGGATTTGATTCGAATCAAAATGTGTGTTTACCTTTATTGATTTGAATCAAACACACAAAATCTCAATTTTTCATGTTTTCAAAAGTAGTTTGAGATTTTTCTTTGCACCTAACTTTAATCAAACACATTTAGTTTTTATTTGCAAAATCATGCAATTGAATAAAAACTTCTTGATCTAGTTTAAATATAACCATTGTTTTATGCATGCTTTAGATTAAGCACAAAAATGAGTGGTAAAAGTTGGTTAGATTCGAACAAGAACAATGCATGGATTGAGTCAAATGAGCAAGTGAATGAGATAAAAAGAAATAAAATTTTCTACGCATTTTTCTCATGATTAGAATCAAGTACAAATCATGATTTGAATCAAAGATCATGTGATTCGAATCATGTACAAATCATGTTTCGAATCAACTGCAACATTCCCTTCAAGAAAATGTTCAAAACTGTGTGATTCAAATCATGTATAAAATCTGATTTGAATCAAATTGTTTAAAAATCTTTGCTTCACCTCTGTTGGATTTGATTCGAATCAAAATGTGTGTTTACCTTTATTGATTTGAATCAAACACACAAAATCTCAATTTTTCATGTTTTCAAAAGTAGTTTGAGATTTTTCTTTGCACCTAACTTTAATCAAACACATTTAGTTTTTATTTGCAAAATCATGCAATTGAATAAAAACTTCTTGATCTAGTTTAAATATAACCATTGTTTTATGCATGCTAAAACTAATAACAAATTGATTTTAAATTTGATTCAAAAGATTCTGAAATCATGAGGGAGACTTAATAAACGATAATAAACAAAAACGATAATACATGCAACAAAATAACCGTATTGGGTGCACCCCATGTATGTGTTAGGTACATGCACATGGGCGGATGCATATGGAGGCTTACTGTGGCTAAAGCCACACCAGAAATTTTCCTATTTTTTTATATACCATGTAAAGTGAAAGGTTATGTAGAGAGAAGAATTTTGTTGAGAGCAAAAAGAAGAACATAGGATAGCTTCTGAGGAGCTTAATTTGTAACGTTGAATAAATTAAATATTAGAGCAAAGTAGTAGTAGCATGTGACTGTGTGTAGTTATATCTAAGCAATAATTATACTAGATAATTGTAGATGTGACTTGCCATAGACATGCTAAACTTTAAGTTGTAAAGTTATAAATTAGTGAGACATCCGTGGTTCGCACGGGTGAATTTTTTCTGGTGTAGTATTTTTTAAATAATATGAATAATATAAAAAAAAATTGTGAATAATTTGCATAATTAAAATGTATATTATTAGTTGAATCATATAAAAAAAAAAGACATAAATTTAATTAAGATATTTAGACAGAGTAAATATAATATAGTCAATCTTAAAATAAATAATAACTATAAAATTAAGTAATTAACTCGTTATTTAAGGGATCATTGATTTTCTTAAGTTGGTGGACACTTTAAAGGAAATTAACCTAGCGGAAAGATAGTGTAATAAATTGTGCTACGGAAAATAACCTTATGACTACCCCTAAGATTCAAAAAGATTGTCACTATGTGAAACAACTCAACAAATTGTCTTTTGAAATTATGGAACATGTTTTTTTAGTAATGACGTTTGTGAAAAGTCAACTATGTAATAAAATGAGTGGTTAGTGATTAAATGATTGTTTTATAATTTTTATAGAAAGAGATGTTATTGGAGCAATTAACAATGATGTTATTTTACCTCATTTTTAAGAAATTAACAATAGAAGATTTTTATTGTAATGTATTGTATTAAATAATATTATTATTCGTTTTTAATATGATTCAGTTCGTAATTTCTTTTATGTTTAGCCACACCAATATATAATGTCTGGATCCGCCCCCATACATGCAACAATCTCCTCCTAGGGATATAAATCTAAATAACACTCCCCGTTATGCCAACTCATCACTTGTTTGCATTCTATTGAATATAAATCTCCACGCAAGAGTTTGAATATTACTAAGTGTTGGATGACCAAAGCAGTCTTAGAGATTTTTCCTTGTTATCATCTAATATGGAAGTAACAGGCTGACCACTTAATAAGTTTGTGTATGTAGATCTGACAAAAATCCAAAAGCAACAGGCTGGGCTAATGCTTATAAGAACCTAATCAAGCTCCATGCATTCAGAAACTGTAGAAATAGAGTTATCATTTAGTAAATGTTTACTGTTCCAAACCCACATGTCATGCAGCCAACTTCCAACTTCATTAATTTTGCATAGATATTACAAAGATGCTTGGGAATAAGTGTTTTAGTGTAATTTCTCAGCACCACTTGTTATTACAAAAATCTATCCCAGTCCCTATCCCACTTGTTATTACAATAAGATGAACAAATTAGTGATGAGTCTCATTACCCTCTAGATGAATTCTCCCAATGTCATAAATGGAAAAAATGTTTGCTTCAGACAAGTTTACATACATAATTGCAATAAAAGTATCACATAAGAAGTGCTAAAATCCAACATTCATAATTTCATGCAATTTGATAAGGGAAGATTCTATTTCATGGTCCATGAAACAATTAACAAAAATGAGGTTCAACCAATAGTTAATTTCAATGGTGACCTCTATAAACTGTAATGTAATTATGGAAATTTCAAGACTACAATTTAGTTTTCTTTTGTTTCTTAACAATTATGTCAAGTTGAGTTATAATGCGAGTAGTATTTGGACATCCTTTCTTTTTTCTCTGCGGAGAGTTAGCGGGACAAAGTGCTGTGGAATTTGTCCTATAATTTGCCATAGCCGCAAAAACTGTCTCGACGCTACAGTCACTTCAAAATGATTATATTTGTTAGATTTAGTTCATCTTATAATCAAGTTATTAGTTAGTCTAATATAATTTCTTTACGGCAGAAGTACGAAATGTATTTAAAATTTTAAAAAAAACTTTCAGTTACACACACCAAGACAAAAACATAAATAAAGTTACATCAATTAAAATCTAATATCCAACATAATAAGGTAATCAACGACAACACATACAATAAATGAATCTTCAACTCATCTATTTAATTATACTATATGGGTTTCAAGCATACAATGAACATCTTTAGGTATATGATCTCAAAAATATAGGTATGTATTGTCTGTATAGGTATCTATGGACAACGATATTCTAGTTTTCTTTGTATTTCTAGTTCGACCACATAATTGTCAAAAACTCTTGTTGATGATTGCAATCAATATTCTAAAATTGCAATGCGAACACTCATATTGTTCTCCTTGTAAAAAAACTCAACACTCAACAACCCTGGAAAATATGATTACAAAAAATGCTTAAGCAATGAATAATGATAAGGGAATTTCTTTTCTTACCTAGTGGTTTTCTTCTAGATCTCTGGCGAAAATTCAAAATATTCTCAGAATTCGCAAGAGCACTTGCGAACGCACCACCAACGTGATTTTTAGACTTACTTCGCAAGTGCACTTGATAATTCGCCTATCAATAGAATTCGCAAGTGCACTTGCAAAGTTTGCCTGAGTTTTTTTAAGAATCTAAGGTTAATTCGCAAGTGCACTTTCGAATTCTGCAGAATCAGAAACAAGTCCATTATTTGCACCAAGGATTGGTCTAGTGGCGGAGGCTTGAGTCTTGGGACATGGAAACAATAAATAATTGTAATACTAAATATAGATAGTATGTATATATGTATTGAAACGTAAAGATTTTACAATATGATCGATAATACATTCAAAAAATGATTCTATTACATTCTAAAATGCACTGAAAAATTGTCGCCACTAATTTCTATAAGTTTCAATACATATATAACACATTATCTATATTTAGTTTGCTAACAATCGTTGTGTTGGTCCAATCTATACAAAACTTTATTCTGGTGTAATTTGTAGATTTTTAGATTTTGGGACATGGAAAAAATAAATAATTGTAATACTAAATATAGATAATATGTATATATGTATTGAAACGTAAAGATTTTACAATATGATCGATAATACATTCAAAAAATGATTCTATTACATTCTAAAATGCCCTGAAAAAATTATCGCCATTAATTTCTATAAGTTTCAATACATATATAACACATTATCTATATTTAGTTTTACAATTATTTGTTTTTTGATGTCTTAAAATCTAAAAATCTACAATTAATGGTGCAATGCAAATAATGGATATGTTTCTGTTTGTACAGAATTCGCAAGTGCACTTGCGAGTTAACATTAGAATCTTAAAAAAAATAACATATGACAAACTTTGCAACTGCACTTGCGAATTCTAGTAAAAGGTGAATTCGCAAGTATACTTGCGAATAAATCTATAAATCATGTTTGTGATGCGTTCGCAAATACACTTACAAATTCCAGAATTTTAAATTTTTCGCAATACATGAGAGGGTACTTCGTGGGAAAATAAATTCTTTAATGATAATGCTACTTTCTAACACTATACTATTTATTGAAGGCCAGTAAGAAACCTTTTTAACAACTCAATGGGCAATTTATTTTATAATTTTTAATGTTATTCATTTTATTATTATTTTACTATTA
This sequence comes from Vicia sativa, assembly GCA_021764765.1. Classification (NCBI taxonomy): domain Eukaryota; kingdom Viridiplantae; phylum Streptophyta; class Magnoliopsida; order Fabales; family Fabaceae; genus Vicia; species Vicia sativa. The sequence continues at coordinate 232,067,016 of CM038792.1, forward strand.
TATGTAAATTAAAATAAATTTTTCATTTAAACTAAAACTGTTAAATATACTACTATGACATAATTTTAAAATAATAGATATATTTTTTAAATTAGAATATAATTTAGTTTATTATTATATTATTTGAAAATATGATTTAATGTGTTAATTTCTTTTAAAAAAATGTGAGTTTGAATGAGCAAACATGCTCATAGCATCCTTTGTCCATTCAACAATATATCATCTTAGAGTTGAAAAAGTATGACAAACTAAAATTTTAGAATGTATTTGGATGGATTATTTTAGCACTATGTTTTAAGGAAATCTAAAATGATTTAAATAAATTTATTGATCAAATAAAAAATACGAAAACTTGTTAAAATAAAAGAAATTTATGAAATATTTTGTACAATTTAAAATTCTTGATTTAAAAATAATATATAAAATAAAAATTTCAAATTTCTTTCATATTATATAAAATATGAAAGTCAAATTGATTAATGTTATTGTTTCAAATATGAAAGTAAAATTAATGTTATTAATTTTCATATTTTTTAAAATTTTAAAATTGATTCTCAAAATAAATCAATCATAAATAATTTTCAAATTCTACAAATTTATACTTTTAAATTAAAAAATTGAAAATTAATCCCTTTTTAAAAAATTTAAATTTATATACATGATTTAAAAATCTAATAATAATTTATCTTAAACTCTATTCAAACAAACAAAAAATCAATTATCTTGGTTGATCACAATTTAAAATTTTCATATCAGAAATGCTATCTTGACAATATAATTTACACTACACTGTATCAAACTCTTTATTTTTATCAAAAAATTAATTAAAATATTTCAATCACATATACTTATTGATATAAGATATTTTTTCTCTTTATTAATATCATATATAAAGTGGGTCGGCCACACTTTTCTATGCAAACGTTTCTCTCTTTTTTACGACGCAATTAATTAATTTAGTACCACTACTAACCAATTTCTTTTATTATTAATTGATCTAATATTTTTATTCATGATCATTAACCATGTTTTGAAGTGGATTGATCAAATTTTTTCACACGTTTAACGAAGATAATTTACTGTTAATCGAATTAATATATTTTCATGTTTGTTCTTTAATCATTTCTCGAACAATATTGACTAATATTTTCCATCATTAACCACTTTATATTAACCGAAACATACATGTCATTAGCCATCTTTTTACATACCCCAATTTTAAATTAAAGAATATTATAAACTCTTCCACATATTTGAATGTTTATTAATCAAATATACACTCTATTAACTATATCCTGTGTAATACGCAATTTTTAAGAAAATGATTGGATGTATTGAGTTTAGTGAAAATAATTAATGTAGTTTTTTAGAATATCCCTATTAATTATAATTGATAGAGTAGTAGAATAAAGTTAAAATTAATAAATAAAAATATAATAGTGAAAAATAATAATAATTGATATATTGAAATTATAAATGAACAATTATTTTGAGACAAAGAAAAATGCAAATAAGACAATTATTATGAGACGGAGGGAGAATATTTTTATACACTATTAACTAGTCCCTTCGACAAGAACAAGAGTTATAGTTATAGTTGTGGAGAAGCAGGGTTGGTATGAGTGTGAACTTTGATGAGGAAACTTCGAGGCAACAATTCATTGATTTGTCACATATTCAACCATACTAGTACGTTTCTCACTCTCCATGTCTGACACACACTTCCGGTAAGCGTAATTCTCACTAAATTTCAGTACCAATCTCACTCTCACCTTCTCATGTGACTTTGTCATATTTACAAATCTACTTTTTCTAGCACCTCCTTTATTGCATTATAGAAACTTGTTAATTCATATATTTAAGTTATACTGGTACTAGTAATACAAATCATTCATTACTCAACTAGGTGATTAATTACAATTTCACGATTTTTAACGTGACTAAATAATCAATACTCAACATATTACGTCATCTAAATTAGCATATAAATTAAATTGACGTAGTCATAATTAAAGTGTAAAGTGAAAAAACCAATCGGTGTTATTTTAATAAATTTTGTGAATTTTTTAATCCACTCCATGATCTTTTTATCTACTCCAGCAAAATTTTTAAATTGTTCTTGAAAATCGGGAATATATTTTTGGGACGCACCACTGTATGATAAAATTTACACTAAATCAAAAATTAAGTTATGGTTCTGTACCGTAATTATATTTTCGGTTTTATTTATAACAGAAATTCTGAAAAATTTATTTCATTTTCTAACGAAGAGATACATGAACTTAGCAAATACAAACCGAAAGTTAAACATAAATCGAACATTATAAATCAATATCATGGTGGACGTTGCAGCATCCTCATAATGTCATAGAAGCTTCTTGATAAAGTCGCATCTAGCTCGATTGGAACTTTCTCCTGAAAACTTCGATAAGTCGACCACATAGCCTATAAACCATTGTCGTTCTTTAGTTCACGGTTCATGAACTGCAGATTCCCTTCATTGTCAATTGATGGCGAGCGGTACTCGATATTCTCTACCTTTCGACTGTCGCCGTAAGGAACAAGTTCCTGCAAAGTTTCATGTACCTCTTCAATTGGGGTGTACAATGTGATCTTGAATTCGCGAGACGGTACGTCGCCGGGAAAATGAACAACTCCAGCAACCCATGTGATGTCTAACTTCATGTCCATTTCTGGTTTTGTGTTGTGGTAGGATGAATTATAAGTGGAGAGGTATTTTTATAGTAGAAGGATGTAAACATGGACCATAGAAATCCTATCTTTATGTCAGTGATAATTTCAGTTTCCTACTTAAGACCAAAACTAGAATTTAATTTCCGGTAAATTCTCTGAGTTTGAAAAACTAGAAACAGAACAAAAGACAACTATAACACAAAATCTCATATATTCAAATTTTTTTCAAGTGGTCAAATTACAAAAATGAGTATATTTCCATATCATTATACATTATCAAAATGAAGTTAACATTATAATGCTACCTATGCTACTTGAAAGAGTCGAAAAAATATCGTCGGATAAATCCACCGGTGACACCCCTTTCGACTTTTTCCTATTTATTTCTATATCTATTTCCCTTAACTTGTTGTATTCTGCATCCTTTCCATGAATTCGTCCGGCCATGTCTCCGATGGTTCTGTGAAATGAAGCTCCCACTCTGGTGATGTCGGTGGTAGAGGGCATCCCAGTTTCAAGTATACTTGAACAAAATGTCGTGGATTTGAAATCCACCCAACATAAATGCACTACAAAAAAAAAAGATTTTTGGCAGCGCATCTACGAAAGCGCTTTTTGGAAAAAGCGCTTTCGTAGCCTTTAAAAAAAATTCGCTTAAAAAAGCGCTCTTATAGGGGGTGTTATGAAAGCGCTTTCAAAAAGCGCTCTTAAAGGGGTCCCTATGAAAGCGCTTTCTAAAGCGTTGTTGTAGGCCTGGGCTACGAAAGCGCTTTTGGAGGGAAAACGCTCTTAAATGATGCCTTATAAGAGCGTTTTTCAAAGCGCTTTGGTATGTCATTTTATATTTAAAATTTAAAACCCTAAATACGCTTTTTGTACTTCATTCAGTTCTGTTCGTCGTTCTTGTTCTCCAGTTCATCAGTTATGTTCTTCCACCAGCATCCGTTCACGCTGTCGTTCTTCCTCAAGCATACCGTTCACGTTCTCGCCGTCTCTTTCTCGTCGTCCCGTTCTTCATCTCTCCGCCGTTCCCGTTCTCGCCGTCGTTCCTGCCATTCCCGTTCTCGCCGTCTGACAAGGTTAGAGGTTCTTCTTTTTTCTTCTGTTTTCTTCTGGTTAGAGGTTCTACACTTATTGGTTGTTAACACATTGATTTCCATTTTGTAACCAAACCAAACAACCAGTATGACATTCACAAATCTGTAAACTTTTACTTGTTTATGTTCTATACTGTAAATGTGTTCTTAAATAGTATTAGCATTGTTCTTAAAACTGAATATTAAAATCAAAATAGGAGTACCTTTCCTGAAATTAAGAAATTACAACGAAAATAATATTAACATTGTTCTTGATACTCCACAGTGTGTAGTGGACCATCCAAAGATCTTCTTTTATGCATGATAACTTGGGTGCTTCTTTTCCCATTACCATCTTTTTATTTTTCTTCTGATAACTTAGACATTTCAATAGCCATTTATACTTTCTTTACAATACATTACAAACCATACAAGCAACAAATACCATTTTTTGAAAGTCGTTTGAATATGGCTACACACTCTCTTCCTAGAACATACCCAAGACAGTTAAGGTTCATTTTCTAGAACATACCCAAAAACCACCCTCTTGCTTGAGACGGACAATAGTGGAATAAGGAATTAATGAAATCAAGTTGTACATGAAAATTTCTATACACTTTTTCATATATCTCTTAACTGACATGTATAGTCGGGTCACTATGTCAAATATCATTTTTTTTTAACTTTAATTGTTCTCAGTTCTATCAATCTGCCAAACTTAAACCATACAAAATTGTTCACACTTGATATTTAAAAAGCTAAAAGATGGGATATAATATGATTTAATGGGATATAATATGGTAGTGGTTTCTATACATGCATAACATATTATTAAGTTATAAATTACAATATGATTTAATGGGATATAATATAGTAGTGATTGATTGTTTTTAACGATACTATTAGAAACAAATATTGGTTCCTTTTTTGTTATATTTTGTAGTTATAATCTGTAATTGTGAATATCTCAATCAGGATATTTTTTTCTATGAATTTGCAGCGTTTCCCGGCCTAGTTCGACGTACGACGCTCATTCTCCGCGTTTCTTAGAGTTCGAAACATCTAAGGTAACTTTCTTCCTCAAATTACTGGTATATATTGTGATGAATTTGTCTTAAATTGTCTTTCGTATGTTGCGTTTTCTTGATACGGATTCATTCCGTGTATACTTTCGTTTGACAAAACGCGATATCTTTTTGTGCACTAATTAGTTGATATGGATAAGACATGGATGTATTCCAATGGATTGTCGAAAGACTACGAGAATGGTGTTTCGAGTTTGTTAAGTTTCTTTACATACGCCAAAGACCCCATCGAATGACATGTCCTTTGTATTCTTTATTATGGGAAGGTTGTGATTCGATTGGCATCGCATTTAATTCGGTATGGAATTGATAGGAGTTATACATGTTGGAATATGCATGGTGAGAAAAGTAACGGGAATGTTGAATCGGGGGATAAGAGGACCTATGTTTCAAATGATGATTGCACAGATACATACGATTATGATCAAGTCGAAGAAATTGCAGAAGCGCTTGAAGAAGATCTTAACGATTGTCCCAAAATGTTCGAGAGGTTGGTAAGCGATGCAGAGAAACCATTGTATAATGGTTGTACAAAATTCACAAGATTGTCTGCGGTGTTAAAGTTGTACAACTTAAAAGCCGGCAATGGATGGTCGGATAAAAGTTTCACAGAGTTATTAGCCCTTATGAAAGATATGTTACCAGAGGATAATGTTCTTCCCAATCGAACGTATGAGGCCAAAAAGATGTTGTACTCTATTGGCATGAGCTATGATAAGATACATGTGTGTCCAAAAGATTGTGTTTTGTTTCGAAACGAGTATGCATCGTTAAATGAGTGTCCTAAATGCGGTGCCCTCGATATAAGAAAAGTTGTCTCGGCAAAGTCTTATGGTATTTTCCTATAATCCCGAGATTTAGACGGATGTATCATAGTGAAACCGATTCAAGACACTTGACTTTGCATTCAGATGAAAGAATTATTGATGGAAAATTTCGACATCCGGCAGATTCTCCACAGTGGATGAAAATTGATAATGATTATCCTGAATTTGGAAAAGAAGCAAGAAACCTTCGCTTGGCATTGTCTACTGATGGAATGAACCCACACGATATTCAAAGTATCTCACATAGCACATGGCCTGTGATTTTTATGATTTATAACCTACCTCCATGGCTATGTATGAAGCGTAAGTACATAATGCTATCTATGTTAATTTTTGGGCCTAAACAACCAGGAAATGACATAGACGTATACTTGGAACCATTAATCGAAGATTTGAAGATTTTGTGGGAGAACGGTGTGGAGGTTTATGATGGTTATAGGAAAGAAAGTTTCAACTTGAGGGCGATGTTGTTTGGAACAATTAACGATTTTCCAGCATACGGAAATATATCCGGGTATAGCATTAAAGGTGAAAAAGCGTGTCCTGTTTGTGAAGACGGAACCGATACCATGCGATTGAAACTTTGTCAGAAGAATGTCTTTCTCTGTCATCGTAGATTCTTAACTTCTAAACATCAGTATCGTGGATGGAGAAAAGCGTTCAATGGAATACCGAACAACGTAGAGCTCCGCTGGATTGAGGAGATCAAATTTTTGAAAAGGTGAAAGATGTGAATATTCGTTTGGCAAGCCTTTTGCACATAAAGTTGTCACAGGTGGGTGGAAGAAGAGGTCGATTTTTTGAATTGCCATATTGGAAATCTTTGTACGTAAGACATTTTCTTGATGTGATGCATATTGAAAAAAATGTATTTGACAGTGTTATTGGTACGTTACTCAATATAAATGAGAAGTCCAAGGATGGCCTTAAAGCAAGGGAGGACATGGTAGACATGGGAATAAGAACCGAATTGGGACCCGTGAAGAAAGGAAGACGGACATACCTACCACTGCTTGTTTACACTCTATCTAGAAAGGAGAAAAAAATATTGTGTAAGTTTGTGAGTGAAGTTAAAGTTCCAGAAGGCTACTCATCAGATATTAGAAGACTTGTGTCTATGAAAGACCTCAAGTTAAAGAGTTTAAAGACGCATGATTGCCATGTTATAATGGAACATTTTCTACCGATAGGTATACGTTCTATTCTGCCAGAAAAGGTAAGAAGCGCAATAACTAAATTGTGTTTTTTCTTCAAGTCAATTTGCGATGGGTGATCGATCTTGAGATCTTACCAACATTACAAAAAGAAATAGTTGTTACTTTGTGTGAGCTTGAAATGTATTTTCCTCCCTCGTTTTTTGACATAATGGTTCATCTTGTCGTTCATCTTGTGAGAGAGACACAATTGTGCGGACTAGCTTATATGAGATGGATGTACCCTGCTGAACATTACATGAAAATATTAAAAGGGTATGTGAAAAATCGGAGTCGACCAGAGGGTTGTATTGCCGAAAGATACATTGTTGAAGAAGCGGTTGAGTTTTGTACTGAATATTTGTCAAATGTTCAATCAATTGGACTCCCCAAATCTCATGTTGTGGAAAAAAAAGAAGGTAAGAAGCTAATTGGAAATAAAGTTGTGACAGTATCAAGGGTCGAACAGGATCAAGTGCATTTGTATGTTATGCACAATGAGATTGAGGTTGAGCCGTATGTTGAAATACACAAGGGTGTTCTTCGAGGTTTAAATTCGAATAGAAATGAGAATTGGATTGTACGAGAGCACAATCGAAGTTTCGTACCATGGTTTAAGGAACATATTTATTCAAAGTATCGTTCAGATCCCGCCTCAGTGACCGAAAGGTTGAGATGTTTAGCATATGGTCCAAGTTTGGTTGCGTTTTCTTATAGCGCATACGCAATTAATGGATACACATTTTATACCAAAGAACAAGATGATAAAAGTACTATGCAAAATAGTGGTGTCACCTTGGTAGCTGAAGCAATGCACATATCTAGTGTGAAGGACTTAAACCCAAAATTTGCAAATCTGTCGTATTTTGGGGTTATCGAGCGCATTTGGGTCTTTGATTACGAGAGATTTCAGATTCCTATATTCGGTTGCAATTGGGTTGAAAATAATAATGGTATACGGATGGATAAGTCAGGATTTTTGCAAGTGGATCTTAACAGGGCGGGGTACAAAGATGAGCCTTTCATTCTAGCCTCTCAAGCTAAACAAGTGTTCTATGTCACTGATCCGACAAGTACGAAATGGTCTATAGTGCTTTTCTCTAACAAAGTAATTGATGAAAAGATTGGAGATCAAGGCGATACTGATGTTGACATTGAATCTTTTACCACAAATGATCAAAATAAGAATGAATCATGCATTAGAAATGATCATAATGAGGGTATTTGGATCAATCCAACCGTCCGCGTTGTTAAGAGACGAGTAGAACATATTCCTACCAAGAAAAGAAAGAGATGTTAGTGAAAAAGGTAATAGTATATATAATTATAGACAATGTCATTCAATAAAATGTATATATATGCCATTTCATTTTTTTCATTATAGTATAATATATATAGCCTATATCATTTCATTTTTTTCATTATAGTATAATATATATAGCCTATACGTCATTTCAAATTTTTGCTTTATGGAATTTTATACATGTCATTTAATTTAATTTAATTTAATTTAATTTTTCTTTATTACATGTCAAATGGCTAGTAACCAAGATAATTCAGAAAATGTTCCACAAGAAGATGTTCCACAAGATAATGTTCCACGAGATACTTCAGATAAGGACATCACACGAGGCATAACTATCATGCGGGGAATCATCCGTGATAGAGATAGAGGTATTATGTATAATGTAGATTGGAATAATGATGACCAACTAATTGGGTCTAATTCTGCAAAGCTGACAAGCTACATCGGTACGCTTGTTCCTGTGCACATTCCGATCACCACTCCTAGATGGAAAAAAGGAGAGTTGGATGAGGCTAAAGAAAGAATTTGGACCGAGATAAAGGTATCATATATGGTTGTTGTTATTTGCTTTATTTTGACGATAATATTATTTTTAAATTACATATACTAACACCCTCTATGCGTATGTTTTTTTGTAGAGGTCTTTTAACATTGAAGATGCTCGCAAAAAGTATATAATGGGCTTGGCCGGAAAAAGACATAGAGGGTGGAGAACTTTTTTGACAAATAAGTTTCTTAAAGACGATTAAGGAAATTTTGTTGAAGAGGATCCTGAACGACCAAAGAAATATGAGAGCTTCATTACACCCGAAGAATGGGTTGCTTTTTGGGCCAAAGAAGATTTCAAGAAAGTGAGTCTTAATCGCGAGAGAGCGTCAAAACCCGCATATCCATATAAAAATGGTCGTTTGGGATATGCACGCTTACAGGAAAAAATTGTAAGTAAATCTCAATTCTACGATCTTATTAATTCTCTCAATGTGTATTATTTGTAACAATGTGTATTGATGATTTTATTATTTGTAACAATGCGTAGTTGGAAGAGACGCAAAGTGATGAAACATCACTACCTGCACATGTGCTGTGGAAGGAAGCTCGTATTGGCAGAGATCGAGTTGTTAACCCCGATCTACAACATATTTATGATGAGTGTGTAAGTATACCATTATGTCTTTAATTAATATATAATTAACGTTGTGTCTTTAATTATCGATATTTAAATGAATTACAGGAGACTATATCGCAATCGGTATCCACGGTGATGACCGAATATCGAGGCGTACTCGATCGAGCACTATGTGTTGCTGAGTATCCGGGATGAGTGAGGGGTAAAGGTCATGGTGTGACTCCTACCTCTCTGTATAACAATCCAAGAAAAAGAAATCCTAGCAATGCAGAAGTGATGCAAACATTGCAGGATTTACAAGCACAAGTCCATGAATTGCAGAGGGACAAAGAGAGATATATGGCAGAAAGGAGCAGTTCACAGTTGAAAGAAACTAGTGACAAGGCTAGTATCAACTGTCAACATAAATTTCCCGAGGTAATTAAGATGATAATCCATTATATTTAGAAAGTATAATTATAACGATTATTATTGCATTAAAGGAAGTCTAACAGTTATTATTGGTTTAGGGCATTTCATGTTGTCAGCTGTATCTAGCGTCTCCGACTTATCGGGTAGTTGGCAAGGGAAAAGTGCACAATACCTCGGGAGATTTAATTCACCATAGACCTCTCCCGGATGGCCACATGAAGGTATCGGTTGATGTTGTTTTAGATATGAATGCATTGCTACGGTACGACATTGTTGAGACCACATTCTGCGAGATGCATGGGATCTTTTGTGGCATGGCCATCGACCTCATCTTCATAGATGATCGGTATGTTGAAAACCATTATGAATCTTTAAGTATTCAACCGTTCGACCAATTTTTACATGGTAATTTTAGACTCCTACAAAACCCGCATCTAAGGATAAAGGGATTTTGCAGCGCGGCGAGTCTATTGCATCACAAAGACAGGTACTTTTAAAGTGTTTCATTTATGATCAGAATAAAAAACTGCATAACTTTGTATCTTACATAATTCTATATGATTTTTAAGGTACCTTCTCAAGATCAATCACAGCAGGTGAGCCAGAAAGTTAGTAGGGTTCCACCTAAGAAGAAGGTTCCTGTCTGTAAATTTGTGCCTAGATATCGGCAGTGTCTGGAGACACTAGTTGGCACATCAGATTTGATGAATGATGGAATTCGTCAAATCGATGTGGATGGAATTGTCTTTGGTTTTCCATGTACCGAAACAATTGGATTAGAGGACATGGAACAAATCTTTCATCATCGAGAGTTAGGCACTCGTACATCCGGTAACCCGATCAATATATTGGTTGAACATTTTTTTTAAACATTTAATTGAAATAGTCTAATATTAATTATGTTTTTATTTAAGGATGTTATTTGACAAATTGATGCGCGGGAATCAATTGTCAAATAGATTCCGTTTCGTGTCTTCATCCCGTGTCAGCGGAGCAACAATTTCTAGGGAACCTGATTCAGTAAGAGAACACTTGGTCGAAAGATTCATGACAACTGCCAGTACAGAGAGCTTGTATCTTTTGCCGTATAATACAGGGTTAGATTTTCATTCTAAGCTCCTTTTAATATTTGTATTTTTTACATTAAAATTCGCTTCTAAATTGTTGCTTTAATTTATAGATGTCACTGGTTGTTGCTTGCTATCAATCCCATAAAAGAAGTGGTCTATTACCTGAATTCGGTTGACGGTGATTGGACAAATTATCCGGAAATGAAGCTACTGATTGATACGTAAGTGACATTATTCTAAATATTCGTTTGTGTTTATATATTTAATTATTTCTATGTCATTGTTCTAAGTAAATATTTTAATTTTGTCAGTTCAATACAAGTATTCCGATGTCAAAGGGAAGCACGGGTACCACGGTCTAAATCAAACTACATTAATTGGATCAAAGTACAGGTATATAAATTTCAACAATTTTGCTTATAATATTTATTCTACTTGATAAAACAATAGATGTTTATAATCTTATTTGTTTTTCTATGTAGTGCCCTCAACAACAAAACGGCATAGATTGCGGATACTTCGTTTTGAAGTTTATCAAAGAAATCATTCAAATGAGTGAAATCGAGATTCCAATCACGGTATGGATTTATACTTTGTTTTATTACTTATCGGATTTTGCATATAATTTATTACATTAAACTAAATCATGCATATATTTTGTTTTGTAATGTAGTATTTTGATCAATACAATTGTCCATATTACTCGCCACGTCAATTGGAAGAACTCAAAGAGGAGTTGTGCCAATATTTTATTGAGCTAAGAATCTTATAATAAGGTACGAATACATTGTTGTGTGAAAATTGGTTAATTATGAATATATTGTTTTGTGTATACAACACTGACCGTGTCATTATGTTCATATTGCAGGATCAGGATATTGGATATATATGTACATTAGGATTGATTTACTTAGTGTTATATAGCTGATTTCTTAGGGTGTATTTTGTTACGTTTAAAAACATGTTAATATTGAATTACCATGGTGTATATATATTTTGGATATGAATTGATTATAATGGTATTTGTATATAATATTTGGTATTTGAATTACATTTGGTATTTGGATTAAAACTAATATATATTGGTATTTCTAGATTAGATTGTAAAATACGGTTTAGGAATTCTGTTTCTTTGCAAAAAATGCGAGGTTTAGAAATTTTTAAATTTTAGATTTTTCGAGAAAACCTATGAAAGCGCTTTTAAGAAAAAGCGACTACGAGGCTTTTTGGTGCGCTTTCATAAAAACCTACTAGGCGCTTTTTCTTAACAAAAGCGCTCTCATACCTACTTTAGATTGCGACATGCATTGAATTCACCTATGAAAGCTTTTCGGAAAAAAGCGCTCTCGTAAACCTACCAATGAGGCGCTTTTGGTAAAAGCGCTTTCATAGGCTTAACGCTTTTTGCTAAAACCTTTAGCAGCGCCACCTACGAGAGCGCTTTTAAGCGCTTTTAAAGCCCAAAAAAAGCGCTTTCGTAGGTCATTTATGGCATAGCGATGATACGATCAATGGGATTTGGTGTAGGAGTCGTGCGCAAAGGAAAAAAGTATCTGAAAAACCGTATCTCGTCAGATTAATACACATCCTGTCATACGCACTTGCAATGAGATTACCCATTTCAGGGAACCGCATCCATTTTTCCTCCGGTGCACATCCAACCTTAATAGGTACTAGTGCATGATGTATTTACTCAACCTTCTCCTTACTCCCGAACACACGTGTGTACAACTCTATGTGTTCTGTCAACTCTGTGATCAAAGTATCACGGACAGTATTGTAATACTCTTCACGACTACCTAGCAAACAAGAAATAGCCTGAAAGCCACAATTACCATCACCGGCCACATTGACGATCCTTTCAACGTATTTGTGCATGAAAACCGACATGTGATCGATGAATGGTATTTTTAATGGAGGTGGTGGTTTGCTAATACGGGCACCTTTGGAAGCATATTTCCGAGACTTTGGTTTAAGTGAGTCGCGAAATACCTTGTCAACATGTTCATAATACGAAGGATTCCTCATAGTAGAATAATATCCCGGTGTAGGTTTCCACTTTTTTGGTGCACCTTTTGTCTTTACCGGTTAGGAGGGTGGTTTCAAATCTGTGGTCTCCAGAAACACAATTTTTCTCCACTCTTCTTTGATGTGGAGTTTGGTGGCGTAATCGGTTCTCAAAAATCTCGCTTGTGTTGATTCGCATTCGGTAAGGATGGAGATATTTGATTTATCACTTTTCATTTTCCCGTCATCCTCAAAACTAAGTCTCTTCCAATCACTAGAGACCTCGTCCATACGTATTGGGACATTACCATTCATCTTCTTGGATATCACACAAGCACATGGGAGACCATATATTTTCACAATAGTGTACCCACACTTTGAGGTGTCATCACCCATAGTTGAAGCTCTTGTGGCCTTATGGAAAATATAGAGAGTTACCCAAGAGGCCCATTTGACACATGCTGACAATGCTACTAGGCGTGTATGGGAAAGATATATATATATATATATATATATATATATATATATATATATATATATATATATATTATTTTCTTTTGAAATTCATATGTTTTCTACTACTTACATCAATATTGATTATCATATCTTTTTTACATAAGCATTTGTGTTTGAAATCATGATCCATGACTGAAGGATATTGGAGCTGGAACAACCACTGTTGTTTGGTTTATTGACGTTAGCTAGTATTCCGGTCTTTCTGATTTATGTTCTATTGCATATATGATCATAAACCACGAAATCCAAGTGACTTTTGCTGAGAGGTGGAATTTAGAGACATCATATTTCCACCTTTCTATAGGAGAGATGACCATAAACTTGGATTATTTCTCATGCCTCTTGCATCTTTCCATTAGGGGGGATTACTAGACCGCAATAGGATTGGGAGAGAGGAAGTCGTTTATATGATGGTCACTCATTTGGGGGATGATTTTGGTAAGGCCACGCAAAAGGTAGCTGATACAAGAGGTTCTCATGTAAGATTTGCTTTTTTTGGAAAAGCTTTATAAAGAACATCTGCAGGGGACCTTAGATATCGATGGTGATGATATGCATGTTAAGTACCACCAACATTGCGCATTGAGGTGTTACCACTTGTTTATGGTTGGCATGTCCATGTTTGTTGACAAAATTACAACCTATGTCGATGTTGTCTACCTTAAGTACTTCATTGACCTGACTACGGTTCACTAGTACAATTGAGGGCCCGTCTGTTCTGTCTAACTGTGAAGATGCATGAGAGTTGTCTTTGGAAGATAAAGTAGGTGATAGAGAGCTACAAACTGCTTACTATATGTTTCTGTTACTATTTTTGTAATCATTTGTTCCACTTGCTAGTACTCCCTCCGTTCCACAATGAATGACCCAACACATCATTTCACACATATTAAGAAAGTGTAAAAAAGTAAGAGAGAGAAAAAAAAATTTACTATAGTGTCCCTAATTATGTATTGGAAATTATGAGGATAGAATTGATTAGAGGATAGAATTGGAAAAAATGTATTGGAAATTGAAATGGGTCATTCATTTTGTGACACTATATTATTCCTTTTGGGTCACTCATTATGGGACGGAGGGAGTAATATTGTATTTGAACACTTTCAGGAATGAATTATCTTCCACTTCTGTCGCCTCACCGTCTGAGACTATTAAAAATCCTATTTAATTAAATAAGACAGACTTAGACTATTAAAAAAGTCTATGAAGCCTTATAAATCAGCCTATGTTTTCATATATACTAAAAATGTTCTAAATAGGTTTATATATATATATATATATATATATATATATATATATATATATATATATATATATATATATATATATATATATATATATAGGAAAAAATGCTAAATAGGTTGGCCTATATATGTATATATTAGAATAACTGCTAAATAGGTCGGTCTATATATGCATATATAAGTCGGCCTATAAGGCTTCTTAAGTAATATGGATTAATTGAAAAACCTTAATGAGAAACAAGCTTTTAAAATAAGCTTGCAGGCAATGCCAGACTTTTAAAAAGGTCAGACCAAGCCAAAAGAGAGAGTCTATAATAGGCGCCATAGGTCAGACTCAGACCTTTTAAGTTTATCGTAGGTCATGCTTAGGCCTTTAAATTCCTAGCCTAGTCTAGCCTATTTCACCCCTACCTACGATGAGGACTGGCCACATGTAGTCAAATTTGTTTTGTTTAGGGGAAATGCAACTGAGTCATTCATACTCTCTCTTAACCATATGGTACCAAATGACGCTTGCTTCTTCCCATACGAGGGTCACCGCAGGCGCGCCAGTTTTACGTTATTTCCTTATACTCTAGATGGTTAGAATGTGGGTCATCTCTTATGTATCCTTAAATTCCTAAGCGAGTGATACACCATTTTGGCTACTTGGAGATTACTATCAAACCTACCTATGAGTCTTCTCCTCTCGACGTCAGTTGTAGAGATCTTGATGCGATATTAGATGATTTTCAGAGTCTCTTGGTACCAGAGAAGTATCGCTTTTTTCCAACTCCTTTTAAGTGGGCTTATGTTGAGGGTTATATGACAAGGTTCTATCTGGTGTTAAACTCTATCATGACACCAAATTCTGCGGGAAGACCATCTAGGCCAGCTAACCAAGAGGTACTCGAGGCTCAGGATGACTATGTCGAGGATGTGACACTGGTATGTCAACATGTTGTGAAGATGGGTAGAGTAAGCGTAGAAGCAGGACTCTTTGAGGATGTTCTTCTCTAATTAGCCTTCATGAAGAACATTATTGTTGAGTTATAGAATTTAGTGCAGTATGCGCGGAGAAGAATGTGGGTGGTTAGACATATCTAGTAGGTTATATTTGTATGTTTTTTTTGTATTTTCGAACAAATTTTATGTACGCTCTTGAATTTTAATTATTGTATGACTATTTAACTTTCATTTATGTTTAATATTACTTGAGTTTATTTTAAAATAACTTTGGTTTAGAAAATTACAATAATTTAAATTAAAAATAATAATATTGAGAGAAGAGTTATACCATAAAATCATCCAGGAGACATTTCAGATATGTATGTCTGTATGTACCCAAATAACGTATGGAGACCAGACTATATTTTATTCAAAATGGGATGGATATCAGGATGGATCTTGCATGTGTGATTTTGGGGGCATCCATAGATGCATCTCCGGATGCGTGAAATGCATTTTCATACATTCAATGGTGTGTGATGAACACTTAAGAGTGAAAATAACATTCTTCGTTATATATGATATCTCGCATGAGCTGAGTGTGTGGGTTGGTCCAAGGCCAATAAGGGAAATCTCTGTACTGGTCTAAACCATGGACACGTCAACATATTTCCCATATAAAGTATCTCACATGAAGGAAAATGTATAATTTTAAATCTATTCCTCACTTTTATTTTACTCTCATTCTCTCACTGACTTGAGCGTTAAAGTGTTAATCTTGAAGGTCAATCATCTCTCCATCGTTCCAAAAGTTTGCTCTATTGATCCAAGATCATATTTCACCGTTCACCGACCATTTCTAGATCCCAAACAGAACTATGGGACCATATATGAGAATTTGATTCAAGTCATGATCGTTATTGCAGATACACTAAAATGAAAAAGGTGATTCTCAATCTTATTTTTGAAATTACTTTTGGTCCTTCCTCTTGACTTCTTTTCTTTCTCATTTAAATAAGTTTTCTAAGTGATCACCATCTTTGCATTATCACTATTTCTCTCCTCTATCAATTGCTCATGAGTCTTAAGAGAGCTTTGTAGCTCATCTTTTCTCATCGTCACAAGATACTTTTATTCATTAATCGCCATGACTACGTTATTGAATCTTGTCATCAAAGAACGTGAGATTTTTGCAACAACATACTGCTCCGTAACAATTTCTCCACATGCTTTACTTGATTTACTAGCCGAGTAATTCTCGTTGTGAAATCATTTATTGTCTCCTATTCTGCTATTTGTAACCTCACAACATTCTCTTTGTCAGCCCATATGCATGCCTTATCCAAGATTTTCTAGGCTTGCTTCGATGATTCACAATCACCAATTTTCTTAAAATTATCCGTATCAACGCATTGATGGATTAAAAACAACGCCTTGAAATCTTTTTTCTATCTTCATTATGTGTAGCTCGTTGTGCATTCATTGCACCTGTTATAGCCCAATTTCCCCCCCTAAGATCTTTCACCATCTCATACCATCACATTACATCAAGATCACATACTAGGTTTGGCTCTTGCTCCTATCCTTAAGTTTGGTCTTTTGGGGATCACCAAGAACTTCGTTTTTGTATGTTTTGTACATGTATATATTGTGTTGATTAAAATTTATATAACATCAAGGTATGTGTACCGATTGCTCTTTGGATATTATGTTGTAGATGATAACAGAAAAGCATTTCTCAAGAAGATTCATAGGTTCATGTGTTTATTTCCACACCTTCTTCGAACAAGTTTCATGGAGATATCAGCTTCATCATTTTGTATACCTCAAGACACCATCATTGAGAGGTCTAATGAGTTTCATCATGCTTTATCTTGCAAAGGAAGTTCAAAGGATTCCAAGTTTATTCAAGTGGTTTGACCTAATTGGGCTAAGTCCTTGATTCACTAGTCACAAGTGCATAACTTCCTCAATCTTCAATATTTTGGAGTGGTTCTTTTTGCCATGGATTCTTAGTACCATCTAGAAAAACTTATCCTCATATGACAAGACTTAGCAATAAAAATCATCAAAATCTAAAGAGGAGTTCCAAGACATTTGGATACTCTTTGAGCTAGGGTTTTGGACTTCCAAGGACCATATCTTGCTTGTATTTTGATATTTTTGATTGATTCCAAAGCCATGATTCTCTTAAAAGGGTCTTTAACAAGTATTTTCAAAGATTACAAGCTCTTTGGATTGATCATCAATTTAGCTTGTGTGACTTCAAAAGATCATAACTTGGTCATCTCTTGTCTCCTTGAGCTCATTCTCTTTTCACAATGAACCTAACGATGTCTACTATAACCTTGTTTAATTGTCAAGACTTGGAAATGCTTGGAAAATCATTATTTGGTTCAAAAGATTATAGGTCTTTTGTGAATTTCTCCTTTTTTATCATCATATTCAAAAGATCATAACTTGATCAATTTTTATCATATTGAGTCCATTATTTTCAAAATGATCTTAAGGATGTGAACTTTAAATCTATTTGTTTTGAAAAGATTGAAATGGTTGGAAGACACCTTGAGAGAGTTCAAAAGATTATAGGTCATTTCATGGATTTTCATCAACTTCACAAGGCTATAACTCTCTCAATTTTTGGAGTTTTTGAATGGTTCTTTTTCCACAATTCCATTTGAGAGGTCTACTTCATGTCATATTTTTTGATCAAGAGCAAATTTTGAGTGGAAGATCATATTTGGCTGCAAAACATTATAGGTCATTTTTGAAGTTCAACACATATAAATTTTTCTAAGTATCAAAGCCAGTTTGTTTTTCACGATTTCAAAGGGACACATCTTTCACCTCAAGCAACCAAATGCCATATTTCTGGCACATTGTAAAGTTGGCTATGAGATCATTCCAATGCTTCAAGAATCATCCCATAAAGACTCTTGAGTGGCTTGCACCATGGTTGCAAAGTTGGTACCTTAAAACTGAAGTTTTTCTTAAAATCAGAATTTGATTTTCATAATGCGGCCTCTAATCACCAAATTTATGCACATTTTTGCTCTGAACATGTTTAACCAACTTGATAAACACGATTAACACCTTGAAACACAAAGTTTGAGTGAGTTTTGATGCACATGGAGTCACACTTCTCATGCCTTTAAGTTTCACATGAATTCCCTCTAAATCTCATCATTTCACACGCTTAAGCGCATAATTCATTCCCCTATAAATATATATATGCTCTCCTCATCATTTAGACAAGTTTAGAAAGCCAGAATCACCCTGCCAAACTCTCTCCATAGCTCACACTTATGAGTTTTCGATTTCTCATTTCTTTCACTTCTAGTGCTTATTTTTTGATAGATTGTTCATCCTTGAACTCCACTGAAGCTAACAGAACAAGAATCGTGCCTTGAGGTGTCCTGAATCGTGCTAGCCAAGTCGAGTTTCAGAACAATCTTTTCAGATTTCATTCAGGTAGAATTCGCAACCATTTCACTTCAATTAAATTTCTAGGATATAGCCTCTTATTCTATAAAGCACATACTTCTACTGGTTTCCATTTTCATGGCGAATTGAGCATTTAATTTCAAAAATCGTTTTCACATTTCTTCTGGTTTTTTTCCAAATCGACTACGTTGTAGGTAATATAAATTTTTTGTGAGCATGTGGTTGAGATCGTCTTGAAGAGACGAATTCAAAGATTCCACTCATGATTGCTAATGTTTCCATTTAAGGAACCTGCTAATTCGTGTGATTCGTTAACTTTTTAACGTTCTAGAGGTTGAAGACGATGACATAGATGTCTTAAACCAATCAGAACGTGACACTTACTTTTATTTTTTTATATTTTTTCAAACATGATTTTGTGTGATACTCACTAATTTCCATGATATGCACATTGCGTCATGTCCACTAGATGTGATTACTAACATGTTTTGACATTATATGCTCGTCCAATTTTTTTTGTTTGTTTTAATTTAAAAATCTAATCCGGTGTGAAATTCAGTAAGGTCCATATCAAGCACAACGCGCCATATCCATTGGATGTGATTACTAACGCATTTTGACAATGATCTAATGGCCCATATTTTTTTGATTTTATTTTTATTTTTCAGATTTTTATATTTAATTGTTTTAAATTTAAAAAAATCATAAAAAAATTCATTTCAACTTCTAAAATTCTGAAAAAATTATCAAAAATACTTTTCATTTTTATCTTCCTGATATATTTTGTTTAGAATTTTATTTCATGGTTTGATATTTTTTATTAGTTTTCTTTTTATTTGATTTGTTTTAATTGTTTAAAAATACTTTTTGGTGATTTTAAATTCTGAAAAAATTATTGAAGGATCTAGTGATCTCTTGAAAAATATTGGTGACTTCATTTTATTTTTTATCTCCGATTTTACTATTTTTTTTTATGAATTTTGGTTTATTTTGTTTTTTTTTTATTTTAAAAATAGTATTGTGTCTCTAAAAATTCTGAATTTTTTTTGTCAACACTTTTGACCTTGGATAATTTTCTTGGATTTTTATTTAGTGTTCGAATATCATTATGTATTTCATCAATAAAAATCAAATTAAATAACCAATTTTAATTTTATATATATATATTTCTTTTTATTTTATTAATTATTCAATAATGGTTCTGACTTGGTGATGTATGGATTCATTTTGGGACATAAATTTCATCAACATCAATGGAACTTGGGTGTTGATAGGTCTAATAACCAAATCCACCAAGATGGTTGATTGATTTTGATGAAGTTAGACCTAGTGGATTCATCTGATACATTGGTGATATTGTGACTTGTTCCCCTCCCTCTTCATCTTATCCGTTTCTTGATTCTGACTTGTGCTACATATTATTAGAGAGTGATCTACATATCATTTCTCTAACATGTACGGTAAAATCGCTATTGATCGACCTCATTGTAGGGTAACTTTTATATACGTTACTTGGCAATTGCTTAACATAGCTCTATATTTTGTCCCTCAAATCGGAAGATGGTTCTTTGTGGCCTAAGCTTTTATGCTTGAAATTTTCTAAGTATGATTAGGTGTTGAGCTACGGCCGATAAAATTTCTAATTCATCGTGTAGAGGTTTTGATTCTATCAATCTTCTTATGAATCCTCATAACCTTCAACCTAGACTCAAGGCTCAAATCATCACGAAGCATATGATTTTCTTTTCTTTCTTTGTATGATTGATTCTTCTTGGCCCAAGCTTTGGACTTGCAAGCCCAAGGATGATTAAATTTTGAGCTATAGCTAATAAAGTTGTCGGTTCATCGTGTAGAGGTGATCAGTGCATTTTGATGCATATTACTCTATGTTTGTACTTAGTCATTTCCATAGTTTAGTTTATTTATTTTTCTATTTTATGATTTTTTTTATAATTTAGTTTATTTTGCACTTAATTAATTTTCGTATTTTATTTTCAGCACTAGCAGCTTTCACTAAAAAATTCATAACTGGAGCTTCGAGAATCAGATTGAGGCATTCTTATACTTTATGAAAAGCTAAGAGACAGAGCTACAACTTTAATTTTGAAGCCAAGATTTGATTCGAAGTGCATTAGTATCGGAAAATTTGTTGAAGTTTCTGCCTTTAGAATAATTTGTTTTTGGGTCTTTTTAGTGGGTCTGGGTTATGTTTTTTACCCGATTCGTTTTGTAAGTGGAAGCCCTTATTTTGGTTTATAAGGCTTGCAGACGCTATAGTAGGTTATCACATTCTATTCACGAGAGAAATACTTTTGCTTTGAACAATTGTAATGGAGAACTAATTCTCTCACGGTTAATCAGCTGTAATCAGTTTCCACCGACACTTTGAGGTTCTTATATTTCCCAATTAATTTATTCCCTTTCAATTCTTCTCTTTGATATATTTTTTTCTTAATTCGATTTATCTTAGAGTAAATTGATTTATTTTGATGATTGTGTATTCCTATACTTTAACCGTGTTTACTTAATTCGCGTTAGTTTATTGTGTTTGCTTAATTCACGATTCTTATATCTTGTTTGTTTGCTTAATTCGAAGATCAGGAATATCCATCGTGTGATACCAATTGCACTTGTCTAATTGTTATTATATTCAAAAAGGAAATAGAGTTCGCGTAGGGATTGTGAATTATTTGGGTCAATGATAAGTGGGAAACCGAACGCAGCAAATTAATTTGTTAATTATAGTTGTTACCAACACATGATTTTGCTTTTGTTATTTTCAATCAAAACTCAATCCCCCAAATTGATTTTAGTTGGTTAGTTTATACAAAAATCCTTGTGATACAACTCGAGCCATTTTTGCTATCTACAGTTTTCAAAATACTCGTTTTTGATCAGCGCACGACAACTGATCAAGAGGTTTTGATTCTTTCAATCTTCTGAAGAGTCTTCATAACCTTTGACTTAGGCTCAACGTTCAAATCATTATGGATCCTTCATATAAACCCACTGACAACTAATCACTAATTACTAACATTTAACTTCCAGCTTTATTTTTTATCGCTTTACTTTAATTTTAGCATCCATTATCAAGTTTATATTTATGTCATTTTCTCTTTGTCCACTTGGACCTTTTACTTTGGTTTTTGCTCAAAACATTAATAAAGGACTAAAACTATAAAAATTTGTTGACTTGGACTTGACTACTATTCCTATGCTTGGAGATTAGATTTTGGACTTAGGATTAGGACCTTGACCTTAACTCGGAGATTCTGTGACTCTGTTGTTATTTTGTCTGAAATTCTTGGGGTTTACTCTAAGGCATTGGGTTGTTTATTGCTCTGTGTGCATGTTATTTTGTTTATACTCGTCTATGAGTAGGAATTCCTCTAAATGCAACTGTTACTCTGCCAGTTTTTGTGAAGACTTGATTTCATCTGAGAAATTGGTTTATCCGAGACTTTGGTATTTTGTCTGATTACTATGTTGGCTTGGTCCTTAAATCCAAAGGATAGGAAGGATGTATTGGCTTCTTGATGTCAAATAATAATTTCTTATTCGGTTAGATCATTCTTTTACATTTACCTTTTACTTTTTGTACTTAGGATAGCCCCTTCATCTTCTCATATCTTCTTTAATTTTCAAAATTTTCTCCCTTTTTTCAACAAGCTTCTTGTATTCTAACTTGAATCGCTTTCACAATAAACTTAGACTTAGGTCCATGCATTTTCAAATTTCTTTTCTGAATAAATCATTAGCCGATTTAATAATGCTTTGACATCTTTTCTTAAGATTAAAACCCTTTAACCTCACTCAAATGCTCCTTTTCTTAATGATGTTTGTTGATGAAAATTCGAGCTCTATCCTCCATTTTGAGTTGATGAAATGCTCCTTTCTCATAATTGCGGGTAGTAAGTGTGTTTACCACTCGGATATGACGAGATGTTTGTTCTTCTTAAACTTAACAAACACACCAATTTCGGTCTTTTTTTATCCGAACTACATGGTTTTGATTTCAACACTGCCAATTGTTGGTATGTAGGCCTATAACTCATTGAAAGTTCTATCAAATCAAAAATTGTAAAAAATACTTCTCTTCTCATCTCCACCATCTATTTTATACATATTTTTTTATAGCCATATACACAAATTTTCAAATAGGTTCCTGGGAGTACCGTAGATGTTTAGGGTGCCTAATACCTTCCCTTTGCATAAGTAACCCTCGTACCTTGATCTCTATTTCACTTTAGATTTTATTCACTCTTTTTCCTAGTTCTTTGGATAAAATAAAAGCGCGGTGGCGACTTCATTGTTATTTTTACGAGTTGAGTCAATCAATGGCTTAGTCTCGAAGATTTTTGTCGCTACAACAGCTTCGACAAGAGGACTAACTCCATTCTTGATCACTAAAAGAATAACTTGGTAGTCAAATAACACTTTCATGTGCTTGCACCATTTATCGTAATTCTTTGCATCAAGAATGGATAGGTTGTAGAAATTTTTCATTGAAGACAGAGTTCATGTTGCACACTAAGTGTTTGGTGGATCGAACCAGACTCTTGATGAAAAATATTAAAATTTAGAATCACAATGTTGGTAAAATGGAGTAATTGAGTGTGAAGAGTGAGGGAGAGAGTTCCGGAGTTAGAGAGAGTATAATTAAGGGTGAAAATTGTCATTTGCATTAACCATTATGATTATGATATCCTTGGATATATATATATATATATATATATATATATATATATATATATATATATATATATATATATATATATATATATATATATATATATATATATATATATATATATATATATATATATATATATATATATATATATATATATAAAAGTTACGATAGTTTGGGATACAAGTAACAAAGTCAAATATGAAACTTAACTGTCTATAATTCTGATTCTAAAAACAAAGAATATAATAGTAATAAATGATTACTACAAATGTATAATCGATTACACCATCGACAAAATCACTTATTAAACTTTTTTTGACTTTTCTTCATAGTTGTAACCAATTATATCCTTTCAATAGCCGTTATTAACACTTGACAAAATTAACACAACTTTATGACAAATTTAGTACAACTATTCTTTTTTTAAATACCTGTGTGAATGACTTGTATATTTTTGCAGATTTTCTTTTTACTCTTTGCTGCTAGTGCAAAGCAGTTGTATATTTTTCTATACTTTCTTTCTGTCAAGTCTTTCTTTCTTGTGTTTGAGTACTAAAATTATAATAATATAGAAGAAGTCAATGGATAGTAGTAATTAAACTATCCTATAAACAAAGTTAATTAATTTAACATATAAGATCAATATTGTAATTATCATGTAGTCAACTTATAACTGTATTTTGTTTATCTTCCCCTATGGCAGGGGTGAGTGCAGTAGTTTGCATGTGATATTCTGGTAGCAAACGAAGAAGATATAACAAATTTGTTAACATGCTTTGCATCATAAATAATACAATAGGCGCGCGTGCCAAGTTCAGGTATGACTTAAGGCGCATCATGCAAAGCATGTTGTGTTATTTACGGCTACAACAAACAAACAATCATAATATGACGTGAGGAATATTATGCATAAAATTGATATGCATTGAAATTCAAAATATATTTTAAAGTATTAATTAATCATAGTCGTTAGTGTTGAATAATATGCATTGGACTTTTTTATTATAATTGGATTAAAAATAATTTAATTTATTTATGTTTTAATGTATTCTCTTTCGAATAATTATTTTTGGATTATTATTATTTTATTCTTGTCATATAGGTGATTTCTGATTTATCTTCTGTAATTATTTTTGTTGTCAAACAAATATTGATACTTGAAGATTTCATCGTTTTAAACCTTGTAAATAAATTGTTTTTAAAATCAATTTTATTATTTGAAGGATTTTGTCATTAAACCTTGTAAGTTTTTTTTTTTTTGTAAAATCAATATTGCACAGTCATGTTCTAGATGGTTTAAAATGATAAAAATATTGAATTTATATGGTTTAAAATGACAGTACCTTCAAATCGCAAGGTTGGTTTTAAAAACAAAAATTTTACAAGGTTTAAAACGATAGAATCTTCAAATAACAAAATTAATTTTATAAAAAACATTACATGAGATAAATCAAATATCACTGATATATGTCATCAAAGATAAAATAATATTAACCGTTATTTTTATAAGTCATGTTATTAACAAAAATAAACTCTAGTAATTTTTTTTTCTTACTTTATTATTTACACCCTCTATTCTTACTATGGTGTCAAGAGTTTGTTTTAATTATCTTCTTGTTCCCCATCTATTATCTATTATAAATATATCTATTATAAATATATAAAAATTAAAATACCTAGAAATACCACTAATATCCCTCCAATTTCAAATTTAAATTTTTCTACTTTTTATTACACTACTATCACCACATGTATTTGACAATTAAAGCTGATGTGTTATCTTATAACTTATTGATACATTTTTATTTTATTTTAATCAGACTAATTATTCTATTAATTACTATAATTGAAAAGACAATTTTAATCTTCAACTTTATTTTAGATTGTGATTTTGTACTTCATCACTAATTTATTTTGAAACAAATTTTTATTTTTATTTTTATTTTATTTTAGATTTTGAAACAATCTTTTATTTTGATATTGCAGAATGTTGTTGTGAAGAAGACCAGATCTGATTCGAATTTTATGGATACATGCTAAACTTTTCAATTTCTTTACTTTCTTTTTCTCTTCTCTTCATCTATCTTTGTTAACCTGTCAAATCCTTATAAATCTATTGTTTTCATCGACTTTTTTTCTTCTTGGTCTTATTACTCTTGAAAATAAATTATTGTTTCTAATTACCCAAAACCATTAATTTTCAAAAATTTACAGCGAGCTAGATATATATTTTAAGATGATATGTAAAATAAATATTTGGAATCAAGATAGACCATACTCCGAATTATTTTCAGATATGGGAAAAGAAGATTTGCAATTAAAAGATTCTAATCAATCAATTTAGTTTTAGATGTGAAAAATAATATGAGAAAAGAAGATTTGAAATTAGAACATACATAAATCATTTAATTTGTAGATTTCATTTTGAGAAGAAATATGATTGATGGCTAAAGAATAGCAGAAGACCAAAAGGGTAATTAAACATTTATTTTATTTATTATAAATGTTATGTATTGTTATATTTCATAGACAATTTAGAAAAATCTTCTATAATCATGGTTGCTGCACTAATTGAATGAAGAGATTTTTAGGCCTATATTTTTATTAGAAGAGCATACATCTTAATTTTTATTTGGGCCTTTATCTCTCTTTACTTAGGCCATTCTTTGTACTTATATATAAGTCTTTTTGGTTTATTGAAGAATATGAAAATATATTGTTCCACTTTTTCTTTCACGTTTTCAAATTCTTTCTCCCGCCATGGTTCTTCTTCATTGCATTCATACACCAAGAACCATAGTGTAATATGGTATCAGTGATATAACCTTTTCCTTTCTTCTTTCTTCCTTACCTTCACCAAACCTTCATTCTTTCATCAATGACGGATTCAGAAACTGCAGAACCAAAAACACCCAAACAACCACCCAAAACTGATTCTCTTGATCCAACCCTAAACCCTAGAAATCCTTACTATTTGCATCCCAGAGAGAATCCCGACGCCACCATAGTTGCACCACCACTCGACGACGACAACTATCACAACTAGAGAAAGTCCATGAAACGCGCTATAACATCAAAGAACAAGATTGCATTCATCAATAGATCCCTCCCCAAACCCGCTGCCTCTGATCCAAACTTTGAACTCTGGGATCGCACCAACAGTATGGTACTTTCTTGGATCAATCAAACTCTCTCAACACACATTGCTCAAAGCACAATTTGTTTCGACTCTACTTTCGACCTCTGGGAAGATCTTCGCGAAAGATTCACGAAAGGTAATCATTTTCGGTTTTCTGATCATCTTCGTGAATTACACTCTATTCAGCAGGGAGATCGATCCCTCTCCACATATTTCACAGACCTAAAAATTCTATGGGATGAATTAGAAGATCTTCATCCCACGCCCTATTGCACATGCTTAAACCCCTGTACTTGTGATTTGTCTAAAGTTGTGCGCAACTTCAAACATATGGCGTACGTTACCTGTTTCTTGAAAGGCTTAAACGACAATTATCACAATATAAGAAACCAGATTTTTACTTCTTGATCCTCTTCCCAGTATTAGCCGTGTCTATTCTCTGATAATTCAACAACAAATCACCACAAACCCTACCTCCAACATTCTTTATGCCAACAACAACGACAATACTCGCAACAAAGACAAAACGAGCAACAAAAGCTCTATGCTTTGCACAAATTGCAGCAAAACCAACCATACCATCGAAAATTGCTACTTCAAGTACGATTTTCCACCAGGCTACCGCAGCAAGAACTCTAAGAATACACCAGACACCAAATCTCACTCTACATCAGACAAAGACAACACTCTGACCAAAGAAGATTACCAATAGATGATGCTTCTCCTACAATAATCGCGCAAAGATCAAGCTCACTCTAAAAATGACAAAGCATCCACCAATGACCTAGGAGTCATATCATGTATGTCCACAACAGGTAACTCTATTCATGCAAATTCTATTTGGACTCTGGATTCAGGAGCCTCACATCATGTTTGCCCTCATATCAACTATTTTTCCAATATCTCTACAATACAACCTCTTAAAATATATCTCCCCAATGGTGCTTGCCTTACTGCTTATTATTCAGGAACTATCATATTAGATAACCATTTCCAATTGAATAATGTGATTTACCTACTTGCCTTTAGATTCAGCTTAATCTCAATATCTAAACTTTGCCAAAATTCTAATGATAGCCTCACTTTCTCACAACACTCCTGCTTTATTCAGGATGTGTCTACACAACAGATGATTGGCCAAGTGAGACAGCATACCAACCTATACATATTATCCCAACATACTGCACAAAACCTTATTCCTTCTAATAACTGCAATACTGCCAATACTAAAGATTATGTCACTGCTAATCTCAATCTATGGCACCATCGCTTAGGACATCCTTCCAATGATGTATTACACTCAATGTCTCAAAGATTTCCCATTATTAAACATTGTAAAATTTCTCCTTGTAATACATGCCATCTTTCAAAACAATGTAAACTTCCTTTCAATAATAGCAAATATGTTTCTTTACAATGTTTTGACTTAGTGCACATGGATATATGGGGACCAATAGCTATTACATCCATGGATGGCTTCCAGTATTTTCTAACTATAATAGATGACCATTCTAGATACACATGGACTTTTTTAATGGCTCACAAATCTAACACTAGACTTCACATCAAGAATTTTATAAAATACTGCCAAACTCAATTTTCCTGCAATATAAAAATAATCAGAAGTGACAATGGCAATGAGTCTCTAATGCCTTCTTACTATGCTTCCCTTGGCATTATCCATCAGAGGAGTTGTGTTGAAACACCTCAACAAAACTCCACTGTGGAAAGAAAGCATAGACACTTACTTAATATCACTAGATCTCTCCTATTCCAAGCCAATCTCCCTAAGAATTTCTGGTCTTATGCTCTATGCCATGCCACTTTTTTAATAAATAGAATATGTAGTCCCACCATTCAAAATCACACACCCTATGACGTCCTTCTCAAAACACCACCCATATATGACAACATTAAAACCTTTGGATGCCTTGCTTATGCCTCCACCCTCACTAGACACAGAGACAAACTTGATCCTAGAAGTATAAAATGTCTCTTTCTAGGCCTCACCATAGGCATCAAAGGATTTCTCCTATTTAATCTTACCACAAGATCCATTTATACAATAAGACACTACATATTCTATGAACACGTATTTCTCTATACCTCTCACCCAAATCCTCAACCACAAAATAACCAAACAAATCCTAAAGAGGATTCCAACATTCCCTTCCTCTTTGACCATCTTACACATCCTATTAACCCTCCAACAAATCCTCATACTCCCAACCAACACATTCCTACTGAAATTGACAATCCTCCTAATGGTCATGCTGCCACTAATCCTCCCAATAATACTGAAACTGACACTGTTGATAATAATACTGATAATGATGTTGATAATAATGCTGATCATCCCTATAATAATGATGACATTGACACATATGATGATACTAGTGACACTCTAAGAAAATCAACTCGTATCAAATCTGCTCCTACTTACTTAGAAGATTTTATATGCATTAACTCTTCTATTCCTTATGATATATCAAAATACATTTCATACAAACACTTATCACCTGCATATCACTCTTTCATTTCAAATATAACTACTACTTGTGATCCTACATCATATAAACAAGCACACACTGATCCAAACTGGATCAAAGCTATGCAAAATGAAATACAGACCTTAATTGATAATAAAACATGGTCTGTTACTACACTTCCTCCTGGCAAGAAAGCCATTGGATGTAAATGGGTTTACAAAACCAAATTTAACTTAGATGGAACCATTGAAAGACACAAGGCCATATTGGTTGCCCAAGGATTTAAGCAAATACAAGGTATAGATTTCTTCTCTACTTTTTCTCATGTTGCTAAGCTCACATCTGTCAGGTTAATCTTTACCCTATCTTCATCTTTGAATCTACATTTACATCAATTAGATGTTCACAATGCTTTTTTACATGGAGATTTGGATGAAGATGTTTACATGACAGTACCTAAAGGCATGACAACTACTCATCCAAATCAAGTTTGTAAATTACATAAATCTATCTATGGATTAAAACAATCCAGCAGACAATGGTTTGACAAACTTTCTACAGTTCTTATCAAACATAATTTCAAACAATGCTCTTCAGACCATTCCTTATTTATTCATAAAACTACTGATTTTTTTACTTGTATTCTAATTTATGTCGATGATCTTCTCCTTGCAGGAAACAACTTGCAGGACATAGAAAACATCAAGACTGTTTTGAATCAACACTTCCATATAAAAGATCTTGGCACGCCGAAGTCCTTCCTTGGCCTTGAAATAGCCAGAAATGCCTCTGGAATCAACATCTTCCATCGCAAATATACTATTGATCTTTTGCACAAGACTAGTTTACTGGCCTGCAAACTAACATCCACCCCTATGGCACGTAACACACGCATTCAATCCACTGATGACACTATACTGCAAGATCCAACAAAGTTCCGAAGACTCATAGGCCAACTCATATACTTGCTCAACACAAGGCCAGACATTTCCTACGTCGTGCAATAACTCAGTCAACACATGAATCAGCCAACAATAACACATTACAATGTTGCTCTCCGTATCCTTCGTTACCTGAAAACTTCCCCAGCACAAGGCATTTACTTTCCCAGCAAATCTCCTCTTCAACTCAAGGCTTTTTCTGATTCTGACAGGGCAACATGTCCAGAAATAAGGAAATCCATAACAGGTTTTTGCATTTACCTTGGTGACTCCCTCATATCCTGGAAATTGAAGAAGCAAGCTATTGTTTCCAGAAGCTCAACAGAAGCTGAATATCGCTCCATGGCCTCTACAATTTGTGAACTGCAATGGCTCACCAACATCCTCACCGAACTTCAAATATCATTCAAACAACATGCCCTCCTCTATTGTGACAATGCTTCCGCTAGACACATTGCAAATAACTCATCATTTCATGAAAGAACAAAACATATCGACCTTGATTTCCATATCATTCGTGAGAAACTGCAACAATAACTCTTTCACCTTCTACCCATCTCTTCTTCCCAACAACTAGCCGACATCTTTACAAAACCGTTAGACGCAACACCTTTCCGCTCCAACATGTCTAAGCTTGGCATACATCCATTTACCCCTAAACTTATGGGGGGTATTAGAAGAGCATACAGTTAATGGGCTCTATGTAGTTTTCTTTTTTATTTGGGCCTTTATCTCTCTCTGCTTAGTGTTCGCGTTAAAAAGTGATGTGCGAGGGAATCGAATCTGAATTCGGATTCTCTAGCTCGAAACGATTTACTCTTTTGATTTGTTTATAAAGATGCCGCGAGCATCAAGCTTTATTATTTCCAACACAAGAAAAATGATTATGAAAAAGGGGAAAGTTGCAATACCCTCAATTGATATGATATGCATTACGACTAGCGTAAACTAGACGTAACGCATTGGGGAGATTCCAGGTAAGGGGGTTTGTTATATAAAGGGAATAGATGGAGCACCCTAAATATATATAGTTATCTATAGCTTTATATATGAATATGTTTGATATGTTTGTGTGTTTTAAATTGCTATTTCTATGATTGGGAAAGTTTCTCCTTTGGATTTTAAAGAATGACAGATTATGTGGGATCCTAGGTTTTGTTATTATTGTGCTCGCAAAGATCATTGGGATCTTCTGCATACATATCCCTTAATGGGAATTAGAGCATTTGTAGCTCGGATCTAAAAGGATCTATGGTTTGTTTGGTTTGAGGGAGAAAGAAATTTGATCGCCAAGGATGAGACCTTGTGCCTACGTATTCTCAAAAGGATGTTGAGAAAGTCAGAGCAATCGTAGTTCCCACTTATGCTAGTGGAAGCAACGGAAGTTATTAAGAGACAAAGACAAATGTCATCTTAATGAAAAATGTATCTAATCTATTTCATCACATACATTTTGAAAGGTTGATTGATTGAAATCTTTCATCGTAAGTTATAGGTGTTTTGCTTGAGTGTACAAGCGTTACCACTTACGAGTTTTAGAAAGATGTTTGAAAAAGATGATTGAATCTTTTAATCATAAGCATTGCGTGTTTTGCTTGAGTGTACAAGCGTTACCACTTACGATTAAGAGATGTTTTTGTTTGAAAAGAGTTTGAAAAGTATTTGATTGTATGTGATGTGATAGATGAGATACTTCTTCCATAAAGATGATAGATGTCTAAATCTTGAGGAGAAATTGATTGGATCAGGGAATGCTTTTAAGAAGCCCATGGGTCCTTGTATTGTAAGCCCAAGAGGAGGCATTCCGAGGGTCATCGAGGGTCCTTGTATGAAGCTCAAGAGGAAGCTATAGGGTATGGCTGGCTTTTGGCTTTAAAAGGGATTTCACCGGGAAACCATCCTTTTAGGATTAAGAGCAATTTCACCGAGAAATTATACTCTCTGGGTTCTATCCTAGCGCGGGTGATTCTTTGTATTGGAAGCCCAATAGGAGGCTGTTAAGAGACTTCCTGGTCTCTTTCTTGTACGATGCCCAAGAGAAAGCTAAACTCAACGAGGAGTTCTTTTGAACGAAGCCCAAGAGGAGGCTGACTCAGCAGGGGAGTGTTGTTGTTTTATATGAAGCCTAAGCGGAGGCTAAACTCAGATGAATGAGTTTTCTTATATGAAGCCTAAGAGGAGGCTGAACTCAGATGAAATGAGTTATCTTGAACAAAGCCCAAGAGGAGGCTAACTCTATGGGGAACCTACTAGTTAGACTAGTTATTATGTTATAACTAGACAGTTGTATAAACAAACGTATGGAGTTTATTCACAGGAGTTTATGAAGGAAATATAAACAATTGCGTGTAAAATTTGTTTACAAGAGTTTATGAAGGAAATATAAACAATGTGTGTGTAAAACGAACGTTTAAAACGAGCGTAACTTGATTATTTACAAGTTTGAATTGTGTACAAGGAAAATATGTACACGACAGTATTTATGTACAAGGAGGTGTGGATGTACATAGGAGGTTGGGACTTACACCGTAAGGAGGCCCATTGGTTTAAAAGCGTTTCACGGAATAATGCTCCTTTTAATACCAATGGTATTGATCATATATACAAGCGAAATGAAAACAAGCGGACGAAGTTTATGCATGCTTGAGTATTTACAAAGATGTTTGTATTATGTACAAGTAAAATAGATGTGTACATAAAAGAATTGGATATGTACAAGGAAATAATTATGTACATAAAAGAATTTTTGGGACTTACACCGTGAGGGAGCCCCATGATCGGTTAAGAAATTCGAGAGAAAACGAATTTGGTTTTATCGTCAAATCGGATCGATCATGGAAAAAAAATGTAAGTTTAATGAAAAGTTTTAAAAAAAGATCTTGAAAGTGTTTTTGAAAGATTAAGTTTACTTACAATAAGTTTGAGAAAAAAATCGGGCTTTGAAAGTTTGAAAAAAATCACCTTTGAAAGTGCTTTGAAAGGTACTCAAAAGTATCGTTTTCGGCTCGATAAAAATATAATCAGATGAAAGTATTTTTGAATTTTTTTGACACTATCATAAAATAGATATGTTAATTGACATGTGTACAAAAAATCACCTCAAAATGAGGAGTTTTGATTGGGTTTTGAAAGAGTTAAAGTTTGAAAAAAATATGAAGAGAAAAATGAAAAATTAGGCAAAAATGGTCCCAAGGCTACTCGAACCCGGGACCATGTGGCAAGGGAATGACTTAAGAGTGAGCTGGCAACCGCTGGGGCGGAAATACATCCGTGTATTGAGTTCAAACCATGTTATAATATTCTAAACCAAATGTTTGAATTTGAAAAAAAACGCGCACAAGCTTTTTCTTCTTCCCCGATCCTTCAATCAGCCATGGATTACTTGTTTCTTAATGAAATTGCTCGATGTAAACATCAAACTTGATCGAAATTTAACCAGGAACATGATGATGTGGTTTAATTTCATTTATTTTTAACTTAACATGATTAAATTCCTAGAAAACACGAAGAACCCTAATTCTTTAAAATCAAATTGAAATCTTGTGTGATCATGGAATTATGCAATTGATTGAGGGTTAATGATCAGTGATGGTGCAGAAACAAAATGGCCAAGAGCTTTTTGAACTGGAAGCAAGAAATCAAGGAATTCGAAGTTGAGTTACATACCTGTTGAAGCTGAGATCGGAATCTTCAATGGAGTGTTTCCAGAATTGTTTTGATGATTCCTATAGCACCAGTGAACTTCAAGGATCGTGTGAGGATGGTCTGCTCACTCTGAATTTGCCTGAATCATTCCAACCAAGTCCACCTGCACATGCTTCAAAGTGAAACTTGAATTTGATGTTAGTGGTGTTACAGGTTAAGGTTAATGGTCTGCATTATCCATATGGAGTATGTTGATGATGTTTGAATGAAAAAATCACAACTTGCTCGAGCCAAAGATCAAATTCGAAGGTTAAGGCAGTTTTGGCAAGTTTAGAAACATGAAATGCAATTCTGGCTTTTAGTGTTTCTTGTGTTGATTTTAAGTTACAAACCAATTACATATGATGTTTATGACATGTTAGACACCAAATCTCTCATGTTTTTTCACAAGTTTTGAAAAATGCAAGATTTCTCAAATTGAACTATGTTACTTGAATTTTAAGGAAGAAATGAGAAAGCTTGTTTTGGCATAACTTTGGTGTAGTTTCAAATGGCCAACATGACCTCTATTTATAGGTCAAAATTTCTGAATAGCAAGCAAAGAAGATAGGCTTTGGTTTGGACAACTTGCCTTAGAGGGCAAGAAAGTCATTTTTGCAATAAATGCAAAAGGAAGCTTCCTTTTAACCATGGTTAAATTTAAATTGATCTTATCTCATCATAATTACGTTCAACTGATTTTTATCAGCTCTAGCCTATCTCCAATTAGTGACAAGGCTTCTAGAAAGAGATTTAGCAAAAAATGACTTGTAATTTTGAAAGTTTTACTTGAAAATCAAGTATTTTGGAGCTCTATGTTTCAAAATCAAAAGTATAGCTAGGCACCATGGATTTGCAAGTTCTTGGACATTTTGGAAAGCTTGTTTCAAGAGCTACAACTTTCAGGTTTTGATTTTTTTTCTAATTCCAAATAGAACTATGTGAAAAAATGCCATGAAGTTTGGAAAAAGTGTGAAATTTTAACACTTGAAAAAATTTCAAAGTGTTGAAAATTTTGACTTTTTGTTTTATTTTCCAAATTTCTTGATTTTTTTATGATCATGATGGATCATTTGAAGTATTTTGATGATGGAAAAATTTTTATCTTGAAAAAGTTGACCAAAAGTCAAAGTTTGACTTTTCAGTGCAGATGAAATTTCATCAGATGATCCAGAAATTAACTAATGAATTTTGTGAACTTCTGTGATGTTTTGAATCCAGAAATTAGGTCAACATGTTGTATTGAAGATATAAAGATCAATCTCCAGACAAAAAAGTCATTCATTGATCAGAAGATCAGTGATTGCTTATCCTCGATGAAAACCCTAATTGGTCGATCCTTGATAGATCAGGAGGAAAAAAATGGATATCTGAAGATCAGAGGTTGATGATTTGATTAACATGGATCAATTGAGGTGAGTGAAACTCAAACCCTAATTGATTACCTTTGAATCAGATGAAAATTTAATGAAACCCTAATTTTGACCTGTAGAAGCTATACCCGATTAATTCTGTTCTGAACTGTTAGTGATGCAATGATGCAGATGTAAGGTGGTATATTAGGTCAAAATTTGGGGTATGACAGATGCCCCTATTTAAGTTTCTTTAACCTGAGGTATGAAGATGAATATCTTCGTCTCGATAGGTGTGAAGAGACTTAAATATCAGAATACGCAAATTTTGGACCTAGGATACCAAAAGATGCAAGTGATGCAAAATGATTGCAAAAGGATTCACCCAGAAGATATCAAAGATTGATATGATGGGGAAGAGTTTGTGAGGATGACTCCATCTGTCTAAGAAAAGAGAATCCTGTTTGTTGGGAAACAAGCAATATGTTTCACTGGGAAAATAGATTCACAATGTATGTGAATATCTTTTTCGCTTTGGGAAACGAGAAAATTACCTTCTGTCAGCCTTGTGACAATGTTTAAGGTAAATGAAGATGATATTACCAATTATCAGCCTTATGATAGTTTATGGTAACGAGTTCTGAAGATATTACCAATTATCAGCGAAGTGATAACTATAACAAGGTAATTCTTGAGAAACTTACTGAGTATTCAGCCTGGTGAATAACAGTCAATGATGGAAACAGATCTCAAATGAGTTTCTATTTTCTCAGTTACAATCTTGCCGGGGATCTCTCTTTTGAGAAGATGCGGACATTTTTTGATTGACAAGACACAGGTTTTCTTTTAGACAGAAAGACAACTGTGGAAATTTCTTGAACTTTCATGATTTGAACTTGTTGAGAAGAAACAATCATTTATGACAATTTTCAAAATGAAAAGGAAATAATCCGCTCAGAAGATGAGGCTATTGCTTATTTTTGCAGGTAGATTTTTTTGTGAAACCTAATCCTGAATTGATTAGAGACAAGGTTCTATCCAGGAATGAACTGGAAAGAAAAGGTCAATCAAAACTTTTGTTCCCAATGAGGAATGATCTCAGCTGGGGAATAGGAGAGAAAAAATGTATTTTTCCTCTTGGGGATAATCCACTGGAGAGATGACATACCCATATGAGTACATGTAACCTAAACCAGTGATATAGAAGCAAACATTTGAGAAATGCAAAAAATGCGTTAATGATGTTATTACGTATGAATGATGAATGTTATGAATGTCATATGCATGCTGACGATACTTGACAAAGACAACAAAAAAGGTATTTGGGAAAAGGACTACGTCACAGTTCAAACAAATACTCAGCAAAATCTGCAGCAAGGGTGTAGACGTTACTGATGATGAATCTGAATTGCATGCTTTAAACTTTCCGAAAAAAGGCATTTCATTGGCAACTTTGTTGGGAATTCTTTTTGAATAAGAATGCCGTCTTTTGATGATCTCTGCTGAGGAGAAGAAGATTTCTGTAGTAGTTGTTCTATCTTTCTGAGATCGAAACACTCATGGAGAAAACTGTTGAAGTCCTTTCTGTGTTCATGGTTCAAAGGAAAATTCGGTTTTATTTCAAAATTTAAAGTAAAAATTCATTTAAAACCTTTTAGTTTCAAAAGTGATTTCACAATAAAAGCGTTATTTTGTAAAACTGAATAAAGTAAGAATTGCAAACAAATAGGCACAAAGCTCAAATTTTATTGATAGAATG
Organism: Vicia sativa; assembly: GCA_021764765.1. Classification (NCBI taxonomy): domain Eukaryota; kingdom Viridiplantae; phylum Streptophyta; class Magnoliopsida; order Fabales; family Fabaceae; genus Vicia; species Vicia sativa. Next base: position 232,103,999 of record CM038792.1, read on the forward strand.
GTAATCATCCAAAGGTGTGATTCTGTGATACAGTGAACTGACTTTGTAGGATTTTTGTATCCAAATGTGCGGATAGCAAGAGTCGCCACCGACTTTTATTTTTATCCAATTAAGGGAAGGTAAAAGTAACAGAAAAAGACCTTCGTTAGATTCTGAGTTCGGGAGAATGGTTATGAAAAGGGAAGGTATTAGCACCCCTTTCCATCCGCAGTTTATTCTACGGGCTCTTAGTTGCTCTTAGATAACTTTTTAATATTGCTTTCTGTGTGTTTGACAAAAATATTTTGAAAGAGGCATTTCACTTTGACTTTGTAATGACTCATGTAGGAGTGTATACAAAGTGTTCGGAAATGTTTCGTTTTGAAAAGAATTTGAACTTTGAAAAAAGTGTGTGTGGTGTGAAAAGTATTTGGTTTAGAGCAAGCAACTAAAAGACTTATTACCCACTCGTGGTCGTTGTATTCTACGCTCCTTTAGAATAGTGCTAGCCATACCATTAGTTAGTAGGTAGCTCCATTCGTTGGATGTAAGCGGACATTCGAAGGGACATCGGATGGTCATTGAAGGCAACTTGTAGGAAGTATCCTAGCACATTCGAAGGACTATCATCATTTTCGAGGCGACAATCGAGGTCAAGATCATGTATTCGGAGGCGACATCGTGGGTCTTATGATCTTTGTATTCGAAGGGACTATGATGATTTGTTTGGAAGGCAACGGTGCTAGAATACCTCTACGTTCGAGGGACATGACCATTTTTGAATTCGCAAAGGCAACGAGAGAGAATTACCCTAAGGGGTGCGTGTGTGAAGAAGTGTGTTGAATTCAGAATATGTTATCTTGAAGATTAGTGGGCTATGTTCATTGTTATCTTGCCATACACGCCTAATTACTAACAATTTATAGGGTGCGGAAAGTAAAATGCGGAATGTAAAAGCGGAAATGTAAAAGTGCGGAAAGATAAACCTACGCTATTACATGGCTTTGGGGCAGATACATAATTTGAAATGCGGAAAATAAAATCCTAATTAAAACTATTACAACCCATATGCAATTACATTATTGAAAAATAAAATAAAAACGGAAAAATCGTCTGAATCGGATTAACCTGTGAAACAAACGAGAAATCGAAAAATATGATGGAATCGAAATAAGAGAAAATGTTAGAAAAAATGCCAATTTTAATATGAGAAAATTAATATATGCTGGAAATAAGATAAATAAGCTAAAATAATTTTTTGGGATTTTTTGGAAAAGATTTAATAATTAAAATGCAATTAAAAGTGAATTAAATGCAAAAATGTAAATAAAAATAAATATGCATGCAAAAATATATTTTTTTATTTTATAAATTAAATAAAGATTTTTAGAATATAAATGCAAAAAGAAAATATTTTTTTGGTAATTTTTTAATGCATAAATAAAATGTGAAAAGAAATTAAAAATATGAATAGAAATATTAAAAATAATGAAAATATGAAAATAATTGAGTTTGTGAAAAAAGAAACCAAAGTTGGCCTGGCATGGTTCGAACTCGCGTCCTGGCTTTCAAACCTTGAGATCCTTCACTCTGACCAACTGAGCCACGTTGCGTTTGTGTTTTGAAACAGAACGAATGGAAAATAACACGCGTCGCTTTCCCATTGCCACGATCTCGCGCCATCCAGTCATCTTCTTCGTTTTGAATTTTCAAAATTCTGCGTCGGCCATGGCTCGACGCTAAGTCCCTGGCAAATGTCAAAAATGCAACATAATATAAATAAAATCCAAGGCCATGGTTCGATTCAGGACATCGTTACGAATTCAATGGCATAGGTCTTATTGTCCAATTTTTCCTGTTTGAGGAAACCCTAATTCGAAACCAGAAAACCTAACTATGGCATAATACGATTCCGGCCATGGAAACTCAATTGGCTTGCCCAGAAAGCTTGCAAGCTTGATTCTAAACACAAACAAACAATCAAAACAAGTTAATAATGCATGAATATGAGAAATCGAATTGAAAATTCAAGAACAAACCAAACACGTGCTTGATTCTTGATATTTTTGGCAAAGTAAAGGTCGATTCGCCGGAGGTATCAAGGAACTGTTGGACACCTCAAAACGATTGAGAATGGTGGAAGTAGGATTCCACTTGCTTCAAGAACACAATTTTTTGAATTAGGTTAGGGTTTCTAAAGGCAATTTTTCGTCCTCTTGCAATTGATATGCATCAAGTATATATCTTTGGATGGATTTGGCATTGTTTTGGAAAGATTTGATCAATAATCAATGGAAATCAATTTTGATTTTTCATGAAATCAAATTTTCAAACTTTGGTCCAATTTCAATCTAATCTTCCCATATTTGATCCAATTTCAAATTGCTGGCATTTATGGGTTAATTGGATCACAAGCAAGCAATAAAATCAATCTTTCAATTAATTTGGATTTTATACTTTATTTTTCAAATTAATTTGTATTTAAATGAATAAATTCCAAATTAAATAGGAAAATAAAATAGAAAATCGTGGCATTGGGCTTGGACATTCCTAATGGCATGAGGAATAAGTTTGGATGAAGAAAAAGTAGGCCCATTTGCAAAAGATTTGATTTTTTGAAGTATCTCTCTTTGTGCATTCTTTCAAAATTGCCCAACTTGTGAATGGTGTATCTTGCTCAATTTTCCACATTTTTGAGTGTTCTTGGACTTTTTGGAAAGCTCTAAGAGTCCTCTAAACAATGTCTTTGGTCTCATCTCAATTGGAGTTACCATGCTCAATATAGCTTCAAAACAAAAAGTTGACTTTTTGTTGACTTTGAAAATGACCTGTAATGTTTTGAGCTATACCTCTCAAATGAAGCATTTTTTGGACATTCTTGTGAGACATGAAGTTGTAGAGAATTGAATTTCCTTCAAAACAAGAGGTGATGGAAAAATTTCTGAGAAAGTATGAGAAAGTTATGATCAGTCAAAGTTCAGTTGACTTTTCACCTAGAAACCCTAATTTAGAAAGTTTGACTTTTGAGCAAATCTTGAGTTTTCTTGATGAATCATGATCAACCCTTGATCAAATGATGAATGTAACTTCAAAATGAGGATGTTGACCAAAAATTATGAAGTTTGACTGTATGTTGACCACAGTTGACTTTTTGTCCAATACACCCGATTTTCAACCATCTGAGCAATTGCCTGAGGAAACTTGACTTGTGAGGCTTGAAACTTGACATGGAGAATCTTTGAAGCGTATGAGGAGGCATGAAGACCATTGGAGATGTTGGAAATCCATCTTGACTTGAGAGATACCAAACCCTAGTTTGGGTTGATTGTCTAGGAGAGTTTGTCGATCAACTCTTGAGGAATCCTTGAGTATGGATGTATGAAATCTCTTGAGTAGATGGAGGGCAAATTTTGGGTATGACTGCCCTGCTCAATCTTCTTGTACTGGAGGGTTAGATTGACACGCTTGTCTTTCGTGACACGGAGGTAGAAGATGATTGAACACCGAGTACACAAAATTTGCACTCGCTATTGGCGATGACGGGGAATGGGCTTCTGAGGCCATTTGGAGAAGTTGGAGACTTATTGGGAATGAGTCACGCTAGACTCGAGGTTGTTAATAGGAGAGGAGATGGGCTTAAGATGCCATCTGGAAGGTCGATCTTGGGGAGTGAGTCGTATGTTAGACTCAGAGATGTTCTGGAGCGGAGAGAGATGGGCTTAAGATGCCATCCGGGAGTCGACGTTAGACTTCGTGTTCACTTTGAATGAGGTTATTGGTGCATATTGATTTTAACCATATATGCGCATTCGAAAGTGAAGAAATGTTGACAAGTAGTCGGAGATGGGCTTAAGATGCCATCCAAGGCAACCGAGTCGACGCTAGACTCGTAGTTCTTTATTGATAATAAGGATCGAATAAATCTTCGTGCGATTATTCGAGGGAGATTGTAGTTGGCAAAATGTGGATAGCTTCCTGTTGTGCATCGGTGTTGATCCATTGCTGTTATCGGAGGATAACCAGGCGGTCTTCGGATAGTTTTCCGTCGGTTCGGGCTTAGTCTGGACCCGATCGTGGAGGACAAGGCGGTCTTTGAGATAGTTTTCCGTCGATTCGGGCTTAATCTGGACCTGTTTGCATCGGTGGTATTACTTTTGGAGAAAACAAGAGGAACTTTGATGAATATTGGTTAGTTTTATGCAAAGTATGATGCATGACGATGTATATGAATGACATATGCATAAATTATGACTTTATGAGTAATGTATGAATGTTGATGTTGTGATATTTCAAAACATATCCATCTTGAAAAGATGTGGATATTACTGTTTGAGGATTTCGACTCCTGGGGAATTGAGTGGGTGGAAGTCCACCTTTTGAAGGAGAAAGATACCTGGATTCCTCCGATGCACTATCCGACCAAGTCTTGGGCCTAAATCTTTGCTGAGGAAGGTAGAGATTGAGAAGCTCGTTGTTGGAGATCTCTAGGAGGAGGAGATCAGGTCCGTTGATTCATTCGGAGAGAGATTCTTTGGGGAAGGGGAGGATTGAAAATGTCATGCAGAGATGAATATGGCGGGGATGAGGTGTTCTTTGCTTGGAGTAATATACTCCATTGGAAGGCGTGTTGTGGTGACACCTTTGTGGGGAAGCTGTATTGGTGACTTTAAATCGTCATCTCAATTCACGGAACCACAGTAAGTACTTTTGTATGTTCACTTTTCGTATGTTTGCAAAGAGATTTTTATTGTCGAGTGCGTATAATCATTCAAAGCAAACGTTGGACTTATTATGCGACAACAACAAAATTGTAAAGAGAAAGAATTTGCGTTTATTTGAAATGTGGCGTATGGCCAAGTAGTTTGTACACAAGAAAGGTAAAAGCTATGAAACAATCTCGTTAAGTTCCAACTATGCTAGTACTCATATATTTCAACTATCTCATCTCCTTATCATAGAAAGTGAGTAGGCGATCTTCGCCATTTGAATCTTGAATCTTGATAGTAGTGCAGGCGGTGATCTGGAAGAGACATAGTCGCGCTTAAATCCCTAACTTTTGCCTAGACCGCCCTTCGGGTTTTATCTGGGATACCCTTTTGCCCAAGCCGCCTTTTCGGGTTTTCGACTTGCGGGTGTACATGTTTTGTATATATCCTTAACTTTTGCCGAACCTTTTGGTTCGCCAGATGCCCTTATTTTGCCTAGGCGATCGACCTAGCGGGTCTCTTTTATGCGTAGTATTTTTGACTATGTATGCGTTCACAGGGTGTGGAAAGTCTTCGCCATCCATGGTGCTAAGTATCATAGCTTCGCCATCCATTTGCCCCTGGGATCACCTTGTGGAAGAATGATGCGCTTGACTACTAGATCACCAACTTGATAGACTCGGTGCTTGACCTTCTTGTTAAATGCTCTGATCATTCGTTTCTGATAAATCTGTCCATGACAGATGGACGCGAGTCGTTTCTCATCGATCAAGTTAATCTGGTCAAGGCGAGTCTGGACCCAATCATCTTCGTCTAACTCTGCGTCTTGGAGGACTCTGGTTGAGGGTATCTGAACCTCGATAGGTAAGACGGCTTCCATACCGTATACAAGAGAGAAGGGGTTGCCCTGTTGTTCGTCTTTGGTCGATAACCATGAAGAGCAAATGGTAACATCTCATGCCAATCTTTGTAAGTCACTGTCATCTTTTGTATGATCTTCTTAATGTTCTTGTTGGCGGCTTCCACTGTGTAACGAAAGTAGTCTTCTCCATGTCTTCGGGAGCCATTTTGATCTGATTGTAACCGGAGAAACCATCCATGAAGGAGAAACCTTATCTGAGCGGTGTTGTCAACCGAACATCAATATGAGGAAGAAATCATCTTTCGGACTTGCTTTGTTCGGATCTGTAATCCACACACATTCGTACCTTGCCATCCTTCTTGGGCACGGGCACCACATTTGCAACCCAGGATAGGAGGTGACTTAAGAAACCGCATTAATGTTTCATAACTTCGGCTTTGATTTTCTCGACATCTCGGCGCACGACAGACCTTCATTTCACCGAGAAAACCTTCTTTTGTCGGCAATCGGTGTACCACGATATCAATGTCTAACCAGCATGTCTTCGTATGACCAAGCAAAACCTCAATATAGTCTCGTAGCATCTGAACCAACCTTTCTTTAACATTCTCAAGACCCGCTCCTATCTTGACCTCTTTTCATCTTCGTCGGTACCCAAATTCACAACCTCAACTTGCTCTTCGTGTGGTCAGATAACTTCGCTCTTCTTGTTGTGCGTCGCAAAGTTCTCCTGCACTTCACAATCTTCCTCACTTTCGTCTTGCTTGGTAGATCGGATTATCGAAGTCATATTTAGCACTAGCATAGCTTATTAACGAGATTCGGAGTGATTCGCGTGTATCACGTGGGTGTGTGTAAGAAACACATAGCTTTTGAAGGTGATAAAGTAAAAGAAAGAAAACACAATTAAATGCAAAAGTCTAACGATTTATTGAATGAAAATACGCACGACAGATAATAACCCTCAAACGAGCCATGATGCCCCGGCAAGGCACTAGGCTTTCAAAGTTTATTGTTCAAAACATAAAGAAATACGAAAAGCAAAACAAAACAAGAGCAATTACTCCTGGCTAAAGGAGATTGGTATGACGTCTTCGGTCTTCCAATTGCTGAGCCCATGATCTAGAGTTGGGAAGATCCACTTGCTGATGTCGAAGCCGTTGTCGTTGTCTTCTATAGCATGGATTCCACTCTGGCTGATCGGAAAGGAAGTCGGTCGGCACGTTCGCGGCGTATCATCTTCTGACCCTTGATGGTGAAGCCTAAACCAGTCTTGTCGGATTTGAAGGGAAGATCAGGGAGCTGACCCCAAATAGTACTTCCTCCTTGTTCAACAGTAGCTTGAGCATCTTTCAGCGAGGCCATCCTAGGCGGAGCTTGTGTAACCTCAGGAGCGATAGGAGAGTCAACAGGCATGACTCTGGGTATTGTTTCAAAAGCTTGACAGGGAGTCTCGAAGAATTCACCCTTCATCTCAAGGTATCGGAATGACTAGAGATGACTGACCATATACTCTTCTTCACCACACACTGTAACAACCTTCCCTTTCACCGGGTACTTCAACTTCTGATGTAAGGTAGAGGTACCGCCCATGTATCCAAGGCGTCCAAGTAAGCAAGAATAAGTGGACGGATGTCCATGACAAAGAAAGTAGAATCAAAAGTCCGGGAACCGACTTTAACATGAGTGAGCTCTCAAGTCTTGTTCGCTTAGAACCATCAAAAGCTCTCACAATAATGTCAGGTCTCGAACCAACCCTTCGACATCAAGCCGATCAAAAGCGGTCTTGGAAGGATATTCGAGTAACCGATATCAACCAAAACATGAGATAATGTAATGCCCTTGCATTCAACAGATGTGCAAGGCTTTGTTATGTTTCTTTCCTGAGAGTCAAATCGACATCGAGAAGCCTAGGCCGTTGTTGGCGGCCGGGCTAGCAATACAAACTTCGCTGGTCGGTGGTAGTGTCTTGCGGCACATGAGCATTCTTGAAACTTCACCAAGGCATTAGCATGAGCCTCGAGCACAAGAGCAAAGCGAGCATGGAAATCTTGGACGAGTCTGTCTAACTGCTTCCACAACATTGTAGTCACTCTTCTTGATAATCTTGAATTTCCTCCATTTCTGTTTGGAGGTGTCTTTAGCAACTTCCTTTGGTATACGGTTGAAAGGGATGAGTCAGGTTCTTTCCCTCTAGTGGGATATTGATTGAGTAGTGGAATGCGAGCTGGAGTCGCAGTGTCTTTTGGAGAGATCTCGGAGAGAATACCCTTCCGGTTCGGTCACCCTTGGATCCGGTGATGTTGTCAATGTCGGGAATAGAAACTTCAGATAAGATCTTCAATGGTCGAGGGTCTTGCTTGATGCCATGATAGTAAACATCACTCCATAGTTCCAAGGGATAGCTTTGTCGAGGAATATGGAACCGGTGGGAGAAGTGATGATGAGAGGTGCCACCCTAGGCACGAATCGCAGAGGAAATCCTTATTGTGTTAACATCAAGATAGTCTTACGGGAAATCGTCACCCCATCCGGTTGCCTTAACATCTTCAATAGGAATCTTGTAACTATCGCGTGTACTTCACCATGTAATCATACTTTCCACTTGGCTGCCCCAAGGTATCCCACATAGTACAGTTTCGTTCGCATTGCCAATCTTCAACTTAGACATTTCTTCACACCTTACGCACGGTGGTTTCGAAATAGTATCTCACGGTTGTCCATCATGCCGAACACGTCTTCTCAACCAAGCACAACCATCGTGCGGATGGGCACCAACGACAATTCTCGGGCATCACGGTTGACACGACTTGCAACAAATTCTTCTTAATCATCGAGGAATGGTCAAGTCATCTATGTTGAAAACATAAGTATCGCCACCAACATTGGAACTCTTGTCATGGTTAGGCATAGGCGCATTGATCACATTGAGTCTCAGCGGAGGATCAAACTCAATCGCTTAGCTTCAATCATATCTTGAATCTTGTTCTTCGAGCCCAACAATTGTCGATGTCATGCCCGGCATTGGAATGGTAAGCACACTTAGCATTAGGATTGTACTTTGGAGGAAGTGTTGACATTCCGAGGAGGATCCCTTTATCACTCTGCGTCAACATGTGTTGCAAGGCTTGCGACAAAGGCATGTTGATCTTCGTAAACTGCCTTCGTGGCGCGTTACGGCTACGCGTTGTCTCACCGAGGTTGTCTTGATGTAGGATTGGAGATCACAACCGCCCCACGTTGAGCGGTCGGTCTTGGCTCGGCTTTTCGACCATACGATTAGCTTCTTTCTTAGCACCAAAAGATCTCTTGCAAATTTGAAGATGACTCTCTCAATCTTCCCACTCTTGATACCACAATCGCTCGCTTTGTCAATATCATCGGTGAATCCGGATGAAGAATTTCCATCGATGATTGAAGAACGGGCATGTCAATGTTCCCATGAACATATCAACCAACTCCCTATTGGACAAGGGTGGTTGAACTCACCGCTAGATCTCTCCATTTAGAGCATACTCTTTGAACTTCTCATCACGTCCCATAGACATGCTTTGTAGTTGCATGCGAGTGGGTGTCAATTCACATTGTACTCATCTTCTGAAAGCATCCGCTAAGTCACTCCAAGTACGGATACGGTCATTCTCTGGCGATAATACCACTCCAACCGGGTTAGGACAAACTCTCTTGAAATAGTGCATCCACAACTTTCATCATCGGTGGGATTGATCTTACGGACATAGGACTTCAAATGCGCTTTGGGCAAGACATGCCATCATACTTGGCAAAAGTTGGAACTTTGAACTTGGAGGAATCACAACACCGGGAACAAGACTCGGATCATCAAAGTTCAGCCGGACATTTCGGGTTTTCCACATTGAGACGGTCTTCAAGTTGTTTGTACTTGTCATCTTCATCAGTGTTGGCTATAATCGAGTGGTCCTCTCCTCCTTTCTTTGGCTCACGCCGATCGCCTTCATCACCCTTGGTACTCCCTCGGTATGGACACTTCCTTGAGAGCTCGATCCGATGACCACTTTTGGACCCCTTTGAAACGTCTACCCATGTCGAGGAGACCAACAACCTTCTTCTTTCTTGATGAGCTTCTTCAAATCTTCTTGGCCTTGGACCAAGTGGTAAACATCTGCTGGCCCGCATTACGAGCACGGAGATCTTTGACTGCTCAAGAGCCATTTCGCTAAAATAAATAGCGAGCAAATGAGAAAACCAATCTCAATGTACCGTGATGCAATGTTATGCTATGCTATGCGATGTTTATGCGAATGCAATGCAATGTTTTCAAGGACCTAAGAGATTTAAATTTGTTAAACAAGCAATGAGCAAACGTTTATTAGTACTTCTTTTATTATTCTTTTTCTTTTTAAGTACAAGAGATAGTTCAAACAATAAAAGAAAACATAAACATCCTAAAGCTCTAAGTCTCCCATGGCGCTTCCTCTTGGTGCCGATGTAAGCGTTGATGTTTCGCTCCTCGTGAAGTAGCTTGGCAACTCTAGCACTTTCTTCTCGCTTGCATAGCAGAGCTTCAAAGGTATCCTTTCTCTTTAAGTGAATCCGGATCTCTTCAAGTCTTCAAAATCGTGAGGCATGTCGGGATGAGAACGGTATAGGTACGTCACCTATAGCAGGTTCCATAATTACTTGGTAAAACAGTGAATGGCATCATGAGGTTTTGAGCTCGAGCTCGCACCCATTTGAGGTAAGGTTCCCAAGGAATGGAATTCGGTGCCCCAAAGTCTTGGTATCGCCTTCTTTACCATGCCCCAAGCATGTATAAACCTTCGTTAATTCGAGATCGTGGTTGTAATCGAACACAACATCTTGAGAAGCATATCATGTGGACCATCTCTTGAGCAAAACCAAACCGACGTAAAGCTAGAGAGGGTTGTAAGTAATACCTCCCTTATACCAAGTAGTGGTACATTAGGGAATTCTCCACAACGCTCAATGAATGTGAAGTCTTTTTGAGAGAAAAGATTCCAACGGATATCTGAATGAGAGAGTGACATTAATCTTTGAGACCATCTCAACCTTTGTTCATTCTTCAAAGATGGAGGAAGGTGCGAAATAAACCACCTTGAAAGTAACGGACCAACACATGAGAGTTCCTTGTCGCTTAGTAGTACGGGTGTGGAGAGAATGTAGCATATCTCCAAGTAAAGTAGGCACTGGATTACGGGTAAGGAACAACTTGATGGCGTTGATATCGATGAACTGATCCGAGTTAGGAAATAGAACCAAGCCATAAATTAGCAAGGCCACAATGTTTTCAAATGCATGGAAACTCATAACTTTGAGGAATTCTCGGGCTTTCTTGATTAAGAACTTGGAATGTAAACCCTTAACTCCACTTCTAGTTTCCCAATTGGCTTCGATGTCTGAGCGCTTAAGATGTAAGGCTGATGCAATGTCTTCGTACTTAGGAACCTTTTCTAAACCGGTGAATGGCATTTGATCAAGAATAGGTATCCCAAGTAGCTTAGAGAACTCTTCTAAGGTAGGAACCAACTGATAATCTGGGAATGTAAAGCAATGGTGTTTCGGATCAAAGAACTGGAATAGGACATGCATCATATCTTCTTCAAAACCGGAGATAACCAAATCAAGTAGATAACCATGTCTTTTGATGAACGAGCATGGTGGGAATTTCAAACCAATTCTTTGAGTTGAGAAGGGATACCCATGAAGTTGATTCGGATAGTCTTTCTAGAAGCCATAATCCCTACAAAGCAGAGCAAAGATAAATCCTAGGTCCTTGAAATAGTTAGAAATGATATGCAATGCGAATGATGTCATGATGTCATGTTTAGCACACACAACAATTCACACAATGAGCCTAGGTTTAAGGCTTGCATGAGGTATAGGTGATTACCCACCAAAAGTTTGAGTTGGTTCATCTGTCCTATAATAGTAACGGGTTCTAGGAATCTCACATCACGATCTTTCTCGTAGGCGCTTATTTCAATCTGACGGCCAAGTGGTCGATCGAAAATGTCCCAAAAGTCGATCTCAATGAGCGTAGCATCGAGTATCAACCAACCTCGGTCTACACCAAAGCCGCCATCTCACTACCTTCTAATGGCCAAGATGGGTCAATTAAGATTCTAAAAGTTTAGTTAGAGCTTGATGACACCACGAAGCCAAATACTATCTTCAACTTGGGAATGAAGAGTATCGGGACAACCAAAGTGTCACGCTAACGTAGCCATCATGTTGACCGTAGTTATCGTCTGTGCGATGATCTAATGCTACTTACCTAAAAGGAAACCGGATCCGGTGTAGGATCCCCAACAATATAATACCCAAGCAACCCTTAAAGATAAAGCATACAAGTCAAACAAAAAGCATTAAAGGTTATCTAGAAATCCCTAAGGCAATTCTCTCTTTTAGGGTGTATCCCCAGCAGAGTCGCCAATTCTGTGATACGGTGAACTGACTTTGTAGGATTTTTGTATCCAAATGTGCGGATAGCAAGAGTCGCCACCGACTTTTATTTTTATCCAATTAAGGGAAGGTAAAAGTAAGAAAAGGACCTTCGTTAGATTCGAGTTCGGAGAATGGTTATGAAAAGGGAAGGTATTAGCACCTTTTCCATCCATGATTTATTCTACGGGCTCTTAGTTGCTCTTAGATAACTTTTTAATATTGCTTTCTGTGTGTTTGACAAAAATATTTTGAAAGAGGCATTTCACTTTGACTTTGTAATGACTCATGTAGGAGTGTATACAAAGTGTTCGGAAATGTTTCGTTTTGAAAAGAATTTGAACTTTGAAAAAAGTGTGTGTGGTGTGAAAAGTATTTGGTTTAGAGCAAGCAACTAAAAGACTTATTACCCACTCAGAATTGGTCGTTTTCGTACTTCTACGTTCCTTTAGAATAGTGCTAGCAATACCATTAGTTAGTAGGTAGCTCCATTCGTTGGATGTAAGCGGGACATTCGAAGGGACATCGGATGGTCATTGAAGGCAACTTGTAGGAAGTATCCTAGCACATTCGAAGGGACTATCATCATTTTTCGTAGGCGACAATCGAGGGTCAAGATCATGTATTCGGAGGCGACATCGTGGGTCTTATGATCTTTGTATTCGAAGGGACTATGATGATTTGTTTGGAAGGCAACGGTGCTAGAATACCTCTACGTTCGAGGGACATGACCATTTTTGAATTCGCAAAGGCAACGAGAGAGAATTACCCTAAGGGGTGCGTGTGTGAAGAAGTGTGTTGAATTCAGAATATGTTATCTTGAAGATTAGTGGGCTATGTTCATTGTTATCTTGCCATACACGCCTAATTACTAACAATTTATAGGTGCGGAAAGTAAAATGCGAATGTAAAAGCGGAAATGTAAAAGTGCGGAAAGATAAACCTACGCTATTACATGGCTTTGGGAGATACATAATTTGAAATGCGGAAAATAAAATCCTAATTAAAACTATTACAACCCATATGCAATTACATTATTGAAAAATAAAATAAAACGGAAAAATGTCGAATCGGATTAACGTGAAACAAACGAAATCGAAAAATATGATGGAATCGAAATAAGAAAATGTTAGAAAAATGCCAATTTTAATATGAGAAAATTAATATATGCTGGAAATAAGATAAATAAGCTAAAATAATTTTTTGGGATTTTTTTGGAAAAGATTTAATAATTAAAATGCAATTAAAAGTGAATTAAATGCAAAAATGTAAATAAAAATAAATATGCATGCAAAAATATATTTTTATTTTATAAATTAAATAAAGATTTTAGAATATAAATGCAAAAGAAAATATTTTTTGGTAATTTTTAATGCATAAATAAAATGTGAAAAGAAATTAAAAATATGAATAGAAATATTAAAAATAATGAAAATATGAAAATAATTGAGTTTGTGAAAAAGAAACCAAAGTTGGCACAGGCATGGTTCGAACTCGCGTCACGGCTTTCAAACCTTGAGATCCTTCACTCGACCAAGCGAGCCACGCGTTGCGTTTGTGTTTTGAAGAGCGAATGGAAAATAACACGTCGCTTTCCCATTGCCACGATCTCGCCATCCGGTCATCTTCTTCGTTTGAATTTTCAAAATTACTGCGTCGGCCGGGCTAAGTCCCAACAAATGTCAAAATGCAAGATACATAATATAAATAAAATCCAAGGCCATGGTTCGATTCAGGACATCGTTACGAATTCAATGGCATAGGTCTTATGTCCAATTTTTCTGTTTGAGGAAACCCTAATTGAAGGAAAACCTAACTATGGCATATACGATTCCGCCATGGAAACTCAATTGGCTTGCCAAAGCTTGCAAGCTTGATTCTAAACACAAACAAACAATCAAAACAAGTTAATAATGCATGAATATGAAATCGAAATTGAAAATTCAAGAACAAACCAAACACGATTGCTTGATTCTTGATATTTTTGGCAAAGTAAAGGTCGATTAAACACGGAGGTATCAAGGAACCTTTGGACACCTCAAAAGCGATTGAGAATGGTGGTAGGATTCCCACTTCAAGAACACAATTTTTTGAATTAGGTTAGGGTTTCTAAAGGCAATTTTTCGTCCTCTTGCAATTGATATGCATCAAGTATATATCTTTGGATGGATTTGGCATTGTTTTGGAAAGATTTGATCAATAATCAATGGAAATCAATTTTGATTTTTCATGAAATCAAATTTTCAAACTTTGGTCCAATTTCAATCTAATCTTCCATATTTGATCCAATTTCGAAATTCTGGCATTTATGGGTTAATTGGATCACAAGCAAGCAATAAAAATCAATCTTTCAATTAATTTGGATTTTATACTTTATTTTTCAAATTAATTTGTATTTAAATGAATAAATTCCAAATTAAATAGGAAAATAAAATAGAAAATCGTGGCATTGGGCTTGGACATTCCTAATGGCATGAGGAATAAGTTTGGATGAAGAAAAAGTAGGCCCATTTGCAAAGATTTGATTTTTGAAGTATCTCTCTTTGTGCATTCTTTCAAAATTGCCCAACTTGTGAATGGTGTATCTTGCTCAATTTTCCACATTTTTGAGTGTTCTTGGACTTTTTGGAAAGCTCTAAGAGTCCTCTAAACAATGTCTTTGGTCTCATCTCAATTGGAGTTACCATGCTCAATATAGCTTCAAAACAAAAGTTGACTTTTGTTGACTTTGAAAATGACCTAATGTTTTGAGCTATACCTCTCAAATGAAGCATTTTTGGACATTCTTGTGAGACATGAAGTTGTAGAAATTGAATTTCCTTCAAAACAAGAGGTGATGGAAAAATTTACGAGAAAGTATGAGAAAGTTATGATCGTCAAAGTTGATTGACTTTTCACCTAGAAACCCTAATTTAGAAAGTTTGACTTTTGAGCAAATCTTGAGTTTTCTTGATGAATCATGATCAACCCTTGATCAAATGATGAATGTAACTTCAAAATGAGGATGTTGACCAAAAATTATGAAGTTTGACTGTATGTTGACCACAGTTGACTTTTTGTCCAATACACCCGATTTTCAACCATCTGAGCAATTGCTTGAGGAAACTTGACTTGTGAGGCTTGAAACTTGACATGGAGAATCTTTGAAGCGTATGAGGAGGCATGAAGACCATTGGAGATGTTGGAAATCCATCTTGACTTGAGAGATAATAAATTTTGGGTTGATGATGGATTCCATGAGCTATTTACAAGAATTGGAAATGATAATCTATTGGGAAAAGGCTACATTGAAAGCAAATAACCGCTATTATCCTAACAACTTTGAATTCCAACCGTGCTTGTTGCTTGAAAAATTTTGATTGAAGATCCGTTGATGGAAGATTCTTCAAACCAATCGGATGATTGCGATTACTTTGTCATTTTGTATCCTTATTTTGCATAGATTGCCCTTCGGGTTTCAATCTATCGGATATTTTCTATTTATTGTCTCTAATTTTACTGACCACCTTTTCGGTTTTCATCCACCGAGGCGCTCATTTTGCCTAAGCCGCCTTTTTGGGTTTTCGACTTACCGAGTTGTTCTTTTGTTTTAGACAAAGTACTTCTTGACGCATCAGCATTCACAGGATCGGAGTTCATCACCGTCCATGGTTGTGAGAGTCATGCGCACGGAAAAGCTTCGGCGATGTATGTAATTAATTAGGAGTCCATTTGCCCTAGAATCGGTTGAAAAGACAAAATCTTTTTAAGCACGAGGTCGCCTTCTCGGAATTCACGAGGTCGGACCTTTTTGTCGAAAGCGTTCTTCATCCTTCTTTGATATAGTTGTCTGTGACACAGAGCGGTCAGGCGCTTTTCTTCGATTAAGTTCAGCTGGTCGTATCTACTTTGACACCATTCGGCCTAAGATAACTTAGCTTCCATAAGAACTCTCATTGATGGAATCTCAACTTCTACGGGGAGCATTGTTTCCATGCCGTATACTAGAGAAAAAGGAGTTGCCCCTGTTGAAGTACGTACTGAAGTACGGTACCCATGCAGAGCAAATGGCAGCATTTCGTGCCAGTCCTTGTAAGTGATGACCATCTTTTGGACGATCTTTTTGATGTTCTTGTTGGCTGCTTCAACAGCGCCGTTCATCTTTGGCCGGTAAGGAGATGAGTTATGATGCTCGATCTTAAATTCCTCACACAGTTCTTTCATTATTTTGTTGTTCAAGTTCGATCCATTGTCTGTAATGATCTTACTCAGAACTCCGTATCGGCAAATGAGGTTGTTCTTGATGAACCTCACAACCACTTGTCTTGTAACGTTGGCGTAAGATGCTGCTTCGACCCATTTGGTGAAGTAATCAATAGCCACTAGAATGAAGCGATGTTCGTTGGACGCTTTTGGTTCGATCATCCCAATCATGTCGATGCCCCACATGGAGAAAGGCCACGGAGAAGAGAGAATGTTGAGTAGAGTCGGTGGCACATGGATCTTATCTGCGTAGATCTGGCACTTATTCCATTGTTATCCAATAGTATCCTGCTCTCAAGATTTTTCTGGACATTGCATGCCCATTTGAATGGGTTCCAAAGGATCCCTCATGCACTTCATGGATAATCGTGTCTGCTTCGTGTCTGTCGACGCATCTGAGCAGGACCATGTCGAAGTTTCTTTTGTAAAGCACATCTCCATTCAGGAAGAAATTTCTAGAAAGCCTCCTTAGAGTTTTCCTATCTTTGTACGATGCCCCGAGTGGGTACTCCTGAATTTGAAGGAAACGCTTGATGTCGTGGAACCACGGTTTATCATCGAAGACTGCTTCAGTTGAAAATACATATGCAGGTCTTTCAAGGCGTCTGATACGAATCTTAGGCATATCATTCCAATGGTTAACTTTGAACACGGAAGATAGAGTAGCCAAGGCGTCTGCCATTCGATTTTGATCTCGTAGGATATGATGCAGTTCCACTTTGTTGAAGAAAGTCAACAAACGTCTTGCATAATCTCTGTAGGGAATCAAACCAAGATGATGGGTTTCATATTTGTCTTTGATTTGATTGATCACAAGGGCTGAATCTCCATATATGTCAAGGATCTTGATCCTCAAGTCGATGGCTTCTTCGATACCCATGATACAAGCTTCATATTCTGCGATGATGTTGGTGCAATCAAATAGCAATCTGGCGGAAAACGGGATATGAGAACCCTCGGGAGTGATGATAACTACCCCAATTCCATTGCCAAAGACATTAACTGCTCCATCAAAGATTAAGCCCTATCTAGATTCTGGATCAGGACCTTCTTCAAGTAGCGGTTCGTCACAATCTTTCATTTTTAAGTACATAACATCCTCGTCTGGGAAGTCAAACTTGAGAGATTGGTATTCGTTGATCGGTTGATAAGCCAAGTGATCGGCGAGAATGCTTCCTTTGACCGCTTTTTGGGCACGGTACTGGATGTCATACTCAGATAATAGCATCTGCCATCGAGCAATTCTTCCTGTTAAGGCAGGCTTTTCAAAAACATACTTGATTGGATCCATTTTGGAGATTAACCAAGTCGTGTGATTGATCATGTACTGGCGGAGACGTTTCGAAGCCCATACCAAAGCACAACATGTTTTCTCGAGCATGGAGTAACGAGTTTCACAGTCTGTGAATGTAACACCCCAAATCTACCCATCGAATATTATTTAAATCAGAGTGCAGAAAAGATAATCATACAAGGGATGTCACAATTTCTCCGCAAAACAACATGCATTTAATCATAACTATACAGATACATAACACTTAAATCATGGATGAACTTATAACAATATATTCCCATTAGATCAATTAAATAGATAAACAACATGATTAAAATTCCTCAGCAGTAACAACTTGTTCTTTTATTCAACGAGAAACAACTTCAAATTATTATTATTATTCACTTAACAAATATTCACATTATTCATAAACTCAACAACTTAAACAACAACGATGATTAAATAACAACATTCATCCCCCGAGTGTTACGTATCAGAGCAAGACACCAATTCAAACTAACAACAACTAACGACTTCATAATGCTACTTTGAACTTCCACGGCTATCCTTGAGTACACCATTTCCATGGTAGGAAATATCGTGAAGGGTGAGATATCAACAACTATAAACAAGTGTATGATAAACAGGATATTAGATCGATTGATACAAATATCACCACTTTCAAACAATCATTAAAAGGACAACCAACGATAGCAGTTATAGCAACAATTTTTTGCAACAAATAGTGTGATACTTGATAACAATGGTATAATAGCTACTTCGCAACAACAACAGAACATAATAACAACAACAACAAAACATAATAACAACAACTTACTAATAGTAACAACTTAGTAACAACAACGAAACTTAAATTAACACGACATAACAACAACAATAACAACACCACTTATAACAACAACAACTTATATCAACAACAACACCACGACAATCAATAAACAACGAGTAATAACAACAACTTCAAAATGCAACTCAAATGCGACTCAACTATGCACATGCATGTGGATCCATTTGGATTAAAACTCCCAACTTAAAATAATGCCAGGTTATCGAGGCATTTAACAAGGCATAAGCCTTCAACTTTCAACTTGTGCAATCCGAGTAGCGTGGGTGAGCATAGCTCCAACATAAAAATTGCCAATCCAGGCCAACTTAATAATGCAATGTATGCCATGAGACCTCAACTTAAACAACAAATACACAACAATGCGACAACAACAACATCATACAACAACAACTTAAAATATGCATCAATGACATTAACTTAGATCAACACTGGTCATTCGACCTACAACTCAAGCATGTCCATAAATTGGGACGATTCAACTTAATCAACATTGGCCATAGGCCTACAACTTCATCAACATATCAACAACAAAGTTAATAACAACAACTTAAAGCAAACACTACGATAATTACTACACAACTTAACTATTACGAATCTACGCTTAAAATGTCTTATTTAACGCTAACGCTACTTATTTATTAAACATCTTCTACTAAATTAATTAATTAGTCAACTACTTGATTTTCCATTAAGAAGATGCCTATATTCGACATCTGCGACACGTTCAATTCTTCAACCAACCAATAATAACTACGCATATACGAGTTTCTCCGACAATTCCCAACTAATTTCGGTTAACTGATTATACCGATTGAAACTGCTAGATTTACTATTCGGCATTGTTTTCGTCAATTTCTATTTATTTAATCCACTAAAATTAACTCTAATTATTACTAAATTAATTAATTAAACTACTTAATTTTCCTTCTAAAGTTGCTATTGACAACTCTAACGGATTCGAAGTACTTAAATTACTAAACAAATCAAATATTTATTTATGATTAAAACTCTTAAAATATTAAACTAACTATATTATTCTTATTATCATTATTATTAAATAATAAAAGATATGTTATCAAAAATTGTGTCAGTGTCTCAATGTAATTACTACAGTGCACAAATTGGCCATGAGCTCACGGTTACTATGCATACGTACATACTGTTGTCAAAAAAAATTCTTTAATTAATTACTAACATGCATCACTTCTCACTTGGTTATGTCATGTTTCTTTTCTTTTTAAAACAAACCAGTAGTAACACTAAACAACCATAAGTAAACAAGTATGAATAGAAAACAAACAAGGCATGCAATGTATCCTTGCCAAAACGTGACGTCCATCACGTGGGATGTACTCCTCAATTGCCGATCGGCGAGCCTCTTCTGACGAGTCACACTTTTCCAATTTCTCTCGTGCCAATTTTCTTCACCACATAACCACATTCTCTTGCGTTACGGTAATACGATGTCAGTTAACTCCATCATTATTCATATCCACGCCAATACAACAACGATCATTCACACGGTGACAATAATCAACGTAGCAATAATTTATTTCCAGAAAATCAACACAACACATAAACACAATCAATTTCCATGGCACGATTCATACACCCTAACCCCACATACAATTCATCATAAACCCGGTTATAGAGATCGAACCCCACCCTTACCTTGGATTGGCTCTCTATAATTTCCGATCAATTCGATTTGGCTTTTGGTCTACAATTCCTCTTCCGACAATTTCCTTCAAACCCTTGTTCCTCTTTTCTTTCTCCCACGTACAACTTTTCCTAAAAATATTACTAAACCCTTATAATCTTCCTTTTATATCTCTTATAATTAAATCCAATTTATAATAGTACTAATAATAATAATAAGATTATTAGTAATAATAATAATAATAATAATAATATTATTTTGTTTCTACTTGGGCTTAATGTACACATCTCCTCAATACTTTTCACCACACAACAATTCAATTTAATTAAATAATTATCCCATATAATAATATTATTTCTAATATTATTTTCTACATTTTCTCATACATCAATTAAATAACACCAACTCGCAAATAATATTCTAATAGAAATTCTCCGATTAAACCAACTAATCAACTAATACCCATAATTCGGCTCTTCTCCGAATAATTTCAATTAAATCAATAATATCATCCTTAATATTATTCTTTCGATTTATCCGACTAAAATCCGACTTAATAATTCAAATTTGCCTCTAAAATAATAATATCGACAAATCCAATTACTCCGATTAATTTCTCAAACTTCGTCTATACCCAATAATTAAATCCTTTAATAATTTAATTACCTAATTAATTAAATTCGGGCGTTACAGTGAACTTTTTACTCAAGTAGTAGATGGCATGCTCTTTCTTACCGGTTTCATCTTGTTGTCAAGCACGCAGCTCATAGAATCTTCTAGCACAGTAAGGTACATGATTAACGGTTTTCCTTCGACTGGAGGAATCAGTATCGGTGGTTCTGAGAGGTATTCCTTGATACTATCAAAGCGCTTTTGGCAATCTTACATCCACACAACCTCTTGATTTTTGGGAGAAGCTTGAATATCGGCCCAGTGCGATCATTTGAGAAATAAATCGGAGATGTAATTCAACCGTCAAGAAATCCTCTTACTTGCTTTTACGTATGTGGCGCGGGCATTTCTTGAATAGCCTTGACTTTGTCGGTCAACTTCAATACCTCTTTGATTGGATGAAACCTAGGAGTTTTCCATATCTTACCCCAAATGTGCATTTGTTAGGATTGATGATGAAATTTCCTTAGTCATTGAAACAACTTTAAGAGATATTCTATATGCTCTTCTTGATGTCGACTTTGCTATCATGTCATCCACGTAGACTTGATCTCTTTGTGCATCATGTCGTGAAAGAGTAATCATTGCCCTTTGGTAAGTTGCTTTGCATTCTTTAATCCAAGCGGCATTACTTTGTAGCAAAGCGTGCCCCATGGCGTGATGAAGGATGTCTTCTCCATGTCTTGAGAGCCATTACGATCGATTGTAACTAGAGAAACCGTCCATGAAGGAAAAGACGTTGAATTTTGCAGTGCTATCCACTAACATGTCGATATGTGGTAGTGGGAAATCATCTTTTGGACTCGCTTTGTTCAAGTCCCGGTAGTCAACACACATTTTGACTTTTCCGTCTTTCTTGGAGACAGGTACTATGTTGGCTAGTCATTGAGGATATTCAGAGGTGACGAGGAAACCTGCATCGAGCTGCTTTTGAACTTCCTTTTTGATTTTGTCGGCCATTTCAGGGTGAACTCTTCTCAGTTTCTGT
The DNA here is from genome assembly GCA_021764765.1 of Vicia sativa. Lineage (NCBI taxonomy): Eukaryota > Viridiplantae > Streptophyta > Magnoliopsida > Fabales > Fabaceae > Vicia > Vicia sativa. The sequence continues at coordinate 232,125,690 of CM038792.1, forward strand.
TTAACTGGTGGACACTCTGGTCTTAATGGCAAATGATGCTCCACGATGCTGGTATCTAAACCCGGCATGTCTTGGTAGGACCAAGCAAACACATCAACGTATTCTTTGAGAAGATCTATCAGTTTGCTCTTGACGTCGCTATTGAGTAGAGCTCCGATGTTTACCTCTCTTTTGTCTTCCTCAAAACCCAAGTTGATTGCTTCCAAAGGCTCTTTGTGAGGTTGAATGATTCTTTCCTCGTGCTTAAGTAGTAGAGAAATCTCATCCGGGAACTCTTCTTCAACTTCTTCCTCGTCGACTTCAATGGGGATTTCAAAGTTGGGAGAGAGCATATAGTTATTGCGTTCAATGGATTTGTCCATCTGCATATTTGGTTTATGTATGATTAATTAACTCTTCTTTTTTCATTTTTTTTTTAAAAAAAAAAGTTAATGTGACAGTGTATGCAGGTTATTATTATATTTTTTTTTGAAGATTTTTATTGTGTTTTTTTTTTAGGATTATCATTTCCAATAAAGGGTAAAAACAAAAAACAAACACAAAGTGTGGAATCAAAACAACGCATTTTATTTATGATACACAATATGAAACAGGGCCCTAAATACAAACTCATTTGTCTTGGGCAAGACAAAGAGAAATTATTTAAAAGCTAAACCCTATAAAACATCTCTTCGCTTTGGGTGAGGCGAGAGTTGAAAACAAAAGCAAAATAAACTACTTAGAACTATGAACATTAGTCTGAACTTCAACAGGCTTCCAATAGTGGCGAACTCCTTGGAAGTCGAGGTACTCTGGTAGTTTTCCACTTGGCTTAGTTCTTGAATAGACTTTGGTCGTTGGTCGAACAGGATTTGAAGACTCTGGACGATTGACCTTGCCTTTCGTGCTACTGAAGCGATCTTCTTCTGCTTGATGCACGGATCGAGAAGCATGGGATACAGCATATGTACTTTCTATGGGCATTCGTCTTGAATTTTGAGGATGTACTCTCAATCTTACGGTGAAGAGACTCATTGTCGTGACACTTTCCAATTCGTATCCCGAATCGTATCCCTGATCTTCATAATTACGTTGATGTAGTGATAGTTAAGATCTGGTTTAACAAACTCCACAGGCACGTTAAAACAGAGATCTTCATTTGGAACCTCAACTGGTTGATGAGATCGAGAAGATGCGTATAACTCTTCTGGTTGAGTAGGATACTCAAAAGAATCACCCCATCCAGTTGGCTGGATATCTTCAATTCTGATTTTTGAGCTTTCAGGTGCAGTGTATTTCACCATGTAGTCAAACTTTCCACTTGGTTCTCCCAAGGTATCCCAAACTTCAGAAGGGATAGGTGGATTTTCATTCTTTTGTAGGGACATGCCTTTGAATTGATCAGTCGGAGGATAAAGCGGTCGTCGATTCTTCACGAGACACATATTCATGGTAAGATAAGTGCTCCACTCTTGGATCCGAGAGATCATCTTCATCACCTTCATTGGTAAGAACATTAACCTCTTGAAGAGCAGGGGTTTAAGAAACCCCCTTGTGGAATACTTCTACGATTGAATGACGTTTCATCCCTTTGATTGTCTTTAGGAAATACTGGAGCAAAACCAAGCCCGGCCTTTGTCTCGTTGTTGACAGGTTTTATTACTTGTCCCCAACCTGCAGCATTACCATCTTTCACTATCTGCGCCGCTTCTTTGTAAGAGGAGATAGACGATCTGCTTTTGCTTGTAGATTCATCTTCTAACGGATGTCCATGGAACTGTGTCCCTTCAACGTCGTTGGCTGTGATAAAAGAAAAGTTGGATAAATGGCTGACTAGTAAGGCTTGTTCACCGATGATGGTTACTAGTTTCCCATTTACTGTGAATTTTAACTTTTGATGGAAGTGGATGTCTGACTCCGCTTCATGGATCCATGGTCTTCCTAGCAAACAAGCGTAGCGGTGGCACATCCATGACTTGGAAAGTGATTTGGAAGGTACGCGGACCAATTGTCATCGGGAGATCGACTTCCCCAATAACAGATTTCCTTGACCCATCAAAGGCTCTTACCACTATGTCATTGAACTTCATCGGCGTTCCTTTGTAAGCAAAACGAGCAAGAGTCATTTTTGGCATTACGTTTAGGGATGAACCAGTATCAACTCGTACGTTGGACAAAGAATCTGATTGGCAAATCATTGAGATATGCAGCGTAAATTGAGATCTTTCCTTCCTCAGGAGTTCTTCATCCTTGAAGCTTAAATTGTTGCAAGTGTTATGTTGCCCACAATTCCACCAAATTGGTCGGTAGTCACATCGTGATCTACGTAAGCTTGATCTAGTACTTTCATCAAAGCTTCTCGGTGAGCTTCGGAATTCAGAAGTAGAGATAATATCGAAATCTGAGTTAACGTTGGTTCCATCAGATGGTCCGACGTTTATATTTGGATTATCAACGGGAATCCTCGTGAGGTTCTCGGGCGGTGTATTAACTGGATTTTGCCTAACAATAGGAACAACAGGCGGCTTTGGTGGCAACGGAGTATGTACTCGTCCACTTCGCGTTACTCGTCCAATTTCAATTATGTTGACATTGGCTGAAAGAGTTGACATGGGTTTCTCCTTCCCATCTTCTATCATAGTTACCTTTGTATTGATAGGGAATTGCTTTGTTAGAACTGTGGAGAGCTGAGCGGATCACCAAAGGAGACTGGAACCTTTGAACCGTTATATTCAACTTCCACATGCTTGGGCATGTTGAAGCAGGGATAATGATGTTTACTTGGAATTTCGAGTTGATATCTCGAGACTAAAGCTCATGCGAAAAATGCCCTACCATATTCACGTCATAGTCATTTCATTTACGAAGATCATATGTCACCATTGTCTAATAATCGTTGAATATCGCTCTTATGGTTGGACATCCTCGACAATCCTTGAAGCGGATGCTACAATAATCATGTTTAGTGAAAGCACCCATTGTATGTATCATGGAGTTGTACCAAGCTTTCTCTTATTAGATTCACATCGTGATAAGATACGATCTGTATTTCTTAGTATCAAATTCACGGTATGTCCACTATGAGGAAGTGGATTTGCTTGCGTTTGGTTGTGTTTCTAAAGGAGAAGATTAGACCTTACTAACCTTTGTACTTGACTTTTAGTGCGATGCAATGCTCGAGATCATGACCGGTGCCCTTGATGAAAAGGGCAAGCTACGTCCGCTTTGTACCACCATGGCAATTTGTCTGGTACCAGAGGTGGTGACCTTGTTTGCACAAGATTCCTTTCTATTAATGCAGGATATAGTTCTATGTACGTCATTGGAATTAGATCAAATTGCGAGACCACAGGCGCGGTTACGATTGTTGAGCGTGAGCCTTGTGGAGGTGTTGAGTTTGCTAGAACTGCGGAGCAATTCCTGTATTTGGACTTGTATTAAAAGTGGGTGCTATGGCAGCTACCTGTTGTTGTCGGCTGACATTCTTTCGTGGTTTCCCTCGGGATACCATTCCTATGTCATGTTCCTTTTTCTTTGGAAAACTGGTTCCAATCCTCTTAGTTCCACTGGAGGATCCTATTTCTTTGACTAGGCGTCCTGTTCGAACTCCTTCCTCTAGCCGCATGCCCATGCTTACCATCTTGGTGAAATCTCAGGGAGCGTTGGCGATCATTCGTTCATAGTAAAATGGGCCAAGAGTGTTTAAGAAAACCTTGGTCATTTCCTTCTCCTCTAACGGTGGGTTGACTTGGGCAGCAATTTCCCTCCAACGTTGGGCGTACTCTTTGAATGTCTCTTTTTCCCTCTGAGACATGGAGCGGAGTTGATCCCGATCTAGAGCCATGTCCAAGTTGAATTTGTATTGTTGGACGAAGGCTTCGCCTAGGTCGTTGAATGTCTGGATATTCGCACTATCTAGCCTCATGTACCACTTGATGCGGCACGTAAGGCTTCTTGGAAGTAGTGAATCAATAGTTGGTGATTATCGTTGTACGTAGACATCTTCCTGGCGTACATCGTAAGATGACTCTGTGGACAGGAACTTCCTTTATACTTTTCAAAGTCAGGGACTTTGAATTTCGCAGGTATCCTTACGCGAGGAACTAGGCACAAATCGTGGGCATTTTTCCCAAACAATTCTTTTCCACAGATTGTTTTAATCTCAAGCTGCATCTTGAGGAGCTGTTCCTGGAGAGTCTCCATCTGGCCACGAGGATTCGTGTTGTTGCCTGGACTATGGTGGAATTCTTCGTCTGCAGTAGTGTGAACTACAGAAGCTGAGTTTGTCATGATCGGTTGGGAAACCGTCATAGTGACTTGCGGAAAGGTTACTCCATGTTGTGGAGTAAGTGTTGAATTCCGCAAAGTAGGTACTTCAAGCGTGGTTGTTTGTACACGAGAAGTAGGTTAATGAAACCCGATCTGAAATTGAAAGGTATGCCCATGGATAACCGGCATCTTGAAGAGTGAACTCTTGGCTGCAATTGAAGCTGAGTAGTAGTGATCTTTGAAATCGTCGCGATTTTGACTACTCAATGTTGCTTGCGACTTTCTTGATTGCGAATTTACCAAAGTGAGTCTCTCCACCTCTTCCGAAGTGTTGTCAGTACTCTGACTCAACATTTTCTTGCTCAAAGCCTTCCATTATTTTCCTTCTTTTTGAGCGTGTATTGTATATACGAGTTGGTGTGGGCGTGGTCGAGAAACTCTAGGCCGCGACTTAGCGATCTTTTCCTTTCGGAAAAAATTCCAAAAGATCAGACTCTAAACAATAAACTGGATATGCAAAGTATGATGCATGATTATGAATGCAAAGAGAAAAATTTCCAAAGAATTTACGCTAAAAGAGAAATTTCTGGCAAATATTTGGATGGAAAACACATATTTTATTAATTATTGAAAGAAGATTACAACAATTTTTGTTTTTTGAGCATAGCTCATACAATGATAAAATAAATGATAAAATTACAATCTAAACTAATTAATCGTCCTCGTCGGATGAAGATCCAAAGGCTTGATGCAGCTTCAACTTCAAGATCTCCTTCCCATAGTGAGCTTTCAGTTCAGCTTTATCGGCTTTTAGCTTGCTGATGACTTTCTTCCATTCGTCAGTAGTAGGATCGCTGGTTGTCATTTCCTCAAGCTTTCTTTTCCTTTCTTTGATGTATCTTTTGATCGCGTTATCTTTCTGACGAATCTTCTCATCTTTCTCCATGAGCCATTCATCTTGGAAGTAAAGCGTCTTTTCATGATCTTTGACTTGCTTCTTAAGCTTCTCATTTTCGAGGTCAGTCTTAAAGAACTTGTCTTCCAAAGCCTTTTTCTCGAGCCTCATCTTGGCCAAAACTTCTTGGTATTCTCCCATAGTCTCAACGGGAAAAATTGTTGATCTGGAAGCTGTTGAAAACATAGGTTCTTCATAAACATAAGGCATTCGGAATTCCTTTGCTCTTTTCTTCACCCAAGAAGTGTAGATTTCCATGGCTACACAATTCCTTGCATTACCCTTTTCCTTCCTTCGGATGTGATGCCAAGCTCTTATCATTCTGGCTTTCAAACCTTGAGAATCTTCCCCTTCATGATAGAAGTAGCTTTCTACTGTAAAACCAAGAGGTTTACTAGAATTTGCATACCCGAGTTGACGTCTCCCCAAGAATGGGTTGTAGTTGATTCCTCCTTTCATACCAATAAGAGGTACGTTGGCAAATTCTCCACAGCTCTCAATGATTTCCATCTCATTGTCTGCCAAGGTATACCAATGGATATCGTCGTTTGTAAGAGACATGAGTCTTCGAGACCAATGCTAATTGTCTTTGTTTTCGCGGAAGATAGGAGATTTAGGCAAGTGTGAGACAATCCATTTAAAAAATAGAGGTACACAACACACAATAGTTCCATCTCCTTGACGATTCCTATGATGAATGGAGAAATATGTGTCACCAAGCAAAGTGGGAACGGGATTTCCAATCAGAAAGATCCTTATGGCGTTGATATCAACGAAACTTGGGACGTTGGGGAACAACACCAATCCATAGATGAGTAAATCTAAAATAGCTTCAAAGGCTACCATACTACCGGCTTCAGAGAATTTAAGAGCCTTCTCCATTAGGAACTTTGAAGTTAGTCCTAAGAGTTTTCCTTTGGTAGTTAGGTTTTTGTCTATCTCAGATTTCTTTAAGTGAGTCATTGTTACAATGACTGGTGACTTAGGAATGGCTTCCAAACCATTGAAAGGCACTTTATCGTCTTGAGATACCTAGGATGTGTGCGTACTCTTCCAAAGTAGGCATCAACTGATAATCAGGGAAAGTGAAACAGTGATAAACTGGATCGTAAAACTGAATGAAAGTTTTGAGAAGTCTTTCATCAACGTTAGTGTTCAGAATAGTTAAAAGAGTTCCATAGCGTTTTCTGAAATCCGAGGGATCTTCTACCAAGGATGCTAACTCTTTTAACTTTCCTACATCAGGAATTCTAAAATTGTATCTCTTGGTGAATCTTCCTCTGACTTCCATCACTCTAACCTAAAATATTTACAAAGAAAAATCTCTAAATTCTTTGGAAATGGGAAGAAAAATGAAGTTGTTTTGAATGAATGCAGGAATGCTACAAACATGGTTAGTAGTTATACACACGGTCAAGCGTTCGAAGTCACGAGCATGAGGCCAACGATAAGAATCAAACGTGGGTAAGTTCTAAGGGCTTATTCATCGTGAAGCGGGTTCTCGATAATACATGCTCAACGCTTCTCTTTGAAATATTATCGGATTTTTTGAATACTCGAAGTCCAATAATATTTTTCAAGAAAAACTCGCCTGATTGTAGTCTCGCATGACAATTATTCTAAGCTTACGCTGAATAATCTACACTACATCCTAAATGGCGAGATGGGTTATGTGTTCTCTGACACTCGACAAGTTCTCTTGAAAGCAAAATGTCTTCGCAAATACTTGCTAAACACAAATACTCCCAAGACAACCTCCACTGAGAGGGATCTCAAATTAACTCGTAAGTCTGAGACTTCTCACATGTTAATAGGACTATACCCCACCTAGATCTTAAAATTTTTCTTAAATCGGGTTAGGATTTCTTTCCATCGATGAAATCGCGAAAACACACAATAAAGAAAAACAAACATATGCACATATGAAAGCTTAACCCCTCTTTTCTTTTGAAAACAAAAACTTGTTGCTCTTGGCGAGTCACATTTTTGAAAATCAAAATTTAGCATGTTCCCCAGCAGAGTCGCCATTTTTTCTGTTCGCGTTAAAAAGTGACGTGCGAGGGAATCGAATCTGAATTCGGATTCTCTAGCTCGAAACGATTTACTCTTTTGATTTGTTTATAAAGATGTCGCGAGCATCAAGCTTTATTATTTCCAACACAAGAAAAATGATTATGAAAAAGGGGAAAGTTGCAATACCCTCAATTGATATGATATGCATTACGACTAGCGTAAACTAGGCATACGCATTGGGAGATTCAGTGGGGGTTTGTTATATAAAGGGAATAGATGGAGCACCCTAAATATATATAGTTATCTATAGCTTTATATATGAATATGTTTGATATGTTTGTGTGTTTTAAATTGCTATTTCTATGATTGGGAAAGTTTCTCCTTTGGATTGTAAAGAATGACAGATTATGTGGGATCCTAGGTTTTGTTATTATTGTGCTGCAAAGATCATTGGGATCTTCGCATACATATCCCTTAATGGGAATCGAGCATTTGTAGCTCGGATTAAAAGGATCTATGGTTTGTTTGGTTTGAGGGAGAAGAAATTTGCTCGCCAAGGATGAGACCTTGTGCCTACGTATTCTCAAAAGGATGTTGAGAAAGTCAGAGCAATCGTAGTTCCCACTTATGCTAGTGGAAGCAACGGAAGTTATTAAGAGACAAAGACGAATGTCATCTTAATGAAAAATGTATCTAATCTATTTCATCACATACATTTTGAAAGGTTGATTGATTGAAATCTTTCATCGTAAGTTATAGGTGTTTTGCTTGAGTGTACAAGCGTTACCACTTACGAGTTTTAGAAAGATGTTTGAAAAAGATGATTGAATCTTTTAATCATAAGCATTGGGTGTTTTACTTGAGTGTACAAGCGTTACCACTTACGATTAAGAGATGTTTTTGTTTGAAAAGAGTTTGAAAAGTATTTGATTGTATGTGATGTGATAGATGAGATACTTCTTCCATAGAGATGATAGATGTCTAAATCTTGAGGAGAAATTGATTGGATCAGGGAATGCTTTTAAGAAGCCCATGGGTCCTTGTATTGTAAGCCCAAGAGGAGGCATTCCGAGGGTCATCGAGGGTCCTTGTATGAAGCTCAAGAGGAAGCTATAGGGTATGGCTGGCTTTTGGCTTTAAAAGGGATTTCACCGGGAAACCATCCTTTTAGGATTAAGAGCAATTTCACCGGGAAATTATACTCTCTGGGTTCTATCCTAGCGCGGGTGATTCTTTGTATTGGAAGCCCAATAGGAGGCTGTTAAGAGATTTCCTGGTCTCTTTCTTGTACGATGCCCAAGAGAAAGCTAAACTCAACGAGGAGTTCTTTTGAACGAAGCCCAAGAGGAGGCTGACTCAGCAGGGGAGTGTTGTTTTATATGAAGCCTAAGTGGAGGCTAAACTCAGATGAATGAGTTTTCTTATATGAAGCCTAAGAGGAGGCTGAACTCAGATGAAATGAGTAATCTTGTACAAAGCCTAAGAGGAGGCTAACTCTGTGGGGAACCTACTGGTTAGACTAGTTATTATGTTATAACTAGACAGTTGTATAAACAAACGTATGGAGTTTATTCACGGGAGTTTATGAAGGAAATATAAACAATTGCGTGTAAAATTTGTTTACAAGAGTTTATGAAGGAAATATAAACAATGTGTGTGTAAAACGAACGTTTAAAACGAGCGTAACTTGATTATTTACAAGTTTGAATTGTGTACAAGGAAAATATGTACACGAACGAGTATTTATGTACAAGGAGGTGTGGATGTACATAGGAGGGTTGGGACTTACAGTAAGGGAGGCCCATTGGTTTAAAGTTTCACCGAATAATGCTCCTTTTAATACCAATGGTATTCAGTGTATATACAAGCGAAATGAAAACAAACGGACGAAGTTTGTCTGTACTTGAGTATTTACAAAGATGTTCGTATTATGTACAAGTAAAATAGATGTGTACATAAAAGAATTGGATATGTACAAGGAAATAATTATGTACATAAAAGAATTTTTGGGACTTACACCGTGAGGGAGGCCCATGATCGGTTAAGAAATTCGAGAGAAAACGAATTTGGTTTTATCGTCAAATCGGATCGATCATGGAAAAAAATGTAAGTTTAATGAAAAGTTTTAAAAAAAGATCTTGAAAGTGTTTTTGAAAGATTAAGTTTACTTACAAGAAGTTTGAGAAAAAAATCGGGCTTTGAAAGTTTGAAAAAAATCACCTTTGAAAGTGCTTTGAAAGGTACTCAAAAGTATCGTTTTCGGCTCGATAAAAATATAATCAGATGAAAGTATTTTTGAATTTTTTTGACACTATCATAAAATAGATATGTTAATTGACATGTGTACAAAAAATCACCTCAAAATGAGGAGTTTTGATTGGGTTTTGAAAGAGTTAAAGTTTGAAAAAAATATGAAGAGAAAAATGAAAAATTTGGCAAAAATGGTCCCAAGGCTACTCGAACCCGGGACCATGTGGCAAGGCGTGGCAAGGGAATGACTTAAGAGTGAGCTGGCAACCGCTGGGGTGGCAATACATCCGTGTATTGAGTTCAAACCATGTTATAATATTATAAACCAAATGTTTGAATTTGAAAAAAATGCGCACAAGCTTCTTCTTCTTCCCCGATCCTTCAATCATCCATGGATTGCTTGTTTCTTAATGAAATTGCTCGATGTAAACATCAAACTTGATCGAAATTTAAACAGGAACATGATGATGTGGTTTAATTTCATTTATTTTTAACTTAACATGATTAAATTCCTAGAAAACACGAAGAACCCTAATTCTTTAAAATCAAATTGAAATCGTGTGTGATCATGGAATTATGCAATTGATTGAGGGTTAATGATCAGTGATGGTGCAGAAACAAAATGGCCAAGAGCTTTTTAAACTGGAAGCAAGAAATCAAGGAATTCGAAGTTGAGTTACATACCTGTTGAAGCTGAGATCGGAATCTTCAATGGAGTGTTTCCAGAATTTTTTTTATGATTCCTATAGCACCAGTGAACTTCAAGGATCGTGTGAGGATGGTCTGCTCACTCTGAATTTGCCTGAATCATTCCAACCAAGTCCACCTGCACATGCTTCAAAGTGAAACTTGAATTTGATGTTAGAGGTGTTACAGGTTAAGGTTAATGGTCTGCATTATCCATATGGAGTATGTTGATGATGTTTGAATGAAAAAATCACAACTTGCTCGAGCCAAAGATCAAATTCGAAGGTTAAGGCAGTTTTGGCAAGTTTAGAAACATGAAATGAAATTCTGGCTTTTAGTGTTTCTTGTGTTGATTTTAAGTTACAAACCAATTACATATGAAGTTTATGACATGTTAGACACCAAATCTCTCATGTTTTTTCACAAGTTTTGAAAAATGCAAGATTTCTCAAATTGAACTATGTTACTTGAATTTTAAGGAAGAAATGAGAAAGCTTGTTTTGGCATAGCTTTGGTGTAGTTTCAAATGGCCAACATGACCTCTATTTATAGGTCAAAATTTCTGAATAGCAAGCAAAGAAGATAGGCTTTGGTTTGGACAACTTGCCTTAGAGGGCAAGAAAGTCATTTTTGCAATACATGCAAAAGGAAGCTTCCTTTTAACCATGGTTAAATTTAACTTGATCTTATCTCATTATAATTACTTTCAACTGATTTTTATCAGCTCTAGCCTATCTCTAATTAGTGACAAGGCTTCTAGAAAGAGATTTTGCAAAAAATGACTTGTAATTTTGAAAGTTGTACTTGAAAATCAAGTATTTTGGAGCTCTATGTTTCAAAATCAAAAGTATATCTAGGAACCATGGATTTGCAAGTTCTTGGACATTTTGGAAATCTTGTTTCAAGAGCTACAACTTTCATGTTTTGAGTTTTTTCTAATTCCAAATAGAACTATGTGAAAAAATGCCATGAAGTTTGGAAAAACTGTGAAATTTTAACACTTGAAAAAATTTCAAAGTGTTGAAACTTTTGACTTTTTGTTTTATTTTCCAAATTTCTTGATTTTTTTATGATCATGATGGATCATTTGAAGTATTTTGATGATGGAAAAAGTTTTATCTTGAAAAAGTTGACCAAAAGTCAAAGTTTGACTTTTCAGTGCAGATGAAATTTCATCAGATGATCCAGAAATTGACTAATGAATTTTGTGAACTTTTGTGATGTTTTGAATCTAGAAATTAGGTCAACATGTTGTATTGAAGATATAAAGATCAATCTCCAGACAAAAAATTCATTCATTGATCAGAAGATCAGTGATTGCTTATCCTCGATGAAAACCCTAATTGGTCAATCCTTGATAGATCAGGAGGAAAAAAATGGATATCTGAAGATCAGAGGTTGATGATTTGATTAAAATGGATCAATTGAGGTGAGTGAAACTCAAACCCTAATTGATTACCTTTGAATCAGATGAAAATTTAATGAAACCCTAATTTTAACCTGTAGAAGCTATACCCGATTAATTCTGTTCTGAACTGTTAGTGATGCAATGATGCAGATGTAAGGTGGTATATTAGGTCAAAATTTGGGGTATGACACTTAGGCCCATTCTTTGGAAGCTAATAACTAAATTCGTTAATTTAATTCTCACGAGTTCCGTTTTTTTTAGTTTTTTATTTTTGTTATTCTTTTTATTCTCTTGCTTTTAAAAATCATGTGATTTGTTGCTTAAAAATTAAAAATAAATAATTATATTAAAAAAAAATATTTACTGAAAAATCTATGTGATTTTATTAACTATTAAACATTGATAATTTTTAATCTTTAATTAATGAAATTTAATTTGATTTGATTTTTTAAAATTTGTTTTAATCTAAAATAGGAAATCTTGTGACCCTATTATATTATTTTCATAAAATTGATTTAATTGATTATGTATGTTTTTCTTATTTTATTTTTTACAAGTCATATGTTTAATAGATCATATTATGTGATATTATGACATGATATAATAAACAAGTAAATTGAATTAACGAGGTAATTTATTTTTATTTTAAATCTAATAAGTAATATGAAATATTTTCTTAACTTTTAAATAAATTATATTAAAATAATTGAAATAACGTTAATTTAAATCCTAAAAATTATGAAAAATATAAAGTACTATTTATCAAACAACTTTTTATGTATTTTGTTTATACATTAAAATCATATTAAATAGCATTAAAGAAAATTGTCAAACATTAATACTTTTGATTTTTGAGTTTCAAAACATAAATATTGATTCTTTAATTAATGAAATTCAATTTAATTTAAATTTTTAATATTTTTATATAAAACATGAAGTCTTTTGACCATTTTGTTCCTATAAAAATTGATTCTCTCAATAATTAATTTATTCTTAATAATATGGTTTGAAATTATTTAGTTTTTATAGAAAGGTTAATAAACTATAACAAAATTAATAGAGATTTGTAATTTTTTTAAACTTATGAAATAACTAAAACATATCAAAATCTTTTCAAATTAACTTTATGAATATAATCATGATACAAAAATGTTAAATGGTAGTCATGAAAATTTATTGATAAATGATAATCATAAAAGATTAATGATAAAATATAAAAATTTATTGATACAATTATTTTTGTAAATTGAATATTTTACAATTGTTTTTATAAAGAAAATACAAGTTACAAATAATTTTATAGATTCAATTATTTATACAATTATTTGTATAAATAATAATAAGTTACATATATTTTTATAAATAGACAAGCGAGTTCAAGAAGCTTATAAACGAAAAAAAATTACAATAATATTATAAATAAGAATAAGTTACAATAATTTTTATAAAAGAAAATAAGTTACTAATTTTTTTATAAAGGAGAAAAATTAAAGTATTAAAACAATTGTTTTAACATAAGCACATTTAAAATTGATTTATAAATTGTCACATAGGTTCAAAACACTTATAAACAAGAAAAAATTGATTTATAAATTGTCACAGTTCAAGACACTTGTAAACAGAAAAAAGTCTACATATTTACATATTGCTTCAACTAACTTTGATACGTTAGTTGAAACGCAGTATTCGTGCTTATTGTGCAACAGTATTTGGTTGGGTGCACAGTATTTGGTTGGGAGCACAGTATTTGGTTGGGAGAAAACAGTTAGAAATTGTCATGAGAAAAGATTGATCAATGAAACAAAGGTTTGGATTAATGAATATTTTTGTATAGTTAGACTCATTTATTTTAGGATATAATAAGAAAGTTTTAAAATTGGAATTTGACGGGTTTGTCATATACTAATATCTGAAATATGTTTAATAAATTTTTAAAATTAACTCTTTGGATTCAACTGGGTTTGTTAGCTCATTAAGATTCACGTTATTTGTGAATGTATCTATGAAATACCAATTGTACACTGTTTATTTTAATGTCCATCTTTTAAATATTTCTTTTGCATCTGTTTTATTATTATTTTGTTTTTTAATTTTATTTTTTTGCTTTTTTTATTAATGATTTATTCTATCTCTTCATTGTTCTTGCTTGATGTGTTACTTTCCCTTTTTATCATTTATTATTGATCAAAAAAATTCGTTACTAAGTTGTTGTTGTTAAAATTTCAGGTATATTGTTGCAAATCTTCTGTAGAAGAAGTGAAGACTGTTTTGTAAATACTTTGATATAAAATTAATTATTTTTAGAATTGGTATATGATTTATGGTAAATATATCAAATTAAAAACTTTCCTATTTGTGAATATTTTGATTTAAAGATGTATTTAACTCTTAATAACATGATCTGGTTTACTCTTAATGTGTGAAAATTCAAAATTTTATTTTATGAATGTTTTGATTTAAATGCAATATCTTTACTTTAGATAGGCCCGTTGTCCACCCTATCTTGCACTTTTCAAGGTCGAACAATTTCGATTACCTTTGTTTTCAAAAAGTAACTGTCTCAACTTTCAATTATCATTAATATTATTCTTTTCTCATTTTCTTTTTTTATGCACCGATACAGTTGACAGATTCCTTCATTAAATTGAAACTTTTCAATTATTTTATTTTTTCTAAAAATATAATTATATATGACATTTTTGCGCATCTGTATATCATCCGCATATACATATTTTTTACTATAATATATTTTTTACTATAATAAAATCTTATAATTCGTACTACGATCTTTGACTTACGATTTTTCAATCTTTTACTGTTTCTGTGTAAACTCTCGATTTTTTTAACACACAATAGACAGGCTGATTTAAAAACTATTGTCATAATTGCATTGATTAATTCAATTATTCATTGATCTTTCTTAATCAATATAATTATTTTATTTTATATTTTGGTAATTTTAAATTTTAAATAAATGGTAATAATTTTTTATTAATTTATTTTAATAATAAATTACAATAACTTTTAATATTAAAAAAAATCTATTTTGATATTATATTTATTATGAATAATTTATATTAAAATTATATTTATCGATTAAAAAAAAGTTGACATAACTAAATTTTTACATTAAAAAAATAAAATATTACTAAGTAACTTTACAATTATTAAAAAATTTATTTAAAATTTAGTTTGTATAATATTTTATACAAAATTATTAGCATTTAGACTAAAAAAATATCTAGAATATAAAAATCTATATTACAATTTTGATCTCCAGTTTTACTTGGTTGTAGGTTATAAAAAATATAAATATGATATAATTAGAAAGTTTTAAAACTGAAATTTGATGGAAAACTATAATATATATTAGGTTTGGAAAGATGGACTAATATTAAAAGTATATTTAATAAATTTTTAGAATTAATTCATTTTGATTTACGGGTGGATGTGAACGTATATATGATATACAAGTTATAGATGGTTCATTTTAATGTTCGTCTTTTAAATATTTCTTTTACTGTTGTTTTATATAATTAAAGTTAGAGATTTGAATATACGATTTATTATAAGTAAGTTGATGTATATTATTAACTATGTTTTTGACTATGTGAATGTTAACCAATTGAAAAATAAATTCAAAATTTATAAATGATGGTTTGATAGACGTGTAATGTAATACCTCACTTAATTATTTTTGGCATAAAGAAGTAAATTAGAAATAGAGATAGTAACCAAATTGGTTAGAAACCAACTAAGGGACAGTTTGGGAATTTTAACATAGTTGAAGGGTATTATGGTCTTCTTGCCCCTACTAATCCTCCAAGGTCTTGTTTGGTTATACTTATTTTTTCCCTTAGAAAACAAAATCAGAATTTTGTTGAAGAAGAAAGGAAAGAAGCGTGAAAAAGGAAAAAGGAGGAAAATTCACCAAAGCTCAATCCCAACCATTCTTGCATGCAAGCTCGTTTTTGTGATCCTATCACCTCCCTAGCAAGATCTATAGCTTGTTCTTCATTCTAATTAAGGTGATTCTCTTAGATAGAGACCTTGGGGGAAAAGGGTTCTTCTTGAAAACACTTGATATTTTGGGGGTTGTGAGAAATTGATACTTGTATGTGTGTTTAATGATGCCTAATATGATGTACTATTGTTGTTTCGTGTTCTGGAGTAGTGGGTTAGTGTAAAAGATGATGAAAATGGGGTTTTGGAACGCATGGCAGAATTGTCTGCGTTAAGATTTTTGCAATTCGACGGCGCTCGGCCGAGGCCACGTTCAGTACTATTGTACCGAAAATAATAATTCACGAGAACGCACGTGCCTCATTTCGGCGCCCTCCTGTGTATAATTAAGTGATTTTTCTCCCAAATGTAGAATGGTTCTAATGCTGGAACTGTTTGCCTTAGTCATTTCATTCATGATATGAATGGTTAGGTGACTAGTGTAAGACTAAGTACACCTTAGATTAATCGCGGAAATCGATTATGGTTAACATGTACGTTTAAATGGAAATTTGTCATATGATGGTGTTTGAACCAAGGAAAAATGGCATGTATTTGGTTTCCCGTCGTTCCAACTGAACGTTCGGATGATTGTTTGGATGCGTATCTTTATGAATCGAATGCACCATGAGGCTTGTGAACATGTGTAGATCGGAACATTACTTGAGCTACTATTGATTTATGTGTTACGCCTATTTGTCCGATTTTTTATTGGTTTATGTGACATGGGATTGGTTTAGATGTGTGCTTTGTGACTTGATTATATCTTGTAGTTTGTGGATACGCATGGATCGGAGTATAACCTAAGCTACTATTGGTTTATGTGGTACGCTTATTCGTCCGACTTTTTATTGGTTTATGTGACATAGTTACATACCGAAATGCCATTGGTTTATGTGGTACGCTTATTCGTCCGACTTGTTATTGGTTTATGTGACATAGTTGCATATCGAAATGCCATTGGTTTATGTGGTACAGTTGCACATCAGAATACTATTGGTTTATGTGGTATGTTCACCCTCCAAGAACTCCATTGGTTTATGTGGAATGTTCTTTATCCGAATTCCATTGGTTTATGTGGTACGCTTATCTTCCGAGATACTATTGGTTTATGTGGTATACTCATCCTTCGAGATTCCATTGGTTTATGTGGAATGCTCATTATCCGGATTCCATTGGTTTATGTGGTAGGGATATGCACCTGACTACCATTGGTTTATGTGGTATGGTGGGACCATGATGCCACGTAGGCAATATCACGTTGTATCCACCTCTAGTGATGCCAAGTAGGCCATGTCACTAGGTCTCTATGCGTGCTTATGCGAGTCTATATTTGTATATTCATAACTCCTGAGAGTGGTGACCCTATATATGTGAATGGAGATTTGTATCTCGTTTATCGTTGGTTTTGGTTTGTCATCTCATTACTTACTTATGGAACTTCTAATGTTGATGTTATCCATGTATGTACTTGTACCCGGCCGTGAGGTATAACCCCGGATTCTAGGTGAATCTGTTTTTCTTGATGCATGTTCCTTGTAGGACTGAGCGAACCCCTAAGATAGGGAAGCTCACTGAGATTTAGTAATCTCACCCCATTCCAATTTTTTTTTTCAGGTTCTTCGAGACAAGATAAAGTCAAGGGTAAGATGGCTTAGTCTGCGGTGGTGTTTCATCGGTGATTATCTTACTTATTGTATCTTTCTATTTTGTATCTTTTGGAATGATGTATTAGTTCTATTTTCGAAACTTGTATCTTTTGGCCATAACTGTTTCGGCAAAAATTTGTACTCAGTTCTACTACTTATCTTTATTTCGCTGCTAATGTATGATAGTTTTGTGTACCATTTAATGCCACATACGTATATCTTAGGCAATATATGTATGGGGTGTTACAGTTGGTATCAGAGCAGGTCGATTCTCGGCTTCGCCTTGAAACATCATAAGTCAGCTCAATTTTGTCTCATATGCGTAATTGTCAGCATGATTCCTTATGTTCTATGTGTGGCATTGAGCCTGATCAACTTGATTCTATGTGTAGGACAAACAGGAAGATGGCTGATGGACGCAAAAGACCTGGAAGGCCAAAAACTAGGCTTATTGAACCAGAAAATCCTACTTCTGCTGGTGGTGCAAACGTACCTGATGCGAATATGCCCTGGATGCAGATGATGCAGCAAATGCAACAACAGAACCAAATGATGATGCAAATGATGCAAGGCATGCAAGGGCAACAACAAAAACAACCAGATACTCCTGCTCCAGTTCCTCGAGCTCCTGTAGGACCTGACTTTCGTTCCTTCTTCAGGATGAGTCCTCCAGAGTTCACAGATGGCTTAGACCACGTTGCCGCTCATGATTGGCGTTATGGCATGGAGCGTGTGTTCTAAGATATTCAATGCACAAAGGAGGATAAAGTTATGTTTGCTGCCTAGAAGTTGAAGGGTCCGGCTGGAAGGTGGTGGGATATTACATCTACCTATTTCACCTCTCAGGCCATTCCAAAAGATTGGCAACACTTCGAGACAGCTTTCTTGGAGAAATATTTCCCAAACAGCATTCGTGCTCAAAAGGAGCGTGAATTCCAACTTTTCAAGCAAGGTAACCTGTCTGTTTTTGAGTATGCTGAGAAATTTGAAGATATGGTTGCATATTCCCGTCAAGTTGTTTATTCTCCAGATGAAATGTGGAAGATTGATAAGTTTCTATTTGGACTAAATGTTGATATTGCTCACAGTGTGTCTCAAAGAGAGTTTACCACCTATGTTGAATGCCTAAGACAGTGTTATGTAGCTGAGAATAGCTTGAAGAGAGTCAAAGATTAAAGGGATCACAATAGGCCAATGCGTAGGGGTCAAGGGAGACCAGGTCAGCAGCTAAGGCCCCGCAACTCTCCTCTAGTAGGGAAACAATCTTCTGGTGGTCGTGTGATTCAACCTCCTTGGTGTATCAAGTGCAAAAGTAAGCACCATGGTGATTGTAGGTTTGGTCCAGTGCAGTGCTACAAGTGTGGACAAGCGGGGCATTACCATAGTCATTGTCCTATGAGAGATGTTCCTGAGAAGACTACAAGTCGAGTGTATACCTTGGATGCTAGGAAGGCTCAAGGAAACACGAGTCTTGTTGTTGGTACGTGTTATGTTAACAATCAAACTTTATTTTTTCTCGTAGATTATGGAGCAACACATTCATTTATTTCTAATTCTTGTTGATAACACGAAATCGTATCGTATATTCACCATGAAATTAATCCGTTTTGTATTATTTTGACCCGATTAACTCCCGAATATTCCGAGTTTGTCATGATTTTTTGCAGGTACTACATAACTTAGCTCAAACCAGAAGAAAACATGAAACATGCAAAGATAGCATCAAAGAACAGAAAAAAAGATGAATCTGTCAAAGAAATGCAGATTTTGTAGCTGTGACGGTCGTCAGCCACCTGCCATGACCGTAAGATACTTTTGAAGCGCGTGACGACCGTAATGCCTTGGCCACGACCGTAACACGGGAAAACATGAAACCTGCTCGTAACACACTTGTCACGATCATAATGCGCCTAATATCAGTTACAAAACAAGTGCAGAACGTGGAAAGGTTAAAACAGAGGAGTCAAAGACTCTTGAATCTTCTCAACCACCCACTGCAGCCACGATCAACCCACGTCCCTATATTTTTGGAACACTCAAGTGAAGCCACGGAGTTCAATTCTTCTCAACTGCCAGTCTGCATTCTTCTATAAATACCTCAGCCTTCAAAGTAAAACACACAGAGCATTTTTACTATTACTTGTGCGGAAGCTCTGCCGAAACCAAAACCCGTTGCTATTTCAATTTACATTTCCTCTGCAATTGTTTTATTTCCTTCGTTTATTTCCTTGTCCCAATAACGATTTCCAACATTAGGAAGTTGTTATTCTAGTTTAGATTTTTATTCAAGCTTCAGACTTCATTTATATTTCCAATACCGACAGTCCAAGTTTCCGATCTGTGGAAGAAGGATTAGAAGTATTTGCTTTATTTTCAGGTTCTTTATTTTACATTTGTATTACAGTACATCTCAATCAATTAATTTAAGTTTCATTAATTATTTATAATGTCTGCTTTATGTTTATTTGCTTCCGTTTCCTGTGAGTTTATTTCGATGTCATGGCTAGCTAAACCTTTAGTGTCGGTATGGGGTAGTTAGAGACAATAGGCATCTGATCAAACTTAGGCTAAAACCTTAATCAACTTAACTCTGGTTATAACTTTTTATGCTTAAAAATAAAACCTTTTTGTTACGAAAGTAAGAAAAGTAAATAGGTTAGGATCGAGACCACGAAAGTGTGAGATTTTCACCGGATAGCTAAAGTTAGGCATTCGATTTAAATACAGTGAAAGCGCTTTAAAACAAATTAGAATTAATTAAGTTTCCAAAAAGTATGTTCTAAACACTTATAGGCTAGCGAAAGCAGGTATAGGGCTTTAGACGTGTAATCCGAGATAAGACCACGAAAGTGTGAGTTGAGGGTTTTTAAACTGATTAATTCTATAGATAAACTAAGTTAACCATCCTTATACGCTTAAGTTCGATTAGATCCTTAGGTCCATCCTATTACATACCGACCATTCCATTTCATTATTAATTTAAAATCAATTAGTTTATTTTCCTTAGCCTTCCTTAAACCAAACGTGACAATTTCCGCCTTAGCTAAACTAGCATTACTTTCCCGCACTAGAGTGATTACAAAGTCCCTGTGGATTCGACAATCTTTTATTACTACCGCGATAGGCTGTGCACTTGCAGTTAAGATACCGTTAGACACATTAGGTCGATCGCACAGCACTTGTGTGCGTCGACTCGGATTTGAGGCTGCTACTCTTCCTAATCCTATGATAGTTTCGTCTGCTATGGATGATGTAGTAGAAGCCTTGAAAGTTTGTAGAGATTGTTATGTCACCTTCAATGATCGGAACTTCTCTATTGATCTTATCTATCTACCTCTCAAGAAGATCGATGTGGTATTGGGTATGGACTGGTTGTTAGCTAACTCAGTATACATTGGTTGTAAAAAGAAGGCTATTTTCATTCTTGCGGAAGAAACTACTCCTATTGATGCTATTGGGAACCTGATCAAAGGTACAATTAATTTGATTAATTGCCTTTATGTTCAGGAGAAGTCTTTTCTTTTGACTCTTACTGTAGATTCTGAAAGTAAGAAGGATGTGTCAAATATTTCTGTTGTGTGCGAGTTCCTGACATTTTTCCAGAGGATGACATTTCTGTTCCTCCAGAAAGGGAAGTGGAATTCTTTATTGATCTTGTACCTGGAACAACCCCAGTTTCTATCGCTCCGTATCGAATGTCTCCTACGGAGTTGAGGGAATTAAAGAGTCAATTAGAAGAGTTATTGGTGAAACATTTTGTTCGACCTAGTGTTTCTCCATGGGGTGCTCCTGTCCTGTTGGTCAAGAAGAAGGATGGTAGCATGCGATTATGCATTGATTACTGTCAGTTAAATAAAGTAACCATAAAGAGCAAGTATTTGTTGCCACGATTGAGCGTATACAGTTGTGCAAATATAAATTTGTTGTTGTTGATTTTGGTTGTTGATTATTGTGAATGATGAGTAATACTATATGTTATGATGAAGTTTGATTATGTTATTATGTTAATGTTGTTACGATGTTGCTAAAATATTGGTGATGTTGCTATGATGTTGATATTGATGATGATATTGTGATGATGTTGCATGTCCAAATATATACATGTTATGTTGATGAATATTATGTTGTTGATGACACACTTGACTAGACTAGGTCGAACATATGTGGTGTTGTTGTTGAAATTGCATGTTGTGAATCATGCATCAATGTTTTGGAACTTATGTTCTAAACTATGTTGTGGCCTCGTTTCCTATGGTAATAGTTCGAGTATGAGTAGCTAGATCCTTTGTTTATGAATTTAGTGAAGCGTTACCTATGGTGATGGTAGCGATTTGGTGTACTTCAATTTCAAGAGGGAATCAAACTTATGGTGGAGATCATGGAGTGAAATGAACCTAAGTGTTTTTTATATGGTATCACATGCATTGGGTTAGTGTCATTTCATATCATCTACGTGGAATTGCATAATCTTTTGATGATGTGAGATGTGTTGAATATTGAGACGTTAGGTGACTACAAGTTGATTTTAATAATGAAAGTTGTATGTGTGATAATTATGACGTGTGAGTGTGTTATGACTTGTTGATGATGTTACATGATTGTACAATAATGATTGCAATTCTCATTACTTATATCTTTCATAATTGATTGTGATTACTCTTCCCTTATGTTTGAATGTTGTCTCCACGTGGATAACGCACAGATACTCAGGAGTAGCTTATAGAGATAGTGAAGATAGCTCTTGGAGTACTTAATAGTTTTCCGTTATTTAGAGGTGTCTTGCTCTGATATGTAACATTGGGTTGAGAACGCTTGATTTAAAATTTTATATCTTATTTATGTTGAAGTATTAAGGAATTTTGAACTGTTGAATAACTGAATTAGTTTTATTTCAACTCTTTTATGAGACTAAATATCATGAGTTTGAAAGTTGAGAATATTTAATTGATGATGACTTTGATGCAATGTTTTTAAATAAGTATTGAAGTTTCATGAATACTATGAATGTGTATGTTTATGAAAAAAAATTACTATCATATGTTAGTAACCGTATTACGGAGCAGGATTGGTTTGTGTTGTTTTTATTATGACATGTGACACCTTTGTATGGTTATTCTAATTAATTTATTCGTACATTATATGTGGAATTTAGAATGGTGTTACAAAAAACACTTCTTTATTTGTAAAGTATGCACGAACAACTACCTCTATAATAATCAGTCAAGCACCCAGTTTAAGATCATCATTCACTTCATTCAGTTAAACATCATCATTTAGTTCATCCAATTTAACATTATGCTTTACTTCGACCAGTTTAACATTCACACTCACAATAGATTTAGAAAACATATCAGAGTGCATCATATCTATTACCACCAATAACATGAAAAAAATGTGAAATTTCAAACTATCGAAACAATCTGGAGATACACATCCAAACCACACCAAACTTTGTCCGAAGATGCATCTCCAGACTCAACATTCATTTTTCAACTAAAAACGATGATTAATGCGAGAAATGAGAGATAAAATAAGCGATCATTACCTGCAGTTCCATCTTATTTTGCTCCCTTTGAACTAATGAAATACAATAATGATATTTTGGTGTTGAAAAATTGATTGAGAATGAGAGGACTTTTTTCAAGAGTTTTCCAATGATTTCTTTTTTAACATGAAGAAAAAGCTCATGCAAAGTGGTGTTTTATCACCTTTTCGATTGGGCATTTTCGAAAATGCATCTCTAAAAATATCACTAAGTTGTTATTTAAATCAAATGCGTTAATAGCAAAATCTCATAAATGAGTGCAGGGGATATTTCAAAATTGCATCTCCGAATACATCCAAACAACATATAGAGATGCATCTTCGAATCATATTTTTTTTAAACTGAGGTGAAGCTTATAAAAAAGAAGATTTGTGTGATTTTAGTTGCATCATGAGATGCATTTCTATACACTCGAAGGACAACTTTGAATTTTCAAGTGTAATACGCACATGTAAGGGTTGAATGAGCATTTCCCGTAGTTATAAGACCTTGTACACAGAAAAATTGTTCTTTAATATAAGATCATTTACACATTAGATTAGTTACTCAGCTCCAATGATGGTGCATATTTGAACTCATAATTTTTCATTTTTCAATAGAGTGAATTCTGTTAGATTATTTAAAGAAAACATCTATCTTTTTCCATTTTTCAGAGTTGGAAAAAGAAACTCTCTTTCGAAGAAGCACCTGCCATATACAAAATATTGACTTGAAATAAAAAATATCCCATCAAGTTTTTTACTTTCAGATACTCAATCTCCTTATACAATTGATGATCATATTGCAAAAAATATATATCCCAAGGACATAAACCGAAGAGTGAGTTGAATTTCAAGCTCATAACATATTTCAGCTTTATTTGAGGATTTGAGTGACCATTCTCTTTGTGCATATAAAGCACCTTGAACTGCCGCCTACTATAGAACTAGTAAAATACTCGTGCGCTCGCACAAGTTCGCAAAAGAGAGTAACATGAACCGGTAGCTGAACTTGTGGAAAAGTTACCATTACTCCAAAGGCCCAACATTTCAATATCAATCAATAATAAATGCATACAAGAATGAGGTAATGGTGAAAATTTGGAACTATTCTAGTTGATAAAGCGAGAGCAAACAGTCGAATCCCAGACTTGGAATTTTCAACTAGTGACGCTTCATTACCTGTAATATACTCATCACATTCGGGGATAAACGTGGGAGGAATTTGAACAGCTGCATCACAGAAACAATAAGGGGGTGATATACGCATTACCAACTACAAAGTAACTCACAGAGAACAATCTTTATCTCTTCCTTTGTATATGCATTGTATAATTTCATGCAAGTAATTAGATCATTCAACTAAAGTTCAAGTAGTTAAGTAGAGTCCAATTTTTTTAACAGATTTTTAGCGCTATCAAATACATATAATCAATGAAAATTATCAATAACTAGAGAGAAGGAAATACCCAAAGTTTCACGCATGCATCAACGGTGACTGGGAACAAGCAAACAAAAATAGTAATATAGGCCAGATCTACTTCAAGCCCATAGTGCTCAAGAATCGTCTCTATCAGAGTGTACCAACCAGATTCAGAATGATACCTGCATCCCAACATGCAACAAAAGACTCAAGAAATCAAAAAGAAAGTCAAATGTTTTTTCCTAACTTGTTAAAAGTAATAGTATTTTTCCTAGTGCTATAATACTTCTTTTGAATGCATGGATATCCTGTGTAAGTGATATTACTGGCAACATTCAGCATTAAGTAGAAAAACAAAATTGTGTGATAGATAACAATTACCAAGGTAGAAAAGGAAGTTACCCTAGAAAAATATCGCAAACAAGTATAATTAGAAACGCCTTCCCAGAATCAGAAATGCTGTTTAGAATTTTATAACCAGTAAATTTGAGCAAGGCTACCTGCACAATGAGCAAAGTGTTGGAAGTTATTAGAGAGATAAGTACGAATTTGATTCTGTGTTGTTCAGATCAGCATAATATTCATTGTGAATAATAATTAGTAATTAGTTATTAATAATTAGCAATTAGTTGTCTTCTACCATATTTAGAATTAGCATTTAAAGGGAGAATAATTGTTCTGATACTCATGCCAGATTTACGATTATTGATATGTCCCTTGTATTCTATAAATACCTTTCATGTATTACTTACTGAAATATAAAAGAAATACATGTTGTTTATTTCTTTATGGTATCAGAGCACCCGATTCTAGGGGCTCTGCTTCCGCACTCAAAACACTAGTCATTTTTATTGCGGCCTTTTTTTCTTGGTCAAGGTTCCCTTTCTCTTGGAACCCTAGTGATCTCGGTGACTTTGCAGCTGTCGTGCACCGCTCAACCGTCGTTGCAGATCCGAAGGGTTTCACCTTCATTGCTATTTTCAGGACAGTATTCATTGTTGTACATCAGTTTCTTGCTATTTGCAGCCCCTGATTGTTTGGTTGTCATCTTTGTTGGAGTTTCTCATTGGCAGCCCTTTGATCCTCTCCTAAGAGTAGATCTCGATCTTCACCTGGCTCGAGATGATTTGTTTCTCTTTACGGACTCCTTAAGTTTTCTAACACTAGTTCTCCGTCCATGACTGGTAAGAATTCTAGCTTCTTAACTTTTAATGCCTCTTGTTCTAAAGATATCTAGATTATTGACTCGGTGCAACTGATCACATGACCCCATATATGTCATATCTCTCTTCTTATTCACCTTTACCTAATAAACGTCATATTACCGTTGCAAATGGGTCCCAAACCCCGATGGTTGGATCTGGTAACATCCACCTAAGCCCATCTCTCTCTACCTAAATCATGTACTTCATGTCCCTAAGCTTTCTAACAATCTTTTGTCCATCCATAAACTCACTAAAGACTTGAATTGTGCTGTAACCTTTTTTCATTCTCATTGTGTTTTTCAGAACCTTGCCATAGGGAAGACGATTCGAGTGTCATCAGGCTGGTTCAGAGTCACGCGCAAATACTCAAATATAGCTCTGATACAGGCGTCTTGGACATCCTCTTTTCCACATGATCAGATCTCTACTCCCTCACCTATTTACCAAAGTGTTTGTTGATTCCTTTCATTGTGATGTGTGCCAGTTTGCCAAATCCCATCGAGCAACCTATTTTCTTAGGGATACTAGGAGCGTCGAACCCTTTGATCTTGTTCATTCTGATGTATAGAGGCCTTCATGCAAAATAGTATGTTACTTTTATTGATGAGTGTACTCGGGTTACATGGGTTTTTCTTAAGAAAAGATAAGTCTGAAGTGTGTCAATTGTTTGTTAATTTTTTTCAAATGGTTAAAACACGGTTTGGGAAACCTATTAAAAGGTTACGGTCAGACAATGGTAAGGAGTATGTAAACCAAAATTTTCACAATTTTCTCAAAACTAAGGGTGTTGTTCATGAGTTGACTTGTGTTGACACTCCACAACAAAATGGGGTTGCTGAAAGGAAATATCGTCATCTTCATGAAATCACCCAAGCATTGCACTTTCAATCTGCGCAGGTACTGACTTGATTATTTTCGTCCGTGTCCATTATGTCAAGTTTTCAGAATCGTGTCTTTGGTTGTTCTGCCTTCCTGGTATTCCTCTAATACAAGACCCGGAGTCGTCTTCTGAGTTGTCTGTTCTTCCTGTTATTCCTCTAATACATGACACAGAGTCGTCTCCTGAGTTGTATGTTCTTCCTGATATTCCTGTAATACATGAGCCCTTGATGCCTAATGAGGATGGTGGTGATGTACCAATACCAGTGCATAATAATGTTGACAGATACAAGTTATAGTTCCAGCGAAAAAGATGGAAAGGTAAATTTGTTTTGCCCCAACAAGTCCAGTCGTCTGAACCTAAGGTAAGTGTTCCTAATCCTGAGCCTAGTAATTCTTGTGAACCAAACCTTGATGACCTACCTATTGCTTTGAGAAAAGAAAAAAGGTCATGTACCAAATACACTATATCCCAGTTTGTGTCAACTGAAAAGATTTCTGTGCAGCATCCGAGTTTTATTTCAGCTATTGACTCTACTGAAAAGATTTCTGTGCAGCATCCGAGTTTTATTTCAGCTATTGACTCTATTAGAGTCTCTGCATCAATATAAGAAGCATTAAAGGATAAGAACTGGATCCAAGCCATGAATGAAGAGATGCATGCACTAGAGAAATATGGGAGTTGGAAGATAATTGAGAAGCCAAATGACAAGAGGCCAGTAGGTTGCAAATGAATATATACGGTAAAATACCGACCCGACGATACACTCGACAAATATAAGGCGAGGCTAGTTGCAAAGGGATACACCCGGACTTATGGAATTGATTATGAAGAGACATTTGCTCCAGTAGCAAAAATGAACACTGTAAGAATCGTTCTTTCCTTGGAAGCTCACTTTGATTGGGTGTTGCAACAGTTTGATGTGAAAAATGCTTTCTTGCATGGAGATTTGGAGGAGAAGGTGTATATGGAGATCCCACCCGAATATGACACTACTTCAGGAAGTAATAAGGTTTGCGGGTTAAAGAAGGCCATATATGAGCTCAAGCAATCACCTCGGGCTTGGTTTGGGAGGCTCGCTCATGTTATTGTGTCCTTGGGTTATAAACTATGAAGCACGGACACGCTAACTACGGTCCCGACACTCACACGGTGACACCGATAATAATTTGAAAAAATGAATAATTTAAAGGTGATTACAAGTGTCGGTGGAGGTGTCTGACACCGACACGGACATTGACACGCCTGTTTATAGAGGTCGGTGCTACATAAGTTATAAACAAAGCCAAGGTGATCATACTCTCTTTATAAAGCATGCTCAAAATGGTAAACTCACTCTTTTGTTAGTCTACGTAGACGATATGATCTTAGCAGGTAATGATGAATTTGAGAAGAACTTGAGAAAGGAGTTGAAAAAGGAGTTGGCAGCTCAGTTTGAAATGAGGACTTTGGAAAGTTGAAATATTTTCAAACGGTATGGAGGTAGTATACTCAAAACAGGGCATTTTCAATTCTTAGAGAAAATATGCCCTTGACCTTCTCAAAGAGACTGGAAAATTGGGTTGTAAATCCACCAGTGTAACTATAGAGCAAAACCACAGGATTGGGAGTGATGAGGAAAGCCCAAGGGTTGATAAAGCTCAATACCAGAGACTTGTGGGAAAGCTCATTTATCTATCTCACACCAGGTCTGACATAGCTTATCTGGTTAGTGTTGTCGGTCAATTCATGCATGACCCACAGGAGAGGCACTTACAGGCAGTGGATAGAATCTTACAGTATCTAAAGATGAGTCCAGGAAAAGAACTATTGTTCAAGAAAAGTGAGCAGCTGTCTATGGAGGTTTATACTGATGCAGATTATGCAAGGTCGATTGTTGACAGGAGATCCACCACTGGATATTGTATGTTCCGAGGTGGAAATTTAGTGACATGGAGGAGCAAGAAATAGAATGTAGTTGTCAGATCAAGTGCAGAGGCAGAGTTTAGAGCCATGGCTCAAGAAGTTTGTGAATTGTTGTGGATGAAGATCATTCTAGATGACTTGAAAATAAAGTATGAAGCTCCTAGGAGACTTTTCTGCGATAATAATTCTGCCATTAGTATTGCTCACAGTCCGGTCCAACACGATAGAACAAAGCACATAGAGATAGACCGACACTTCATCAAAGAGAAATTGGATAGTGGTCTTATTTCTACACAGTACGTCCCATCAAGACTTCAGTTAGCTGATGTGCTCACCAGAAGACTTTCCTTGGAGCTCTTTCGAGATCTTACTTGCAAGATGGGGATGACGATAGATATTTGTTCCCCAACTTGAGGGGGGAGTTTTGGAAGTTATTAGAGAGATAAGTACATAATCAACAGATTATGTGTTATACAGCTCAGCCACCACTCTTGAACTAGTATGGCATCATCTATGAGAGAAGGTTAGGACCACACATTTCAGCTCTTGTTCCAAGTGTCTTCACATCTATTTCGGTTCCACCTGTGTCTATTTATTTCTCCATTGCCATACACAAAGGTAAGTGTACAACCGCTAATCCATATCTAGTTAAAAGTTCTTGTTATACCATTGTTTATCTCGCCTATTGTGCTTTTGTTTCTGCACTCTCATTTGTTTCTATTCCTAAGACTACTCAGGGAGCATTATCCAATTCAGGGTGGAGACAAACTATAACTGATATTCATACTTGGGAACTTGTTCTATTTCCTTCTTGAACAATCACCTCGCACATAGTTTGGAAGTTTTTTTAGTGCTATGAAGATTTGGGATGATCTTTTGTGAGGAAGATCACTCACCTTTTACTAAGTACTCATCATCAAAGTTATGATCATAAGTGTATCAAGGCATTAAAACAGCATCTATATCAGAATTTTCATACTAAGGACTATATTTGTAACTTTCTTGGAATTGATTTAACTCAATCAAAGCTTGGAATTGTTATCTCTCAAAGGAAGTATGCTTTTGATATTTTGGAGGAGACAGGTCTTAGAGATTGCAAACCAGTTGACACTCTTACGAACTCTAATGTAAAACTTCTTCCGAATCTTGAGGAGTTATATCCTAACCCAGGTAGATACTGAAGACTTGTGGGGGCTTTGCTATTAAAGTAGGCCTTTAGGGACAAGTGAATCGTGTGAAAGTCAGACTTGTAGCTAAAGGGTGCACTCAAGTTTATGGTCTGGACTACAGTGATACCTTCTCTCCAGTTGCATAAATGGCATTAGTATGCCTTTTCTTGTCAATGGCTGCAGTGAAACATTGGCCTTTTGTATTATCTTGATATTAAAAATATCTTTTTGTGTAGAGACTTAGCAGAGGAGATCTATATGGAGCAACCACCTAGCTTTGTTTTTCAGGGAGAGTATGGCCGTGTTTGCAGGTTACATATTTTGTTCGGTTTTAGACATTCCCCTCAAGCTTGGTTTTTAAAATTAAACATAGTTATTTAGAAGATAACTGTATTCTTTAGACATTCATCTATGAACAAAGGTATTAATCTTGTCATTACAGATAATGATCAAGAAGGTATTGAAGACTTAAAACAGCATTTATTTAGCCATTCTCAGACCAAATATTTCCTAAACATATCAAATGGAAGCAATCCTGCATCCCAGTTTTAAAGCAGGCTGCTCCACTATCTAGGACTGGCAAGATAGAGTAATGATATATCGCAAAATAACAGTGATATTTATGGTAGAAAACACGTCAAACAAAATCGTCAATGCATAAAAACATTTAGCAGAAGAAAATGTAAACTTACTTTACTCTTATTGAAGTACAAAATAATAAATAAAGAGATCCCGAAAATTGCATCGGACCATATGTTGGCAAATGCTCTGCGATTCTCCAGTCTCCACTCATCTCTCAACTCTAATCTGTCAGGGAAAAAATGTAGAAGGGAAATAAAATAAGGCAACAAGTATTCAACAATCGAAGATTAACCAGGTCATCTTAAACAAATAACACCAAGTGATAGCATAACAATAGACTAACAATTCCAGGACTAGATTTTTTCTCTTTTTGCTCAATGCCCTAACAGTTTACAAGGTACATATTTGCTATATTTACATAATACTGTACAAGTATACTACCCTATTTGAATGATTGCTTACATCATCTAATAATTTCTATTTTCGACTTTCCAGAATTCAAAGTACTACTTCATGTTCATTCTACAAACAGATACAGTAGGGGGAGAGAACCATTTAAGATGATCAGGAAAAATAGAGAAGTACGGATCTTACGCTTTATGCCTCAATTCCCACCAAACCTCGTCATCAGAAAGAGGGGGAGATTTACCAATCTCTACCTCAAGCTCAAATCGTCCTTTCTCAGTTTTTAATCCCTCGATTATTTCAAGTTTTTGACGTTTTCTCACATCGAGCATTTGAGCGGCAAGTGGCACAGTCTTAACATATCTGGCAAAGGAAAAAGTTTAATCAGGCACACAAGTAAAAGATCGATAATAAATAACTTATACTCAAGAACAAAGAATGCAAGAAAAGAAATGGCAAAAGTAATAGGTTTATTCATACTTCATAAACTAAAAATCTTAGCTACATAAAGAATCATTAAAACTAAGAGGCACTAGTAATACAGAAGGAATATTTCTTCCCATCTGTCGTCATCTTTCCTAGGGCTGTTTGGCATGTCTTATTAGACATAATAAGATAAACTTACATAATATATACTACAACTTTGTCAATTGAACCGTGCATGTATTATTTGGCATAAGCCTAACCATAAAACTCATTTGTTAAAATTATGGGTAACTTAGCTTATATAAGCTTTCTCCAAAAAGATTATTATCATAAATACCAAGGTATGGAGTTCAAATCCCATAAGAAATGGTTATAAAAGGACCATTAATGCCACTTCAACAGAAATGGTTATAAGACAAGTTATTAAGAAAGATCTTGATATTAACGAGTTGGATAGAAATATGGTCTTTCATCGAAAATTATGGTGTCATTTGATCCATGTAGCAAGCCCATAGTGGGACAGTTCGGTAATGGATGAAAATGTATCATAGTCCGGTCATGGATGAAAATGTATTACATATCATTAAATTTATCAGCTAAACTAGTGTCAGATTAGCAGCAATAATGTTCAATCATAGATCATATAGTTTTTTTGCAATCAAGTGGTCATGAGTTTTTTCATAGATCATACTACTAGGTGTTGGATTTGGACACCCCATAATACCAAGTACCTATTACATCACTGCACTCGAGCACCGACATACCAGTAGATCATACTACTAGGTGTGGGATTTGGACACCCCATAATACCCAAGTACCTATTACATCACTGCACTCGAGCACCGACATCCCAATAGTTGTAGTGCACAATACTTTACTACACCAACTACCAGCTCTGATACCAATTGATAAGTATCCAAGCACTTAGAGAACCCTACCTTAAATGCTACCTATCAACGGAGAAGAACAAGTCATTTAAATGGTGGATCTTCTAACTTAAGTCTGTGGTCGTAGAGAAGGAAAAGAGCCTCATTTCGGGTCCTGCTCTAAAAAACTTGCGCCGGCATGATTATATATTCATAGTAAAAGTTATCCGCTTTGCTTTCTTTTAGAAAAGATTTGTTGTAATGTAAATCGCCCTATCTGACCTTTTGTTTGATTCCATTTTCCAACCCTTTCTTTAGAACCAACCTGGAATGCAAACAAGGAAGGAAAGGGCTGAAATCTCCATATCTGATCGCTTATCGATGCTCATTAGCGGTGAAGTCTCTCAAACCAGAAGTTTCAAAAGCGGGCCTACGAGAGAAATTAACTTTACATACTGATATAGAATACCGAAGGGAAGGCCTAATTGTACCACTCCCCCTGACCTTCCGCAGTTGGCTTGAGCTGAGCTCTCTAAATCCTTGAGGAAAAAGTCTTGCATCTCGCCCAACTCCTACAAAGCCCACCCCCGAAGGAGAAAAGGAAGTTATCAGCACCGATGTTACTAACGTTATGCTTCGCCAATCTTTAATTCACCAAGCACCCCATACTACTCAATGTGGGACTTGGACACCGCATGATACCCAAGTCCCAATCACTATACTAGCCCAATGTGGTTTATCATTCAATTTCCCAACATTTAAATGAAATTATCATCTCCGAGCAACCTCCAACTTCTGTGGTACTATGTTCTTAAGTAGTGTATCATGACATCAGCTATATCCAACACCTTGGCCTCTTATTTTTTCAGTGTATACCTAGGGGTTCCTAGTTGGTTATAATTCAATAACACATGATAGTCCTTTGCACCATGAGTCTCCTTAGGATGTGCAACCTAATACATCTCAGAATGACCTCATTACTTCTGCCACGCAAGAACATTATAAAACATGCAAGTGTTTGTGCAAATTCCTTCAAGCAAGTTTGCACAATTTGAGAAGATAAACATAAGATATGCGTAAGAAAGTTGAGCTCACAGAACTACCTGTCTAAAAAAGGCATAAGTACATAGTCATGAACCAGAAAATCCATTGCCCAAGGTACAATAATCAACACTGCCAAAAATTTAGCCTGTAATAACAACAATGGCATATAAAATTGAGTTACCAGTAAGACAATGTACTAAGCAAGCACTAGCACATGATTCACCTCATGAAACAGCAACATGCACTTACCGAATTCGAAGAAGCATACTGAAAAACACGGTCTTCATAAAGCATATCATCATCATCCTCTTCATTTCCAAAAACCAAAGACCTAACAGACTTAACAATCCCTTCTTCAGGCTTATCCAGTCGAATCTCCTCCCTATAATCCTTGATTCCCTTCTCCCAAGAAGAAGCCTCCTCCTCCTCCAAAAGCCAGTCTTCCCATTTCCTATGCTCCTGGTTCCTCCTATCTTCCTGAGCTTCCCTCAAATCTATAATAGCTTCCGCTCTCTGCTTCCATGCCTCAAACTTTTCCTCCTCCGACAACTCTTGTTTCTCACCTGAACCCTGTTCCTCTTCAACATCCACCATATCATCCTCCTTCAAACCAAACCAGTTCCCGTCCTCCTCCAAAATAAACTTGAACCACCAACTGCTGCGTTTCCTTGAACTCTTACTATTATGGTTGTTTTCAGCTTTTGTGATAAACCTCCTCCGACTCCGACTAAGTTTCCTCCGCCGTGCAAGGAAGTGGAGAGTGGAAGAAGGTGGTGGTTGATGCGGCGGTGAGAGGCTGTGGTGATGTTTAAATAAAATGAAGTTGTTGGATAATACAACTGACGAGCTCATCAAGAACATTAATATATGCCAACATCTTTCAGTGTACCAAGGAAAACCAGATTTTGTGTTGAATGCATAGTTAGTGTACTTATATTATTATCCATTTCGTGGAAGAACAAACATTACCTAAGCTTAGTGATAGGCATGGCTATTGTTCAGCCACGTTCAAACCTCACATGTCCCTTACTATTTTTTGTTTTTTTGTTTTGGTAATCAAATTATGAGAATAAAGGATAATAAAATGGTTATTTTATTAGGAAGGATAAATTAGTCACTTTACTTTTTTTTATAAGCAAAAATTAATTAATCAAGAAAAAAAAGTACAAGGGGTACTCAAATCGATTACAAAGCCAAAAATTTGTAATAATGTTTATCCCGCATTGATACAATCTAAAGGGGTTTGAAACCAATCATACAACAATGAAACTCTTTTATCTTTAGTGCTTATAGTTGGTCAAATCTACGACACGACCTTGATACTAGAAATAATATCGTCTAAGATGCGAGCCTCACTGTTGAAGATTATTTTGTTTCTTGTATTCCATATGATCTAAAGTGTAACCAACCATATTAAGCATATCTTCTTCTTCTTGATCTTCCCCGAAAGTGCTTGTGTAAAATGCTCAAAATGAAGAATATCAGCCTACGCCTCCAACAATTGCAAATTATGTACATCAAGCCATATGACCACAATGCTCCAAACTTTCTTAGAGAAGGAACACCCTCCGGACACACTTATAAGCAACAAAAATTGTTTCACAGTTATTAAAAAATTTAATCAATTGTAGTTAACTTTTCGATTTTGGTGGAAACATTAATTAAATTTACTATAATGTTCTCTTTATTACATTTAATGGAGTGTTGGAAATGAAATATAATGGTATATTAGGAATTACATTATTAAATAGTGTAGTAATAATTGACTTTTGCTTATAATAGTGACTAAGAATTGAAGCATTTTTGTTGCTTATAAATGTGTTCGGAGGGTGTACTTAATTGGAACTTAGGATATTATTTTATTTTCACTTGCTTAAATAAAGGGTGAAGAGGTAATTATGTGCGGGTGTCATAAAAGAGAATCTTGGCTTGAGAATAGTTTATAAACCATTTCATTTTCTTCCTGGAACAGGAAAAGAAAAGGGGCAAAATGAGGTGATTGCAAAGTTCATCTTGTGATTATCCCATTCCTCATTAGTCATTGGCAACAATCGAGTAGAGTTTTGCAAAGAAATATCAAGATAACTTGGAAGAGAAGAAGTTGAGAATTCTTAGCA
The DNA here is from genome assembly GCA_021764765.1 of Vicia sativa. Taxonomy (NCBI): domain Eukaryota; kingdom Viridiplantae; phylum Streptophyta; class Magnoliopsida; order Fabales; family Fabaceae; genus Vicia; species Vicia sativa. The sequence goes on from CM038792.1 coordinate 232,160,447, forward strand.
AATGTTTTTGTGATTTTGGGAAGAAAAAGAACATGTGGTTTATTGGATATAAAAGGGGGCACAAAATGGAAGGATCAATGTAGAGCTCGACAATGATCTTGTATGTATCGAGAAAGAAGAAGGATCATCATCTTCTTCTTCAACTGCTAAAGGTGGATTTCCTCTCCCTTAAATTATGATTTTGAGTAGGAGTAATGTATGAAAATGTATGTGATAATAGATTACTAGTCAATAACAAGAGGAATGCATGATAGAGTCATCGGGTTTGGTATGCTTAGTTAGAAATATAGGTTATGATTCTATGTATAATTGATGTTGATATCTAGCTATTAATATGGGATTAATGTGCGTTGAGGGTTGGATTTCAACTTTAAAATTATAAAATTTTAAATTATGGTGCCTTGATTCGGGATAAGGATTTGGATGATTTGAATCATGAATCACTCTAATTCAAATCAAATAGGACTTTATGGATTGGGTTTTAATTTTGTTGGTCTGATTTGAGTCGTGGAGGATTTTGTAGGTTAAATTCCAATTTTGTCTATCTGATTCAAACCAATGATTCGAATCACAGAGGGTTTAATTGGTTGGATTTTAATTTTGTATGTTTGATTCAAATTAATTATTCAAATTGAGAGTTTTATTGGTTGGATTTCAATTTTATATGTCTGACTCAAATTAATGATTTGAATCATGGACGATTTTGTGATTTAGATTTCAATTGTGTTTGTCTGATTCAAATCAATGACTCCAATCAGGGAGGATTTTGTGGTTGGATTTGAATTTTGTTTGCCTGATTCAAATCAAGAAACTTCCTTAGTCAAATCATAAAAGCCAAAGTTGCGTAAAACCCTAGTGTTTAGGTTTTAAACCCTCGAATTAAGATAATTAATGAGTTGTTAAGTTATTACGGAAATCTTAAGCTTAAACACCAATAAAAAATTGGATTGGAACCAAGGCCACGTATGATCAGGAATTTTGTGATCAAGTGTGTAAACATGTTTAGGATCAAGAAAATATTGACACGGTTGAAGTGAGCATAATATACTTAGGAATTAGACTATTTATTGGTTAGATAATGTGAATCATGTTGTGTAAATCATAATTGAATCCTTAGATTAATCTTGTATTAAGACACCTAGGTAATGAACGAAATAAGTCCTGCTTATATCATGCTAGGAGTATTCAGGGAAAACCTGGATGTGTTGTCCAATATAAGTGATTATCTTTAATACTTGACACTATTATGAGATATTAGATCTATAAGAAATGTATTGAAGAGCTCGATGGGTAACGACTTTAAGGAAACATGTCTAGTTGACTGGTTGTTTCACCTATAGAGGATGGGTATGCCACGGTGCATAATGTTACGTGGATCACTTGGATAAGCACGGAAACAAGAATCCGTATTCATTGTAGATCTTACCTTTGATATGGGGGGGGTCGTGTAAGTGATACTAGACTTATTCAATGTCATTGCATCTCAACATGGCATGGGATACATGATTTATTGTGTTAGTTAGTTGGCGGATATGTGACTATCTTGGTCAAAACGTATAATTTCAAATGTATTCTCGGATATAATGGGACTAGAGTATAATGAGATAGAGTAGAACGGTTAATAATTTGTATACCATGTTTGGCAGTTGAGGACTACATGTGTAGTTCATGGCCTACGAGCAACAAGAGATGGTTACATTCTCATCTTTACTCTCATATGCAAGGGACTACGCATAGTTTATACCATGTGAGTGGTAGTAGGATAGGTTGAATCAAGATGTTATGCATATTAAATGACCCTAACAATTATGTTTCATATGGGTTCTACAAAAATTATGTGGTTGGTGATATATCTTTAGGTTTTATGGAGGATTAATGGGTCAAATCCATAATTACTGAGTAAGGATTTATATAGCACCATGACTCCATGTTGGTTCTTGGATATATGATTATCCTGGAAGCCTATTTTGGATATATGGGTGTCATGTTAATAGGTTGGAATATGAAAGTTATTCTAATGGATTTTACAATTGTGCCTTGACCCAAATAGATGGGTAATGATAAATCCAGTGGTTTAAACTAGGAACCCATTGAGATTAGTACCTCATCCCATGTTACTTTTATTCTTTTCATATAATTATATGCTCAAGTTGGATTCATTGATGAGGAATTAACGTTGAAAATTTGATGGATGGTGGTATATGTTGTCTTCATATATATTATTTACTATATTATGAGGTATTTGAAATTGATGTATTTAAACTTTTGTATTCATTCAGCTTATAGTTTAATGTATTTAATTTATCGAGTATCAAACTTTTGAAGTTGCATATCCCTAAGAGAAGATTGTTGCATGCCCTTAACACATGCAGGGGGAGCACCCCCACACACACACACATAATATGGTTATTTTGTTGTTTGTTTTATCGCTTTTGTTTATTATAATTTATTGAGTCTCCCTCATGATTTCATATCTTTGAATCAAGGTTGAATTGATTCGTTACTCATTTTAGCATGCACAAATCAATGGTTATATTTGAATTTGATCACAATGTTTTTAATCAATTGCATAAGTCGGTGGAATAAGAACCATTTGTGTGTTTTATTCTAGTTAGGTGCAAATAAAAATCTCAAAGTACTTTTTTTAATCAAAGGAAGAATATATTAATTAAAAAACAATTGAGTCCATGGCGATTGCTAAAGATCCAGCCTACAAAATAGACAAAAGGAAAAAAACCAAAGCCTATAGCGTCAATTTTGCTATATTCTCTCTAAGCTTTTTATTATACCACCCCATTGTAAACTATATTTTCTATGATATTTTCCACTATATTCATATGCACATTATTCTTGAACACTTTATCATTTCTATAGATCCAAGCCCCATAAAGAGTTTCAATGATAGCTAGCTTAAGAAGAGTAGTTTTCCAACCTTTCTTGGTGGTATTTTTTATAGCCTAATTGAATTTTTCTGCCCAAACCGTCGGCTCGTGCAATACTCCAATCCAACTAAGCACATCCTCCCATATAGACTTTATATTATGCACTCAAAGAACAGTTAACTGAGTGTTTCCTCTGAAGCCTTACATAAACTTCAATAGCTCTCTTGAATTAAGCCTTACATAAACTTCAATAGATCTCTTAAATCAAGCCAAATTGTTTTAACCTATATTTTATTTCCAGTCTACCATGACACACAAGCCACAAGTTTTGTACGACTTTAGGTATAGCATAATTATGTTTGATCAAAAATCTCCAAGGGACCAGAGTGTTGTTTTCAATCAACACTCTATACATACCTTTCATCAGGAATTTTACACTCCGCACTTACTTATTCCAGTCCTGGTACAGTTACATAACATTCTCTCTTGGAGCCTAGATACTATTAAACATCCAAGACTAATTACTTCTACGATCAACATGCATAATTCCTTCTCCTTTCAAGTAGAATATTTGACCTATAATTGGTTAGAAAGTCAAATGTGTGTTTGTGTGGCTAATAAGTGTAGTGATGTAAAGCATATAAGTCTTTTTTATACATAATGTTAAGAACGTAACTTGCAAGACACCATGAATTTCTTCATTTCTACATCTTCTTTATTCATGTAATTTCTGCATACACCATATCCTTGTGTTTGTATGGCTGATAAATTTAGTGATATATATGAAGCACATAAGACTTTCTGATACATATTCTTAAAAAATTTAGATGCATTGATGCAAGGCGTCATGCGTTTCTCCATTTTTACATCTTATTTATTCATTTCATTTCTACTTTCATGCTTTTACTGTGCTTGTTGTGTCTAACCAAAACTACATGAAGGAATGGTTTCAGAAATAGTGGTTAATAATGGTTAAATATTAAAAAATCAAGCCAGCTAAATTAAAACAATTAGCCAAAGATCATTGGTTGAGGATGACATGTTGGTCATCTTCAACCTCCAACCGCCTACATCTTAGGGCAAAATAAGTTTTCAAATATATATATATATATATATATATATATATATATATATATATATATATATATATATATATATATATATATATATATATATATATATAGATATGAGGATCAATTACACCGAAAAGTTACACCATGAGTTACACTCGCTCAAAAATGTCACTTTGGATTAATATTTTTTAAAATCAACCGTTGGATTGAAACATATCATCATATAAATCATACCTATAAAGTTTAAGATTAATCTATAATGTATATTATGTCTTTGAAATACATCAAAATTAACGTTATATGAAAGTCCATTTTGACGTTAATTTTTGGATATCTTGATCGTATAGTAAATCTTTATAGATTAATCTCAAACTTTATAGGTATGATCTATATGATGATATGTTTCAATCAATTGATTACAAAAATATAATGTCATTTTAGTGTAACATGGTGTAAAGTGTAATTTGATCTCTCTCATATATATATATATATATATATATATATATATATATATATATATATCAATTGGTCATGAGGCTAGTATCATTGGAAGCGTCTCATCAAGATGATCTCAATCATGCCTTTGCGGAAAATTTATTAAAAGTGTACCTCACTCGATTTGAAAAAAAACCATACAAGTAGACATGGAAACAAAACTCGTACATGCGGGTACCCACCCGAATCCACCCCGAAGTTGACGGGGAAAACCCGCTTTAACTAGGTTTGAGTTCGGGTTTGGGTTTTCCCCGATTATAAAATATGGGGATGGGTCGGGTAATGGGGACACTAGTACCCACCCTGAACCCGCCCCCGAACCTTCCTCATTTATTTTATATGTACATTATTATTTATTTTTGATAATTTAGAATATTAAATATGTGGTCAATCTTTTGATAATTTGTTTTATATTTATTTTTAAAAATATTTGAAATGTATGTATGTAATTTTTTAAGATTATTTAATTGTTATTATTTATTATGTAATATAATTTTGGAAAAAATAAATATTTTTATTAAAAAAGTTGATTTTATTAAATGGATGGTGGCGGGGCGGGGATACCCGAACCCGTTTGGGACGGGTTTGGGTTTTAATTCCCCATCCCCGTTTGGGTTTGGGGCGGGGAACGGAGATAGTTAGAGAATTTGGGTTTAGGTTTGGGGGAGGTAAAAACCGTCCCCGACCCGCCCCATTGTCATGCCTACATACAAGTTTGCAAACATAAAATTCGAAATAACGGATGCATCAAACTGACCAATCAATGAAAATTAAGCAATCATCAAGCATCAATGGACCTCAAAGGCCACCACAATAATTTGAGTTAGAAGTTTTGATGCCTCAAACTACTTGTATGAAGTATGAAAAATTTGTTATGCAACTTAACTTGGATAGCACGATATAGTGAATGGTTTGGCTTGCTTTTGACTTGGTTTGCTTTAGGGAACTTCAAGGAATATGATTGAGTCAAGAAAAGAGGACTAGAAGCATGGGATAAATAAATTGAACTTGCAGAAAGTGAGCTATGGATAAATTTTGGCAAGGATTATTTAGCTCTCTAAAGCTTGATAAATGATGTAGAGAGGGCCTCTATTTATAGTTGAGTGTCATGTAATGCTCAAGTGTGGTGGATGATAAGGAATTGGATGAAATCATGTGCGCCCTTAAAGCATGGAATGTGTGACTTGCAAGTTGTCCAAAACTCGTTCATTTCTTGCGTTTTATGACTCAAATAGCTTCTCAAAGCATTATGGGACTGATTAGTAAAGTAAACACATACTAATTGTGATTAATTTGGAGAAATCGAGTTGATCCTCGAGCAAGAAATCTGATTCATCGAGGAAACTTCAAAGATGTGGGGCAAGCAACCTATGAGGCTTTATCACATGATTCCTTTTTAAAATGAAAGACTTTCCCACAAAGTATAGGTAAAACACATCGTGTGGTACCAATGAGGGGGTCCTTGGTAGGTAAACTCAACTAAGAAGAAAAGGAGTTGCCCAGTTAAGGTCTCAAGGACGTGGGTATTCAAGTTGTTAAGTAAAATTGCTTAGTTTGTATAAAAAAACATGCATTTCATGTGTATTTTGATGTTCTGCAGCTTTTTTTTTTTATAATTGTACTTTGATATTTTATTCTATCGTGTAAATTGATTACTTGTTGTAAAATTTTAGCTTGAGTCACCCCTTACATTCACTCAATTACAATTTAATCCATTACAAGTTATTTTTACCTTGATCAAGTTGGTCAAAGTCAAAAATATGTATGCCTTGAATTACAAGTTATAAAGTTAAAATTAGGTGTTTTTGAAGTTTGATTTGAATCAAAGATATAGCTAATTTAATAATTTATTTTGAATTGTTAATTTTGGGGTCTTATTAGTGATACCAATCAAGGGTAAGTATAATTTGTTTCACATACCACCTTGATGTGAATCACAATATTGTAAGACTCGAATCATGATCAGATAAACCTTTGAAAGATAAACTATTATTTAAATCATGTAATATTATTTGAATCACATATATCAAATAATGATTCAAATCAAACAAGCTATTTCTATATTTTTTCAACTTGACTCCAATCAATTTTTCATCTGATTCAAACCATATGTGTATGTTCTAACTCGAATCAATTGCTCATTTTCTCACCTATTTTATGTTCAACCTCTAACACCTATATAAATCAACTCTCTCTCTCTCTCTCTCTCTCTCTCTCTCTCTCTCTCTCTCTCTCTCTCTCTCTCTCTCTCTCTCTCTCTCTCTCTCTCTCTCTCTCACACACACACACACACACAAAATGATGTCAATGATGTCAATATACACAATGATTCAATTAGAATCATTGAAAATAAAAAAACAAAAAAAAACTATTTTTATTTTATAAATCTAGAAAACCTTGAGCGTTTTTATTTCAAACATTGTCTCAAGTCAAGTCTATAAAAAAATTTCATATTGTGTTGATTGAGTCAAACTTATTTAAAATTTGTGTGAGTTTCTTCAAGATAGCCAATCATCTTTAATCTTCAATATAAAAATATGTAAGAATCACATTCATTAGTTATTTTCAATTGCATTTGAAATTATTTTTATAGCCTCCTCAAGAGTGAGAGTAATTCCTTCTATTTCAAAATATTGTGTACAAATTTTAACCACCTCGGTAGCGGCCATAGTTTTAAAAAAATTTCTAAAATAAACAACATCAATTATTAGATAGAATAGAGAAAGTACAAGCAAAGTGAAATATATTGTGTTAAAAAATTTTCTCATCTTCATCTTAAAAACAACATTAATAAGTCAACAATAATTTGGACATCAATAAACTTTGAGAAATTAGAAAACAATAGAGTATTACCAATCTAAGTCCTTAGTTCAAACAACCAAACAAATTTCTTACATAAATGATAAGTGAATTTAAGAACAACGGTCTTTAAATATAATCAGTTACAAATCATTTTTTAACTTTGGACGCACAGTTCGATTGTACAGGTTTTCGAGGTTGATTAAAATCGCCATGTGTGAAGGAATCCTTTGTTGAGTGGAAAAGAGAGTCTGATTTGAAACAATCATGACTAGATTATCACTCATAAAAATTTTCCTTCATCTAAATATCTTTGGAGGAATTTCATCAAATACCACGAGTACAAACTTAAAATAGACTAAACATAAGAACATCACACACAAAACTAAACAAAATAACAATAAGTGGTATACACAACCACAATATCTTAGAAGTTTCATATCTTCTTATGGCAGAGACTATGGTGGAAGTTGTTTTTCATGTCTGTGCCACTTTTGACATGTTGGTTGGTGAAGATGATTTTGGAGTTCTGAGCATTAGGTGGTTATTGGAAGAGAGGAGAGAAAATATGATAGAAGTTAGAGGTAAAATAAGGTAAGAACCGAGTAAAGATAGGTGGTTCAAAGGAATGAGAAGGAAAAAGGAAAAACTCAAAATGTAAGACAAAAATCCATTGAGGATAGAAAAACCCTAATTTTAAAGAGGAAACACCTAACTTTAGTGTTCATTCACAATTCAGCTTTGAGAATACTTGATTATAATATAGTCAAGTTGACAATTATATTCTATTGAATTTTGGTTTGTGGGACTATTTGGCTGAAATATTCCACATTGAAAGGATTGAAGTAACTAAGAGGTAGGAATTAACATGTCACCCCCACCCCCAGAAAAAAAAGGTATGAAAAGACCAAATTACCCATATTCAAATATTTTTTCACTAGTTCATATTTTCCTTTTTTTTCTTCTTATTATGCAGTGAGAACTAGAGGCAAAAGAAGGTACTGTTGCAGGAAGATAGACTAAAAAACCGGGAGCTCAGGCCCGAGCAGATGAGGGACATGCTTCCGAGCTACGAGTTGGTCAACGTCCTTCGACCGGTTCTCACTGGAAACGGTTGGCTGAGCAGCATGCTCAATTTCACGCACCTCGCCGTTGGGGATTGAGAGTTTCCACCACAGAGGAGCCAGTTGTGGATCCAATTGATGTGGAGGCACATGCTTTTGTTCCTGTTATTGAGCCGACAATTGTAGAGATTATTGAGGAGTTACATGTTCTTGTTCCTATTGTAGAGCAGGAGGTTGAGCAAGTTGTGCAGGAGATTTTAGATGAGCGCGTAGATGAGGTGACCATGAGAGTCATATCAGATGGGAGACCCTATGGTTATACATTTTCCTGAGAGGTATCTATGTCATTATTATTATGTGTAGGGCATCCCCCGTCCAGTTCCAAAGACTTCAAACGGTGGCATTAATAAGTGGATTCAGAATCGCAGCCTCAGCTTCCCCCGTGAGATTGTGGATACATCCGTTGAGATTCAACATCTAGGGCAATGCGATGGTGGATACATTGAGGGGTTTCACAGTGTGTTACGCCCTCGGGTCATACCATCTGGTGTAGCATCTAATGTTCCAGGGTCTTTAGGTGTCAGGGTTTTTGCTGAGCCGCCACCACCACCTCCACATCCTGCAGGTGATCAGGATAACCACCTGAAGGAAAATCGCCTCTTTAAAATGCAGCGGAAATTCGATTTTCCTTTGTGATCCTTACGAATGGACATGGTCAGTGATAGTATTTTATACCTCTTGTGACGTTTCGGATTTCTGACGCTGTGATCACGAACGTTGATGAAGAACAACGTCTACTCGGTCCACGAGCGACTTGCTTGATCACGCTAGCTGCTCACGAACGGAAGCCTTGAGTGAGAGAGTGAACGAAATCTCGGCAGGGATTCAGTACGGATTTTGCATCAAGTATCAAGCTTCATCACAAGGGTCTTATTTATAAGACCACAAATGTAGGCTCTGCTTAAAAGCCCAATAAAGGCTGTAAACTTAAAAGCCCAATAAAGCACACGAAAATCATACATTATGATGTATCGTGTATCACTTAAGCATGTGATACTTTACCATATTCCGTATTCCACTTCCGTATTCCACTTAAGGACACCGTACCCTACGATGTTCCTTATTTTCACTATCTCTCATTAATCTGTCCTTATGTGTGTGACCACAGGTTTCATGACGTTGGCAATTATATTAAATCACATTTAACATAATAAACAGTGAGCGGTATCTAGCAACACATCACTGCTACCCAAGTCACGAAAATGTCATGTGATCTGACAAATCCTTTCCGTGATAATACTTGTGTGTATAATTACCCTTTTTCCCTTATGTCTATATTGAACACAAGGCATAGACCGTGTCATCCTTGTCGATTCAATATTGGGCCTCGACATTTATCCGTTCGCGGGATGGGCAAATTCCATCTAGGTCACTCATGTCCCTCGGCATGCTTTGTGAAGTACCCATCAATGTCTTTATGATCATCCGATTCACGGATAACGTTTGATCGACAACAAAGCACTTGACTCTACATCTAGGGTCCATAGTGGTTTCGGTCGAAGGTGGTATACACCACTTATCACCATGAGAATAACTTATGACATTTTGCATAACATTCTATGTAGTATTCTCATAGCGGGTCAATCCAGTATAAATATTACTCCTAATATTTATACCTATGTCAAGACTTGATAACTCCTTATCCATGATCCATGAGATGTGATCATCAGTCTATCTTCATAATAATCTCAATGCTTTAATGTTATCCCACTTCACAATAAAGCTCGATTATGGATACTTTAAGAATAGTGTACTTGTGTTTAATGGATCTCATGATTAAGTCACACTTAACATTGCATTAAACAGACTAACTATTCTAGGGACTTTATTATTTCGAAAAGAAAACATAATAAAGAAAAGCCTTTTATTATTAATAAATAATTCGATACAAGTACCAAAAGATATTGGCCTCTAGGGCTTACACCAACACCACCTACAGTTTATTGTCGTTCATTTAGATAGCCTCATGGATTTGGTAAACCCTGATGGTGAGGTCTATACTACTTTAGCTAGGTTAGCGTATGTAGCCTGTGGAGGGTCTATGTATATTTATTTTATTATAGTTGTATTATATGTATTTTGTGACACACAGACAACTTATTTATTGCATAATCTTTTGGCGATTACATGTTTCGATTCGACGATGAACATAACATAACACAATACAACAAACATAACCTTAAAACAACTAAACATGAAAACCTAGGCACCAGATGACTCCGACTTTTCAGCGTCTTCATTATGTCGTCGACGGATCTTCGGATCTTCGCATCCAACTCGATCGGACCTTTAGTTATCCTGTGGCGAAATGATTTACATGTAGCCTTCACATCTGCATCATTCTTCAACTCGATTAGGTTGTATTTCACCCTTCCATTTGTATCAATCAAACCCTCTTGAAACTCAACCTTTGTCACCTTTCTATTATCGGAATCGAGCAACAAATCATTCAACGTTTCTTTCAAGGTGGCAAGGAATTCGGAGCCATCTGAAATCTTGAATTCAGCAGCAGGGTTGCATCTGTTGTAATACACTTATGCATTAATCAGATACTCAGGAAGAGGTAAATGTGTCGGTACAATCAAGACCCTCCAAATATGTCGACGAAATCTCGACCGTTGAAAAAACCTAAATACATAACCTACCAAAATTTCAGTGAAAAAACCTGAATACATAACCTACCGAAATTTCAGTATAACTCAAATTTCTGGTATTGACACGTAATTGTAAATATGAAATCCCGATTTCTCAAAATTTCAAATGCGCAATCGAAAATTTACTTTGATTTGTACTGAAAATTATTTGTATTTCATCAAGGACAAAATTGGAATAAATAAAATTGGGAAGTGACATGTTTAATTAAATGGTGACATGTTAATTTCTCACTATGAGGCTGGTACAGAATAAAATATTTGGTGTTAATATAATTTTTTTCTTGAACTATTTAAATTTATGTAACCAATTTACCTTTAGCTATAAAGGATTTTCTAAACATGTTTAACTTTTATAGTAAAACTTTATTAGAACATTTATTTATTGAATTAATTTTGAAATACTCAATTCAAACCCATTTCTTATACTTTACACTATATCTAATTGAGATTAAATACGAGTCTCTTGGTTAATCACTAATAGTGTGAGAGAAGAAAGATATTTTATAAACGTGAGAAAAAAAAAGAAAAAAGAAGCAAAGGAGATAAGAGTTCATTGAAATGAGAATCATTCATAAGCAAAACCACACCAAATGTATGTAGTAAACAAAAGTCTGATAGTGTTAGGTCTACATAAGAGAATTTCCATGCTTTCAATACGGAAGTGATGGAGAATTTTATTTCTGAAGAAGTCAAATATCAGTACCAAAATGAAATCAAATTGAGAACATCTAGAAGCCACTATCTATCTTTGAGTTCTTGTTCAAATTGAAGCAGCTTTTCCCGAATAGGCTGTAAAAATAACTTCAAGTTGTTGTATATTTCAATTTTATCTTGAGGTGAGATATCTGATGCTTCATTAAGTCTCACTTCCACCTGCATCATCAAAAATTGCCATAATGAACAAATAGATGATCAAGCAAATAACAAGTCATAATTTAACAAAGCTTCCTTTTTGTAGACCGGAAAGTAACTTCACGTAAGGATGATTAGAGTCAAAGCCGCCTCAAGTTTTTGGAGGCTCAGTGTAGATTAACTGCAGTTTAACCATAGCAAAACAAATAGAGACCCTATTTAACCACACTGTAATGTGCGGTAGTCCGCCTGACACACCTTCAAAGAGAGCTCTAATTAGAGTTTAGGGTTTAAACAAAAGCAAAAACCAAAAACAGAAAAACTCCTCGAAAAAAGGATGACTGCTTATGCACTTAGATTTAAGGATTACATCTTAGACGAGGATCACTGATGTAGGACATCAAAGTGTTTCATAGGTAAGAATAAAAGCTTTATTCGGAATTAGTTCTAGCGGATTAAACGATTTGGAAACCTTCAAAATCACCAAGAATAAACTGCATTAACATAACAAATCATGCAAGAACGACCCACTTCCTAATAATTGATGGGCATAACTTAACCTCTCTGTTAGTAAGATCATAATATATGTGGTGGAATAAGGGATGTGTTTACCAAATCGGTTTAAGAAAGCCAAGCATGTTATGTACTAAAAAAAAACAACAAAAGCATTTTTCTGATAACGTTTTTACTGTAACTCATATGAAACTTTGTCTTAAAAACCAGATGAAGGCCACAGTTCAAGTCAAAGATTTATTTTGGTTGGCTTAACCAACATAAATCTTTGAGTGGCTATTAAGCTATCACAACATAAATGTGCAACAATGCACATATTGGGAAAACACACGGCATCATACTTTCATCGTGTCATTATCAACTTCGTTATGGCGCAAGCCAAATAAAAAACCCAAAAATCCAATCAACAGCTAGAGATCTAGTTAAGCCATTTACAATTTTAGTGTCTCAAAAATGCTAAAAACCAGTAATAAGAAGTACCTGCAAGTCATCGAGTTCACCAAATGAGATCTCTGGAACATCTATATGCCCTCCAACCAACTTCTTATTTCCTTGTATAACCCATTCCCCTTTCACTTTTAAGGACAATTCATACGTGAAACTCACACGTTTCTTGTTCCGAACAACCACCACAAGTGCCTGTAATAAATACATAATCATTAACTATCAACCTGTCATAGATACACACACGGCCGTCTTTAAGGGTGTGCAAGACTGACTACAGCACACGACCTCGCAAAAAGTACATCCATTTATATATGTAAAACTTACATCTCCAACACATTTAGTTACATCTTCAACTTCTGCTCTGCCTGACGAGAACGGTATAGACCCGACCGAAACAAGCAACTCCTGAAAAAACAAACTACATTAACCATACGTGAACGTAAACCATTAATTACATGTAAGAGATTAGCGTACACAACACAAACCTTAATTCTCGGAATAGCCCAATGGTTAAGACTCTTCTCTTCCCATGTTCCAGCCTGCAAAATAACAAGAATAAATTAATGAGAAAATAAATAAAGAGATAATTGGTAGGAATGAAAGAACATACTCGATTCCAAGCAGAGCCAGGTTGAGATTGAGAAGTGGGGGGAGATGGATCTATTTTGCTGTGGATGGGCAAAGGTGCTGCGTCTTGTGTGATTTTCCTGACCCAATAAGTGTAGGAAGGTTTTTGTTGATTCTCTTCTCCTCCAGACTCCATTTTCGACTGACTCTTCAACCACCTAACCCCTTTTTTTTCCACTGATGCTATTGCTTCTTGCTCTTCCGGAAGGTTCTACCCCCACGAGGGTTTTAATAAATGCATTTGAAAATAACCTAATTATATTTTCCACCCTCTAACTATTCCTGTTATTTAATTTTGGGACCCTTGAGTTAATCCTTAACCAATTAAATAGGAGAATTATTAATCAAATTTTTCTAAATAGAAATTATTCTAATTTTAAATTTGGAATTGGAAAGAAATGTAGTCATAGCGAGGACGATTGGTGAACTTTTAAAATAAATATGTGTGTTGGTCTCTCTTTATCTTTTATTTTTATTTATTTTTTATATGAAATTTGTTGAATGTGTTGTTGATCGATCGATTTGTATAGAATTTCTCTTTGATTATAAAAGTTCAAATTGCTTTGTTGATTAGCTTATAATCACTTTGGTCGTAAGTATTTTTTTATATCAGCAAAACTCCAAATAAATCTGAAAAATTGATTGCACGTCACATGTTCGATAAATTTTCAAGTTATTTGTTAATATGATTTCATTGGAAATAGAAAACTGTTATGTTGGATATTAAACGGTTAATTGAGATATTACTATGTTGATTGATTTTATCATCATGTTAATTTCATATGTCTTGTGCATATTCGAGTTTCCAATAATTAGGTTCGTTTAGACTACTATATTGATCTATGCCAAAAATCTTTCGCTCAATATTATTTTTCAAATAAGTTTTTAAGTAACCATTTTGATTGGTAATTTCTTGACTGAGTATCTATTCACCCTCCTCTAAATAAGTCATTGTAGTCTAACACAACAACTTTTGAAACTTTTGGATGAAAACCTCTATGTTTCTAGGTACACAGTTTGTCACGATAAAGTCATTATTCGTGACATATTATGTACTCATCCCGAAATTATTAAGTTGTCCAACACATTTCCTACTGTTATCATTATCGATGCAACGTACAAGACCAACAAGTATAGGTTTTCGCTTCCTGAAATGTTGTCCTTACTTTTACGGAGAAGACTTTTCAATGGATTTGCATATTTGGAATTCGAAAACGAGGTCAACGTTACATGGGCCTTGGACATGTGCAAGACTTTGTTGAAAGACCAAGAAAACATGTCGAAGGTAATTGTCACCAATCGAAACTCCACACTTATGAATTCAGTTACAAAGGTATTGCATACATCCTACGCATTACTTTGTCGATATCACATTACAAAAAATGTGAGAAGTCGACTCAAATCTGTGGTATACACCAAGCAAATCAGGGAGAAAGACGGAAAAACGGTCAAACCTATTGCGGTGGTAGAAAATATTATGGATGCATGGACTGGTATATTAAATTTATCCACAAAAGAATTGTATGTTGCCTCTGTAATGCAATTTAGGAGCTTGTGTGTTTGATATCCAGATTTTTTTGAAATACATTGAGAGTACTATTATGGATCAAGTGGAGGAGAAAATTGTTTGTGCATTGACCGATCAGGTTAGACACCTCGACAATATAATAACTAACAGAGGTGAACCAGTACATTCGGTATAGAAGAAATAATTAGGTGATAGTAAGGGTGATTTCTATAGAGATTGGGACAAAGTGAATCAAATGCTCCAAAACCAACTTACCGAGATACTAACTACTTTTAGTCGAAGCATAATGGTGCAAGAACATTGATTCAAAGACAACATTATCTATTCACAATTGGTTGGGTGCGTATATCGGTCGAATTTGAATTTCATCTTTCACGAAGCGAAGCAAGAAGAACATACAGTACAAATAAGAAAAAGTGTGAATGCACAATTAGGAAGACTTACAGTCTTCCATGTGCTTATCTCATTGCAAACAAAAATAAAGATTAATTTCCTGATAAGTATGGATGAAGTGTATAATCACTAGAAACGTCTCTAGTTTGATGATGATGGTGTGATTAAGGAAGGTAACGCAGGTATAACTATCCAGAAATGACTCATTCAAATTTTTGGATATGTAACTCTGAAGTTACCCTTTTTGTAATAAAATATGTGGTTTATTCAGAGATACATTTCCAAAAAGTTACCTGATACATGATAAGTTTTTTTAGGCCCAAAGTGACCCAATACTTGTATAAATAGAATGTGTCCCAACCCTTATTTGCTACATAACACGCTAAAACTAGAGAATGAATTCATATTTCCATCATACATTTGTGTATTTCAATGGCGAGAATCCGCCACAACCGTTTAGGGTCACCGAGGAAACATCCCTCGCAATCTTGATATCCAAACTGAATACTCTTTTGAACTCTCCGAAAAGTTGAGAGGTCACTCGTTCACCAACTTTACCAACGAAGGCAGAGATGAAGATCTAAAGATTATGCGGAGTATTTTTTTTTCCATTATGAATCAAAGGTTCTGATTGAAGTGGATGTAAAAATTCAAAGATCTATTGAAGATATAATCATTATGTCACAATGTCACGATGAAAACAATATCTAATGTTGAATTTATTTTAGTGACTATCTACGTAATGAATTTTTTATTTAATGTAATGTTGGTGTTGGTTTGTTTTTTATTTTGATTCGGTCATGTTTCTGTTTTTTGATTTTATTGAAACCAAATCATGTTCAGAGATATATCTCCAAACACACCCTAAAAAAGACCCAGTATTTGCATCTTTAAATTTAATTTAGTAATAGATAGAATTTGATGCGTCCGAAGATATATCTCCAAAAATATATAATATTTTTGACATTTCACCAGAGATCATAAAGAAGATATAAGGGTGTAAAAAGAAATTGCCTCATAAACTCATGGAATTGTATAAATTCTTGTAGACATTTCACTAAACATTGGAGAAATATTAGAGAAATTAACACTACCGAAAATACGTTGGAGAAATAATAGAGAAATTAACATTTAACACCCTCAATTTATTCAAAAAATACTTTTAAAATAAAGCAAATTGGGGAAAAGCCATGTATAATTTAGGGGTGCCATTTTAAAACCTCAAAATATTATAAGGAATGAACTCCAATTACATATAATTTAGAACAAAAATAAGTCGTTAACAAGGCAAATTCACCCTAACCAATATAAGAAATTACTAGTCTTTTGCATTTATTCCCTTTGATTATTTAGTAAGGACCATTATTCAACCATTATTTAGTTTATATCTAACGAAATATTGAATTAATAACAAAAAATTGTTTATTTTTTTCAGTTTAATCTTGTTTGTGGTCAATTATGCCATCAATTGATTTCAATCTCCTCTCATGGAATGAACCGTGTCTCTCCATATCAAATTTAATATCAATTACTACTAAATCAATTAATAATTTGTTTTTTTTTTTTATATTTATTTACTACTAAATCAATTAATAATTTGTTTTTTTTGTTGATATTTATTTTCTATACGTACGTAAATTGTGTGAAAATTTAATATCAATTACTACTAAATCAATTAATAATTTGTTTTTTTTTTTGATATTTATTTACTACTAAATCAATTAATAATTTGTTTTTTTTTGTTGATATTTATTTTCTATACGTACGTAAATTGTGTGAGAACGTAATTAATGATACAAAAATATCACAAGGTTTTAAATTGCTCATTTCGAAAGACAAAATGGTGCATAAAGGAAATAACCATAAATCAATATTTGCTAAGGAATTATCCAAAAAAAATCATCTTAAAGTCCTACAACAAAAGTAAAACTAGCAAATCCTTTCCGTAAACCCATGTACAAATAAACAAAAATCCTTGTAATGGTAGCCGGAAACCTCAATTAATCTTTGGCTTTGGTCGCCTTGGCCTTAATACCATATAAAGGCACCCTAGAACAATCAAGAAAGCAGGAACAGTTGTCACATCAAACACCATCTGCATTTTTCTTTCCCTTGTACAGTTAATTGGATGGAGAAGGGCAAGGGTAGTATTAACTTGATCAACAAATCTGCACAAATGAAAAGAATCAATGAAGAACAGGCCCTAGCCGAAGATGCCCAAATCACGTGATATGCAGGTTATTTTCTAACCAATGAAAAACAATATAAAACAAAGATGTGCAGAATAGTTTCTGTTGTCTAACCTTTTAGATGCATCCTCCAAAGTGTTTAGTAGTCTTAATGCATCGGCATATCGCAGTTCTCCAGTGACAATTGATGTCTGAATAAAATATCCATATGGTATGAACTGCTTAAGAATAATATTTAAAAATTATACAAGGAATTAGTGACTAGTACTCACTCTTCTCCAAAGGCTAACAACATAATTGTATTTGGTTACGAGCTCGTGCTCCTGGGACTGGAAGATCGTGAAGGTGTTTGGAGCTTAATTTTGTTAAGAACACAACTAGATAATTTATCTTGCCTCAGGGAAAATAAATGCAGTCAAATATTCATTGGAAACAAATGGTGGCAATAGTACACTAGAAGGATACTAGTATGCTCCATTAGTAGGCGATGAATGGCAGAATTAACCAGTTGGATCGATTCTTCAAGAGTTGTGATGATATAACTTCGAGCAATTGAATCAGATTGGAACTGCGAAATGCGCCAACCTTGTGATGTAGCAGAGAAAGGATTGCATCCTACTGACCATATCCAGTCCTGTCATGTTCAGAAATAAATCTTTAGACACTGCAGTTTAACTATACTTGATAATGGCGAGGGGAAAAAAGTATGCGCACCAACAATCATTGCACATTACTTGAGCTTGCTCAACAAATGAAATATAGCTATTTAATTAGACCTAAAACATTACATGCATCATAAGAATAGATTGGACATACAAGCGTACCTCCATTGCAGTCTCATGGGCTTGACCATAAACAAGATGAAGAGGAAGCAAACCTGCAAGATGCTCCGCAGTAGCAGCTACTGTAGCTTTTATAGGCTGCCTTTATAGATCAGATGAAGGATAAGACCATGGAAGAATTAATAAGCGGCTTTATGTTCCATAAACAAGGTCTTAACACAATTGTTCAATACAAAAGTTAAATTATTGCCTAGTATCTCCAGAAAAATTATATCTTGAATAACATTGTAACATTATATGACTTGAATATTAAATTTCTCCCTTTCCCCTACCGAATTAATAAAATACCATAATCTCACAAAAAGTTGAAAATGTAAGGCCTACGACGAATATGATTAGACATCCTGAATCTTTCGACTCCATGATCAATATATTTTCAATACAGCCAATAAAATATACCTAGCTTGCAAGTTACATGAAAAAGACAG
This sequence comes from Vicia sativa, assembly GCA_021764765.1. Classification (NCBI taxonomy): domain Eukaryota; kingdom Viridiplantae; phylum Streptophyta; class Magnoliopsida; order Fabales; family Fabaceae; genus Vicia; species Vicia sativa. The sequence goes on from CM038792.1 coordinate 232,179,293, forward strand.
TTTAAAACTCAAATTTATGTTTCTGGCTCTAACCTCAAGTTCATTAGAAGTGATTGCCCATTACAATGTAAATGGCTTTCCCAAGAAGAGGGTTCTGACTGAACGACAATAATCATGTCGGATAGTGCTTTAGCTTGAAAATGTTTGTCTAGTAACAGTGGATCACTGTGAATGAACCAAAAGATTGGAACCTCTAGCATGGACCTGGAATTTGCATGCCTACCTGCAAGGTGTATAAAAATCTAGTCATATAGCATATTATTGAGTAACAAAGGAGAAACACTTTCTCAAATAAAAGGAACTAAGAAAAAAAATAACTCAATGAAGTTGGGGAATTTTAGATAAAAGAGGGAAAGAAATAATAAGAACTTTGAATATTAATGAGAATGGCTTAATACTTGATACCAAAGCCTATACACTGATCTCTATTTGTATGGATACATAGACTCAATCCTAAACCAAGAACAAATAATAACAATAATAATAATAATATAAAATCTAATCATAACTTATAAACTAATTCTAGGAAATATCTTAAGATACTCAAATACAATATTGAATATATTATAAAATATTTTATAATATTCCAACACTCCCCCTCGAATTAAAGCTTGCTAAGATTTTAACTAGTAACAAATATACCTTTTGAAAGAGAAAATATAACACGTTTATTCCCCAAACACCGCGATGGATACATGCATATCATTATGGGGGCACTTGTCCCAGAAAAGGGGAAACTGACTTTGAAGTGTCAAATAACTTTTAATCTGACCCAATAAAAAAAGAATTATAGCTTACATAAATGATTTTTTTAAGAAAGTTAATGTGGAAAGTTATAAGAGATAAAACATAGTAAACTAATACAAATTTTGATAATTTATTCTCCTAATGTTTATCACTTCTTTACACTAAGCACACACTGATACAAAATGTATCATATTTTGAAAAGGAAAGACCGTTTTACATAGTATACACTATTTTTTAGAGATTTTGTTCATGATATAGTGTATTTTTTTTGTAACGTTTGAAGTATATTTCATTTGTGAATATGTTTTGCCTATTTTGTTTTCCACAATATGGAAAAATTCTAGAGTCGCCACTACAACAACAACAACCAAGCCTTGTCCCACTAAGTGGGGTCGGGTACATGGATCACTTAATCCTGCCTAGGTTAGTTTTGCTATACATAGCCGGTCTCAAGCCCGGACAAAAGGAGAGGGTTGTGTTAGGCAGTCAACAGCCAACTTATAACTTTGTCGAATCTCTATGACATTCTAGATTCGCCACTGCCCAAACAAATATCTTTTGGACAAACCAATGAAGAATGAGAACACAACCAACCAATGATATCAAAACTTCAAACCAAACCAATGAAGAATGTGGAACCACCATAAAGCAGAAGCTACCAAAGCCTAACCATCAAGAGCAGGAGGAGGTAAAAGATGGGCCTTGACCATTCAAAACATAAGCAAAAAATATCAAAGCTTCAATAAGAAACAACTAAAGTATTAGGCTAGTGGTCATTAAAAACTTATTAATGGGCAAAATTCTTTTACTTTGGAACTTTCACTTATTATATTTTTTTTAATTCAAGAGGATGGCCCAATCAAATCTATTTGTTCCCAGCTACATGCAAATTCCGTTCTAAAAATTAAAGCAGCACATAAGAAGGAGACCTTTAAGAGAACCGTGTTTATTTAGCCTTTGTAAATGATACTGCAGAATGGAAGAATCAAGATAGGTGCGTATTGTCTTTCGGTACGTTCCATTAACAAGTAACAAGGGCACAGCAGCTGCTCGTCGTGCAACAGAGAAGGCCATTGCTAAATCAGGGTCATCTGACAGAGGTAACCTGAAACTTAGTAACATTAGTATAAAAAAAAACTAGGAAAAATACACATTTTAAGGCAACCTGACCTAATCAAGCATTTTTCACTATGCCTGCAAAGAACTTCACCAGCCAAATTCTAATTGAGTTTGGAAAAGAAAAGAGCAGAATAAAACACTTATGACTGCATACATGTGCGGACTGAACATTGGCTGCTGAGAAGGCGCCATCAATGAAGAGAGTCCTTCCTTTATAGCATTCATATCCACAGGAAGTTGTTTAATGTGTCTAACTTTCTGCAAATATAATAGCAAGAACATAAATATTCCCCTAGTGCAAGCCTTTCTGTATGATGGAACATACATCTTACCTCCTGTGTCATGAAAAACAACTGAAAGGATATTTTCTCATAATAATGGAAGGCCCCATCAGAAACTGAAGGTGATACAATATGTCTCATCGATCCCCACAGTGTCGCACCAAGATGTGCAAGAAACGAATCACGTGCAACTGTGTAGTTTTGTAACTCCTGCATTGAGGCGGACCCATTAACCACGCTAGTATTGAATTGAACTAACCATGTTTCACGTTATTAACCATGTACTTTTCAGTGGGTTGTGAAAAAATAAATTAGTTTTGTAAAAAATCGTAATAATACATTAGCATATAATGAACTGAATTAACCTAGTATTTGCAAGTCATTAATCATGTAGCATTACGTGAATCATGCATAGGGTTGATAAAGGTGTCAAAATTCATTTTTCTTTGATGAAGGAAGAAACTATTTTCTATTTCAATTATAGAAGTGACCAAAGGTAACTTTTCAAAATAATCATAAATCTTTTTATTTTTCAAATTCTATTTATTTAAAAGAAAACCCTAAAACCTCTTAAATAGACTTTTAAAATAAAAAACGGTCAGACAAACGAGCCTCAACATAGACAGACCAATCAGCTGACCTCATGTGTGTCAGTGAATAAATTCCAGCTTTCCATCCTCTTTAATGTCTCTATGGCTTTTTCCTTATGACTATCATCGTATTCTTCACCTTCAAAAGACTGTAGCTCATTTTTCAAATCCCGCATCCTCTCGTCAAGTTCTGAAATCATCACATATTTAAGGATGTATGAAATATAATAGATATTAAACTTCTGGGAGCACTAGAATATATTTTTCACAAACAATTATACTAATAAAGTTGGTTTTTGTTGAAGTTGTGCAATTTTAGGTCATTGTTAGTAGTAACTTGAATTCAGACCTTTAGTCCATTAGCTTGGAATAGTCTATATAAAAATATTAGCACTTATTCATTATTCATTTTTCAAATTAGGAAATGTTTTTAGCTCATTTACTTTCTCTTCATCTCTTGTAGATAGAAGATTTTGTTTATTATTCAGAGTGCATGTAAACCAAACATGACCAGATCATTACTGAAGCAATTTGCCTCAAAATATCTCTCTTTAGTTGCCAAGTGAATAAGTCTGTTCTCTGCTCACATACAAAAACAATCTTGTTAGGGAAGCTCAAGGAAACTTTTTTTTATGGAAAAATGCATTAGACAAAATTCAATTTTAATCAGCACAATGCACAAGACTATCACTATGTGGGTTCTGTAAAGAGTAGATGTAAAAGCCTTATTTCCCCAAGAGAAGACGGTTTTCTTGAGGAGTTGACATGATCTCCTGGTCACAAGGCAACAACCTTACCCTTGAGCCATGGCTCGCTATCCAAGTTTAATTTAAAAAACAAAGCCCAAAAATATTAAACAGATTACCTTCACAAAGAGCAAGTTTGACTTTCCTTCCCTTGCAATGTTTAAAAGCAAAAAGCTCATATATATCAATCTCAGCAAGAAGAATATCAATGGCCTGGTGTTCTTTCTGCAACATTAAAAATAAAGCTGACTTACTAGTTACTACAATTTTAAAAAAAAAGAAAAAGAGCTAGGATTACAAACATGCTTAGGCCAGAATTCCTCCTAGCCTCCTAATTAACATGCCACCCATCAAAGTATAAAAACAAGCATGTAAGTACAGTTAATTAACTGTCGTTTCTGTTAAGAGTCCCACATCAGACAATATATGGTCTGAACATGTGCTTATAAGTGGGGGCAATCCTCACCCTACAAGCCGGTTTTGTAGGGTTGAGTTAGGCTCAATCCACACATTCTAACATGGTATCAAAGCCTCATCTAAGATCCATTGGGCCATCCACCATCTAGTTCCACGCTCCAGCCCTAATTCCTGGGCGTGAGAGGGGGTGTTAAGAGTCTCACATCGGACAATATATGGCTTGAACATGTGTGTATAAGTGAGAGCAATCCTCACCTTACAAGCCGGTTTTGTAGGGTCGAGTTAGGTCCAATCCACATATTCTAAGATGGTATCAGAGCCTGGTTCAAGATCCGGTGGGCCACCTATTATGGTTTCCGCTATCGGGCCACCCACTATTTATTTCCACGCTCCAGTTGTCTAGGTCCTGGGCGTGAGGGGGAGTGTTAAGAGTCCCACATAGAGTTTCTAATCATCAATTATTTATGTTGAGCCGCAAAATTAATTTTCTTTTCATTTTTGGCATCAACTGCAGTGGAAGGATTCTAACCAGTGTTGTAGGTGGTGGACCATGGCAGAGAGCCAAAATCCAGCCATATCGGCCGTTTAACAGCACCGTTATAGCGGATTATCGCAGAAAAACCCACAATAGTGGCTGATATTTACCATTGCAGCAGCCCAAAAACCTCCATGTATATCCGCGATAGCAGCCATGGCGCCGCTATTTGATAACACTGATTCTAACAAGTGGTCACTATTTGCTACAACTCATTGAAACCTTGTTCTTAGAAACATAAAATATAATATGCAATCCACTGTAATAAGATCATTCGAATGAATACATACATCACCAAATACAGCAAATTTCTCATGAATAACATCTTGCAGAAGGTCTTCAGCTTCCTCTTCTGAAATTTCTGAATCGGCAACAAGAAAATCAAAATAACATAATTAAACAATGACAACTCAAATTAAACTATACAAGATGAACTGAATAATTAAGGTTCAACTTTACAAGAAAACATACACAATTCTGGACCTACCCTAGATTAAGTAATTTAAGAAATTAATCTGTTTATTGTCACAAAAAAAATAAGAGAAATTAATCAGCTTAGTAGGACACCCGCCAACAATCATAATTGAAAAATAATTACACACTTTTTTTCTTTTCCTTTGGAATTCAAGAGTAGTGAAGATATAAATCAATCAAATTTAAATAACTGCTTTGGAGCTCTATCCTTATATCTCGACCATTCTTCAGAGGAAGATCACATCTTTTGGAAAATTAGGAAGCGGGAGTGTTGAATTTCGACAGAGATCAGTGTTCCTTGGTGAACAATGTGATGAGTGAATACTAACACTGTTTTTGTTAAACAAGAGTATAAAAACTGCAATGAAGCCGGTGGCCACATTGATGTGGTTAGAGTTTCAGAAAAACAAAACAGCAACGAAGGCGGATAGGGTTTTTAAGCAGAAGCGAGACCCTCGAGCGAGAGCTTGTGATACCATGACAAAACTGAATATTATATTTCAGTAAGAATAATATACAAGCACTAATCTCATTAGAAAAAGTATTTTCACCTACTGGGCCTGAGTAAAGATCCAAACATAAATAACTACCAACAGTTGTAAAAATAACTTATTTACAACAGATAACACTCTCATCATACCAAAGGATACTAAGCTTTAAGATTGTTACAATTAAGTGCATATATTGTATTGAAAATAGAAACAACAGGACTATCATCATGTCGTGGCAGGAAATTTGTAGCGCAGTCAGAGGCAGTCAGCACTTCAATCAACACACGAGATGCATATATATTAACACACCTAATATTTGTTTAATAAGGACAAACTCGATAAAGATGATATATTTGTACAGTTTATGTAGTTTTTTAATAAAGAAATACAACTCGGATTTTTTCTCCGTGTTTTTCCTTTTTTCTCAAATCATTTTCCTATTTATATTTTATATATGGATATAAAGTGGAAATTGTTGTCATTTTAGTAACTATCGTTATCTATCAAACTGGCGTGCACAAACCCAAAATGAAACACCTCATTACTACCTGAGGCCGAACCAGTTGCCCTTTCCACATTTGGCAAGCTTGCTTCTGTACGCACGCCTTCCCCGCCAACAGCAGGCCCCCATGAAAAAGGACCTGCACTTAAATCAATAAAGGCCCATCTGCTACAAAACATGAATAACTGTGAATAGAAAGAAATGTATATGTCTTCGGATATACAACGCAAGATAAAAAGAACCTGTCTTTTCCAATCCACGTGTCAGTGAGACATTCTGCTCGGAGACCACCGTAGTCCCCAGACTTTAATACCCTTTCCAATACGAGCTTTAGATCTTGATTCTTCCCTTTTAGTAGCTTTAAATACCAAAAAACGAAATACATTAATGAAATGTAAGGTAAATAATATCCTGAAACTATTGTGTAGAAAATATTTCTGATATATTTCAAAATTCAAAAATATAAATAAAATACAACCACTAATGTTTTTAAACCGAGCTTATTCTAAACCTAATAGATCTGATTTATAGATTGAATACAATCATTACAAATATTTGCAAATATCAGTTATTACGACACTCCCTCTCAAGCTACTGGATAGATAACTATCATTCTCACCTCACAAATAAGATGGTTGAAATGTTTGGTTTGTAATCTTTTTGTTAACACATTTGTCAGTTGATACCTAGAAAAATTTAGATTGTATTTGTTTCAATATAATTTGTTTGTCATGCTGAATATGATGATGAATAATATTAAGAATTAAACCTGTTAAAAATAATTTAAGAACCACACCGAACCTATGAACTGCTCTAGTCTGCATTTAAAATAGCTGACTTGTTGGAGCAACTCATGAATCAAAGGCACTTCATATACCTAGGTTGGGTCAACTTAAAATTGTTTCAAAACATCGGTGACCTTAATTCTAGTTGAGCTCAGTTTGATTCAGTTTTCTTCTTGAACTAAACCATGACCACCCCTACTAATGGTGGATATTTTGTCACCAAACAACTTCACAGAGCCTTCACACTTTATCTCATATTCTCTTGCACGATTTTAATCCACGATAACTGAGAAATTTCTTGTCCCATAACTAAAAACTATGCAAGAGCTATTATACCTTGCTTCTTACTCCTCCACACAACAAGGTTCCAATGCAAGAAGATACAATAGTCTGGCATAGATCTTCTATTATTTATTGAACCTACACTACTAGCATCAAGTATACACCTACAAAGCTTTTGAAGAACATATACCTGCAAAGCTTTCGACTCAATAGTTTTAGCTATCTCAATCCCTTGCTGCAACTTCCCATAATTATCTAGTGTCTCAAGCCAAATATTATACCATTCCACCTGCAATTTGTAGTTGTGCCAAAATCAGCAAATTTTCAAAAATAAATAAATTACACTGCCCGCCATGAAAAAACAAGAGACATTAAACATAAACACGAAAAAAAGCTATGATTGAAATGCCGCTAGTTTCTCTCTACAACCAAGACAGACCTTTTTCTTGAAGAGAAAAAAAAAACTTGAGTGGAAAAACAATTAGCAGAATGACATTTATATACCAGAAAAATACAGCAAAGTAAGATTCATGTGTTTGTCAGAACCTACTAGAACAATATTTAAATAGATTGCTCTTCTTTGTAAACTTCACAGAAATCAATACAAAATAGTTTAAAAATAAGATTCATGAAATCTGCAGAGTTCACACAATGACTAAAGGTGAAAGACTATCATATCTTGTTTTAGAATATTTTAATGAAACAGCTTAATCAATTTTAATTCTCAATCTATAAGTTTTATCAATAATATTCAAATTTTATTTAATTATAATAAATGTTTAAATATGTACCATTGCTGGTGTCCTATATTATTAGAAATCATAGATGAACTTTTCATTATCTTGAATAACAGAATTCTGTTATGTGAAAGTTGATTACAAATGATAGCACACAGTTGCATTTATAGTAGCAACTGCGTGACCTGCTACAGCAGGTTACCCACACTACAGACTTGACACATGTCAGTCAATACAAGGGTTAAAATAGACATTTACATAATATCTAAACTACCCTCTAATATATATAATTCACATTAGCCGTGTCTAAGTGTTCATGTCGTGTCAGGTGTCTGTGTAGGAATCTATGTTTCAAATGCTTCATTATTTTGATAAAAAATACTTACAGTATCAGTGTCATCTGTTTTTGTCCATGCGAACTTTGTCATTGGATGTTTTGTATATAATGGTCGTTGAATCTTTGGAAGCGCTGCCAAAAAATTTGTAAGTAATAAATGAGGATCCTGTTGAAGTTATGGGTTTTTGAAAAGGAAAGGAGAAGACAAATTATAAGGACTTCATTGATAATATTTTGATACCAACTTAATACTAAACATAGATGCAAGACTAAACACTAACTCCTATTTATATAGATGCAAGACTTCTATCTACTCATAAACCAAAAGGAAAATCAAGAAACAAATCATGATATAACTAAATAATATGGAAACTAATCTTAAGAAATAATCAAAGATACATTTTATGATCAGAAACTGATCCTATGAGATAAACTACGGTTCTCTAAGACTAAAAGAAATTTTCTTATATTCTAACACTTCCTCTCAAGCCCCTCAAGCTAATGCTTATTAAGGTTTAAGTTTGTTACAAATATACCATTTAAAAAATAAAATATAAATTTGATATATCAGTGACCGGAAAATCAGAAGCAGCGGAAAAGGACACATCGAACAAGAGAAAAATGACAGATTGTATGGCTGACAAATTATTGGAGTTTCTTTATAACTAATGAAACTTAGCAGCAGAATAGTAATGAAACAACAGGTCAAGTTTAGGGTTTAGGGTTTAGGGTGTACCGCTTTGACATGTTGAAATTATGGGTTGTTGAAATTATGGGTTTTAGATAAAAGGAGAAGACAAATAATACGGACTTTTAATGGTGACAATGAGGTAAAATTATTGACAATAATTTGATATCAACGTGATACTAAAGACCAACCCCATGATAGGGAAGGAAATGATAATAATAACTAAATGATACAAAAACTAACCTTAGGAGATAATTATGGACACTCTAATATAACAGCATCATGAAATTATAAAATATTTGATTATTTTCTAATATTATGATGTTTTGTGAACAACAATTTCTACTACGGAAGTAAATCAAAACAAAAACATTGGATGCATATTCACGCTAGATGGAATCAGCTAGCTATTTGAGCCAAAGGAAGTTTTTTGTCTTCTTGTAGAATATTCTATATTTCTTTGTATATATTGACTTTAACTACATCTTAAGCATTATGTATCCTTCAACATATATGGAGAAGAGTTTCATACCAAAAGTATCTTCAGGAACCACTTTTGATTGAAGAAGCTTCACTTGCAAACTCTTATTCTGCATGACATGGAAGCTGTTAGTTCTGGCGTCTCAGGTATCATAAAATAGAAAAATATTTAACAAAATAACAATTGAAGTTTTGCATCCAAAACTCTTCATAAACTAAGCAGAAAACATCAAGCATGCTATGATACATCTTACAAATGGATCACCAATAACAGATTTAGATAACTTCAAAAGAAAAAAGACGGAAAGTTCCAAATACCTCTTTTAACAAGTTAATTTCAGATTCGGATAGACCTCTCCTGAAATATTATGCACAAAATAAAAATCAAGGGAAGAAAGCAATATAAACAGACACAATTATAAAAAATGACCACAACAAATCTTTTATACTTCGATTGCCATTTACATTTACAACATAAAACAGATCTGGCTCAACATATCTATGAAACAAACTCAAAAGGAGGAAAATAAGTTATTTTCTAGCACTTTTAAAATTATAAAATGCACTCCATCTAGTCACTATTATAAGCAAATATTCTTTCTTCAGACTAATTGACTAACATATGTATTTTGCCTCAAATATTAACATATGTATTTTGCCTCAAATATAAACAAGATATATCACTTATTCAATGAACCTGAAAATAAATATTTGTTTATAATAGTACCTAGTCACTTGGAAATGACCTTTGTGTTCATATAGCATACCTTGTCTAGAGTTACTTCCTAATGGTTATCACAAAGATTGGGGAAATATCTAGACCACTGAAACAACAAAGAATATCTAGACCACTGAAACAACAAAGAATATCTAGACGAGTTATAGTGAGGGGTCTCCTCAATATTGTCCGAAACACACTTCCTTTGAAAATCAATGTCGCAATTAGATTGAGCCACTTAGATACCTAGAAAAAAATTTATATCTGTAAATATACGTAGAATTGAATATTCCATAGTAATTTTGTTGAAGTTGATAGTTGTGTTGTTGGAGTTTGTTTGAAATCCCACATTGTTTAGGTTCCTAGGTTGTTGAGTGTATAAATATGTGAGAGCAACCTCACCCTTTGAGCTAGCTTTTCGAGTTGAAATCCAAGCATATTTAACATGGTATCAGAGCCTCGTTTAAGATCCAATGGGACACCTACCATTTTAGTTCCACGCTCCAGTTGTCTAGTCCTGGACGTGAAGGGGTGTGTTAAGAGTCTCACATCGGACAAGGGGGTGTGTTAATAGTCCCACATCGGATAATATATGGCCTGAACATGTGTTTATAAGTGGGGGTAATCCTCACCTTACAAGCCGGTTTTGTAGGGATGAGTTAGGCCCAACCCAAATTCTAAGATGATATCAGAGCCTGGTTTAAGATCCGATGGGCCACTTGCTATCAGGTTTCTGCTATCGAACCACCCGCCATTTATTTCCACGCTCCAGACGCAATTCCTGAGCGTGAGAGGGGGTGTTAAGAGGCACACATTCTTAACATGGTATTAGAGCCTCATTTAAGATCCAGTGGGCCACCTACCATTTAGTTTCACGCTCCAGTTGTTTAGTCCTGAGCATGAGGGGAGGTGTTAAGAGTCTCACATAGGACAATATATGGCCTGAACATGTGTTTATAAATGGGAGCAATTCTCACCTTATAAGTCGGTTTTGTAGGGTTGAGTTAGACCCAACTCACACATTCTAACATGATATCAGAGTCAGGTTAAAGACTGCAATGTGAGCATTTGACCCAGGCCCACGTTAGGCGTGAGGGTGGGTGTTGAAGTTGATAGTTGTGTTGTTGGAGTTTGTTTGAAGTCCCACATTGCTTAGATTCCTGGACTGTTCAGTGTATAAATATGTGAGAGCAACCTCACCCTTTGAGCTACCTTTTCGGGTTGAGATCCAAGCATATTTAACATATTCCTTAAATATTTCATAGTATATTCCAATTCCAATTGCAATTAATACAATTAGTTGTGTAGTTCACTATATTCCAGACCTTCTAAAGTGTTAATCACATATACACAATTCCAATTGCAATTAATACAATTAGTTGTGTAGTTCTCTAAAGTGTTAATCACATATACACAATTCCAATTGCAATTAATACAATTAGTTGTGTAGACCTTCTAAAGTGTTAATCACATATACACAGTTTCTCTTAAGTGTCTCTCATTCTCTCGTATCTCAACACAGTAACCAGAGCCTGTTGAGAGGAAAGATCTCATTGTGCTTACCTAATTGACCCACTATCTTCTAGCGAAAAAACATCGGCAAACCGTATTACAACTCCAGTCTGTTAGAATAAAATCTCTAATACAGTCTGCCTCACATTCACTTTCAAGATTCATTATGGCACTCAGTTTTCAACGTTTTCTGATCACCACCGCCGCCAACTCCGACGATTTTCCAGAAGTCAATCTTGAATTATTCTTGACCATTGTCCATATGTGGAAGAAATTAGTTAGGTTGTTAGGATTAAGATTTTGGTGTGTTGTTATCTCTTTTGCTTCTGAAATTTTAATATGTATCATTAGTGTGTTTTTGGCTCTCTTAATCACCAGCGTCAAAAACTCTTGCGGTGTCATAGCTTTTGACAGCTATACAACTTCCATTAAGGTCCCATTGCTGACAAGTTGAAGGCACAGTAAAACCACATCAATACATGGAAGAAAAACAGTATTGATCAATAAAACATTGTGCACACCTTGACTGAGATTCAAAGGAATAACATTTCCATTATCTAACATGGACAAAGGAATCAAGCGTACTTAAAACTCTATTAAGATAGTATACACGGAGGTAGAGAGCAGACTTCATAGAGTATAGATAAAGAAAATGTAGGAGAGAATAGAAGAAAGAAAACAAAAACAGAGAATGAAGATGCTACTGGCAGCGCATTCAAGGGCACCAATCCGCTTAGACAATTCTAATAGGAGTGATCAAATGGAGGCTGTAGGTTTTGTGGATTCGTTTAGGTAAATAGGCTGTAAAATTTGAATATATTCTTAACATGGAAATCTTGGCCTGTTATTACCACTACGGAAGCCATAGCTCTGCAACATATACACCATTCTAAAATTGTTTTGCCTCTGGCACAATGCGTCTTAGCAGATTGTGTTGCTAATCTCAATATTGTGCTTTTAACAATCACAATAATGGAAAAAGTTAGATTGCAATTAAAAATAAGTATTAATATACAGCAAATGTTTATCATGTAAAAGAGATGGCATTCTGGTAGTTTATAGTAAATGACTATATTTAACAAGAATACTTACCGATACCCATATTTTTGCCTCCTCCCCTCGCGCTTGGGATTCAAAATAAAAATATTATATGCATTTTCAAGTTGAAGGTATTCAACCAGGCTAGACAAAAGTCCATCTATCATGTCAACATCTACTTGCCAATCACCATCACTATCCCTGCAAGTAGGAATTAGGAAGAAGAGAAAATAAAACAAGTCAAATGATGTTTCTAAACATGTAGTGGGAAAAAAACAGAAAAATAATCATTTGCAATTTTTTCACATCCTTTTCATAATACAATTTCCACTTGGTCGAGGATAAAAAAGCTTAGCTAGAGGACAGGAAATCTACTTTCATATGTTGAGCAACATTTGCAGTAGTTTGTTTAGTTAACTTGCCTGCACACCCCATGGCCAAGTTGGTAGACGCATGGTTCCTTGTACCACAAGGGATTTAGGTCGGGTTACAAGAATGGGAATGCAGAATGTCACTTAACAAATAGGCTAAGTGTAGTCTAGACTCCGTTCATATGCTCTAACTTGCAATTGAATTGAATCATTAAATATATTGTTCATATTTTCTGTATACTAGCTAATTGACAGGCATAGAGGACAGAAAGAAGTGAATGAAAAGAGAAGGCTTCTTAAAACCATTGAGGCCTTTGGTAAACTAATTAGTAGAATGGGGAAGAGAGAAAGCAAGCATAACAGAACCGCGGATGGCATAGGGTAATTGGGAGGAAGGACTCGGGAGTCAAAAAGGGTGGAGAATGGGTATAATACGGGCGTAACAGAATGAGGGAGGCATCTGAGATTTAGTAAGTTGCATTGGAAGTTAGGTGGAAAAGAGGATTCGGTTCTCTCTCTAATAAGGGATAATATTTCTCTTCCATGTTTTTATTTCCTTCTATGTCTTGTAATGAGCTTTGCTTCGACCACTGTTACAGTTTTTATTTTCCTATATTTTCTTGTGTGAGTTTGCAGAATTTTCTCACCACTGATGATAGTGCATTTTCTATATTAAAAAATACAAATCAATTTTATTATATCAGTTTTGGGTCCTAATAAGTTGTGAATCTGTGCTTATGCACTTAGTTTTCATAATGGGAAAGTATAAAAAAAATAAAATAAAATAAAAAAATGAAATAAAATGCTAGCATAAACGTATAAAGAGAACAAAATAGTTAAAATGGCTCTTCTAATAAGTATTGACTAATCTAAACATAATTTACCCACTGCCAACTGGATTATCCTTGCGACCAAAGACCTTTATGGCATGCTCAAATATGGAAGTAACCTTCTCTCCCATTTCAATAGCATGGACAGAATAGCTGCACCAGAACACCACAATCATAGTAAGAAATGATTACATATACTTTTTACTATAGAAAATTCAAACAACATATAAACAAGAAAAAATTCTATAAATATGTACTTTGGAGATGCCACATCAAAACACCTTCAACCAAGATGGCCCAAAATAAGAAATACAGAAATTCTCCACTTGTTTTTGAAGGTTTACAAATGGGTTGAAAAATACTTTTGAGCCAATTATCTGATTGAGCTTACTTTGGTTGATTAAAAAGAAATTGCATTCTTCAAATAATTTAATATAATAAAATAGAAAATAAAAACGCCAAATGAAGTAAAGACTTGAAAGACAGACACAGTCAGTATTGAGTATCGATGAGACGAGATCAAAAGGTTTAGTTTTAAAATGAGTCGAGCATGAAATAAATTAATATAAAAATAAAAAATAAATTGCCAAAATAAGTAACAACTGAAAAACGGGCACAACCAGTGAAACAAGATGAGAAGGTTTAGTTTTAAAATAAGTCAAACATTAAATAAAAGAGAACTAACAAAGCCATATATGAATGATCTTCTATTTCATTACTGAGAATGAAGGTATCATGTGATGGGAGTTTTCAAAATACATTCTACCCATCATACTTTTTCATCCATTAATTAACTACAAAGGTTTTATGAAGTAAAACCTTCAAATTTGATGCCAAATCAGTATGTATTATGCCACATACTCTTGTATATGTTACAATCCCCTGTTGCTTTGAAACATAAATGGATGTAACAAAAACATTGTGAAAATAAAAATGATGACAAAATCTAGTCTTCAAAAGAAAGAACAGATTAAAATAAAATGAAAGAATTACTTGTATTTTATTTCTGGGTTTAACCGATAAGTCGTACTTGTAATTTATGTGACTGGCAACAGGCTGGGGGTGCCATTGCATTTTATCTACACTTGTTTTGTAGGATGCAGTTAGAACTTCTTCATGTCGAATTCGTGTGTGTTCAAAGATGTGATCAATTTTTGTAAACCAACGCTCAATTTCTTCTGAAAGAAGCTTGAATTCTGTGGGACATAAAAAGCACTATGGAATCCACAATATTGAAATAATCATGGAAAAGATGGATTAGTCTCCCAACTATGTACCTTGGTTGCCCTTCCCTTCAAATCCTATAAAAATAAAGTTGATAGGAACAGGAAGGTAGATGGAATCAATTTCCTGCAGCTTTAGATAGCTCGCAATATTACCTGAAATACATTAAATTAGAAAATAGTATGTACTTAATTTTCAAAATGAACTGTGAAGCTTTAGCCAATTCACAGTCTAGTGCTGCTAAACTATTGCAAACTATGAAAAGGGAAAAAATAACTACTCATGCATATACTGTGAGAAATTTTTTGGATGTAAGCAACATTCATAGTTCTAAATAGTCTAAAACAAATATACTAAGTAACTGAATAGAATAGAAGCAAACGACTAAAACACTCAGAATTAACTCAAACAATAATAAGACTTGAACAAGAATTAACACAAATGATAGGAGAAAAAAATTTGAACAAAGGTCATTTGGGCTAATTCCGTCAATTCACGATTTTAATCGACGTGATGTGAAACAGGTACGAAAGAAAGGGAGGGAAAAACGGAAGGCAAAAAGGGGGGCAAAATAGGGAAACTCCAACTTGAGGTTAGTTAGGACAGTTACTGATTTAGAGGAATCGCCATATAGCTACATGTCTTTCCCTTACTTGCAATTGGTCAATAAAGTTACCATTAGACGAGTGCTAGGAACACCTTCTTTCTAACACTCTCTTTAATTGGATGAAATCCATGTGAATCCTACCACTTTATGTGGGACCCGTTTTCAAAGTTTGGGATCCATATTGATTTCATCCCATAAGAGAGTGAGTGTTAGAAAGAGAGTGTTCCTAGCACTTGTCTTATAATTATGTATCGCCTTTTGTTTTTTTCCCACCAATTTGACATTTCTAATCACTGGGCAACTAGCAACTATCAATACCAGGAATAATTTTTTAATCAATTGCGACATAATATCAATCTAATAATGACAATGATACCACGCCAACTATTTAAGCTTCCTATGAGTTTAAATGTAAGGATACATAAAATAAATGAGGCAAACAACCCAACTTATCTTCCAATAGCATATTCTTATTTTGGAGAAGAAAAATACTATTTGATGTAAGAAAGATTTCAAAGGTATAGGAAGGTAAATGATCAAACAGAATTAGTATAAAACCAAACAGACAAAGTAAAGTTGAGAAGAACTTTGACCTATATAGCACCGACACAGACATGTGCACTGACACTTGTGATTACGTTAAATGATTCATTTTTTCAAATTATTATCAGTGTCGCCGTGTCAATGTGGGGATCGTGTTCATGGTGTCCGTGCTTCATAGACTTTGATAGAATCCACAAATACCTGCATTGGTGTAATTAACTGCGCTCACTTTTCCATGGCTTGAATGCTTGACTTCACCAAAATCTGAAGAACAAACACACCAAGTGAATCAAACTAGAGAAGAAAATTGATATTTCTATTAATTGAACATGGTCTACGCAACTACGCATACCATTATGTATAACATCCTCACTCCAAAATCGACTCTTCTCTTTAAGGTTAAATAGCGAGAACACGGATGATGATCTACCACTTTTTTGAGTTTCAACCGGAGATCCATATGTACTAGCAGCTAATAACTGATAAACAAAAACATAACAATCATCAAACAAGTGATATGCATTTAATACTCCGTCTCTGCACAGCTACCAACTGAGCGGCCTTAACTCGACAAAGTAAAACTTATATCCATAATTGACCTTGCCTAATCGTAACTAAAATACATGACTGTCGCCCTATCTTCTCAAGCCAGAACTATAATTCCACCATCGCATCACCATTTTCCATTCCCAATCCATTTCAAACAACTTTGGGTATAAATTACGGAAATCAAAACTACAAATTATGCAAAAGCGAAACCTAACAGTCAAGTATTGGTTGAATCAATGCTTCAGATCATTACCAGAAGAGTGGAAGTGGCGAGTAGGAGCTTCCATGGTATACACTGATGATGCTGAAGGCTGAATTTGCGAAGAAACATTTTACAGTTCTACTTCCTTTGCGTTTCTCACAAAAATAAAAATAAAAATAAAAATAACTAGTTATTATATACCATGGACTATTGACCGGATTTGTAAAACATTTGGGCCCAAACTTTGGGCTCATTTTTTTTGTCATGTGTAGAAAGAGAAGTTTTATCATACCTCCTGACTTAAACTTGGCACCCCACACACTTTATACTTTTAAAATATTAATTTTATAAAATAATAAAATTCATTTAACAAAAGTCGGATTTTTTTTGGAATAACCAATTTTTAAAAAAAAAATACAAAAATAACCAACTTTTGAAAAAATTTACGCAAATAACCAACTTTCAGGACAAAAATACAAGCAGGAGCTGCACTGATTTTTAGGAGCAGGAGCCAAGTGAGATGGCGCCTCCCTTCAATGTTTTGCCCTAAAAGCCATCTCAGATGGCTCCTATGTGTAAAACACATGGGAAAAGCCATCTGAGATGGCGCCTCCCTTCAATTTAAAAAAACAAAAAAATTCAATTTTTTTTTATAAATACACACTCATCCCTCCTTCATTTTTCACATTTTTTCAACTTCTCATCTCATATTCTCTCTTATTCTCTGTTACTCTCTCTTTTTTTCTACCATGACATCTCCATACATTCATACCAGAGATGGATACGTTGTTTTCTCGGCCTCAAAACCTCCAATGAAAATGAAATTTTGGCACATATTTACCATGGTCAAACTGAAAAAAGAGTTGATGTGTTGGTTAGAGGGAGAAATTGAAGATGGTGATGAAATTAGAAGGATTCAGAGGCGAACAACCATGAACTTCGGTCAACCTCGAATTTGGTTGGAGGAAGTCAAAACAAACGTCGACGTTATTGCGATGATGTATGGTTCCGATGAGATTGTTTTGACGGTTGTAGTGTCTTAAATAAATTTTTGTGTTGTTGATGCGTCATAGTTCATGTTGTTGTTTCTTTTAATCGTGTAGTTTTTAATTTTGTTGTCTCCGTATTAGTGTTTGTAATAAATGCGAATTAATGGAAAGAAGAAGATTTGTTACAATATTAAAAGTGCAGATAAATGAAATACAAATTTTAGGATGTTGAGGTTGTAGCACGTTGGGGACAATTTTTTCGATTGTGTCCGGATTGACGACATAGACCACACTTTCTTTCTAGTTTATCAACGTCGTCCATTTCTGTTGTTATATGTTTGCTCTTGGGACGACCCTTTTTATTTCTCCGCATTTGACTGTTATGCCAAACTACTTCCCCTTCGTACGCAGGCCAATAATGCTTTTGCTACTGGTTCGAAGGCATTGTTGTATACGTTGAGCAATGTCTGAGACTTGTAAATTGGAGAAAGAAGTACTAGTGCATCCTGATGAACATGTGCACACGCTGCAATGACATGAGAGCAGGGCATTCGAAAGGCCTGAAATTTTCCATAGTCGCACCACCGAGATTATAGTTTAACCCTGTACTCTTGTCTAGGCAAACCCTCATTGTGGTCGATTATCTCTTTGACAATGAAGTTATGGTTATGTCGGTCGAATCTTGTAACAAGATGAGTGCTAGCTTTGGCACTCGGCCTTAATAAATTTCGGTAGCTTTCACTCCACACTTGTCCGGATTGTACCACCGCTTCCACTTTTCACCTCTCTGCAAACAAGGAGGCCATTCTAAAATATGTTGTACTAACCAACGCAGCTTATCGGGAGTGCTCTTATGCCTTTGAAGACGTCGTTCATTGATTCGACTAGATTTGTTGTCATGTGGCCCCAACGCACTCCATTATCGTATGACCGTGTCCACTTTTCCACCTGCAGATTATCAACCCACGCGCATCTAGGTTTTCCAATCGATCCGATTGCGATAATATGTAAAACCGGTTGTGTTAGCGCGTCGCATTCATAGTTTTCGAAGACGCTTATCTTTGATCTCGTGCATGAAGTTTTAAACGATGTGTCTTGCAATAAACATGTGTGAGCGGTGGGTCGTGCCAACCGCGGGGATTTGTCGCACTCTCAATTGAGGCATGTCCGCCGAAATTAGACAAAGATCACGTTGTGGTACTACGTGTGTTCAAGATGCTTTAGGAAGAAACTCCAAGCGCTCCGTCGCCTCTACAAGAGCATAGGCGATTGGGAAGACGTTATTGTTGCCATCCCGCCACGACCATCGATAGGGTGCCCTGTATTTCCGTACAACCATGTTCCATCTATTCAGATGATAGGTTTGCAGTGCAAACCCGTGATGCAAGGTTGAAAAGCCCAAAAGTCTCGAATATACCATGTCCGACACGTGTACCGCTTGGGAAAGCGCGTCGTCTCGGAGCATAAAGCTTCCAGAGCATACGTTCGCAGCATTCATGTAGCGAGGTAACTCTTTGTACGAACCTCCCAATTTAGTAGATTTGCTCGATAGCCTTGTTTTTGCCAACCGTGCCTTTCTATGAGGGGTATAGTTGTATGTTGTAGTGATGTGGGATATTATTGTTTTCACCTTCAATGAAGGATCGCAGCTAACAAGAGGTAAGATTTCTTGACAAATGAGATCATGACTCAATTTTCGGTGATCCTGTGATTGTGTGGAATTAACACAAGTGTGTTCCGTCTTAGAACCTATCACCCAGGAATCACTACGCAATATATACGATGCAGTTAGATGGAAGTTACACTCAGGGTGAGTACAGATGATTCTGTATCTCTCTGCTGCTGTTCGATCCACATGAAAGTCATAGTTGTTTATTGTTAGTGTTTTAAGTTGGCATTAATTTTTGGTAAAACTAGGCTATGGCAATGTCTTGATAAATGTCATGACATTCAGAGATTGAAGATAAATCCTACTTGACAAGGATGTTTAAAGTACAACTCAAAACTGGAAGCTAAAAGCTGTGCTGGAATTCTGCAGAAAATATTCTGATGTCATAACAGATGTTATGACATTCAGTGTGACATTCTGTTCTACAGAATCTATTTTTCTTGAGATTTTTCAGGAAGTTTGTTGAGTTGCTTTATTATGTTTTTCTGTTATTAGATTGTATGCTCACGTGGCTGTTAGGTTAATCTTAGTTAAACCTAAATTGGTTGTTGATAAGACCAAGTTTTTAGGATTAATTAAGTGAACCCTAGCTATCTTTATGGAAGCCCAAAAACTGAAGTTTCAGGACTGCTTCTATAAAAGGAATAGAACCCTTACACTGCTGCTGCGCCTCTGGAATGTATTGAAGATTTAGCAGCTTGTATTTTGTGTAATTCTAGTTACTCTTGTGAGCCAAGCAATTATCAATTGATAAGTGTCTTAGACTAGGATTTGTTTGTAAGGGCAGTTTATCACTCAAAGCTTTGAAGCACGAGTGTTTGTCTCTTGATTAAAGCTTTGAAGCAAAATCAAGATAGTTTATTGAAGTGTGTCTTCACAGTTCAATTAATCAATAGGTTGATATCACCGCGTGATTTAGGGGTGAGTAGGAACTCGGTCTAAGTAGGACTTAGATTGAAGTTGCATTGGGTAGGTTTTAAGTGAAGGAGATAAACCGTTGGTTTATTCCCGAATTAATTATACTAATAGTGAATTTCCTCCGGCTTGGTAGCCCCGATGTAGGTGTAGTTAGACACCGAACCGGTAAACAATTTATTGTGTTCTTTATCTTTGAATTTATTGTGTGATTTGTTAATGAGTGTCGATCTTGTCATAACATTCTCTGTGACATCACGATCTGCAATTTCAATTGGCATCGAGCGGGCACCCACTGTTATTTCTGGGTGAGATCTAGGGAAAATAGTTTCTAGCGTAATGGATAAGGAAAGAGGATTTGGAGGTAGACCATCTATACTGGATGGGTCTAATTATGACTACTAGAAACCTCGTATGGTTGCTTTTTTAAGATCAGTGGATATTAAAGCTTGGAGAGCTGCTGACAAAGGATGGAAACATCCCATCAAGCTTGAGAAATATGGGACTACTGTCTTGAAACCTGAGGAAGAATGGAGCAAAGAGGAAGAGGAGCTAGCACTGGGTAACTCTAAAGCATTGAATGCCTTATTCAATGGAATTGTGTAAATATCTTCGACTAGTTCATCAATGTGAGCTGGCCAAGAATGTTTGGGACACTCTCAAAACTACTCATGAGGGGACATCCAAGGTGAAGATGTCAAGACTTCAGATGCTCACTACCAGATTTGAGAATTTGAAGATGAAGGAAGATGAGAACATTCATGAGTTTCACATGAATATCTTGGAGATTGCCAACACCTCAGGAGCTTTAGGAGAAAAGATGTCAGAAGAAAAGTTGGTGAGAAAAATTCTCAGATCCTTGCCTAAAAGATTTGCAATGAAAGTAACTGCAATAGAGGAGACTCAGGACATCAACACCTTGAAGGTTGAAGAACTTATTGGATCTCTTATGACTTTTGAGATGGGAATCAATGAAAATGCTGATGAGAAGAATAAAAGCATAGCCCTTGTATCCAATACTGAAGAGGAATGCAAGAAGGGTGATGATGAGAAGATATCTGAAGCCATAGTTATGCTTGGAAGACAGTTCAACAAGCTCATCAAGGGGATTGATCCAAAGTCAAGGTCAAATATCAAGGACATTTCATCTGACATCAGCAGAACTTATGACTCCAGCAGAAGATCCAAGTCGAGGAAAAAGTCAAGGCGGTGGAATCCAAAGTCATAGATGTGAAGGATATGGGCATATTAGAGTGAATGTCCTACCTTTCTTAAGAAACAAAAGAAAGGAATGACCGGTCCGATGGTGATTCAAGTAGTGACTCTGAGGAGGAATCAGCCAAACTTGTCACTGCACTTTCTGGAAGTTGTAATTCTGATAATGACTCTAGTGATGAGGAAGTGACCTTTGAAGAACTTGTTGATACTTACAAGAAGCTGTGTTTCGAAGTGGTGAAGTATGTCGAATGAAAGCGAAAAGTCGATTGAGAATGGAGGCGAAAAATGTGAAGTTGGAGTCGAGAAGAAGGAAAATACGTCACTATAAGTCATCTCAACGGTGAAATTATAGTGTTGAATTCAAAGCTTGATCGATGACTAAGTCATCAAGATGTCGGGGACCGATAAGTTGGAAGAAATCCTTCAGCTTGGACAAAATGCAGGAAATAAGCATGGTCTAGGATATGTGGCTGAAAAGAAACCTGTTAGTGACAAGAAGAAGAAGAGGCATGGGAAACGTAGGTCAAAGCATATGTCACAACACAAAACAGGAAATGTGTCTGGCTCAGGGTATGTGGCTGCAAAGAAATTTGCTGATAACAAGAAGAAGAACAGACCTAATAAGCCAATGTCAAAGCAGATGTCACAACATTGGGGTCAACATCAAGATCAGAGAAACATGAATAAGAAGTTTCAAAGATGGAGATGTCACCATTGTGGAAGGTTTGGACACATAAAACCCTTCTGCTATAGACTACATGGATACCCTAACCAAACTCCTTATGTCAAGCCTAAGAATAGCAAGGTACCCTACACTCAACAGTGGAAGAAGAAGACTGCAGCATTGATAGCTCACACTTCCCTTAGAGTGTCTGCCAAGGAAGATTAGTACTTTGACAGTGGGTGTTCCAAGCATATGACTGGAATAAAAAATCTACTGAATAATGTTAAGCCTCATTCTACCAGTTTTGTTACTTTTGGAGATGGAGCTAAAGGAGAAATCAAAGGTGTTGGAAACTTAGACTGTTCTGGAGTTCCAACCCTAAATGGAGTGTTGCTGGTAAAAGGCTTGACTGCTAATCTCATAAGCATAAGTCAGCTATGTGATATGGGATTCAAAGTCAACTTCACTAGGTCTGAATGTCTTGTTATCAATAATAAACAAGAAGTGGTTATGAGAGGAGTCAGATCAAAGGACAATTGTTACATGTGGGAATCTGAGAACACCAACCTGTCTTCTATGTGCTCTACAGACAAAGATGAAAAGGAGGTAAAATTGTGGCACCAAAAACTTGGTCATCTGCATCTCAGAGGAATGAAAAAGATCATCTTTATGGAGGCTGTCAGAGGGATACCAAGACTCCATATTGATGAAGGAAGGGTCTGTGGTGAGTGTCAGGTTGGAAAGCAAATCAGAATGTCACATCCAATGTCTAGACATCTGACCACTTCTAAAGTGCTGGAGCTGCACACATGGATTTGATGGGGCCTACGGGTTGAAAGTCTTGGTGGAAAAGATATGCTTATGTTGTTGTGGATGATTTCTCCGATTAACTGGATAAACTTCATCAAAGAAAAATCGATGTGTTTGATGTTTTAAAGAGTTATGCAAAAGACTTCAAAGAGAGAGGAAAGATGCATTGTCGAATAAGAAGTGATCATGGAAAGGAATTTGAGAACAAAAGTTTGATGAATTCTTCCTCGAAGGAATCAATCATGAGTTTTCTTCTCTATAACACCTCAACAAAATGGGGTTGTGGAAAGGAAGAATAGGACTATACAGAATCTTCCGAGCAATGATTCATGCTAAGAAACTTCCTATTCATTTTGGACCGAAGCTATGAATACTTGCTATGTTCACAACAGGTCACCTTAAGAAAGGGAACATCCTCCACCCCGTATGAAATATGGAAGGAAGAAAACCTCTGTGAAATATTTCCATGTGTTTGGTAGCAAATGTTATATTCGGCGGATCGTGATCAAAGGAGAAAGATGGACTCTAAGAGTGATGAAGGCATTTTTCTGGGATACTCTACTAACAGTAGAGCATATAGAGTATTCAACTCCAAAACCAAAGTTATGATGGAGTCTATTAATGTCATAGTTGATGATCATCATCAGAACCCATGTGATGTCGAGACATGGTTTGAGACATCACCACAAGTGTCTGATAAAGATGATGTACCTGCTCCTACTTCACCAAAATCTGAACCAGAGGAAGCATACAAAGATCCTTCCATTAGAATTCAGAAAGATCATCCAAAGGAACTCATCATTGGAGATCCAAACAGGGGTGTCATTACAAGATCCAGAGAAACTGTCTCAAACTCTTGCTTTGTGTCAAAAATAGAGCCAAAAAATGTCAAAGAGGCTCTAAGTGATGAATACTGGATTGAAGCAATGCAAGATGAATTGAACCAGTTCAAGCAACATGAAGTATGGGAGTTAGTTCCTAGACCAGAAGGAACAAACATCATTGGCACAAAATGGATCTACAAGAACAAGTCTGATGCAGAAGGGGTTGTCACCAGAAATAAATAAGACTTGTTGCTCAGGGATACACTCAGGTTGAAGGGATTGATTTTGATGAGACTTTTGCTCCAGTGGCTAGACTGGAATCAATCAGACTACTACTAAGGGTTGCTTGCATTCTGAAATTCAAATTATTTCAGATGGATGTGAAAAGTGCCTTCCTAAATGGCTACTTGAATGAGGAGGTATATGTAGAACAACCTAAAGGATTTGTGGATCCAAGTTTTCCTGATCATGTATACAAGTTGAGGAAAGCTCTATATGGACTGAAGCAAGCCCCTAGGGCCTGGTATGAAAGACTGACCAAGTTTCTTACTGACAAAGGATATAGGAAAGGAGCCTTGGATAAAACTCTCTTTGTCAAGAATGAAGAAGGAAAGATAATGGTGGCTCAAATTTATGTTGATGACATAGTATTTGGAGGAATGTCAGACACAATGGTGAAACATTTTGCCAATAAAATGCAAGCTGAGTTTGAAATTGAAATTCCTGGCAGCAGATACGTGATGTCACAGAGAATGTTATGACACAGTATCTGACACTATGTTAACAACTCACACAGAATACTGACGAAAGAACACAATAAATTGTTTACCCAGTTCGGTTCAACAAACCTACATCTGGGGGCTACCAAGCCAGGGAGGAAATTCACTATTAGTAGAATTAATTCAGGAATAAACCACCAGTTTATCTCCTTCACTTAAAACCTACCCAATGCAACTTCAACCTAAGTCCTACTTAGATCTGAGTACCCACTCACTCCCCCTCAATCACATCAGTGATATCAACCTATTGACTAATTGAATTGTGAAGACACACTTCAATAAAATATCTTGATCTTGCTTCAAAGCTTCAATCAAGAGACAAACACTCGTGCTTTAAAGCTTTGAGTGATAAACTACCCTTACAGAAATCCTAGTCCAATGCACTTATCAATTGATAGTTGCTTGGCTCACAAGAGAAACTAGAATTACAAAACCAATTGTTACTAATCCTAACAAGACAAAAAACAAGTGCTATCTCTTCAAAATAATCCAAGGGCAACACGGTTGTAAGGGTGAATTCCTTTTATAGAAGCCCTAAAACTTCGTTTTGGGCTTCCATAAAGATAGCTAGGGTTCACTTAATTTAATCCTAAAAACATGGTCTTTTCAACAACCAATTTATGTTTAATTAAGATTAACCTAGCAGCCACGTGCATGCTTTCTAATAATGAAAAACAATATTTAGCACTCAACAAACTTCCGAAAAATCTCAGAACAAACAGATTTTGCGAGCAGAATGTCACATCGAATGTCATAACATCATGACATGACATCGTTTCTGAGTTTCCGGCCTGCTTTAGCTTCCAGCTGTCCATTTACCATCCTTAGCGGTAGGATTTATCTTCATCTCTGAATGTCATGACATCTATCATGACATTGCTAAATCCTAGTTTTACCAAAATTAATGCCAACTTAAAAACACTAACAAACTCCCCCTTTGGCACATTTTTGGCTAAAACTACTTAACCTATTAGAGTACATATGCAGCAGAAGACAAATTAGTTCTAAGCTTAAATAAACTAGAACCTAGAGATAAGATAAATTTTACCCATACAAAAATCCAACAATTCCCACAATTGCCCACATACAAAAATTTTAAAACAGGCCATACAATTCCCTAAAGTCCCATACTACTGTCACACAGTAGTTCTTCTCCCCCTTTTTAGCCATAAAGGGCCAAAGGAAACCATACAATTGCCCCAAGCATTTCAAGCAAATAATGAAAGGAGGTACCAACAATTGTCAAGAGTACAATGCTGTCAACAATAAGTTACAATCATCCAAACAAGATTGGGAAAAGGAAACAACACAAGAACAAGAAAAATAACAATAACAAGCAAAGAATCACAGCAGCAGATCATTTGTCCTCCTTTCCTGATGAAGCACTGGAAGCATTATCATTGTCATCATCAGCTACCTCTCCAGCCTGAATCTTGAAGCCAGAACCTTGATCAGACTTTGCAGATTCAGAAGCCTTTCTCTTCTTGGTAATTTGTGTCATCTTGGGTTTTGCTTTACCAACAGATATAACTCTATACTTCTTAGAGACAGTTCCAGCCTTGGTCATCTTCTCTACTTGAGAGCCAGAGATACCAACCTTTGCTTTGACAGAGGAATTAGCACGGGTATCAGAGTCCACATGAGTTGTCTGGACGTGATCATCAGATGTCATAACATCCTTTGTGACATCTGGATCAGCTGCTAAACTAGGGCTAGCAGGCCTTTGATTAAGGGGAACAGAGACTCCAGGAACATTGTGATTTTCGTCTAGGATTCTGGTGACTATCCTAGCAATGGCATCTTCTACATACATGATACCTTCCCTGTTTCTTATCTCAGGGGGAACAGATGAGGATGAGACAGAAATCTTACCAGTGGAAACTGATGATCTTTGGGTATTCCGTGCATGCTAATGCTCGGTCTTCTGAGAGTCAGTTGCCATTGAACACTGAGGATAGGCCTTCACAGGTTCAACATTCATGGCTGCAACGATTGCCCTAATCTCAGCCATGGTAGGAGATGGACAGTCAGAGTCTTGGGATGAAGATGATGAAGAAGACATATTTCTTTGAGATATGTTGAGAAACTGACACCAAGAATCACAAAGAATTTGAGAGTATCTTTTGGTTGAAGAGGATATGACACTTTCAATAGGAGAGGCTATTATATGGAGGTGTCTCTTCATATTCCTAAAACCTTTAAAAATAAGAGGGAAATAATGAGGGGACCCACTCATGATTATTTGAAATAAAAGGTATCTTCCCCTCCTTGCAAGCAATCTTAATTGCTACAATTCCTCATATTGACAAATGCCCAGTTTGCTCCTTAAATTCTCAAATTGACTAGCATCAAGAGCTTTAGTAAAAATGTCACCATTGAAGTTCGGTGACTACATGGTCCAATTTAATCACTTTCTCCTCCACAGGTCTCGATGAAGTGATGTCTTATGTCAATGTGCTTAGTCCTGTGTTGTATAGGATTCTTTGAAATATTAATAGCTTTCAGTTGTCACAGACAATGTCATGACATCTTGTGTGACATTGTACTCGACAACATCCGCTATCCGAGATTTGAGAACATTATGTATCAACTGGACAAGGACACAGTTTTCTTGAACCAAGAAACAAGATTGTTTCCAAGAAGAAGCATCCTCAGGTACTTTTTCATCATACCATGATCACAATAACTAGACAAAATGGGTTCATATCCATGGGAATACAGGATACCATAACTGCAGTTCCACTCACATACTTGTTCTTTTCACCGGAATGTGACTTTTAGGTTCCTTGGGTCTGTTGGTGTAGCTCCCTATCATGCTTCTATACAAACTTTGGTCTACCTTTTCACCATTTGTGTCCTTGGACAACTTCACATGTGAGCAGGTCTTTTATGGTGGCATTCTCCATTCCAAACTTTTGACAATATTCCTTGCATATTTGCTATGTGAAAGGAATGTTGAGTCTTCCATCTGTGTGACTTGCGGAAAGTAGGTCAACTCTCCCATAAGACTCATTTCAAACTCATTGCATTTGATTGGCAAAATGTTTCACCATTGAGTCTGACATTCCACCAAATACTATGTCATCCACATAAATTTGTGCAACCATTATCTTTCCTCCTTCATTCTTGACAAAGAGAGTTTTATCCAAGCCTCCTTTTCTGTAGCCTATGTCTGTAAGGAACTTGGTTAGCCTTTCATACCAGGCCCTAGGAGCTTGCTTTAGTCCGTATAGGGCTTTCCTTAATTTGTAGACATGATCAGGGAAACTTGGATCCACAAATCCTTTAGGTTGTTCTACATATACTTCCTCATTTAAGTAGCCATTTAGGAAGGCACTTTTCACATCCATCTGAAATAGTTTGAATTTCAGAATGCAAGCAACCCCTAGAAGAAGCCTGATTAATTCCAGTCTAGCCACTGGTGCAAAAGTCTCATCAAAGTCAATCCCTTCAACCTGAGTGTAACCCTGAGCAACAAGTCTAGCTTTATTTCTGGTGACAGTCCCTTCTGCATCAAACTTGTTCTTGTAGATCCACTTTGTGCCAATGATGTTTGTTCCTTCTGGTCTAGGAACTAATTCCCATACTTCATGTTGCTTGAATTGGTTCAAGTCATCTTGCATTGCTCCAATCCAGAATTCATCACTTAGAGCTTCTTTGACATTTTTTGGCTCTATTTTTGACACAAAATAAGAGTTTGAGACAGATTCTCTGGATCTTGTAACGATACCTTTGGTTGGGTCCCCAATGATGAGATCCTTTGGATGATCTTTCTGAATTCTGATGGAAGGATCTTTGTTGACTTCCTCCGTTCGACTTTGGAGGAGAGGATCGTACATCTTCCTTATCGTGCTTGAGATGATGTCTCAAACCATGTCTCAACATCATATGGGACATTGTGTTCCTGATGATGATCATCAACAATGACATTAATAGACTCCATCATAACCTGGGTTCTGGAGTTGAATACCCTATATGCTCTGCTGTTAGTGGAGTATCCCAGAAAAATGCCTTCATCACTCTTAGAATCCATTTTTCTCCTTTGATCACGATCTGTCAGAATATAACATTTACTGCCGAATACATGGAAATATTTCACAGTTGGTTTTCTTCCCTTCCTAGTTTTACCAAAATTAATGTCAACTTAAAAACACTAACAGAAATGAGCCTCATAGGAGAGTTGACTTATTTTCTTGGACTGCAAGTCACACAGATGGAAGACTCAACATTCCTTTCACAGAGCAAGTATGCAAGGAATATTGTCAAGAAGTTTGGAATGGAGAATGCCAGCCATAAAAGGACTCCTGCTCCTACACATTTGAAGTTGTCCAAGGACACAAGTGGTGAAAGTGTTGATCAGAGTTTGTATAGGAGCATGATAGAAAGCTTGTTGTACCTAACAGCCAGCAGACCTGACATTGCATTTGCTGTTGGGGTATGTGCAAGATACCAAGCTGAACCTAAAGTAAGTCACATCAACCAGGTGAAAAGAATTAAGTATGTGAGTGGAACTTGCAATTACGGTATCTGTATTCTCATGGATGTGAACCAATTCGTCAGTTATTGTGATGTCGATGGGGTAGTCTTGATGATGTAAAAAGCACTTCAAGGATGTTTCTTCTTGGGAAATAATCTTGTTTCTTGGTTCAGAAGAAGCAAAACTGTGTCCTTGTCCAAGTGAATACATAGCACCGTAATGCTTGTTCTCAAATGGTCGGATGAAGCGGTACAATGTCACACAGATGTCATGACATTGTACCGTGACAACTGCTATTAATATTTCAAAGAATCCTATACAACACAAGGACTAAGCACATTGACATTAGACATCACTTCATCGAGATCTTGTGGAAGAGGTGATTACATTGGAACATGTAGCCACCGAGCTTCAATGGTCGACATTTTACTAAAGCTCTTGATGCTAGTCATTTGAGAATTTAAGGGCAAACGGGTATTTGTCAATACGAGGAATTGTAGCAATTAAAATTGCTTACAACAAGGAATGAAAGAGACCTTTTATTTCAAATAATTATAAGTGGGTCATTTAATTATTTTCCTCTTATTTTTCAAAAATTCCAGAATAGGAAGAGACTCCTTCATATAATAGTCTCTTCATTTGAAAGTATCATATTCTCTCCATCCTTAAGATACTCTCAATCTCTTTGTCAGTCTTGTTCTCATTTTCTCAAAATATCTCAGCAAAATATGTCTTCATCCTCTTCTTCATCCCAAGATTCTGGCTGTTCGTCTCCTACCATGGCTGAAATTAGGGCAAGCGTTGAAGCCATGAATGTTAAACCTGTGAAGATCACTCCTCTGTGTATAATGGCAACTGACCCTGAAGAAGTCAAGAAACTGCACACGAGGGATGCACGAAAAGCACTAGCTTCACCTTCTGGTAAGACCTCTATACCATCTTCTTTTGTACCCCCAGAAATAGCAAACAGAGAGGGGTCTAGGTCTGTGCATGAAGCCATTGCTAGGATAGTGACTAGAATCCTAAATGAAAACCAATCTGTACCTGGGGTTTCTGTCCCTCTAAACCAAAAGTTTGCTAGCCCTAGTTTAGCAGTTGATCCAGATGTCATTGAGAATGTCAAGACATCTGGTGATCATGTTGATTCTCCTGTCAAGAATGTCGTTGATCCTTCAGTTAAAGATTCTGAAGTGAGTATTGATGATGCTTGTAATGAAACCCCTGATGTTAATGAAGATGTGATTTCTGATGGTATTCTTGAGGAATCCCCAGCAAAGTGTGCTTCTGATAAAACCCCTGCTGATTACATTTCTGATAGTATCTTAGAAGAGACTCCAGAAAAACCAAGTGGTGATAATCTTGAAAAGTCTCCAGTTCAAGATTCTGAAAATTTAACACAGAACCTCTTGTCATTGACTTGGATGAAGTATTCTCAGACAATGACCTCATTGCCAATGTCAATCCAAGCATTGCAAAGAGGATGATGAGAAGGAAGGGAAAACAGGCTGTCTCACAGAGTCCTATTAAAGAAAATGGTGTTGAAGATGTGTATAAGGCTGAGAAGAATCCCAAGGCTGGACCCTCTACAAAGAAATGTAGAGTAAAAACTTTTGGTGGTGGCTCTAGACCAAAGAGAACACCAATTGTGAAAAAGAGGAAGGAACCTGAACCTTCAGAGTCAGATCAAGACTCTGATTTTGATATTGAGGAGAATGTCACACACATTCATCTAAGAAAGAAGCCAACTCTTGGGAAACTGCCCAAGGTGCCTGAAGTGGCCATTGATAACATCTCATTCCATCATCATGAGAATGCTGGAAGATGGAAGTATGTTTGCTTAAAGAGGGTGGCTCTGGAAAGAGAGTTGAATAAGAGTGCACTTGAGTGCAAGGAGATTGTTGATTTGATTAAGGAGGCTGGTCTAATGAAAACAGTTGTGAGTTTCTCAAACTGTTATGATGTGTTGGTAAAAGAGTTTATAGTCAATTTGTCAAGTGGTTGTGGTGATGGGAGGTCTGCTGACTACAAGACTGTATATGTGAGGGGGAGGAAAGTAAGGTTTTCTCCAAGTGTGATCAATTCTGGGAGATCGAGAATATGCTCGGCCGTGGAGGCCGATAACAAAATCACAAACCATCACTGCCAAACAAGTGAAGCAATGGCCTCTGAAGGGAAAACTCTCAGCAAACCTCAAGCATGTTGAAAGCTATGCAATCAAAGGACCAATAGCCTTTCCCTCCATGTTGTATGGAATTATCATTGATCAATTTCCTGATATTCTAGCTGAAAGAGATGAAGTCTGCAAAAGAGCCCCTGCTATTGGATTTCACTACAAACTTTTTCAAGGCAGACATGTCCCTGACATTGTCATGACATCTGGTGAGACATCCAATGTCAAGGCAACTTCTCATAAGGCAACAGTCTTAGCTGTGCTAAAAGCTACCTACAAATAGCTTGAAGCAAGGAAGCAAAGCCTTGAAGAGCTGATCTCTCAACTAGAGCAGGACACAGAGGTTGAGGATGAAGGGATAGCTGGTAATGATGTTGTTGGAGATGCTGAAAATGATGATGTTCAGATGGCTGGAACTGAAGGGAGCTCAGAAGATGCTTCCTTTCATAGTGTTGCTTTTGGAGAAGAGAGCACTTGAAGCTGGAAGTGTGTCATTTACTGTTTTATTGCCTTATTGTTAAATCCTGTTCTGCTTTTTCCCATTTTTGTTATGGATAATTGTAATCATTTAACAGAATTGTAACTGTAAACTTAATTGTGCTGGTACTTTTCTCAATATATGATTGAATGTTGGGGCATTTGTACTGATTCCTTTGGCCCCTTTGTGGCTAAAGAGGGGGAGAAGAACTATTGTGGGAAATTGGGGAAACTGTATGGAAATTTTTATGTGGGCAATTATGGGAAATTGGGAAATTTGTTTGGGTAGAATTTATCTTCTCTAAGTTCTGGTTTCTTTAAGCTTAGGATAGCTTAGAACTAGTTTGTTTTCTTCTGCTGCATAGGTTCTCTGATCTGTTAAGTTGTTTTAGCCAAAAATGTGCCAAAAGGGGAGTTTGTTAGTGTTTTAAGTTGGCATTAATTTTTGGTAAAACTAGGCTATGGCAATGTCTTGATAAATGTCATGACATTCAGAGATTGAAGATAAATCCTACTTGACAAGGATGTTTAAAGTACAACTCAAAACTAGAAGCTAAAAGTCAGGGAATTGAGAAAATATTCTAATGTCATAACAGATGTTATGACATTCGATGTGTGATACATTCTGAGAACTGCTTTTCTTGAGATTTTTCAGGAAGTTTGTTGAGCTACTTTATTATGTTTTTCTGTTATTAGATTGTATGCTCACGTGGCTGTTAGGTTAATCTTAGTTAAACCTAAATTGGTTGTTGATAAGACCAAGTTTTTAGGATTATTTAAGTGAACCCTAACTATCTTTATGGAAGCCTAAAAACGGAAGTTTCAGGACTGCTTCTATAAAAGGAATAGAACCCTACACTGCTGCTGCGCCTCTGGAATGTATTGAAGATTTAGCAGTTTGTATTTTGTGTAATTCTAGTTACTCTTGTGAGCCAAGAAATTATCAATTGATAAGTGTCTTGGACTAGGATTTGTTTGTAAGGGCAGTTTATCACTCAAAGCTTTGAAGCACGAGTGTTTGTCTCTTGATTAAAGCTTTGAAGCAAAATCAAGATAGTTTATTGAAGTATGTCTTTACAATTCAATTAATCAATAGGTTGATATCACTGTTGTGATTGAGGGGGAGTGAGTAGGAACTCAGGTCTAAGTAGGACTTAGATTGAAGTTGCATTGGGTAGGTTTTAAGTGAAGGAGATAAACGGTTGGTTTATTCACGAATTAATTCTACTAATAGTGAATTTCCTCCCGGCTTGGTAGCCCCGGATGTAGGTGTAGTTAGACACCCGGGTAAACAATTTATTGTGTTCTTTACTGATGTTTAAATTTATTGTGTGATTTGTTAACAGAGTGTCAGATACTGTGTCATAACATTCTCTGTGACATCACGTATCTGCTACCAGGAATTTCATTTATCATGTGAAACTTTTTTATTGCTCGGACGCAATCTTCTTTTGAACGAAATTTATCTTTGACTATTAAATTTGCATCTGACTGCACTTCAGGGTTGTAGAATATATTAGATGAAGGGTCATCTGTGGACATGTTGAGGGTGGTCATGTACGGAGGTGGTGTGAAGATCTGATGTGGAGGCAGTTGGCTTTCTTCCTCGGCCTCTGATTCTTTATTTACCATGATGTTGAACTACGTCTCCTCTGCTTCCTCTTCTTCGTCAGCAACATTCACCTCAGCTTGTTCCTCCTCCGTAGAATCAACCCTCTATGTGTCCTGGAACACGACGTACAACTGAATCGAGTCGTACCCAGAATATTCATGATTACAAAACATGTTTTGCAGATCTTCGTCGTCTTCAACACTACACGGTAAAATGTTACTTGGTTCTCACCAGTAAAAATAGGATGTTGGTAGAAAATGTTTGACGTCAGACCTCGACGAAGTTTGTTTTCGAGTCTTTTTTTGAAATACGAAAAATTCGCATTGCTATTTAGACAAAATTGGATATTTTCAGTGTTTCTGAATAAAAAACCGGATACCTCACTGTTGTATGTCTCGCCATTGAAATTTATAGTGATAACATATTGTGGTACAAATGACATTTCGATTAGGGTTTGAGTGTTTGAAATTAGGGTTTTTGATTTGATTAGGGTTTCTGATTTTAGTGTTGGAAATTTGGGTTTTCGATTAGGGTTTTATAATTGGAAAAAAAAAATCACATGCAGTCTAGGGTGGCTAGGGGACATACCTATTTATCAATGGGTCTGTAAAAAGCCAAGTTGAATGGCTCCTATGTGTAAAAACACAAGGGAGGCGCCATCCCACTTGGCTCCTCCTTGACAAGTGACATCCATGCATGCAAGGCCCCAACCACCTCATTTACTACTCTCTTCTTGAATCACCTATAAATATGGCTTCTCATTTGTGTTTTTTCCATCACCACTCTTCACTTCTCCTCTATCTCTAATACAATTCTCTCTTTCTTAAATCATTAGTAGAAATTTCAATCATGAGTCTCTTGACGTTGGGAGAATCTCACCGAGGAACAAGGGCAAACATTGCAACCTATGTAAGTATTCTTTCATTTTTTTTGTTTTCATTCTTTTTCTTACATTATTTTTTTATTATATTTTAAATATTGTTTACACTTTCTTACACAATTTATTTTCACATTATCTATAGGACACGAAAAAATTTAGATGTCGCTCACATCATTATGTTGTTCCCGATCCGTTCATCGTTCCATACCTTGAGCATGCCGGTTTTGGAGAGGTTATTAAAATCTCCAACTACACGATCGATTCAAAGTTCATTCTTGCATTGTGTGAAAGGTGGAGACCCGAGACACATACATTTCATCTACCTATAGGTGAGTGTACCGTCACACTAGAGGACGTGTACATGTTGATGGGTCTTCCTATCAATGGCAAGGCGGTGAATGGTCCGGTCTAACAACCTAACAATCTTTGCGAGGAGTTGTTGGGTAGAGATATGGTCGAAGGTCCTACCGCAAGAGGCCAAGGTATATTTCTATCAACTCTTAGAGAGTATTATTATTCTCTTGTTTTGGATGAAAATTCCACCGAAGAACAAAAAATAATAAAAACTAGAAACTACATTATGTTAATGTTTGGTAGTTTTTTATTCCCCGAAAGTACCGGGAATAGTGTCAATTTTATGTATTTGAATTTACTTAGAGATGTCAATAAGATAGGAAGATGTAGTTGGGGTTCCGCTGTTCTTGCCCAGCTATACTCCTCGTTGTGTAAAAATTGTATGAAAGACACATCAACTTTCAATGGATGTGCTTTCTTACTTCAAACATGGGGTTGGTGGAGAATGCAATCACTCAATCCCGTCAACGACCTACCGTTCACTTTTTCCTACACAACAAAGTAAGTACATTGTTTATTTATTAAATTTTATTTATGTCTTTCACATATATAAAATCCTAATATATTAAATGTTAATTCATTTAGGTTTAGCGTAGTGGGCATGGATTACGGAAGAATCGAGACACAATGTTCTCTATACCGTAATCTAATAGACCACCTTGGACCAACCGATGTCGTCATTTCTATTAACTCCAAATTATTTTAAATTTAACGATATTATTTTTATCATTATTATTAATCTCCATTATTTTTTCAACAGTTTACATGGAGACCATACTTGGGTTTGGACCATGTACTTAATGATGAAGATGAGAGGTTTGGACATGACGCAATTATACGGTTCAACATTGTGGAGATGCACCACAGCGACTGTGAAGATTTGGTATGTTCCAAGACATACCCGCGATCCGTATGCTTGGATCCTTGGCATCTAAAAAGGGTCGATGCCCAATGGGGACTCAATAATTGGAGGAATTTTGCCAGGGAGTATTGTAGGATGTGGAAAAACCGAGCAGACCATATCTTACAATTTCCCGTTTATGAAGATGACGAGATTATGCAACACTCTCGTCGACATTGCTTGGTACCAGTTCCAGTTCGGATATGCATGTTTCCCAACCTCGCTATTTGGTCGACCCACCCGATGGGGCGACTCGAGTCACAACAACAACGAAGACAACGCTACCGCCAACAACAACCTCAACAATAATACCAACAACAACCCCAACACTACCAACAACACCAAGAACCACCCCAACAACACTACCAACAACCACCCCAACAACACTACCAACAACCATCCCAACAACACTACCAACAACCATCAACTTCCCGCCAATCAACCCGACGACATAGAACCACCACCACTCAATCCCAACCCCAACAACAACCTTATCACCCACCCACCCAATACTCACATATGCCACACACCCAAGTTCAATACACCGAACAAAGGGCATATGTTCAATCCCCCTATATGGGTCCATCAACATCTCACCTCACCCCAGACCCTGGCTTCCCTGAAGAATATTCCCCAACCAACCCAACATTCCACCAACCATCGTCCTACCAAACCCCCCACCATTCATATGGGTACGAGACTCCTAACACCCAATTTCCTTTTTACCCCACACATTCACTATCCACATATACGGATGAGGACTGTTATAGTCCTCAAATGGAACCTAACCCCCAACCGCAACGACCAAGCTTCGAGAACATGGGGACACGTTTATACAAAACCGGTGCAACAAGCAATGTAAATCTTGAGGCATTCATGGATCCTGATCTCATTCACTACGGGCAACCATCAACCCATGATCAGGTCCCATCGACCCAACAACAACCGGATCCAGAACCTCGCATCAGACGAGTTAGGAGAGGACGCGCATGTGGAACCGGTGGTCATCTACGAGTCCCGGGTCGCCATGAATGAACTTATGTAATCGCTTTTTGCTGTAATCAAAATTTATAATGCAAGATTTATTTCACAACATTGTCGTGCACTTTAGTTTAAATTGAATTTTTTTTTTAAATACACTAAGGCGTCATCTTAGATGGCTTTTCCCTTGTGTTTTACACATAGGAGCCATCTGAGATGGCTTTTAGGGCAAAAGCTTGAAGGGAGGCGCCATCCCCCTTGGCTCCTGCTCCTAATTTTCAGTGCAAGAGCCATCTCAGATGGCTCCTGCTTGTAATTTTGTCCTGAAACTTGGTTATTTGCGTAAATTTTTTCAAAAGTTGGTTATTTTTGTATTTTCTTTTTTTAAAAATTGGTTATTCCAAAAAAAAATTCACAAAAGTCACTGGAGTAATTCGAGTTTTTAAAAATCTCTAGCGATTTTTTAATTTTTCGAAGATACTGTGGTATTTTTCAAAGTTTATGACAAGTATGTATGACTTTTATTGTGTTTATAGAAATATCTTATAAAACCATATGTTTCCCATGCATTTTAATCGATGTTTTTCAAAAATTACGTAAAAATATATGTATTTTTGCCAGTTTTTCAATAATTTTAGAAAATGTCATAGTTTTTAGCAGTTTTTCCAAAAAAAAATGGTAGGTTAAGTAATTTTGTTCTATTTTTTCAATGAAGACCAGAGGATTAGATGACATGATTGTTTCTCGGCAGCGTGATAGAGATAAAGTTGTTGTTGTGAGGGCTCATGCGATGTGACGTAGAGGACTCGCATCTTAGAGTAGGGAGAGTTGCCTCACCCGATTCTCATAGGAGGCAACTGACCGATCAGTTTTGTGCACCCCACAATATCCAGCGTATAGGATCTAGAGTTGTTGTTGGTTGGACCAGGGACGAAGATAATGAGTATGTTTTTGCGGATGCCTATATAAAAGTTGAGGATGACATGTTCATGGTTTCGAACACAGGGGTGTCACATCCTTCTAAGAAGCCAAAGGTGCCTCGTCCTCTTAAGACGGAGGTTTTGACTGCTATAAAAGACTCAATGATTATTCACTTCAATAATATAGTTAGGTATGTATGTGATGTGATTCAATAAAGTTGTATGTACACATGGATAAATGATTTCTTAGAGGACTCAATGATTGTTATATGCTTACTGGATATGTCAATCATGTGGCATTTAGCTTATAATATAGTTAGGTATGTATATGATGTGACTTTATTTATTATTCGTGTGTTAATAATAATAGATGTTTTTAATTTGTCTTTTATGAGACCGGATGTCGCTAAAGGTGCCCACACACAGGGGTGAGGGGGGAGTTGAAGAAGTTCTTAGACGTCGAGATGTAATAGGATGTAAAGGCAATTGTTGATGATTGTGGTATTCTTTTAGTGGTGGAATATTTGTTGACCATGTTCGAGGGTCAGTTATTGACGGTCTTTGTAGAGTGATGGCATAAGGAGGCATTTTTCTTCCGTCTACTTGGTGAGATGACGATTACCTTGGATGATATATCGTCTTTGTTCCATTTTCGTGTGGAAGGTACTTTCTCCATTTCTTTCATTAGTCATAATGTTGCATGTATTATTGTTGTACGGGAGTCGGGTTATTGAGGAGCAGGTGATATAAGAGTGTATGGTTAATAGTGGTGCTCAGTTTTGCCGATCTTGGCTTCAGGATAGGTATAAAGATCTAGTGCATCTGGGTATGTATGACGCAGTCGCCAGGGTATTACATATTACATCTTGTAGAATGTATTATCTTAACGAATAAGTCGCAAGTATATATCAATGTGAAATACATGTGGTTGTTTAGTCACCTTCAGCTTGTCGATTAGTCATGAGGTGTATTACATATATGTTGCTCTTAGATATGCGGTTGTTTTTTAAACAAGGAAACACGTTGGTTATGTGAGTTTATTTCAGGTATACAAATTATTTTTATTCTTCATATTAATCATTTTATGACATTTCTAAATCAGCTTATACTAATGTGTAATGTTGGATATAAAGTACCTCCCTTCCATTTGTGAGAGACGGGTAATTTCTACCAATATTGGGTCCGCACGGACCAAGAGATCAAGGGGAAGACATGCAGACCCAAGAGGTGTTATATAGTACACGAGAAGGATTAATGCGTTAATTGTAGAGGATGTCATTTAGACCATACGCATGCCATACAATGCATCATGAGTTCGATAATATTTCACTTTTCTTTTTATTTACGATTGAAGAAGTTAATGCATAAACACTTACGTGAGAGGTGTTTGTGCCAGTTTGGATATGTCTAGAACATTTTACGACCAATCTTTGTTACTCCATCTAAGAGCATTTATAGATGGTTAGTTGGTCACGTTTTAGGGTCTCATTATGCTATTAGAGACTATTAAGTGAATGTTTGGTTCCCATTAGAGTGTATGGATTGGTACTTGATCAGTGGTTTTTACACAGTTATTTAGCATTGAGTTTCGTTATCGTTTTTTTCATTTTTCTAGTGTTATATGTCTTTTTATCGCATTTTACGCTTTGGTTATGTGTTTAAGTGTTTTCAGGGTCAGAAGAATGAAACAGAACAAATCGGGACAAAAGAAGTGCAAAAAACCTGAATATTAGAGGCTACAGAGGGATCAACACGGGCACCCGTGTTCATCAACACGCCCGTGTTGAAAAGCAAGTGGAAGCAAAACGCACAAGTCGTGGATCAACACGGGCACCGTGTTAATCAACACGGCACCGTGTTAATCAACACGGCCCGTGTTGAATGGTCTGGTTTTTCTCATTTAGGGACCAACACGGGCACCCGTGTTAATCAACACGGCCCGTGTTGATGGACGCGAAAACTTTATTTTTGAGTTTTGGATCTTTTCTTTGTCATGAAGGGTATTTTGGACGATGGCTAATATTGGGATGTGGTGAGACTATTAGAAGGAGGTTTTGGGCAAAAGAAGACTTTTTAGGGAAGAAATATCGGAGAAAAGCTACGAGAGGAATTGGGAGGCGAGATTCAAGGCGGCCACCATTGAAGATCAACGTCATCATTCTTCTTTGTAATGTTTAACTTTTATTTGTTGTTTTCTTCTATTACTATGAGAGGCTAAACCCCCCAATGCTAGGGGGTGGTCCTGGTTTGATGATGTTGTGAATTTTGATGATCGATTTCCTTAATGCATGTTTACCTATTTCTATTTAATTGTGTGGTGTTCTTATGGTTATGTATCAGACAAATACATGTATATCTATGACTAACAGTTGGTAGGACTGTGATTGTTAGGGTTTCTACACAATTAGGTTATTAGGAGTCTCACCTAGGACTAGGAACTCTTTTTAATCACTTTGAATCTTGATATTTTCATGGTTAAAACTAAGATTTGTTTGAATGGACATTTGAACAAGGATTAGGGTTTTAACAGTGTCTTCATTAAGGACTTAAGGAAGAACAATCTAGAGATAAGTAATTGATAGTATTCATTTGCAATGAGGAAATCTGAGTTCGGATCATAGTTTTGTTAAATCAACCACTCACCCTAGCATCATTCTCATTATATTTCATCGATCACTTGTTACAAGCGTAATTGAGCGTCTTAAAATCAACCTAACCATTGTTTTTGTTCAATTAAATTAAGAGCACAAATAGGTATTTACCATGCAGTCCTTGAGATCGACATTCGGGAATCTCCTATTATTACAAGAGGCAAAATAGTACACTTGCTATTTTTCGATCAAGTTTTAAGCGCCGTTCGGGGTGCCAAAATACCAATTTACTCTTAATTTGCTTGAAATTTTATTGCTCGCAATTAAAATTTTCTTTTCATTTGTTTATTTATTTTCTTTTATATTGTATTAGAACTAATATCGTGTCTAATATTTGTATGCGAGGTCGGACCTCGTGAGAATATCTTTGTGCAGAAATAGAGAACCCTTGGCTCGCGAAGAGGCAAGCAAGGGCCGAGGAAGAAGATAGGAATTCGACACACTCACTCGAGGCGGAAGACGAACCCATGGATCCACCTCGAGAGATTGCTAGGGGATTATGGAGGACAAATGCACCGGGGAAGGATGACCATCGTCAACCAACCCGTTAATGTTCCTAACTTCCGCTTCACCCGAGCACCATCACGCGATTGGAGAAGATCCTTTTCGGAAGGGTTAATGAAGATGCCAACAAGCATTTGCAAATATTTCGACTATGAGCACCACTCTAAAGATAGATGGACATCTTGAAGAAGAAAAAGTTGCGAATGTTTCCGTTCACCTTGGCGGATGAAGCGGAGGAGTGGTTCTATTCTCTTCCAGGAAGTATTACATCTTGGGAAGATATGGAAACACATTCCTCAATGAGTATTTTCCACATCCGTGTTCATGAGGAAAAGATATGAGATCTTGAATTTCAAGCAAAGGAGGGTGAATCATTAGGAGACTCTTTTAAGAGATTTAAAAGACTCTTGGTGGCATGCCACCCATAACCGGATCGAGGATCTGAGATGTTTGTGAATGGTTTGAGAATCAAAACAAAACAACTCATTGACACATTGGTGGCTCATCCAACTTCTCAGCGACCACGGTATCAAGAAGATTATTGAAGCTATAGCGCAAATGAGCATCGGAATTATATGGCTGCGAGCAAACCAGAGGGAGTGGTTGATCTAAAGTTGGAAGTGAATAAACAACTCAAAATCGAAGAGGCTATAGCTGCAGAAGTGGAGAAAAAGCTTAAAGCTATGAATGTGGGAACTCAACAGGTAGCACAGGTGAAAAATGTGGTGTGTGACATTTGTAGTGGACCACACATGACTGCACAATGTCTTGCAACTCCAAAACAAATTGAGGAGATAAAATTCTTGAGGCAGAATAATCCTTATTCTAACACCTATAATCCAGGTGGAAGAATCATTCAATTTTGCTTGGAAGGATCAACAACAACGAGCTCCTCGGGCGAGAATGGGAAGTGGCCATTGAAAAGATGGCTGCCCATAATTCCCAATTCCAAGAAGAAACACGAAGCAATCACAGGAACACTACAGCTGCAATTAAAAACTTGGAGGTTCAAATGGGACAAATTGTACAACAAGTAGCGATGCAAGCACAAGGCAATCAAAAGAACCATGAGAATGTGAATCTTTGTGACAACAAGGGTGCAAATGCCTCCAAAGAAAGAGAAGATGAGGTAAAAGTTGACGATGAACTTATAGAAGTGGATTTAGAAGTGAGAGAGAACAAGAGGAAAAAGGAGGAAGTGGTGCTACCTGTGAAGCCAGCTGAAGAAAAGAGTAAACCTGTGATTAGGCTTCCATATCCCTCGCGAGTGGCAAAGAAGGATACAAAAGAGAAAGAGTTCGATAAATTTGCCAAATTGTTCAAGAAGCTAGAGATCAGCATACCGTTATTTGAAGCACTCGAGAAGATGCCTTTGTACCAAAAATTCATGAAGGAGATCCTATCAAAAAGAATAGATGATGAGCAGTACTCATTGAGGAGAAGTTGTGCGCAATCGCGCCCGTTAGAAAAGTACCTGTCAAGCAGAGGGATCCTGGATCAGTGGAAATACCATGCACCATAAAAGGTAGAACTTTCAAAAGGGTTCTAATTGATTCTGACTCTAGTGTGAGTTTAATGCCATTGTCAATCTTCAAGAGGCTTGGCATTGAAAAGATAAGCGGGAGTGGAACAAAATTAAAATTTGCTGATCACACTATCAAGAAGTCTTATAGGATAGCTGAAGATGTGTTGGTAGAGATTGAAAAATTTGCTTTTCTAGTGGATTTCCAGATCATGGACATACCTGAAGATGAAGAGACCCCGATCATTCTTGGTCGACCTTTTTATTGACTAGCGGTGCAATTTTGATATTGAGACAGTCATCTTACTCTAAAATATTTTGAAGAAGAGATAACCATAAAGGTGTTTGAGGCTAAGGAACAAGGTGCGGTGAAAATAATAAATTTTCAATTGGTATGGTCAAAGTTGAGGAGAGAGCAAAATTTCAAATTCACTTCAAGAAATCTCAGAATCTCTAAAGTGGCATCAATTAAACTTCCCAAGTTCACCAAGAAGCGAGGAAAGAAGGTTGACCAAGGTGAGAAAATGAAAGTTGGAAGTAACGTTAATCACATAGTGGCTAATCTTTGATAAGGTCAAATTTTGGGTTGCGGAAAGTTCAAGCAACAAGGTGTGGAGGAAAAGTATCCCGTAAAGGGATGACCCATCGAGCCATGCGGCGTTAAGCGCGCTACGTGGGAGGCAACCCGTTTTCATAACAAGCTTTTCTTTTGTTTTGTTCGCAGGTAATAAAAGGGATCCCTTCAAAGCTAGGAGGTGGCAATTGGTGCTACATCATCCTTTGTGAGTCACTTCTCTCGAGTTTGGTCTGAAACATTGAGGTCAATGTTTAGTTCAAGTTTGGGGGAGGTTTTATTTTTGCTTTGGTTTGTTTTATTGCTTTGTTTGATTTTTGTGAAGTTGATGATAAATGTTGTGTAATAACACTAGTAGAAATTCTCCCAAATCTTCTGAGTTCTTGACCAAAAATTTTGTTTTATTTTACACAAGAGCTTGTATTTCAACAAAGGTCGGGGGTGATATTGTGTGAGATGCAGCGATGATTGTTTGAAGGTAGGAAAGTCGGAATAATGTGACATTGATACAAATCCAACGTGTCGATTCGTACCAAAGTGCTTAAGGTCTGCGAAGTACTCCTTGAATAGTTTATCTATACAGTCTGGCATAATTTTGATTCACATGCAGGTATGATTGGTTGAAAATCAAATAAAAATGGCGGGATGATGAAAAACGGTAAAGGCAACCAGCCCGCTAAGTTGGGTAACCTCACCAGTTATTCAAAAGGGGTTGATCCCAAACGTCGTCGAGTAAAAGGACAATAAATAACCATAAGGTTTGAAAATTTCATCGGTATAAATAAAAATGGCAAATGCTGTTCGTTTGGTGCCTAAATAAGTGAAGTTCTTGGCTAGTCATATGCATGTGATGATTATCATAATTCCCAGTGCCTTAATCTCATTGTGCGAATGAAAGAGGAAAAAGCGGAAGAGTATTTAAGTGCGAAGCATAGTTGGAAGGTGTTTTAGTGTCATGTGAATCTGAACACTACTTTACGAGCAATAAGAACGAACTCGCGCATATGACTACCGATCCGCTTTAATTTTCATTAGCTCATTAATCGTCGCGAGGTCAAGCAACAGTTTAAGTTTGGGGAATTTGATCGATGGTTTTACGTTATTTAGCATTGAGTTTCGTTATCGTTTTTTCATTTTCTAGTGTTATATGTCTTTTATCGCATTTTACGCT
Source organism: Vicia sativa (assembly GCA_021764765.1). Taxonomy (NCBI): domain Eukaryota; kingdom Viridiplantae; phylum Streptophyta; class Magnoliopsida; order Fabales; family Fabaceae; genus Vicia; species Vicia sativa. The sequence goes on from CM038792.1 coordinate 232,223,160, forward strand.
TTGGTTATGTGTTTAAGTGTTTTCGGGTCAAGAATGAAACAGAACAAATCGGGACAAAAGTGCAAAAACACGAATATTAGAGGCTACAGAGGGATCAACACGGGCACCGTGTTCATCAACACGACCCGTGTTGAAAAGCAAGTGGAAAGCAAAAGCGCACAAGTCGTTGGATCAACACGGGCACCGTGTTAATCAACACGCCCGTGTTGAATGGTCAGGCTGTTTTTCTCATTTAGGGACCAACACGGGCACCGTGTTAATCAACACGCCCGTGTTGATGGACGCGAGAAACTTTATTTTTGAGTTTTGGATCTTTTCTTTGTCATGAAGGGTATATTGGACGATGGCTAATATTGGGACGTGGGAGACTATTAGAAGGAGGTTTTGGGCAAAGAAGACATTTTTAGGGAAGAAATATCGGAGAAAAGAAAGCTACGGAGAGGAATTGGGAGGCGGCGAGATTCAAGGGCGGCCACCAAGATCAACGTCATCATTCTTCTTTGTAATGTTTAACTTTTATTTGTTGTTTTCTTCTATTACCATGAGAGGCTAAACCCCCCAATGCTAGGGGGTGGTCCTAGTTTGATGATGTTGTGAATTCTGATGATCGATTTCCTTAATGCATGTTTACCTATTTCTATTTAATTGTGTGGTGTTCTTATGGTTATGTATCGACAAATACATGTATATCTATGACTAACAGTTGGCGGATGTGATTGTTAGGGTTTCTACACAATTAGGTTATTAGAGTCTCACCTAGGACTAGGAACTCTTTTAATCACTTTGAATCTTGATATTTTCATGGTTAAAACTAAGATTTGTTTGAATGGACATTTGAACAAGGATTAGGGTTTTAATGTCTTCATTAAGGACTTAAGGAAGAACAATCTAGAGATAAGTAATTGATAGTATTCATTTGCAATGAGGAAATCGAGTTCGGATCATAGTTTTGTTAAATCAACCACTCACTAGCATCATTCTCATTATATTTCATCATCACTACTTGTTACAAGCGTAATTGAGCGTCTTAAAATCAACCTAACCATTGTTTTTGTTCAATTAAATTAAGAGCACAAATAGGTATTTACCACGCAGTCCTTGAGATCGACATTCGGGGAATCTCCCTATTATTACAAGAGGCAAAATAGCACACTTGCTATTTTTCCGATCAGTACTTGTAGAGGTATCTTGTTATGTTACACCATTGCATCATGCCACCTAGGTCGTATGAAGATTATGTCATACCTTCTCGTAATGGACATTTAATACTAATGGACATTTTGATGACATGTTGTTACCTCTACATGGTGTGGATGACGCTAAACGCCTAAAGATAGTAGTGGTCATTATGGATAACCTTGTGGGTTTGGTAAACTCAAACGGTGAGATTTATACTCTGACATCGCAGATAACACGTATAGCTTGTGGGGGACCTATTTAGACCTTATTATAATTTTTGTATTATTTTGCATATTATGTGTAGTATTACTCAAATATTTGCACAACATTATTTATTAGATAATATTTTGGCACCTCCATTGATGCATGACGAACATAACTTAACGTTTGATAAACAATTACGTAACTTAATAAAACAGTTATAAATAAGAAAACATAAACATTATTAAATGATTCTAAACATTTCAACATCTTGATGACATCACCAGCACATCTAGAGACTACCACATTAAACTATATTAGTCCCTTAATAAGCTTGCAGTGATATATTATCCATGTAACATTCAAATTTTGTTCTTACATCATAGATGATTATGAATGTTGGAATATTTTAATTATTTAATTAAATATTAACATTCCAATTATTATGTGGCCTAATATATTTATTCAATTATATTAGGTATTTTATCAAATAAAGTGCCTTGAATATTTATGTGACCAGATAATGTTAAAAAGGCTATTTAGATTTTATTTATAAATTATTTAATTAAATAATTGGATATGGGCTAAAATATGAGTGGATATCAGGATAACTTAATTTGAGAATAATGGGAACACTAATTGGCCATCGCATTATATTTAGGCTATGGTCCCTAATATATCGTACACAAGCAAATTACCTATTCTCCCCATCGGAAGAGGATTCAAGGCATTAAGAGTACCGACTGAGGAAGAAGAACCACACAATCCATCACTTTTAGGATTACCGCAACAGAAGCTTTCTCGATGGATCCAAGTATTCCTAAATTATTCTATCGATCCATTAATTTTATACATGCTTGTATGACTATTAAGTTTCCGCATAAATTATATGTTATACCTTTTATAAGCATGTATATCTGTTTGACCGTTATGTCACTTAATTCTAACAATTGGTATCAGAGCTATAGTTATAAAAAAATTAAATTAAAATTGTCGGTATCAAAATTTTTGGAACATTAGTTACGTTATATCATATGCTAATTCGAATACATAAATTGAATGCGTGTAATTCTAACAATTGGTATCAGAGCTAGAATTATAATAAATTAAATTAAAATTGTCGGTATCAAATTTTTTGGAACATTGGTTACGTTATATCATATGCTAATTCAAATACATAAATTGAATGTGTGTGAATTTTTTTTATGTAACGCTTTTAATTTTATTGTGCGAAGCATCCTGTATCATTATTCTATGTCCTTAATATTTTAATATGGATCCATGGATGTATATTAATGTTTATCCATGCCAACGATAGCGTATCTCGTTTTGCTATTATTTTATTAAGCCATTTAATCTAATACTATGTTACTTCTATAGTGAGAATGATTAATTTTAGTGAATTTATAATTATTTTTTTCTTTCTCATATATGTAACATGCTTATTGGTGCACACTGTTGATAGTAATAGGAAAAAAAATTATAATAATTTATTGTTGATACAATAGTAATATATAGATTATTATTATTATTATTATTATTATTATTATTATTATTATTATTATTATTATTTGTGTTTATTTATTTTAAATACAACCTATGTGTCGTATAATTATTAAATATTTCCATACCCTTCAATTACAATAGGTTTATTTTATCGGTATGTATATAACACAAATATAATTATGTGTTTAATTTAAGAGTTTAAATTATGCAAATATTTTCTTGCATGATTTGAATAGTTTAATAGTCATTTGATTATTAAGCTATCTGGTAAACATATAATTTTAACATTATATTTGTGAGTAATGTTTGTGTGAATTTTAAGACCTTCCCATTTAATTTATTAAATTCAAATTGTCTAATGATTTTGGTTTGGTTGGTTGAAATAACAAATTGCAAAAGTAACCTATGTTGTGTAAAATTAATTAATTCGGGATCACAAAAGATGTGGTGTGTAATTTTTCATGCGAACTGTTATGGTCGGCCAAAAGAAAGACACAGTTTGGCCGAAAATTTTGCATACCTGTGATAATAAGTATGTAGTAATTATCAAGGTTATCCATGTGGCTAATGATTGATGTCAAAGGCATCTATTATTTGACAGAACTTATTACTAATGTTTGATCATTACGTAAGAGTACCGCTTACAATTAATTCTTACAATCAAAGATTGAAAATTGATGGTGTTTTTTGGTATCTTGTACAGGTCTTATCTAATTTTCATATAAAGAATATTGTGTATGTCTATATGGTTAATTGGCATGCCTACTAATATTATTATATGTTTGTTGTTCTCCTAAATGGATCTAGTTGCTGCTGTTGTCGCCCCAAATTTTGTTGCTCAGATTAACTCTATCCCTATGCTGAATGGAATGAAATTCAAATCTTGGAAAGAAATAGAGGATATTGTCCTTGGATGCATGAATTTGGATTTATCTTTGAGGGATGAGTGTCCGTCCACCACTGTTGAGAACCCAAATGAAACTAAATAGAAAAATGGGACCAATCTAACCAAATGTGTCTCATGATGATCAAAAGATTCATACCTGAAATGATTAGGGCTCGATTGTTTAGACTGAAAGTGCCAAGAAGTTCCTCGAAATTGTGGAGCAATTTTTTTCTAAAAATGATAAGGTTGCGAGATTTTTTCTCAAAATAAGAAGTGTAATTTTCTCACATTTTTTTGTTATGAAATTAATTTAGCTTTTGTACCTAAGGATACTTGGTGGGTAGATTTTGGTGCTACTACTCACATAAGTATGTCCATGCATAGTTGCATGTGGAGTCGTCTGCCAAATGATGCTGAAAAATTCATTTATGTGGGCGAAGGCAATAAAGTTGAAATAAAGGCTATAGGGACTTTTAGATTATTACTAAAGACCGATTTTCATTTGGATTTGATTGAGACTTTTGTTGCATTGCCTATTAGACGAAATTTAATTTTTGTTTATATTTTGGACAAATCAGGTTACAATTGTTCATTTGGAAACAATAAATTTAGCCTCTCATATGATTCAAATGTTGTTGGTTCCAGTTTTTGATATATAATCTTTATATGCTTGATATTAAGTGTCCTTATAACAAAATAATGCAAACAGAATCACATGGTACAAAACGAAAGTTAAATGAGAATTTTGCCACTTTATGGCATAAGCGATTAGGACATATATCTAAATAAAGAATTCATAAGCTTATGTCAGACGGTATTCTTAGATCCCTTGATTTGTCAGACTTTCAAATTTGCATTCAATGTATCAAGGGTAAGCAGACAAATAAGAGGAATTTCCATGCAGAAAGAGCTAAGGATGTCTTAGAACTAATTCATAACGATATATGTGGTTCGTTCCCTACAGGTTTTTGGAATGTACAACGGTATTTATTACGTTCATAGATGATTACTCAAGGCATGAATACTTGTATTTGATTCATGAGAAATCTCAATCCTTGGACGTGTTCAAGTCATTCAAAGCTGAAGTCAAACCTCAACTTGGAAAGAAAATAAAAGCTGTCAAATCTGACTGTGGTGGTGAATACTATGGTCGGTGTGATGGATCAGGGGATCAACGTCCATGGTGTAACGCCCGAAAATTTAATTAATTATTTAATTAAATTATAGCCAAATTATTTAATTGAATTAACGAAAGTTGAGATTTATCGGTATTAATTATTGATGAATTGATTTTAGTTGTAGAATATTATTGGAAATAATATTAGAAATAAGGTTAGATTAATAGAGTTATTTTTTGTGGGTCAATTTTAGTGTAAGAAGTAATAGAAAGGAAGGTGTAGAGAAGTAGGCTCATTAAGAGAAAAATAATTATTAGTAAGTATTATATATAAATGAGGAATTACGTTTTTTTATAGAAAAATAAGGAATTAGAAAGTTGTACGTGAGAGAAAAATTGGAAGAGGAGAAAAATAAGGGTTTGGAGAAAATTGTCGTAAGGAGGAAATTACAGACCGAAAGCGAAACCGAAATTCGATCGGAACTCCGTAGAGCGACCTTAAATTCAAGGTAAGGGTGAGGTTCTAATTTTCTAATGGGGTGTATGGTTAGTAGTATGTGAGAATTAGGATAATGAAAAATTTACTATGCATTTACGATTGTTCTGTTTGGTAAAAAATTGTTTAATGTCACTGATTGAAATGATTAGGTTTTGATGAGTAATTCTTGATATGTGATAATAAATTGTGTGTTGAAATTAATATATTGATCAAATTGAGAGATGGTTGAGAATCGCAAATTGGCATTATATGTATACTGTAAAAATATATATACAATAGCTTTACTTTACTATGTGGTATATCTAGAAATTAAATGAAGAATTGCAAAGTGGTAGGCACTGTAGCATATGCGTTAGTTTTAAAACACACCCATGACTTCGATTTTGAATACCAAGTTGCATATATGATAATATCATGAGTACTAAGCGTCACTTTTTGAATATATATATATATATATATATATATATATATATATATATATATATATATCTACATATGTTACTTAGTTATGTTGTATGTACATTGATATATAGATAGTTTTCTCAGGAGAAATATATAAATATTGTGGCATATGCATTAATTTAGGAATGACTATAGCGACATTGTGAAGATCGAAGACAACTATAGCGACATATTAACTATAGCGACATATTCTGTATAGTGAAAAACCAATGTCAAGCATTTTAAATATACTATTATATAATACTTTATTAATAATAATGTAGTATTTAGGAGTTAAATATTTGTGCTAGTTGAATATTTAAGTTAATTTTAATTTCGATAGAGTTGTCGATAGAGTTGTTAGAGTTGTCAAAAGAGTTGTTAGAGTTATCAATAAAGTTGTCAGAGTTGTCAATAAAGTTGTCAGAGTTGTTTTGAGTTGTTAAGAGTCATACTTTAATTGTTTTGGGTAATTCAGACATATTTAAAGTTGTCAGCGTTATTTTCGAATTGTTTAAAATTTAATCTAATAAGCCGAGGTAAATGTATTTGACCCTTTAGAGTTGTTTTGTTATTACTTGAGTTAGACCATTAACCAATTATTTTCATAAATATTATTTTATATACAAGAGTTATCGGTAGAGCAATTTTGAGCACCTTGAGTTATTTTAAAATTGTAGGGATTGTGGTAGAGTGATTTATAATTCATTGAGAATTATGCCAAGTTATAATTATATATTATTATGATATTTTTATGAGTTAATAATATAAATAAATTATATACTTGCCGTAAATTATGAACTTGCATGTGATAAAATTGTGTTGTGTTGTTTCCGTTGAATTGTTGTTTTTGTTTGCTTGTGATGATGTTGATAATAAATTGCGAGGTTGCATGTTGTGATGAAATTGGTTGTGTTACTCTGTATTGTTGTTTTTCCTTGTGATGTGCTGTGATGTTATGATGTTGTGATAAATTTTGTTTATAATGCGATGTTGCAGGGAAATTTAGTGACGATGAGTTACCTTTATTTATTGGTAACAATGATGATATAGGCTTATGCCTTTGCGGCGAATGATGAATGTTGTTATGTGATTGATGTTGCATGTGTCGAGTCACATGCATTGCATATTTTGCGGCGACCTGGATTGGCAACTGTGACGAAGGCTTATGCCTTGGCCCTGATGGCAACCTGTCATGAAGGCATATGCCTTGTTGATGCCTCTATTAATTGACAATTTGGCGACGGGGACTGAAGCCTTGTTGGTACCATTTGCATATGCATTTGAATAAGTTGTTGCATCTCATTGTTGCATATTTGAGTTGTTGTGTTGATAAATTGTTATCGTTGTATTACGTTGATGATTATGTTGTGATTGTTTATTGTGTGAATATTTTGCAAAGCAATGAATTACATTATCTAAATTTTGTCATATATTATTTATCATGCAATTTATTAGATTGTTAGATATCTCACCCATTCTGTTATGATGTTACCTCTACGTGGATAACGTGCAGGTAATGAAGAATAAAGATTTAGTTGTTGTTAGTTCGAGTCGGTGTTGTCGCTCTGATATGTAGCACTCAAGGGGAATAAACGCTTGTTTTATTTACTGTTTTGAATTTTATCATGTTGATGGTATACGCATGTTTTGTTTTATCGTTGATTAATCAGTTCGTTGTTGAAGTTTAAGTTGTTTTACCAAGAAGTTTAGTTGTTTTAAAGTTGTTTGAGTTTTGATGAAGATCCTATGATTTATTCTCAAAAGTTTAATGTTGTGAATCCGCTGCATAATTATTATAAAAGTTGATTTATGTTTAAAAATTAAACATGTTGTTGAGTTCATCTTTCTTATTAAAAAGTGTTATGTATCTGTTTTAAATGAAATTACAGGTTGTGTTTTTAAGTTGAAAATGTGATATCATAATTGTTGTTTTGGAAATTTTATACTCTAATTTATTTATAGTTACCAGGTAGAAATATGGGTGTTACATAGTGGTATCAGAGCAGGTCGGTCCGTCCGGCCAAGTTATCGAGTCGTTTAATAATCGAGTATTGTCATTTAGTTCTAACCATTGTTTATGTTGTAGTAATAAGTTTAGATGGCTGGAAGGAACGATGATGCGATTGCTGCTGCTTTGGAAGCAATGACTCATGCTATGGAGAATCAATCGAATATTGGCGGGGATGTTGGATCCTGTAGCTTGGCGACTTTCCATTGGGAGAATCTGCCTACCTTCAAGGGCAAGTATGATCCCGACGGAGCATTGAATTGGTTGAAGGAAATTGAGAGGATCTTCCGTGTGATGGATTGCACTCCAGCACAGAAGGTTCGGTATGGTACTTATATGTTGGCAGTCGAAGCTGATGACTGGTGGCTAGAGACGCGTCCGAGGTTGGAAGCCGCAGAGATCACTTGGGCTATGTTTCGTAGAGAGTTTTTGAGGAAGTATTATCCTGAAGATGTTTGGGGTAAGAAAGGAAATTTAATTTCTTGAGTTGAAGCAGGGTAAGATGTCGGTTACAGAGTATGCTGCAAAGTTTGTAGAGTTGACTAAGTTCTATCCACACTATAGCGAGGCAACTACTAAATTTTCGAAGTGCATTAAGTTTGAGAATAGGTTGCGCTCGGAGATCAAGAAAGCAATTGGATATCAGAAGATTCGTATTTTTTTGGATTTGGTTGATAGTTGTAGAATTTATGAGGAGGATAACAATGCTCGCTACAAGATAGTTAATGAGAAGAGGAGCAAGAATCAGAGTCGTAGTAAGTCGTATGATGCTCCAACCGGTAGAGGAAAACATGAGGTTGTTGAGGGCCAGAAAACTAGTGGGAGAGGTGCTTCTGCTAGTGTAACTTGTTTCAAGTGTGGAAAACCTGGTTATAAGTGTAATGTGTGTACTGCTGAGGAAAGATATGTTTCTGTTGTGGTAAGACTGGACACACAACTCCTGATTATAGGCATAAGAGAGTTATCTGTTTTAAATGTGGTGAAGAAGGCCATATAAGTAGCCAGTGTCAAAAACCAAAGAAGGTACCAGGCAATGGAAAAATGTTCGTGTTGGTTGGAACTCCAACAGGCAATGAGGACATACTTAATAGAGGTACATGTTTCATTTACATAACTTTGTTAATTACTATTATTGTTGTTGATTTAGTTGAAGATAATTGCATGTGCGTATTGGATTTTAATTATGTTAAGTTGTGGTTATATCGATAAAGTAGTGGTCGAAGTGTTGTCAAGCGAGACTTAAGGATCAAAGAGTTAGATGTGAAATTGGCATTGAGAGTGGCTGTGCCGATTAGATTTTAGAGGACACAAATATTCTAAGTGAGGGAGAGTTGTAACGCCTGAAAATTTAATTAAATTATAGTCGAATTAATTAATTGAATTAATGGAAGTTGAGATTTATCGGTATTAAATTTTGATGAATTAATTTTAGTTGTAGAATATTATTGGAAATAATATTAGAAATAAGGTTAGATTAATAGAGTTATTTTATGTGGGTCTATTTTAGTGTTAGAAGTAGTAGAACGGAAGGTGTAGAGAAGTAGGCTCATTAAGAGAAAAATAATTATTAGTAAGTATTATATATAAATGAGGAATTAGGTTTTTTTATAGAAAAATAAGGAATTATAAAGCTGTATGTGAGAGAGAAATTGGAAGACGAGAAAAACAAGGGTTTGGAGAAAATTGTCGTAGAGAGGAAATTGCAGACCGAAAGTCAAACCGAAATTCGACTGGAACTCCGTAGAGCGACATTCAATTTAAGGTAAGGGTGGGGTTCTAATTTTTTAATGGGGTGTATGATTAGTAGTATGTGAGAATTAGGATAATGAGAAATTTTACTATGCATTTACGGTTGTTCTGTTTGGTGAAAAATTGTTTAATGTCACTGATTAAAATTGTTAGATTTTGATGAGTAATTCTTGATATGTGATAATAAATTGTATTTGAAATTAATATATTGATCAAATTGAGAGATGATTGAGAATCACAAATTGACATTATATGTATACTGTGAAAATACATATACAATAGCTTTACTTTACTATGTGGTAGATCTAGAAATTAAATGAAGAATTGCAAAGTGGCCGACACTATAATGCGTAGGGGTGTTCGCGGTGCGGTTTGGGCGGTTTTGACAAAAAAAATCATCTGAACTGCAAGGGAAAATATGTGCAGTTTGGTTTGGTTCAGTTGGCTTTTAGAAAAAAACCGAACTAAACCAAACCAAACTAATGCGGTTTGATTTGGTTTGGCTGGTTCGGTTTTGTATAAATATTTTATTGAGTCATACGTACACATATAGATGACAATATAGCTTCGTATTTAATCATTCATACACTACCAAATAACATCAAAACTCATCATATTTGGACAACAACTTCCCATTTAATATGTATAAATTAGATTAGACAAAAATGGAATAATAAATATAAAACAATATATAAAACAATATCAAAAATATTACAAAGAAACAAAAAAAATAGAGACGGGATATCAATGAAGATGAAAAAGAAAGAACATATGAGAGATTATAGAAGAAGATGTGCAATAAAAACGAAATTAAAGAGAGAACATTTGCATAAAAATGAGAAGGCGGAAAAGAAAGAATATAAGAAAGTAAAGATTAGAGAAGAATATGTAAGATGTATGTGACAAACATGGCACAATAATGCTAGGAGAGATTTGAGAAGATTGAAACTGAAATCATAAGTGTAATAATGAGAACATTATTTGTAATCATAAGGCTAAAGTATAATAGGTTTGACTTTAGGTGGGATGTGAGTTAAGTAAAATCTAAGTTGTAATATAATGCGGTTTGATTCGGTTTGGTTCGGTTTGCAAAATATAAACCGCAAACCGAACCGAACCATGCGGTTTTGTCAAAAGATGACCCAAACAAATCCGAATCAAATGCGGTTTTTTGCAGTTTCGGTTTGGTTTGCGATTTTCTATTGGGTTGATTTGGTTTTGAACACCTGCGTTAGTTTTAAAACACACTCATTAATTCAATTTTAAACACCAAGTTGCATATATATGTTAATATCATGAGTACTAAGCGTCACTTATGAAATATATATATATATATATATATATATATATATATATATATATATATATATATATATATATATATATATATATATATATATATATATATATATATATATATATTAGTTATGTTGTATGTACATTGATATATAGATAGTCTTCTTAGGAGGAATATATAAATATTGTGGCATATGCATTAATTTAGGAATGACTATAGCGACATTGTGAAGACCAAGACAACTATAGTGACATATTGTGTATAGTGAAAAACCAATGTCAAGCATTTTAAATATACTATTATATACTACTTTATTAATAATAATGTAATATTTAGGAGTTAAATATTTGAGCTAGTTGAATATTTAAGTTAATTTTAATTTCGATAGAGTTGTTAGAGTTGTCAAAAGAGTTGTTAGAGTTATCAATAAAGGTTGTCAGAGTTGTTTTGAGTTGTTAAGAGTCATACTTTAATTGTTTTGGGTAATTCGGACATATATAGAGTTGTCAGCATTATTTTTGAATTGTTTAAAATTAAATCTAATAAGCCAAGGTAAATGTACTTTGACCCTTTAGAGTTGTTTTGCTATTACCTGAGTCAGACCATTAACCAATTATTTTCATAAATATTATTTTATATACAAGAGTTTTCGGTAGAACAATTTTGAGCACCTTAGAGTTATTTTAGAATTGTAGGATTTGTGGTAGAGTGATTTATAATTTATTGAGAATTATGTCGAGTTATAATTATATATTATTATGACATTTTTATGAGTTATGAATATAGAATAAATTATATACTTGCCGTAAATTATGAATTTGCAGGTGATAAAATTGTGTTGTGTTGTTTCCGTTGAATTGTTGTTGTTGTTTGCTTGTGATGATGTTGATAATAAATCGTGAGGTTGCATGTTGTGATGAAATTGGTTGTGTTACTATGTATTGTTGTTTTTCCTTGTGATGTGTTGTGATGTTATGATGTTGTGATAAATTTTGTTGATAATGCGATGTTGCAAGGATATTTAGTGACGATGAGTTACCTTTATTTATAGGTAACAATGGTGATATAGGCTTATGTCTTTGTGACGAATGATGAATGTTGTTATGTGATTGATGTTGCATGTGTCGAGTCACATGCATTACATATTTTGCGACGGCCTGGATTGACAAATTGCGACGAAGGCTTATGCCTTAGCCTTGATGGCAACCTATGATGAAGGCTTATGCCTTGTTGATGCCTCTATTAATTGACCATTTGGCGATGGGGACTGAAGCACTGTTGGTACCACTTTGAATTAATTGTTGCCTCTCATTGTTGCATATTTGAGTTGTTGTGTTGATAAATTGTTGTCGTTGTATTACGTTGATGATTATGTTGTGATTGTTTGTTGTGTGAATAATTTGCGAAGTGGTGATTTACATTATCTAAATTATGTCATATATTATTTATCATGCAATTTATTAGATTGTTAGATATCTCACCCCTTATATTGCGATGTTACCTATACGTGGGTAACGTGCACATAACGAAGAATAAAGATCTAATTGCTGTTAGTTCGAGTCAGTGTTGTTGCTCTGATACGTAGCACTCGGGGGGAATAAACGCTTGTTTTATTTACTGTTGAATTTTATTATGTTGATGGAATATGTATGTTTTGTTTTATCGTTGATTAATTAGTTCGCTGTTGAAGTTTAAGTTGTTTTACCAAGAAGTTTGGTTGTTTTAAATTTGTTTGAGTTTTGATGAAGATCCTATGATTTATTCTCAAAAGTTTAACGTTGTGAATCCGCTGCGTAGTTATTATAAAAGTTGATTTATGTTTAAAGATTAAACATGTTGTTGAGTTCATCTTTCTGATTAAAAGTGTTATGTATCTGTTTTAAATGAAATTACAGGTTGTGTTTTTAAGTTGAAAATGTGATATCTCAATTGTTGTTTTGGAAATTTTATACTCTGATTTATTTATAATTATCGGGTAGAATTTGGGGTGTTACACACAGACCTTTGCACTTTTCCTCGATGAGTGTGGAATTATTCCGCAATACACAATGCTGGGAAAACCCAACATGAATGGAGTTGTTGAGCGAAGAAACCGAACTCTTAAGGACATGATAAGGAGTATGATTAGTCTTTCTTCTCTTCCAGAGTTATTTCGGAGAGAAGCATTAAAGACCAAAGGTTATATCCTTAATAGAGTACCTAGTAAAGTAGTAGCTAAAACCCCTTATGAGCTATGGGCTTGGAAAAATCTCAACATTAGACACATGCACATTTGGGGATGTTTAGCTGAAGCGAGGCCTTATAAGCCTTATGAAGGTAAGTTGGATGCAAGGACAATTAGCTGTTATTTTATTGGATACGTTGAACGCTCTTACGAGTACAAGTTTTACAATCCCATCACTAGAACAATTTTTGAAACGGAGTACCCGTAAACAGACTTCCCGTCAATGGTATTACAAATTTCATCAAATAATATCCTCATTTGGTTTTGAGGCTAATCCGGTTGATAACTGCGTATACCAAAGTTTAGTGGGAGTAAATTCATTTTCTTGGTACTATATATGTAGATGATATTCTTTTGGTAAGCAACAATATAGGCTTATTGCACGAAACTAATAGACTTCTCACAAATAAATTTGAGATGAAAGATCTTGGGGACGTCTCCTTTGTCTTAGGAATTCAAATACTTAGAGACCGTTCTAGAGGTCTTTTAGGGTTGTCCCAAAGGAGCTATATTAATACAATTTTGGATAGATTCTCCATGAAAGATAGTGTTCTGGACAACCCGAATGGTTGTCGGGCAAGTCATCTCTACGAGGCCAGTGACGAGTCGAACATACCGAAAGGCCTTCAAAGGGCATCATCTGCCCGTTCTACATATGGCCAAAACCCTTTTGCTCGACAGACGTCGAGCATATCAGACCAACTCTCCTTATCGAGGGCTATGCCTGTTATGTCCCCATCTGGTCGACATAGCAGCTAGTTCAGGGCACCATCGCGCGAGTTGACCTAGTCAGCTCGGACAACTATATTCACGGATCCGCATATCTCGGCTAAAATATAGAAACCAATGAGAGTACTCCTAAGATCATTATATAAACCCTCATACCTTTGAGGGCAATGTATCACATTCTTACTCTAACAACCCTAATATTCTCTTGTTCTCATCTTGATCACTTGCTTACTTTAGCATCGGAGTGCCTTACAGGTACACCACCCCCTCCTCAACATCAACATTGCTCGAAGGACCTTCGTTCTCTCCGACTATCTCCAATTCTGATCACTTGTTCGGATTAGATAGTAAGCCAGGAGACACACCCGTTGTTAAAGAAGACAAGTTTTATCTCAAACAACGTCCCACTATGGATCTTGAAAAGGAAGAGATGCATAAGATTCCATATGCTTCAGCTGTGGGAAGTCTTATGTATGCTACAGGTGTTGATGAGGAATGATTGATGTATGAAAATCAAATTGCATGTTACTTGGAGGAAGAAGATCTCAGTAACAAATATGACAACACATCACTCTTTTCTTTTTCCCTTTCTACTCGTTTTAAAGCTTGCTTATATAGTTGGGTTCCAAAATCTCTGTAGAGAATTATGAAGTTTTTTAATGAATTGGGAGGGAGTTTGAAAATTGATTTTGCGAGAAAATTATTGAGAATCTGCGTGAATGAATTTGGGAGGTTTTAGACCATTGATTAATTTGAGTTGATGGCGTAGATTGAAACTTGATGAACTTGGAGGGACATGTGTGATGAATATGTGTGAAATGTTTTTGGTCAATTAGGACCCTTGATTTTTTAGAATTGAGGGTGAGATTGAGTTGGAATGAATTGTGAGTTTGAAATTGAAATGAAAATGTGAACTTTGTGAAACGTTGATACAAACTGAGTGAACAACTTGTGTGGTCCCCAAATTCTTTTTCTTCATTTCCTATTTTTTTGACAAAAAATGAATATAAAAATAATACTAATAATAAAAAGAAATTTGTTAGTAACATAAAAAATAGAAAAAAATAAAAATAAAAAATAAAAATAAAAAATAAAAATAAAATAAAAATAAAATAAAAGTCAAAATTGATTTTAAAATTTAGTAATAATTAAACTTAAAAAAGAAAATCCCAATTGAATTAAAAGTAAAATACAAATCAAAATCACATTGACCATAAAATTAGACTTTGAATCAAAATGAATTAAAAATGCAGATGAAAAATAATATGAACTATATTTTTTTGAGATTTTTTTAAAAGTAAAATGAAATAATGAATTAAAATAAAAAATACATAAAGATGTCCGACTTTTCAAAAAAAAAAAGAAAAATATGTATCAGATAAAAAAAATAAAGGGATAAAAAATAGGATATGACAAGAGCATAATATTGTACTCTTTTTTTATTAAGGTTATTATCTCATTGAATTTTTCATAATAAAATTTTTAACGAAACAATATATATTCTCAGAAGATTCTCATTGACAAGAACTCAATTGAACACCATGATAAATATTTATTTTAAAATGAGAGTGTTATAATAAATAAATTATTTATTATTATTTAAAAATATCTATCTTAATATCAAATTTAAAATAGTAATGTCAATTATTATAGATGTGTAATATATCAAACTTAGAATATAAATAGTAAATGTGACTTATTACATTAATGTAATAATTAGATTTCTAGTTAGTATAAATATCCTTTAAATTTATATAAATATACACTAATTTTCTTTTGAAAGATATACCATGATATTTCATATAATTATGTAAATAAATTAATAAATTATATCATAAATAAATATATTTTTTGAATTTTGTTTTTATAAATTACAAGAAAAAAGATAAAAAAATTCAAAGTTGTAGCGCTATAATGAAAGTGACAGAAGCCACCATAATCATAGTCAACAAATAAAAAGAGAAAAAGAGCATGAAGATTAGGCAAGTCACCGAAATACAACGACAATGAAGGTATATGATAGGTTAATAGAGCTAACAAAATGAGCACAGGAGAATAAAATAGACGTCGTAGTATGGTCAATCCAGCTGACCTTCTTCCTCAACATGACAGTTGTGTCGCTACCATCGGTGGAGCTGGCAAACCATCTGGTCTCCCACATATCTTGAGAGAATCACATACCAATCACATGGAAATACTTGGAGAAAGCCATGGAAGTTCGAATGGTTCCTCATTTACTCGTCGTCGTTCTACTCCCCACCAAAGTTGTTCCTAACAGATACCATCTCTTCCACACCGCATCTTACTCTTCATATCTTTAACAAACACATTTTCTCTCTCTTTTCTCTCGTAAATTCCCTAAACTACCCCTCTCTCATGAACTCTATTCACCATGTTCTTCGCCTTCATAACTCTATGAATGTTACGATGTCTTTCACCCTCAACATGACCCTATCGTTGTTTTAGTTCAGTCTCTTTTCACTCTTGTCTGGCAGTTACTTCAAGCTTCATTAAAAGATGAAGGCTTACTCCAACACAAGTCATTACTATTCGTTGATCCCGATCACGGTTTTTCCGTGGAATTAGATACTCGTGTCAATAATAAACAATGCCAAAATTACATCGACCGCGATCCAATTCATCACAAGCTTTCTTCATAACAATCTCACTTCAAGAATCCTCTAATTAGTTCAACGAAACATGTACTATTACTATAACTAACTAACTCCCTTTGTTTTCTTTAATTTCACTTTTATTACATCTGTTATCGTGTTAGTGTCAAAGTTGTTATTACATCTGTTATCGTGTTAGTGTCAAAGTTGTGTTCGATGTGTTTGTGTTTTATAATTTTTTTGAATTTCATTTTTACTAATAATAATATGTCGATCAACGCACTGGCGAGGATTTGTCACTATATCAGACGACGACTTCATTGAATAATATTGTCATCAACACCAAATGGACTAATCAACACTTTTCATGAAGACTTCACTTAAGAGTTTTGTCAACACCAAAACCAAACTGATTTTTGCAGACGTTATTCTTGTAAGCACACAAATCAACAACTTTCAATGTCTAAGTTTGTCGACATATCTCTTCCATAACAATCTCCACCCTTACCAAGACCTCATTGTTACCAAAATTGGACATAATTCTCGTGCCCACCACCGAGAAAAAAAGACTAAACTAATCAAAATATTTTAAAGAAAAAGTGTGCTCCATGTCAATTTACCAGACCCCACGATGGACGTCGATTGTACTTATGATGACTACAATAGAGGTGATCCTACTTGCGATAAGTCGAACAAAAACATTTAGGTTTATAATATGTGAGTATATGATAAATGATCTAACTATCTAGACCTAATGTGAATGCTTCCCCCTCATGATGATCTATTAGTGGTATTAAAACTAAGTTCGAGTAATGGATTGACTCCTTGCATCGAAATACTTTCTGATATGATGACCGTCAAGCGACGTGTCCCTTGAAGTTTTTGTGACATGGTAAGAGTAATTGTTAACGACAATACACGTCTATGGATGAAAGAGCTTCTGCTTGAAGAGAAATATAATGGATGAATTCACACTTGAGAGGATATTGTAGATGAACAAATGTGAATTATGTAAGTCTCACATTGCTTGAAAAAGTAAAAGTTGAACACTTTATAAATGAAAGAACACATACATTCACTCTATTTTAAAATTTTGAGTGAATATATTGTTTCTCTCACTTATTTGAGTGAGCCTTTTAATTTTAGATGAATCTTTTCTTTCACTTATTTTTAAGTTTATCTTTCTAATTTTAATTCAATAATAATATTTTAAGTTATCCAATAAAAGTCAAATTATCATGACATAAACTCCAAAGTGCAAATGGTCAAAATTGATTAACATTAGCATATTTAGAGAACCAAAACTTATATATATATATATATATATATATATATATATATATATATATATATATATATATATATATATATATATATATATATATATATATATATATATATATATATATATATATATATATATATTAATTCTACTATTTAAATGATTTGTTTGGGGTAAAAAAAAAACATGTATTTAATTAAATTAAATTAATTGTTCTAGAGAGAAGACCAAGATTTCAAAGTTGGAACGGAAGAATGAAAGTGACAGAAGCTATAATAGTTATAGTCAACAAATAAAAAGAGAAAAAGAGCGTAAAGAATAGGCAAGTCACCGAAATACAACGAAGATGGCGGTATGGGAGAGAGTAATAGAGCTAACAAAACGGGCTCAGGAGAACAAAACAGACGCCGTAGTATGGTCAATCCACCTCACCTCCTTCCTGAACACGGCGGCCGTGTCGCTACCGTCGGCGGAGCTAGCAAACCATCTAGTCTCTCACATATGTTGGGAGAATCACATACCAATCACATGGAAATACTTGGAGAAAGCCATGGAAGTTCGAATAGTTCCTCCTCTGCTCGTCGTCGTTCTCCTCTCTACCAAAGTTGTTCCTAACAGACACCCTCTCCTCCACCCCGCTGCTTACTCTCTATATCTCCATCTTCTCAATAAACACGTTTTTTCTCTCTCTTCACTCGTCAATTCCCCAAACTACCCCTCTCTCATGAACTCTATTCATCACGCTCTTCGTCTTTCTCAACTCTATCAATGTTACGATTTCTCTCATTCTCAACCTCAACCTCAACCTCACTCTGGCGTTGTTCTAGTTCAGTTTCTTTTCACTCTTGTATGGCAGTTACTTCAAGCTTCATTACAAGACGAAGGTTTACTCCAACACAAGTCACTACTATTCGTCGATCCGGATCTCGATCCCGATCCCGATCTCGCCATGGAATTGGATACTCATGTCAATAATAAACACGCCTTGCACGCCAAAAATACTTCCACCGCCATTCAATTCATTGCAAGCTTTCTTCATAACAAACTCACTTCAAGAATCCTCTCATTAGTTCAACGAAACATGTACTATTACTATAACTAACTAACTAACTCATTTTCCTTTTTCAATTTCAATTTTATTAGAAGTATTGCCTAGTCAGCGTCAGAGTCGTGTTTGAGGTGTCTGTGGTTTATAGTTTCTCTGAATTTCATTTTTATTACATCTGTTGCCGTGTCAGATATGTGTTCGGTGTCTGTGCTTTATAGTTTCACTGAATTTCATTTTTATTAATAATAATTTTCGTTTTTATTGCATTTGTTGCCGTGTCAGTGTCAGAGTTGTGTTCCGTGTGTATGTGATTTATAGTTTCACTGAGTTTCATTTTTATTAATAATAATTTGCAGGTCAACGCACTGGGGAGAATTTGTTGATGATCTAGAGCAACTTGCGGGGAATTCGTCGATATTGAGGACATTGAAAAATTTATCTCCGGAGTTGTTTTTCCCTTTGAATTTAAAATTAAGTTGGCCTTTGTCTTGTGAACAGAAGAAGAAGATGAAGGTGAGTTCAGTGTTGGCTGCAAGTGCGAGTGCTAGTGCGGTTCTATCTCATAATGATAGTTCACTTTGGCTTCCGATTGATCTAATTCTGGAGGATGCAATGGATGGTCATCATGTAATGTCTGGCAGTGCTGTTGAGCTTTTTACTGGTTGGTTACTCTCTCCGCCTTCATTTTTTAATAGTAACTTCTAACTCAAGTATGTAATAATATATGATGTCTCTCCACTTCTATCAACTTCACTGTAATAATATTTGATGTCCCTACACTACTACCAATTGCGCTGTAATAATATCTAACTACAACCAACTTAACTGACTTATCAAATCCTATATGTAATAATATACTAATACTACTTAATTCTATCTATGCTATTAATTTCTCCCATTTGCAACTTTAAGTTCTTACTCTAATAAGAATACTACTTAACTCTATCTAACCATTTTCTCTCCTTTTTCATTTATGGATTGCAGGGTTGGTGAAGGCTTTACAGGCAATTAATGGTACTGCATGGCACAATGCATTTTTAGGTTTATGGATTGCTGCACTACGACTGGTTCAACGGGTAATTGATTAACTAAAATCTTTTCTGGTTGGTTGCTCATTTATGCGTGAGAAACTGAATGTCGACGAGCTTACAAGTTTGTAACATGGTCAAATGAGGATTTTTATCCATAAATATGAAAGAAAATGTAGCGTGTCATTTACATTTTTTGTATTCGTTATCAGATCTACCGATTCTTCAATAAATTTGTGTCAGGGATACTATAAGCTTGCATGCTATTGGACTCTATTTGTTGGTTTTGCGGCTTAACATATTTATTTTCTGCTTCTTTTAGGAGAGGGATCCATGTGAGGGTCCTGTACCTCGCCTTGATACCTGCTTGTGTATGTTACTGTGCATTACGACCCTTGTAGTTGCTAATCTTATTGAAGAAGAAGAAGGTGAACTAATTGTAGAAGCTGAGCGTAGCCCTACGAATCAAAGGAAGAACAAGCCGGCTACTGGAAAGCGTCGAGGGGAATTGGTTACAAGCTTACAGTTATTGGGTGATTATGAAGATTTACTCAATCCACCTCAAACTGTTACTTGGGTAGCTAATCAGGCCGCTGCCAAGGCTACCATGTTTGTTTCGGGGCATAGTGGATACTTGGAATATACGAATGTGAATGACTTGCCCACAAACTGCTGTAAGTGTTTGCTTTTGTGAATCTTTAAGTGTCAGTTACAGAAGGAACCCTGAGCATTATTATCACTTGATCACATATCCTTTTTCTTGTGGGTGATATCTTCAAATACAAGAAGAATGTAATTAAAATGTTGGGGGCCTAAAATTTAAATAAATGGACGGTTTTAGCCTTTTAGAAACAATTCAAAACAATTTTCATCCAATTATAACTTATGTAAGGAAATTTGATTACAAATTAGAACCAAAAACAGTGTAGGCCTACTATATGTATGCATTCATTTATCATGATAATTGTTCCTAAATGAATTTTCTGGGGTAGACAACCTGACCCTTTTATCTTGGCAATGGCCATCATAATTTTAGTCTTGAATTGTTTATCATTTCAATTTAGTCTGGTTCCTTCAGATTTAATCTTTTTTTTTTTTGTTGTCATTAATCTAGTTTTCTGTTTTCTTCTGTTGATTTGCTCTCAGATTTGGTGGTCTCTCAAGGGCTTTTCATATTAGTCTTTGGTTCCTAATTATACCTCTTTTATGATTCGTTGCAGCTGGTAACCTATGGCACCTGATTATTGAGGCTTGTATTGCAAGACATCTGATTGATACCTCAGCTTATTTTTGGCCTGGTTATGTAAGTGCACCTTACAATCAACTACCTCATAGTATTCCTAACCATTTGCCCAGCTGGTCATCATTGATGAAGGGGTCACCACTTACTCCTCAATTGGTTAATGTCTTAGGTGCAACTCCTGCTTCCAGGTATGCTGCTGCCTCATATATCACTGCTTCCCTAATATGCCACACGCGCTCTTTGTGATACTTGCTCTTCCTACATGGAAAAGTAACAGTGATGAAATATTTACAATATTATCTGGCCTAGTTTTTCAATTTATCTTTTCCATTTTTTTTTAATGTTTTAAATCGATTAAACTGCATTATAAACTCTGAGAAACCTTTCGTGTAACTTTGGACATTCCAAATTTCTTGTTCATAATAATACCCTTTGGTTGCGCCGCCGCCATTCACTCTGCTCACTTAGACCTCTCTTAGTTCATCAGTATCATGAGTATTTTGGGATTTTTATTGCAGGACCGTGTATCCTTTTACTACTGTTACTCTGAACAATCAAAACTCTACTTTTTTTCAATAGGATTTCTAATTTGATATTTAACTATTTTCTCATAATTTCTCTCACTTGTGAAGTAAATGTTTTAATGCTATAGCTGGTAATCCAGATTCATTTTTTGGATGGAATTCCTTATCACTCTTAGTTCATTCAGACCTGAAGATCACTCTCCTTTCTATAATCTTTTACTCTCTCTTGCTCCCTAAATTGATCTCTATTCTCTAGATATGTCTCAGCATCTGCTAATTTCTTCTACAGTAACCATCCTACATCAATATATATTAGCCACACACACCACGTTAGCATGTGTATTATTCTTAAAAGAAAGATTTGATGTTTCTTGTCTAGTGACCATGGTTGCTCTACCCTTTTGTCCAGTTCTGTGTTTTAGGTATTGGGCCATTCTTGCATGGAGCCTTCTATATTTAATTCGAGAATGCAAATCTTTTTTTGGCTTGAATCTTGTCCTTATTTCATTGTGGTTTTATGAACACGTGCATGTTTTTTTTGGTTTCCAAAATAGTTTTTTTGTTGGTGGTTATTCAGTGGAACTGGGAGCTCTTTTAAGCTGTAAAATACATTATATAGAATTTGTATTTAGGTATCATAGATAATATATATAATCAGTATTAAAAAGGTCTTGCATAGTACCTTGTCTTGTGACAGCCTGTACTTAGTCTACGGGATTTATTACTTGTATTAATCTGGGATAAAGTGACTTGTTTCGAAATGAAGAGAAGTTACTTGTTTCTTAGTCAAAATAGAGATGGATTTATAAATTTTAAATAGACACAGACACTACACATGCATGGATAAAGATGTTTGTGTCTGAAAATGGCAGCTGTCTTATTGAGAATAGTTTTTCCTAATATCCGGCGTTAGTGTCCCCTTTCTTTTTCCAGAATCAGCTGTATCAATGCTCTATTTTTTATATTAGTGGTAATGCAACTGAATTTTAAGCTTTTGAATTTGGTGGAAGCTTAGCAGAGATTGAGAAAATTTTCGAATTCGCAATCAATGGCTCAGATGAAGAAAAGATATCTGCAGCTAGCATTCTTTGTGGGGCATCTCTAGTACGTGGGTGGAATGTGCAGGTGAGCTCAACATCAGCAACATCGTTAGACTTTCTCATTATATGAAAACCTTGTCTGGCTCATTCATTGCTCTATCCTCCTTTTGATATTGTTTAGTATTATTTTTTCACGGTTATAATGACTGTCTCTGTTTGCAGGAACACGTCGTTTTTTTCATCATAAAATTGCTTTCTCCTCCAGTTTCTCCTAAATACTCTGGGACTGAAAACCATTTGATTAGCTATGCTCCATTTTTGAATGTCCTTATGGTTGGAATTTCACCTGTAGACAGTGTTCAGATTTTCTCCCTGCACGGTGCAGTATGTTCAAATTTAATAATCTGTGTATTCTAATGCATACTTGCACATGCACAATGAAAGTTTGCATCTTCAAACCACTTCACTATTTCTGCATTTAGTTTGTTTCCTGTTTCTGTGAATTCACTTTACCGTCTTTTTTCAGGTTCCACTACTTGCTGCTGCACTAATGCCAATATGTGAGGCTTTTGGATCACGTGTTCCTAGTGAGTCATGGACTGTTGCAACTGGTGAAAAGCTCTGTTGCCATGCAGTGTTCTCTAATGCATTTGTTCTCTTGCTGAGATTATGGCAGTTTAATCATCCATCTGTTGAACATGTGATGGGAGGTGCAGCAACTCCAGCATTAGGATCAAAGTTAGGTCCCGAGTACCTTTTATTGGTTCGGAATAGTATGTTCGCATCCTTTGGGAAATCACCAAGAGATAGAGTAAGAAGCAGAAGATTTTCAAAAATGATAAGTTTTTCTTCAGGGCCTATATTTATGGATTCCTTTCCAAAGTTAAGCACTTGGTATCAGCAACATCAAGAATGTCTTGCATCAACTCGACGTGCTCTTGTTCCTGGAGGGCCTATTCTTCAGATTGTTGATGCGCTTCTAAGTATGATGTGCAGGAAAATAAATAAAAGTCCTCAATCATTGACATCTACACCTTCAGGAAGTAGTAACTCATCCGGTTCTTCATTGGACGATGCTTTAATGAAACTCAAAGTTCCAGCATGGGATATCCTTGAAGCAGCTCCATTTGTTCTTGATGCCGCCCTTACAGCTTGTGCTCACGGAAGACTCAGTCCCCGTGAACTGGCTACAGGTTTGCTCAGTTTCCTCATGGGTGCATTTTTATTTTGTGTTGTCATTATATATCATCAAGAATAATCTCAGGATTGTTTTGAGGCTTTCATGCTTTAAAATTAAAAGTAGAGAATGCTGGAACGAAGAAATAGAGTTGTCCTATAAAAAATTAGAGAAGATTGAACATGACACTACTGGGATCCTTGCAATAACTGAGCTAGTGAAAAGACTGAATATAAATATTTTTTAAAACCGTAGATATTTTAATACAGAATTCTGATGGCAATTTTCTACTCATTACTTATATAAGTATTTTCTAAATGAAGTATTGTTTTTCTTATTTTAATGTTGGAATATTCCTTGTTGAGATTTAGGGATTCATAGTATAAGGTTTATGGTATGTGCACTAGCATTTGATTATGGGGTAAAGGTCGTCTATTTTAGGAATTCACGAAACAGAAAAGATAGAGGGTATTGGGATTTGGGACCATTCATAGTTTGGTTTAGGAAGACAACTGAACAGAACAATGACAACAGTTTGGAAAAACTGAATCATTAATACTTCAACCCGAACCGAACCAAATTGGTGTAAAGGTTACGTGAACCGGTTCTGCATATTCAAACTGAACATTTTTTCTTTGCAAAAGTAAACTGCTAACCTTTTACAAACTGACTTTTTTAATTTTTGGGTTGTATGTACTTTTGCCCCCTTCCATTGGGGCGAGTTTTGATTTTTTTCCCCCGTAATTTTATTTATTTATTTCAATCTTGTACTATAATATTTTTCTTTCCCTCCTATGGGCCTAATATTGCCCCTGCCATTTGGGCAAGTTCCACTTTTGCCCCTCTAATTTCAGGCTAATTCTGCTTTTGTCCCCCGCCACATCATATAATTTGTACAATGAGGATGCAAATAGCATGAGGCAAAAGTGCCTTTAATCCTTTATTTTTTGAGCTGTGTATTTGGAGTTGTAAAGAACTGAATTTATAACTTTTTAACTTCAACTTCTACTCCAAAATTACAGTATTTTATTAATTCGTCACTAAAGGCAACATCAGAGCATCATAAGCAGTAGAATTCAACCTGCATAAAGCCAATCATAAGTTGATTACCCATCATTGTTTCAGATTTTCAAGATCACAAAGTCAAATTTGGGACGACATCAAGTTTGAGAAATTAAGAACTTATAAGCTATCCTCTGTAATTTCTAAAAAATATTCAACTAACATCAAATAACAGAAAAAATCCTTATAAATACTAGAAATCCAACTTAAACAATAGTGTTAGCAGCACTTGCGAAGTTGCAATCCTAGGCCACATCTCAGCAACATTGTTTCCAGTCTATGTTAGTTCCAAGGCCAATTTTCTTTTGGCTACTTCATGGGAAAACCAGGTTTCCCATCTCACTTTCTTTCCTTAGTTTTTTCTATTGCCTTTCACATAAACCATGTCCATCAAATTAGTGAAACTGAAATTTGAGAAGTAGTTAAAAGAAATAATAAAGAATAACAAATGGAAACTTGATGGCCTGGTTTATTGGATGTTTTTCTTTTAGGGATGGTATGTGAGATCTTTGACGTTTTAACTTTTTTTAAACTAAAAATCAGACAAGACCTCTTTTCATTTCTTAATTCTTATACTTGTATGAGTTGAACATTCCGATACAAAATTCCTAAATTAATTCTTATATATAAGATTAAGTTGGTTCAGATTATAGTAAACTCGAGTGCAAAATTCCCAAATTCCCAACTATACATGCATAAAACTTAAACCAGGTACACTTGTATACACAGTTCACTACTAGGGAATACATGAATCCAATCATACTCTGTCCCAAAAGCGATCACTTGTGAGAAGAAACCCACAAAATTTCATATTTTTTCAGAGCATCTAAACACCTACCTGGAAGAGAGCGATGTACAATGCATTTCAATTCAAGCAATAGCTAGCTTTATACTATCACATTATCATCATTCGTCATAATATAGCTATCAACACAAGAAACTGACAATAGATATCAACACCGAACTGACTTCATAAATCAAATTATCATCATAATATAGCTAGATTTACATGATCACATAGGTCTTCTCAAGCTAATGTAGCACATAAACACAACTGCAAAAACTAAACTAGAAATGCACAACGTGGGTGAAAACAAAGACAGAAATGCAGAAATATCAAATCTAAGAAGCGCAAAAATGCAAAAACGAAGAACCAATTAAACTCAAACTTGATTTTATCTTGTACCTTAGTTATATTGATGACTGGTGTGGTTGCAGAAGCAAGTTCCTATGGGTATGAATAATTTGTTTCTTAAGTTGTTTGCTTAATAGTATTTGCTTGCTTCTTATCTCAGGTCTCAAAGATATTGCTGATTTCCTTCCGGCGTCTTTGGCAACCATTGTAAGCTACTTATCAGCTGAAGTAACACGAGGTGTATGGAAGCCAGCTTTTATGAATGGAACTGATTGGCCTAGTCCTGCTGCTAATTTATCCATTGTCGAGCAACAAATTAAAAAAATTCTGGCAGCCACAGGTGTTGATGTCCCAAGCCTCTCAATAGGTTTGTAAATTCACATTATTTTGGGTTCTGTGGGAATATTAAGTGAAATCAATGATTAGATATGGCCCTCTTTACAAGATCAAATTATCCTTTCCTAGATGACTCTTGCTGCATTTAAACCATTTTCATCATGGAGGCCAACAAACTTAATTGTTTTACATATTCATAATTCTTTTGACCTTCCCATCAAATAGTAATAATAATAGTAATAATAATCATAACTCTTTTGACCTGTAATTTTTGGGTGATGATGGTAAAATCTCAATTAAGAACCTATATGATTAACCTGGAAATGTTCATACTGTTCTTTTTCTGAATGCATATACTTTTTTTTGGACTGATTTTGTTTACATTATATATTTATACGGACAAGGTTTAAAAACCAATCTGCTGACACTATATTTTGAACTGCTGCAAGCAGATGGGAATGCTCCAGCTACTCTTCCCTTGCCTTTGGCGGCTTTTCTAAGTCTCACAATAACCTATAAGCTTGATAAATCTTTTGAGCGCTTTCTTGTTTTGCTTGGTCCATCTTTGATCAACCTTTCTGCTGGTTGCCCCTGGCCGTGCATGCCCATTGTAGGTTCTCTGTGGGCTCAGAAGGTGAAGCGTTGGAGTGACTTTTTTGCATTCTCCGCTTCTGGAACCGTCTTCCACCATAGCAGGGATGCCGTAGTTCAGCTCCTAAAAAGTTGCTTCACATCTACCCTTGGGCTTGGTTCTGCTTGTATTTACAACAATGGCGGTGTTGGTGCTCTTCTTGGTCATGGATTTGGTTCTCACTTCTTAGGAGGGATCTCTCCAGTTGCTCCTGGAATTCTCTACTTGCGAGTTTATAGGTCTATTAGAGATGCTATGTTCTTGACTGATGAAATTGTATCTCTTCTAATGCTTTCAGTTAGAGATATAGCACATGGTGGGTTGCCCAACCGTGATGCACACAAGCCAAAGAAGACTAAGTATGGAATGAGATATGGACAGGTTTCTCTTGCTGCATCAATGGGACGTGTCAAGCATGCTGCTCTTCTTGGGGCTTCTTTTCTTTGGATATCTGGTGGTTCTAATTTGATTCAATCTTTGATAACAGAAACTCTACCTTCATGGTTTTTATCAGCCCAAGGGTTGGAGCAGGAAGTGGGAGAATCTGGTGCTGTGGTTGCCATTCTTAGAGGTTACGCACTGGCATGTTTTGCTATATTTAGTGGGACATTTTCTTGGGGTATCGACTCTTCATCAGCAGCATCCAAACGGCGACCAAAGGTTATTGGGATTCATCTAGAATTTCTTGCAAATGCTCTAGATGGAAAAATATCACTTCGTTGTGATTGTGCAACTTGGCGTGCCTACGTGTGTGGGTTTATGAGCTTGATGGTGAATTGCACTCCATTATGGATCGAGGAACTTGATGTGGGCTTGTTGAAGAGAGTGAGTAAGGGATTAAGACATTTGGATGAAGATGACTTGGCTCTGCAGTTACTAGAAATCAGAGGGACAAGTCTCATGGGTGAGGTAGCTGAAATGATAATCCAAAATGGATTTTAACTGGCTAGAACTTGGGAACATGGTGCATTGTGCCGATGGATCCGAGCTTATTTACTTGGTTTCTTTGACAGTAAGGAATCTTGATCCCAGACTAATCATTTTTTGTGAAGTTAGGGATGATGATATTCTTTTCAGGAAGAAAAATGGCACACTTATTTTACTACTTGCTACTATTACTGTACATAATGTAAATTTCAAATTCATATCATCCATTGAATTTTGAGCAGCTACAACTAACTGTATAAATAATTAAATCGTACTAAGTATTACAATAGATATCATGTTAGTAAATTCTGTTCCTTATAAAACAGCTTTGTTTAGATAGGAATCCTGATCAATGACTATGAAAGATAATTTGGCTGTAGAATACATCCTCTGCATTATCTGCCAATTAGAAAGCCCATTGACTTTTGTTGTTTAGTAATTACTTCACCGGCATTAAGAAATATAACTCATGTGAAAAGTCATTCAATTTTAACTCTTCTATGGTGTACCATCAGCTGTATGATTTCATTTGGTGCAATGTATTTTAAAGTATAGTAGATAACTTAAGATATAGGTTTAAATACATTTAAAAAATCGAAAATATTAGATACCAGTACCAACCTTAATCCAAACTCAACTTTATGGATTGAAAACTTTAGTCTAAGGATTGAATAAAGAAAAGCCTAATATTACATTATGTTTTGAATTAGTTTTGGTGAGTATAGTACCTACAAATCAAATAAAAAAATCATATATAATAAATAACAAATTATGTGCCTGTTTAACTCAACAATATGGAGTACGGGTCACAAAAAAATCAGAGAGAACAAGAAAGCCACAAGCTGGGCTTGGTGTGCTTGATGGCTCAAATGAGAAGAAAGAAAGAGATATAGATTGTTGTTTGAATTACAATTCAGCTTCAGCACACTTTTTCTTCTGCTATGGTCTCCAACAAAGGTTTCTTTGACCTGCTGCTGCATACGGACAACCTGTGCATAGAGAAGTCTTGATCAATGTCATCCAAGTTCAACTGTGGCTGTGATACCATTTCCAAATTAGGTTCTGCAGTAGGAAGGACCTTGTTGAGTTTTGCAGAGACTCTTTTGGCCGTAATTAGCAAGGAACCCATGTCAGATGCTGTGACAGCAGAGTTAAGCTTCTTCATTGGAATCATGACATAAGCATTACCTTTCTCAAGTTCTTCATCAGCATGGAGGGCACAGAACCTTTTTCCAATCTTTAGTGATCGAGTGTTTACCACAAAGAAACTTGGCATCTCTACCATAAGCTCAGCTGCTTTTACGGCTTCTTCAAACTTGCATATCTCTCCACTTGGAAATATGACCTTTATGCTTCTCCACTGCTTGTTTCCTCCTGCTGATAGACTGCAAGAAATGTAGTTTCCCATATGTATAGTCCCGTTAAACCAACTCAGTTAATTAACTGTACAGATTTCTCACGCAGAGTAAAAGTATTTGCTGAAATGTTGATGAAATTTGGAAACAATTAATTTTTTGAAGCTTTTCAATGCAAGGGAAGGGGGTTGGATATATATCTGAGCAAAGCAGGTCAAACAAGAAATTATAGATTGGAAGATTCAAAGGTGGCCAGTGCAGAGTTACATACATATATAAGCATAGGGTTGACATTGAAAATATGATAGAGTCCGCGTTAGGAGTAATTTAGAAATTAAAAATAAATGCCATAAGATCGATGGGAAGGTTCTTTCCCATTTTCTACTTAGAAGCGTACAAGCTAATGTTTGTTTATTCTGTATCAAATGTACGCGTGAAACCCAAACTGCAATGTTTCAAAGAGATTAATTATTCTGCTTACAGCTTGCTGCCATATCAATATGATTGGATAAGGTTGTCCATGAACATTTTAATATTCCATCTACCTAAGTAGTAGAAAAACATCCCATAAATATTTCAAAATGCCTCTCTAATTCTAAAATGTATTCTTGGACGCACTCAAAGTCTCACCAAATTCTGCTCCACTGAAATTTTGTCCCATATTATTTTTAACATTTATCATGGAGATGCATCTCCAAACCATTTCATGTACATAATATGCATTTTTTAATGAACAATCATTTTTTTTTTTTGACATAAGTTGCTTGGGAGATGCGTTTCCATTTTCACATCAAACAAAATTCAGAGATCCATTTTTGTATTCAGATAGAGTAATTTTTTACTTTGTTTTATAGATGCATCAATAAAATTGATGATATATTATAGCTATACTATCATTTTTAATGTTATATAAATTAAACCATACACTTTCAAAATAATATGAAAATGACATAAATTAATAAATTAGGAGAATACAATGAAATCAAAATATAATAGAACCGAAAATAGTATTTATAATACAAATATTGTATACCACTGCGTATGGCGAACTTAGACCCCTCTGTTTCTGCACTGTCTCTTGTATTGCAGTGATTTCCCTGTCTCTCCCATCATGGCATCTAAAACATTTCTCATCTTAGAGTCATTCAGAAAAAGTCCTCTGTCTATACCCTCATGTTCAATCTCCATGATACGACGACATTTAAGCAACACATCAACATAATTTACTATAGCCACCTCCTCTTGTAATATCTCCTGATGAACTAATTTAGGAGGATCTCTAGGAATATTTTGTGTCATATAAGGATGTCACACTCTGAAATACCATATATGTAGTCATGTACAACACTTTAGTCATTAGGTTCATGCGAGGTTTGAGAACTTTCTCTCAGAACTGACACATGTTACACAACTCTTCTATGCCTCAATCTATCTTATTTATCAGCTTTAATATTTATAAGTAAACTACACACGCATTGCACTTATGAAACACAATGAGGTCAAGCAAAACAATGCAGTCTGATAAATTTTGGAGATGCATCTCCGAATTTTAAAAAACAAAGCGTTGCAAAATTTTAGAGTTGTATCACTGTAAGGTTCTACAAGTCAGTTGGAGATCTATCGCGACAAAAATGCTGTCCATTCTAACATCTAAAATAATGCATTGATCATTTAAACAACTTATAATCACATTTCTCATTTACATAACAATCTAAACTACCTAACCCCCATTCTTAGTTATAAATAAATTTTAACTTTTTTGATTCATTGAATAATTGATGCATCTAGCCTATATATAGATCAAATACATTGTTTATTCAATAAATTTAAAAAGTCAAAATTTACTTATAAATAGGAATGGAGAGAGTATTATATAACATAATGTTCAATTTTTACAAATGTAAATATAAATAAAAAAGCATAGAAAAAATATATTTCATCCGTTCTAAATTATAAGAGAAAAAATTATATTTTTCTTGTACTAAAATATAAGAAAGAAAAATCATTTTTCATCTCTTTCAAGGTAAAATTAAATGCGCATTTAATTTACCTTCTCTCTCATCATTTCTATAATCAACAACCAATTAGAATTGTTTTTACATCTTTCTAAGCACTTTATTTCAAGAAAATCATAAGTTAAATAATTATTTTTTATTTTTCTTAATAAGTGATTTTTATTTTTTTCTCTCTTATATTTTGGGACGGAAGGAGTACCAAATATGAGTTTAGTTTGATGTTGAGTTAGCTCTTCAATCAATTGGATGTTGTGACAAAAAATTTGAAGTGAATTGAATGAGTTTGAGAGAACGTGAGTCGAGAGAGTTTGAGATTTAAGATGTTTTGAAACTTTTGAGAGCTTTATTTTAAGAGTCCGACACATTTTTTATTAAAACAATGTTTGATGATGCAATTTTGTAATCTACACGGAAATACATTTTTGTAATTTTTTGACACAATCTTGCGTCTGATACATAAATAAACGTGTTTGGAGTTGATTCGGAAATATATTTTCGAAATATAAAATTAATTATAATTTTTCACGGAATGAGCAAACAATATGCGTTAAACAATTTTCGTTTTAATCACATAAACAATCCACGTTCATTTAAAATTTATTTTGTTATAATCGAATATTAAAACTAACTACATTAAGACTCGCGCGATGCACGGTAAATAATTATTTTTAATAGTTTTTAATTGAGTTTTATTTATTTTAAGATTTTTTTTATAACTGTGGTAAATAAATTTATATTTAATAATTTATTATGAATTATAATTGAGATTACAATGAATACACCGATTTAGAAAATAGAGAACACTTAAACTCTCAATTTTCTCTATTCTCTCCTTCTTTAATCAAGCTGCCACCCTTCATTCTCCCCCAAGTTATTACTTTCTAGGTCACCAAGTAATCTTTCTTCTTGGTAGTGTAATGAGTTCCTTCCTCTACACCACCATTTTGCTAAGTTGTATTTTTTTCTCTATTTTGCTTCCAACATCACCATATAAATTTGAGACAGTCTTTTTCGATGGATTATTTTGATCTTCTTCAGTTGACTAATAGTTTTGATTTGGACTCTATTTAGTAAGACATTTTATGAGTTTATTGCTTATAGCTTATAAGTTCATATGACAATAAAGGCTTGTTTGATAACAATATTTTTATTACAAACTCATAATTTACTTTACTAACTTATATAATTTATATTTCAGACGTTATTTCAAATAACATTTTAGCTTATACATTATTATTTTTTCTTTTTTCCTTATTATTTTAAATAAAACTCAATGCTATTCTTTATAATTTATTTTAATTTAAAATAAAACAATTAAATATTAAATTTCTTTTATGTAATTTTAAGTTATCAGTTAATTGAACTGCTAATTTTACCAGAAATTTCAATTAGCTTATCATCTATAAGTCATCAACCGTCAACCATCAGTCATAAGTTATCAGCTATCAACCATCATCCATAAGTTATAAGCTATCAACTAACCTATCAATTAATAACTATCTTTTACCAAATAGAGCATTGTTCTTAAAAATGGCCAGTTTGTTTTAAATTGTTATTTGTTGGTATTGTGACTTGCCTCTGAGCTATGATTCTTTTTAGTTTTGTTGAGATCTATAGTTTTCAAAGTGTTTGAGTCGACGTTATGACAACAATGATTTTGTTTAGTTTCACGACCTTCTCACTGCCTTATTGGACTTAAAATTTCTCAATTATGGTCCACTTTAATTTAGATTTGAAATAGATTTTATGCTTAATTTAATTTCTCACAGAAAGTTGATGGTATGTGAATCGGTTTGACACTCACTTAATTCGCCATTACTTAAGATTGTGAAGATCCACACAATATTTTCTTTTGCTATTTGGTCTTGTATTTCTGTAAGTAGATTTACTGGATAGTGTATGTGATGTGTGTGATTTTACTTCTTTCTTTTATACCACTATTATTGTAATTGATGTATCCTTTATTTTTATTTAATCTATTTGTATTTTAGTTTTTTTTTTTTAAAATTGAGACTACAAATTTAGAGTGACATCTATAATTTTTAAAATATAGTGTTTGAATAGAAGCATGTCTTCTATTTTGAAATTGGAGGAATATGTTTAGTTGGAGTGATTCTTGAGTTGTTAGAATATTTAGCTCAAAATGAGTCTCGAATTTATTTTTTTCAAATTATTTCCTAGAATAAGGATAAATTATTGTAATAGATTTAATCTCAAATATGTTATTAATATATAAGAAAATGATATATGTATTATATTGTATTGGAGTTTTTACGAAGTAGTTTTAAAATAAAAAGTTAAAACTAACCATTAATTTGTTTTAAGAGTATTTTTATTGTAAATAATTTGATGAAAAATTACTATAACATTTAATTTTCTTAGAATAGACCGAATCTAAAATTATTTTAAAGATATTATATTAAAAAGATATAACAAAACTTATTTTATTTTTATGATTAAAAAATAATTGTAAAAAAATAAAATAAATTTATAATAAATTTTATGAAAATACGTAAGAAATTGTTAGATTAATATATTTTAGCAGTTTCCAGGATTCGAATTCTTAACTCAAATATAGATTCAACATGTGATTTTAATTTTTGAAAATTAGAGATGGATTTTGAGAGGTGTCACGTAAGAATATAGATGATGTGCCACAAATTGAGATGAGGTGTCATCAGTGGCGGAGCCAAGAATTTTAGGTAGTCTGAGCAAAAATTTAAACAACAAATTATATATGACATATTATATAATTTTGTCCATATTTTTATTAATTTTCCCCCTGATTAAGACTATTAAATTGAGAAAAATACAAAAAAAATAAGAATTGAGCCCGAGCGCGTGTCCGAATTTGCTGACATATGACTCCGTTCTTGGGTGTCGTTGTTGAGATGAAGCGGCGCAGTAATAACGGATTTATTATGATAGCTAATATTATCTTGCAAGAAATGACCGTACATCTTTAATTTGTATATCTACTACACTCGTTTCATTTGATAGTCACTCAGTCACAATACTTGAGACTTATTTTATGTGATTAGTCTAATGAAAGATATAAAAATATTATATATGTGAATGTATAACAGTAGATGGCATATTGTCTTCAATAGAAAATAAAGAAGTTGAATTAGAATGAATGTGAACTCACGGAACACTGCTGATTAGATTAGCTTTGCGTGACATTACTACCCACGGTGACGGTGTCGGTTAGCTTGTGTCTGCAAGGAATAGCAGCTCATCATATATAAGGAATATTTCCAACTTAGCAATAAAGAATGATTGGAAGCTTGCTTTCCATCTTTTATATCTCAGATTTATTGGATGACATCTCATTATTTGCGGAAATAAACTTATAGAAAAGAATGGTAAAATGCGGTTATATTTTATTCTTTAGTCGCATACTGATTTAGAGTGGGAATGTTATAAATTACTATTAATTTTTTCTTTGATAGAAAATAAAAAAATTAAAGGAGAATAAACAGAAATAAAAAAATTGAAAATAAAGTATTTTCTAACATCTCTTTAAATTGGTGCATAAATATCTATCATGCCTAATTTGTCTATCAAATATTTAAAAATGAGGAGGGATCAAATTACACCCGAAGAGTTACACTATGAGTTACACTCGTTCAAAAACGTTACTTCGGATTAATATTTTTTAAAATCGACCGTTGGATTGAAACATACTATCATATAGATCATTCCTATAAAGTTTGAGACTAATCTATAATGATTTACTATACGATCAAGATATCCAAAAATTAACGTCAAAATGAATTTTCGTACAACGTTAATTTTGATGTAGTTCATTGACATAGTAAATCATTATAGATTAGTCTCAAACTTTATAGGAATGATCTATATGATAATATGTTTCAATCCAACGGTCGATTTTAAAAAATATTAATCTGAAGTAACGTTTTTGAGCGAGTGTAACTCATGGTGTAACTCTTCGGGTGTAATTTGATCCCTCCTCTTTAAAAATAGATCTTGTCAAACTTTTGGTTAGGATATTCGTCGTTTGCTAACATATGATTCTAGTATCAAACTTCTCTGTCGGTCAATCTTAATTTATTTGGTTATGCCATGTTGAATTGAGTTATGAGCTATGTTAAAATAAGAGTTTTATTGTCAAAGTATGATTTCAACGGAAACTCAATTTTCATCTTAACTTCTTCTAAGATTCTAAGGATCCATAATCTTTCACAAATACCTTGAGACATAACTCTAACTCGACTTCTTCACTACTTCTTGCTATAATTTCGTGTTTATTGCTCGTCCATGTCACAGATTACCCCAAACATATGTACAATATCCAAAGGTTGATCTTCCATCTGTGACTGAACCTGCACAATCAGCACCGGTGAAGATAAATACATATTTCTTCCACTAGTCTTCTTAAAAAAAATATTTTCTAAGATTTTCTTTCAAACATCTTAGTATCATATTGACAGCCTCAAGATGTTCCTCGAAAGAAGAATGTATCAACTGACTTACTACACTAACTAAGAAAGCAATATCAGGTCGGGTGTAACAAATAAATCATTTTTCTGATCAATCTCTGATATCTTCTAGTATCAACAGGAAGATTACCTTCTCAGCAACGTTTAACATTAGAATCCACAGGAGTATCTGCAGGACGACATCCACTCATTCATGTTTCTTTCAATAAGTCTAGAATATATTTCTACCGTGAAACCATAATATTGGTCTTTGACCGAGCAACCTCAATACCAAGAAAATATCTAATGAATCTCAAGTCCTTGATTTCAAAGTCTATTGTCAATTTCTCTTTTACTCTTGTCATTTCCATTATATCGTCTCCAGTAAGGATAATATCATCAACATAAATAATCAAGGCATCAATTTTCCTATCATAGGAGAACTTTGTGAACAAGGTATGGTTAACTTGTCCTTGAATATACCCTTCTTTCTTCGTTGATTGAATGAATCTTTCAAATCAAGCTCTAGGGAATTACTTTAATCCTTACCAAGACTTATTTAGTTTGCATACATTTGATCCAAATTTATTTTCAAATCCAAGAGAAATGCCCATATATACTTCTTCTTCTTCTTCTAGATCACCATTGAGAAATGTATTCTTAACATCTAACTGATGTATGTGTCAATCTAGGTTAGCAACAAGAGATAACATAATTCTGACAGTGTTCAATTTTACAGCAAGAACAAATGTCTATGAGTAATCTATATCATAGGTCTAAGTAAAGTCTTTAGCCACCAAGCGAGTTTTGTACCTTTCAATTGATCCATATAAAATATACTTCACGGTAAACAACCATTTGCATCCAATTGTCTTCTTGCCATTTAATAGTGTCTTAACACTCCAAGTTTTGCTTTTTTCAAGACCTTCATCTTCTCAAGTACAGATTCCCCCACTTTGAAATTTATATAACAAACGATACATTTTTTTAGAATTTACACACTAGACAATTTTGAGGTGAAGGCAGACAAAGATGTAGACAAATTCGAATACAATATAAAATTTGACATAGGGTGTTTATTACAAGATCTAACAGGTTGTCTAATGGCAATAGGATAATCTATATCAGGATACAAATTACGATTTTCATAAACAAAGACAGACTTGCCTTTTCTATTATTAGGAGGTTGATCATTCCCTAGTTCAAATTCCTGACAGTGTTGAGATGTGGATGAAGGAAAATTTCGATATAAAACGCAGCGGAAAACAATTTTCCTTTAGTGATCCTTACGAATGATCATGGTCAATGATAGATAATTTTACCTCTTGTGGTGATTTCGATTTCTGATGTTGTGATCACGAACGTTGAAAAAGGACAACGTCTCTACTCAGTCCACACGAACAGGTCACTCCCGATCACAGTTCTAGCTGTTCACGAACAGAAGCCTTGAGTGAGAGAGTGAACGAATTTTTTATCACGTGAAAAGCTTTAGCACAAGGGTTCTATTTATAAAACCACAAGTGTGGGCTGCAAGATAAAAGCCCAATAAAGGTTGTAAACTAAAAGCCCAATAAAGCATACGAATATCATACATTATAATTTATCGTATATCACTTAAGCGCGTGGTACTTTACCACATTTAGTATTCCACATAAATACACCGTACCTTACGGTGTTCCTTATTTACTCTATCTCTCATTTATCTGTCCTTATGTGTGTGACCCTGTAAGTTTCTGCGACGTTGACAATTATATTAAATCACATTTAACATAATAAATAGTGAGCGGTATCTAGCAGCACATCACTGCTACCTAAGTCACGAAAATGTCATGTGATCTAACAAAACCTTTCAGTGATAATACTTGTATGTATAATTACCCTTTTGCCCTTATGTCTATATTGAACACAAGACATAGACCGTGTCATCCTTGTCCAGTTCAATATTGGGCTCTCGGACATTTATCCCGTTACGCAGGATGGACAAATTTCATCTAGGTCACTCATGTCCCTCAGCATGCTTTGTGAAGTACCCGTCAACTGTCTTTATGGTCATTCAGTTACGGATAACGTTTGGTCCGCAATAAGGCACTTGACTCTACATCTACGGTCCATAGTGGTTTCACGTCGAAGGGTGGTATACACCACTTATCACCATGAGAATAACTTATGACACTTTGCATAACATTCTATGTAGTATTCTCATAGCGGGTCAATGCAGTATAAATATTACTTATAATATTTATACCTATGTCAAGACTTGATAACTCCTTATCCATGATCCATGAGATGTGATCATCAGTTTATCTTCATAATAACCTCAATGCTTTAATGTTATCCTGCTTCACAATAAAGCTCAATTATGGATACTTTAAGAATAGTGTCCTTGTGTTTAATGGATCTCATGATTAAGTCACACTTAACATTGCATTAAATAGACTAGCTATTCTAGGGACTTTATTATTTTCAAAAAGCAAACATAATAAAAAAAAGCCTTTTATTATTAATAAATAATTCGATACAAGTACCAAAAGGTATTGGCCTCTAGGACTTACACCAATAGTGGACTCATCCCTTCCTTTATGATGCATTTTCACAAAAACCTTCCCTTTCCAAGTCCTGTTTCCTAATTGAAATTTTTTTCTCTAAGTGCCTCATTATTTTGTAACATTTCAATTACATCATCATCATCATCATCATCATTGTTTTTAGGATTCTCATTGCTTTCTACATGAGAGAATGTAGGCTCGGATTCACAAAGTTCCTTACTCATAACAAGAGTAAGATCAGATAAAGAGTCATGATCATTTTCTATTAGTGTAGAAGTTTAAGTCTCAGAACTTTGTGGTACAGACAAAGATAAGTTATTTAAAAAAATCATGTCTTCGATTTGAAAGGAGTCTTCCTTTATATCCCCCCTTGAAGATGAGTGACATAAAAATGTTTATTTTCAAAGACTGTAATGTCCATAATGACAAACATTTTCTTATTTTTTTTATCAAAACACATTTTATAACTTGTGGTTCAAGTTTTAAAATATTTTTATGTTCCTGAACAAAAATTGTGCAACCAAATATTATTAATGTCATATCAATTAAAACACGAGTACTAGTAAAACATTCTTTGAAAGTACTAATTGGAGTTTGAAAGTTCAGAATTTTAGATATTTTATTAATTAAATATGTAGCTGTTAAAACAGTTTTATCCCATTAATAGTTTGGTACTTTAGTCGAGAAAGGTAAAGAGCTCTAGCAACCTCCGATAAATATCTATTTTTAGTTTCGACACCTCCATTTTGTTGAGGAGTATTAGGACATGACATTTGAGGTACAATCCCATTTTTTAGAAGAAAAAAACATCTAGGATAGTGTTAAAATATTCTTTGCCATTATCACTTCTAGAGACCTGAATACTTGTTTGAAATTGGTTATGCATCATTGTAAAAAAAAAAATTGCGACCTGACAAACATGATTTTCCCTTTAACAATGTCACCCAACATACTCTTGTATGGTCATCTATAAATGTGATAAATCATTTCTTGAGAGAGAGCGTACTTGTAATTTTACGACCCCAAACATCATTATGATTCTGTGAATAATAGAAAAGGGTTTTGATAGTTCGTAAGGCGGCATTAAAATTTTTGAATCATGATTCTTTGCAAACTCACATGCTTCACATTTAAATGAAAAAAACAATTTATTGTGAAATAACTTAGGAAACAAATATTTCAAGTAATAAAATCTAGGATGACCTAATCTTAAATATCACACCTTAATGTTATCACATTTATTATTCAAAATAGAAAAAGAATCAAAGCATTGACTTATTGTTTTTGAAGGTAGTTATTATGCAGATCCAATATCAATGTAGTAGAGTCTTTCATTCTCCTTAACACTGTCAATCATTTTCCCCGAATTTAAATCTTGAAAGACACATTGAGACCGAAAAAAATTAGTTTGACAATTTATATCTTAAGGTAATTTACTGTCAAACATTAAATTACATGATAAATTTAGAACATGAAGGACATGTTTAAGAGTTAACATTGAAGACAACAAACTGACCCTTTTACCTGCAATGGCTGAAAAAGATCCTTCTACGATTTTTAATTTATTTTTTTACCTACACATGGACTATATGAAGAAAAGAAAGTAGATTAACCTATCATGTGATCAGAGACACCTGAATCTATTATCCAAATATGACTAGGACTGATACTAAGAAATACAAAATTACATTTTGTTGCTATAGAGCAAGGAGTTGGAGACTCGAGGAGTTTGTATAATCTGTCTAGTTGTCCCATAGTGAGTGGAAGTTGAGGCAAAAAGATTTGTTTTCCTTGATCAGAATTACTAACCTGAAATGCACAACCATATTTCTTCTTCTAGTTAGGAGGTTTGCCTTTGAGCTTTCAACAAGTTTAACGCCTATTTCATTCACATTTGTAGTGCTCACACCAAAGGAACTTTGTCTAACCTTTTTTCCTTATTAAGATTCCTAGTAGCCAAAGCTAAGCCTTTAAATTCAGAGCTTCACAATGTTTTGCCTATCACAATACCTTGTCGTGCCTCTTCCCTTCTTATTTCTGCAAAAAATTCAAGAAGAGTTGACAATGATATTTTTCCTAAAACTCTACCTCTTACCTCATCAAGGTCTTTATTGAACCCAGCGAGAAATATAAATACACGATCATTTTCTTGCTTCTTGAGAAACAAAACATTATCTTCTCCACACCTTCTATTGTCATCATAATAGAGATTCAACTCTTTCCACGTGGTCAACAACTCATTGTAATAGTAGTTACACTCATGTCACCTTATTTCGTATGTCATAACTTTGATTTTAAACCAAAAATTTGTGAGGAGTTATAAATATTAGAGTATGTTTCCTTAACAAATTCCCATACATCCTTTGTAGAAGGCAAAAACATGTAAGACTTACCTATTTCAAAAACAAAGATTCCTTTTGATATCCAATACCCAAGCAAACGGTTTGGACCATTCATTATAATTATTCTCATTCATCTTAGAAATATGACCTTGAGGGAGTATGAAGAACCTTCTGGGTCATTACCGCCTATATTGGAATAAATGTCACCATAAACATTGTTGATTTTATTTCCATTATTGTCGTCATTAACGCCATTGTTTGTGACCACCGACGATTCCTCTACTATGTTGTTTACGTGACCAACGCCATTTCCTCTACCACCTCCATCTCGACGGTTACCAACGCCACCTCTATCACAACCATTTTTGCGGTAGCCACCCGACTAAGGTGGTGGTTGTTCGCCATGATTGGATCCGATGTAGGCTTATGGTGGAGAAGGCCCCTATTGTTCTTTTGATTCGCCATACTCTTGAAAATGCTAAACTCTTGAAATGAACATTTGTAGGCATTTTTTAGAAACTGAGAAAATGCTAAACGAATAATTTTTATAACTTCTAAATTTACATCTCTAATTAATATTTCAATTTTTCTCCCACATTTATCTAATTTAAAAGTCTCTTGTTGGCAAATCAAAATGAATATGTAGAAAATAAAAACAGAAAATGTTACAGTAGAGTAAACGAAATTTAAAACTTAATAAATATGCAATAGATCAAGCTCATAATTTTGTAGAGATAAAAAACATGTTTAACCCTCACTATTATAGTTACTCACCTCTCTTCATTTTCCTCATACATTCCATCGACCAAAGGTAAACATTGTGTCTCATTTTAAAGAGAAGCTCTATATCGATTTATTTTTACCTTGGCAAAATCAGGAGAGTGCACCAGCGCACACTGGTACACTAACAGAAACCATTGAAGTTTTACAATATGGGGCAAAATTTTCAATAAAAACTTGTACTTCAGTTTCCAGGATCTATAAATGGAACATGTGTCTATAAATAGTAATAGTTTGAGAACGGAAGCCTCCTCTCAAAACCTCCATTATTGTACTAAATCACCTTAAATTAGGCTACTTGGGCAACAGACTCAGATGCATCTGTTTCTTGCCTGAAAATTGGATGTCCGCAAAATAGTTAAAATCAATTAACAAAAAAAAGTCAACTACATTTTTTGATATGAAGAACATGATGAGAATTTGATCCACAGTTTTATTTTTCGGTTTTCAAGACTTTCAAAGGATTTAGGGTCTAGACTTTAAACTGACAAATTTATATGGGATCCACATAATCGGTTAGAATCCAAATAACCTTTAATAATAAAAAAAGAGTGTTGAAAAGTGTGTTTGAGAGTGGGTTCCTAGCAGTGCTCAAAGAAAATATTTATGGGAATTACTGTTTCATTCATCTTGTAAAGAAGATTCATCTTTTGAGTTCATCAATATAACACTTTGATCAGAGCATTAAAATGACAGTATGGTACTCCAAAACCAAGGTAGGAAAAGATAAGTATCCAAAAAGGTACAGGTCTCACCTTGCAATTCCTTCCCCAACTTCCATTCGGAGAAAGCTTACAACCCTCACGGATGAACCCACTTCCTTGGATAGATTATCCAGCACCGCCTGCAAAGAGATATGAAAGATACTGGGTAAAGAATTAACAAGTAAAC
Source organism: Vicia sativa (assembly GCA_021764765.1). Classification (NCBI taxonomy): domain Eukaryota; kingdom Viridiplantae; phylum Streptophyta; class Magnoliopsida; order Fabales; family Fabaceae; genus Vicia; species Vicia sativa. Next base: position 232,265,415 of record CM038792.1, read on the forward strand.
AAACCAGCTTCCTAGATGGATACTCCACAATCAACACAGAATTCTATACACATATTATAAATAGCACATTTTGGATGTGTGTCTCTTGTGGAGTGAGAGGAGAAAATCTTGACTACATTACTATACATAGATGGTCAAGATAAAAGTTTTATAAACAGTGACACATTTAAAAAGTACATGTGACTTTAAATATTAATCATGTATACATATGCATGCATACGTATCTACAAACATTATTACATACAGACATAAATGTACATAATGCTACCTCTGAGTGATGGTTTTGAAATCAATAAAAATGTGTTGCTGGCATCGCACACAATAAATCTCCTTCGTTCACTGGTCATTAACCACAAAACATCTTAATACCCTCTTAGAATTTGAATTGCTTTGAAGTTTTGAGGCTACTGGCTGCCCACATCTATATTGCATATTTGAGTGGTTGAAACTAGAAAGTTCTTAGATTCCCAGAAGCAAACACGGGTTGAATGAATGGAAACTGGTCTGAATTGCTATAATGCTGAATACTTCTTAGAACACTTGTTAAAGAATCAAATATAGTAATAATGCATTAGAAGTTTTATAGTCAATTCTTTAGAAGTCTTTTATACCCCTTTCAACACAAAACTACCTTTTTTTGGATTCCTTAACATGTGTCCTTAGAAGCAATGTTGTCAAGCACGATATCTAGGATCGGCCGGAGAAAGATTGTAAACTAGGATTGTAGCACGGCACGTAAGATACTAAAAGAGGGGAAAATTACACACACAAAAGCATGCAAATCATAATACATAGACAAAACATATAAATCACAACATTCAACCAATTTAATTAATAATTCATAACCATCGTTCCATAACTTAATAAGTTCAAAGACAGCATAATAAGTATTCACATAATCATCATCTTCAAAAGACTAAGCTCAAAAGACATAGCAGAGGGGCAGGATGGATTATTGAAGTTGTAGGACGGAATGGGGGAAGAGGGGTAGAACGGAATGGGGAAGATGGAGCGTGAAGTTGCGGAGGAAGTAGTTCTCGTGTTTGAAAAGAGGCAATTTCGTGTTTGAGAAAGTTGTGGTTTACTACTGCTCAACACTCTATCACATATATAACATTGCGGGTCTTATGGCTGACCAGTAAAAAATTCTCTTCAGATTAACCGGTACTTCCTTATCACACAAAACATGTAGGGCTCTCCATTTCACCCACCCAACTTGAATATGATAGTTTACATCTCTTTCTATTTCACTTTTTGCTAAAATTGCATTCCATACACTCTGCCTTGCGGAAGCTAGATGCTTCTAAGAGTAGCATCCAAGCCGCCAACCTCTTTAATTCCTCCTTTGACTAGTCCAATAAAACTTCCTTATCTACAAAAAACATGAATCTTGATGCCGGCTCTTGGAGGTTTTTCATAAGTACGTCCAAAACCCTTAAAAATATAAAAGAGAAGAGAAGGAAATATACAAATTCAATAAAAGAGAAGAGAAGGAAAAGAGTAACCAGCAACTGCTAGTAAACTTTGGAGAGTCTGGTCTGTCCCCACTATACAATACATGAAAATCTTCCTCTTTAATTTATTAATATATTAGTAAATAATAACTGCTTCTCCTGACCCATTTAATTTTGTGGCCTTCTCCTAGCATAAGCCTTTAAAATAAGAGGTCTAGTAACCGGTCTCTCAAGTTCCCCAAGTTCACCTTCTATTTCACTTTTTTAATTGTAACATCATGGTTGAGACCTTACATTTCACTGGTCGCCTAACACTTGATCAGGGGGACAGTTTTATACCAGCTCAATCTACAAAAGGATTATAAATACCATAGAAAACAGATCCTAATACTGATAGTTTACATTAGTCCAGAACTCCAGATACTTCTCACCAGCTTCATTCAGATGACTAGGAGACGCAAATTAGATCCATTACTCTTGAGTAAAAATACATGGATTGCAACCTTTGACACAATAAGCATGGTTCTTAGAGCACCATGATGTCCTATATCATGCTATCCAGTTGGTTAATTGATATCTTTCTTAATAGTTTCTCTTATAGTTTTTCTAGCTCTTCATCTACCTCTAGTTGATTGAATCTTCTCTATCTAATCTACTCTCCTTACAGCAAAATCTACAGGTATTCTCTCTACATGTTCAATCCACTTAAGTCTATTTTCCAACATCTTTTCTACTATAAGTGTTACCTCAACACTCCCACTAATATTGTCATTTTTAATCTCATCTCATCTACTTTTACCACACATCCAACGCAATATCCTCATCTTTGCTACAATTACTTTATTCTCGTGTTAATTCTAAACCGCCCAACATTTTGTCTCATACAACATCGCAGGTCATACCATTGTCCGATAAAAAAAATTTATCCAGCTTGAATGGTACTTTAGTGTCACATGAAACTCTTAAGGCCCTCCTCCATTTCAGTCACTCAGCTTGAATTTGATGGTTTACATCCCCTTCTATTTCTCCATCGTTTTGTATTACAGATCCAAGATATTTAAACCGCATAACTTGTGGGATGATATGGTCTCTAACATTCACCTCTAAATTATAAACGCTTCTCCTTTTGCTGAACTTACATTCCATATATTCGTCTTACTTCTGCTTAGACTGAAGCAATGTGTTTCTAAGACGTGTCTCCAAGTTTCCAACCTCATTTAAATTTAAATCCTCCTGCGACTCTCCAAGTAGGACTATATCATCTTCAAAAAGCATACGTCTCGGTGCAAGTTCTTGGATATTCAGTGAGTACATCCAAAATTAAAGTAAAATGATAGAGGCTTAGGGTCAAACCTTAATACAATCATATTGTAATGGAGAAATTGTACGTCTCTTTATCTTGTGTCTGCGCATTAGTCGATACCCCTTCATAAATAGCTTGAATAGCTTCAATAGGCAATCTTAACTGCTTTCTTCTCTAGAGTATGTTGTCTGGCGCAATCGCCTTATTGTTACTCATCGTTTTCAACGTTTCTTTTACTACTTATTTTTACATTTTACGGTAATAATTATAGTTTCGATCCTATTATCTAATGTCAAGCTTGTTAGAGTCCAGTGAGATATCATATCATTTATTAAATAAATTGTAAAAATATGTCTTCCACCTATCCTTTATATTCTTATCCTGAACCAAGATTTTGTCTTCCTAATCTTTAACACACTTCACTTGATGTAAATCTCTTGTCTCTCTCTTTTCCCTTAACAAGTTTATACATAGACTTTTCTCCTTTCTTGGTTCCTACAGATTCGTATAATCTATCAAAAGATTGGATTCTTGCTTCATTCACCGCCTTTTTGGTCTCTTAACTTTCTTATATTTTTCTCAAGTTTCGGCATTTTTACACTTAGGCCATTCCCTAAAACATTTATTTTTTACTCTAACTTTACTCTGAACACTTTCATTCTACCACCACAATTCTTTATCCCTATGTCTAAACCTCTTTATTTCAACGTCTCCTTACCTACTTTTCTAATCTCTTGGGTCATCTTGTTCCACATAGCATTTGCAGTTCCTTGTGGTTGTCTTAACCTTCCCTCCAAGATCTTGTGTTGGAAAGTCTCTTGTTTTTCACCCTTCAAATGTCACCACTTGATTCGTGGAGCTCCCATGTGACTTCTTCTTTTCACTCACCTGTTGACTCTTACATCCATAATCAATACTCTATGATGGGTAGTCAAAACCTCTCCCTGCATAACATTACAGTCCAAGAAAATCTTTCTATCTGACTTCCCAATAAAAAAGAAATCTATTTAAGAACATGTCATGGGGGAAGAGTGTAATGATATAAGTAAATACCGAAAGCTCTCTTACTTTGCCGGTAGTGAACCATATGCTCATTTTTATGGTTGAAATGGAAATGGTAGAAACCAAGGTATCATGTCATGAAATGTTTTCCCTTTCTAAGAATGAAGGCAGAGTGTCAAATGAAATTTAAATGTAAAAGGGACAGATTTTGAACCAATCCAAGCATGATAGAATTTTTTTTCTTTCATCAATCAAAATACAATTATTGGCAAATAAATACGACCATCATAATTAAATTCATCAATCAAAATACAAATATTGGCAAATAAATACGACCATCATAATTAAATTCTCATAAAATAATCAATTTTGATTTAGAGAATAAGAGAAACCTCACATACCTTCACTTTCATAGTATCATTCATAACAAACTTTTGGTCCATAAGCACAACTTCCTCAAAGTACTTGCGCAGACGACCTTCAACCATTTTATCTATGGTTGTCTGATTTTTACCAGAAGCTTCTGCCTGAAATGTAAAAACCAAAACAGAGTCTTGAACAAAAGTTTTTGTTATTTTTCTATAGTGTAGTAAGGAAATTGGCACTTGAGCACAAGAGCTAGAAAAATCACAATATATGATATAAGATTAACACTGAGCAGATTACATTTTCTGAAGTGATTTTTTTTATTCTAAACTTTTAAGTACTATTGGACAGTGGTTCATCAAAAAAGTTGAATTATTCAAAACTAGGACAATCCTAAATCCACACTAATGATAGCTCTCATCCATGAAGGCATATTCACATGGAGAGGGCAAGAAGTCATTCTTGTGAAAGACCATAGAGTCTAGAGAGGTTGGTCTAAATGCCAGATCCAAACCAAACATAACCTTTCTGGTCAAAGTATATTGGCATCTAACTAAACTACAAGCTATCTTAACCCCAAAAGCCCTACAAGACAGTCTTAAGCCACACATTAGAAGAAACTTAGGGCAGGCAGTTACAGGAAGGAATGTTGCATGTATGCAAGCATTGAAATTTTCACATCAGAAACCTGAATTAGAAGAACAAAACTATTGAGATGATAACTAATGAGTAATGAGGAATCAGTTATTTCAAATTTTTCAAATTACATTATACTTAAACAAATGACAAAATTTCAAATAATTCTTAAAGATCGTATCTATGTATGGAAGCTTAAGCACGTGCCCGTAAGTCCATCACAATTATGATTCCTATAATAGCATGGATATATCACTAATTCATATGTTCAAAAGAAATCATAGAATAACAATACCTGCGATTTAAGAATTTCACGCTCATTTTCTAATGCATCCGAAGATACAAGTTCCTTTGTTAAGAACAATGGTTTTGCTGCCACTACATGCATGGCCAACTCTGATCCAACACGTTGAAGTGCATCTGCATGTGTTTTATCGCCATCAACTTCAAGAGATAAGATTCCAGCAATGCGACCCAAACCTAATCAAATAGGAGGATGTCAGGATCTACAATTGAGTCATGTCTTTAGGTGCTGAGTAGAATTTGGTACTTAGCACAAGATGACATAAGGTGATGACAATTGATAATAGATTTTGAATCAACTAAGTTTGTAAAAAATTATTTTGATTAAAATAAGATGAATGTAAAATAACTTATGTTTGAATACATTTACTTAAATGTGACTTGAACAATAAAATTTTTGGGGAAAAAGCTCTAAATCATGGAATCGGATTGCATTGTGAATCGCTAAAATCAATTTCAGCTGTCCAATCATGAATCAATAGTAAGGATCATTTAGTACCATGGTTTTAAATTACACTCTGCAACCGCAATTGTGGTCACAGTACTACAAATATGGTAGCCTCCGCAACTGCATCGGACGGACCACAATTGCGGTGTGATTTAAGATCACGCATCCAACCGCATTAGAAACCACTTCACACGATTTCATCCATGTACTTTCAAGTATTTTCAATAAATCTCAAAGTTTTAGAACCCCAAGACTCAAATTACAACGAAAAACCTTAACATAAAATAGTTTTTGACATTGTCTTCAACATTTCTCAATAAAATTCACATTGCAATGACCGCAATACGCATCGTAACAACCGCAATGCCCGCAATTGCGACCGCAACCGCAATTTAAAACCATGCTCAGTACTTAATTTCTGAATCAAAGTGGAAATGGCAGACTGAGAAATGAATTATTAGTGGAATGAGTGAGTTACCAGTTTGGGGACTGGTATGAAGGTATGTAGATACAAGACCATTAGATGGTGCAGGCATGACATAACCTCTTCTAAGTTTTACATTCTCTCCCATCATAGCAGCTACTTCTGTGATAGCATTTTGAACGGTAGTTTCTCCATTGATCTTTGGATGTTGAAGATTCAATCTTATATCCTGGTTAAACAGGAATTTAGCAAAGCACGGAAAGAAAAATGGCGTGTAGGTGTTAGTGACACCTACACAGACACTTGCAATTACCTTTAATTTGACACTGACACCTACACTTGCGATTACCTTTAGTTTGACACTAACAGCTACATAGACACTAGTGATTACCTTTAATTTGATAGTGACGCCTACACAGACACTCGTGATTACATTTAGTTTACTTATTTTTTTCAAATTATTATTACTGGTGTCATCGAGTCATTGTCGTGATCGAAGTAAGAAAAAAAAAAAGATGTTAGTTAGTTAATTACCTGGAAAGATTGAGGTTCAAAGTGAAAGGGAGAAGAATTATTATCGAGTGACAAAGCTTGATTAGCGAGAGATAAAGCCAAGTGTTGAAAAATGTCATTTCTAGCGACGAAATCAGTTTCGCAGTTGAGTTCAATGAGTGCGGTTTTGTGGTGATTTTGAGCTAGAGCGAGCAAACCTTCGGAAGCAGTTCGAGAGGATTTTTTGGAAGCGAGAACGATTCCCCGCTTCCGGAGTTCCTTCTGAGCGGCGTCGATGTCCCAATTGGAATCGACGAGAGCTGCTTTCACGTCTTTGATAGGAGCGCTGGTTCTTTCTCGCAATTGCTTTATCAGATTCATTTCATTTGAGGCTGAGGATGATGAATACTTGGCGGCGGCGGCGGCGGCGGTGAAGAGCTTCGTGTAAGCACGTCTGCCGGCTCCGCTTAAACCCGCCATGGCTTCGCTCGAGGGTTAGGTTTCTGAAAGAAAATGGAAAGTAAAAGTGGCGAATTCCCAAAACCCTTGTGGTTCAGTTGGACTACCGGTTTTTCATGTTCTTTGGAGTAATCGGTCTTTTTAGGTGGTCTAGATTAAGTGATTAACATCAGATTGGCGGTTCGATTGGTTGAACCGGGTATTCTGGACTGATTTTTTTAATGTTGGACTTTAATATTTCATATAAAGTTAAATATATTATTCTCCTTATTATTAGAGCGTGTTTTGCTTGAAGATTTTTTTTTGCGAATGCACCTTTATAAAGTAAAGATTTTCTTTTCAGTAGATCTTATCTCTTGTTTAGGTGACTGAACATTTGAAATGTGTCTACGTGGCATATTTTTGCTAACTGGTTAATTTGTTGAATAAAATCCTAATTTGTTCTACGGTTTGACATTATCTCTTCTTCCTTCCTTTGTTTTCGTAGTCCCCTTCAGATACATGCTTCTTCCTTCTGTTTCTTCGACGTTGTTGCTCCCAACATTGACCTCTTATGCGTTCATTCTCCTTCATCTCAATCAGAGACATTGTTGGAAGCAATTCCTTTTGCAGCAACGATAATTCTATTGGATATCCAAGTTTACCCAGATGTGGTTGTTATCGAGCAATGAAGATGTGGGTGTCCAACACAGTTCAAAACCATAATAGAAAGTTCTGAAAGTGTCGCAATTTCGGGGTTAGAATGTTTGTGGATGTGTCAAATTTGATTTTTATTCATGTTTAATTTTTATTCATGTTAACAGATGTGTAAATTTGATATTTTGTAGAATGGTAATAATTGTGAATTATTCTTATGGGATGATGAAGTTGTAGATTATATGAAAGGAAAGCGTGTTAATCAACCATTTTGTAGCAAATGTGAGATTCTGGAAGTTAAATTAGAAACAGCAAGAAAGATATTGGAGAAGTGGAATATGAAGCTTAAAGCTTAGAGGAAGTTTAACATATGAAGCTCAAGATGACAATTGTTATGTGTTGTTTGATTTTTGATTTGTTGTGCCACTTAATGTAATATTTAGTAGTATAAATAAGTTGTACTTTTCTGGTTATTGAACAATGGTTGCATAATCATGTATTTTGAAACTTCTTTATAGTAATGGAAATGTTTATATTTATGTCAAACAAGTTGTGTTAATCAGTTGATAATTTGGAAAGTTGCATTAAGCATTTGATAATAGCACCAAACATGTGCACAAGTCAGACATTACAAAAGGGCACCAAAAGTGTGCATAATTCATTCAGTACAAAAGGGCACCAAAAGTATGTATAATTCATTCAACAAAAGTTTGCAAACTAAAACTAAAACAGACTAGATTACATAACAAAATACATTAAAGGTCATAAATTGATTTCTTCTTTGTAGTCTTCTTTGGAGTAGACTTAGTTGACCTCGTTGGATGCTTCTTTGGAGTACTCTTATGAGCCTTTAGCAGGAAATAGTGATTTACACTCATATGTCGGCCCTGGCTTCATTTTAGCCACGTCGACCTCGGCCTCAGTTGGCGAGATCTAGTCGGCCTCATATATAGGATCAATATCATCGTAGTCTATATAGGCTACTTTTTCTTTCTTAGCTTTAGCCTTAGTATGTATGACCTTTTCTAACCTTAGTCACTCGAGATGTCGAACTCTATCAGCTAACTGTGACATACTTTTAACAAAGGTCGAATCTATTTTCTTTCTAATGGAGTAATCTAAATCTCCAGCAGTCATTTGAACAAGTTCATGTTCTGGTACTTGAGTGAGGCACCTTGCTTTTAATGACCTGAATCTATTTAGATAATCATCAATAATCTCGACAAACCTTTTCTTAATGTTTGATAATTCAACCAAACTAATTTTTGAATGTCCCTTATAAAGTTGTTCATGGAAAAGCTTTTCTAACTTAGTCCATGAATCAATAGAATTTGGAGGCAAAGTGGTGAACCACGTGAAAGTTGCCTTAGTGAGAGATGAAGGGAAATACTTTACCCTTAGGTTTTTATTATTCACCATATCACCAGATTCCGTCAAATACCTAGCAATATGCTCGACCGTCGACTCCCCAGATTCTCCCCCAAATTTGGTATACTTAGGAATTTTCCATCCTCTGGGTTTTTTCAGTTTGTAAAATATATTCAGACAAAGGGGAAGAATATGTTGACCTCTGAAGTGTGGCATTCATACCATTCGTAGCCATAATTCTTTCGGCAATCGTAGTTAGATTATTCTCTGCAGCTAATTTCTCTTGTCTAATTTGATCAACAATTTGATCAGCCTCTTGTTGTCGATGTACTAATACCCTAGGGGGATCGACAACCAAATTCCTTTGAGGCACTGCAGCTTGTCCTTGATGGACAATTTCATCTTCTATTTCCCTCATGTTGATTTAACCAGGAGCACCTAGTCGAACAGGTGGCGCCTGTCGAACAAGCGTTGGGGGAACACCCAAAAAATTACACAGACGTGTTAATGGGGCAATCACTTGTCGATTTGTTTCAAGGAACTACCTATTAGTCTTAGTCGACTCTTGTACTATACAGTTAAATACATTATCCATTTGGTTAGTTAACATATTAACCAATTCATGGTTACTATCATCCATTTGTTGCCTTAATACCGCTATTGAAGTATTAGTAAGAGGCGACACTACGAGCTGGGAATGCGCTCCTCTATTTTGGTTACCTCTTGCCTCATGGTGCAGATCCTTGTAAAGGAGAATTCACATTTTGAACATTATCTGACACCACTGCTGAATTTGAAGTCGACTGATATCCTGACATTAAGGAACACAATATTCCATAAAGAGGATTTGTAGTGCCAAAACGGGGCACTTGTGGGATTTCAGTTGTAGTCGTCGTGGCCCTTGGACTCACCGACTGAGTCTGAGGAATAGGCGCAATGACTATAGTCAACACTGAAACAGGTGGTGGAGGTAATGGTGCAACATGAGAAATGTAACACCTCATCTAAAATACCCCGAATATATTAATTAAATTAATATCTAAATCGGCTTTAATCAGAGTTAACACGGCAAATGCGGGATGTCACAATTGATAGATAAAATAAAACTTCATTCAAACAGTAGCCATGCTACACTGAGGATCATCATCCAAATAATTCAATCAATTTAAGACCATGTCTTACACAGCGGAAATACCAAAACCAAAATTTAATAAAACATCATGGTTCTCAAAGAATTCAAAGCCAACACACTTAAACGATAACAATTCTCTTAACTAAACGTTCCCCAGTGTTACAATCTAATCAGAGCATGACACTGACACGCGGACTTAAAAGATAAGCTCTAGAGCCATCCTCGCCAACTCCTCAGTTGCTAACTTTAATCTGAAATGGTAAAGTAAGGGTGAGACTTCTCATAATTAAAGCATATTATAAGCTTCTCATTTAACAATATATCACAAGCATATTATTTCACCCACTTAACACAATTCAGAATCCAACACACAACCATATTCATGTAAATCATCATACATAATCAATAGACAACAAAAGAACTGCAACACTGGAAGACATCCTAACATGTTACAATTCCATGCAAACACAAATGCAGACTCAATGCATGCGGTACCGACACGTGACCAAGTCACCCAACACTGATCCATCATCAACCGGATACAGTACCATCGATTCGTCCATAACCACTCGGACACGAATCCAGCCTAACCACCCATCCTCACTCGGGTATCGGTTATCGGCAATCCAAGTCAAATTCCGCACAATGGGAATTAACTTCACCAAACCATGCAAATGCACGCACATCACTAGCATGCAACATCAATCAGTCTATGTATACATTCATCTAACATAACTGAATCAAACCAATCAACATGATATTTCAACCAATCATGCATGCATCTAACATCAGCATAAACATGCTATTATATCTACACATTACCAATATCTCCATCACCAAAGATCCTCTACTACACATACATCATTATGTGTCAGTTAATAATCATTTATTTCGAAATTCGACCCCTTTCCAAAATAATTTCAAGTTTTCTAAAATATTTTCATTTTATGAGGTAGAGCATTAAATTTAAGAAACAACATCCAAAACGGCGCTCAAAACGGACTTACGGTTTGAAAGTTATGATTTTTCGAAGTTTTAAAATTTTTCAAAAGTTTTCAGTAGAACCCGGTTCCTCCCTGGGAGTAACCGGTTCCCACATTTCAGAAAAACAACGCCCCTGGAAAAATGTATGGGGAACCCTTCCTGTGGGAACCGGTTCCTAAATTAAATTTTCATTTCTCGAAAAATCAACGTGGAACCGGTTCCTCTACAGAACCGGTTCGAGTTCAAAATGCCATTTTTCACCATTTTAAAAGCTGGAACCCGGGTTCTCCCACTGGGGAACCGGTTCCCACGACCTTCAGACCCAAAAACTCAGTTTTGACAGCATTATTTCCCAAAACCATTTTTCTCTTCATCCCAAAACGTGCCACATATTCTGACACCATAAATTCACTCATTCATCATCAATAACATACAATATAACATGTTTTATTCACAAGAATGATCCTATATCATACAAATCAATGAATTTATACATTCTGACACAATCTGACACCATTAGGTATACACCCATGGAAACCTAGAAATCCCCAAACTAAGATTTCCTAACAGGCTATGATCTATAGTATTAAAATCAAAATAATACGAAATAATCAATCGAAATCACCCCTTACCTTGTGGATTCTTCGAATTCTGACACTTCTAGATCTTTTTCCTTCTTTCTCCTCTTCTCAACTTCACGTATTTCTTGTTTTCTCCAAAATGACTCTATTTTCCTTCTTTCTTATTTTATTCCTTTTATTCCTTATATTCCCTATTAATTATAAATAAAATAAACTTTACTCTTCACACCTCAATTAATTCCATCATTAATCTCAATAATCCAATATATTAATAAATTATGTTTTCAATTAATTTAATAATTAAAAATCATAATCATTTAATTATCGAATTATTTTGGGGTGTCACAACTCTCCCCAACTAAAAGAGTTTTCGTCCTCGAAAACATACCTCAGACGAATAATTCGGGATACGAGTCCTTCATCTGACTCTCCAGCTCCCAAGTGACATTTCCATCAGCTGGTCCTCCCCAAGCCACTCTTACCAACGCAATCTCTTTGCCTCGCAACTGTTTCGACTTTCGATCCTCAATCCTTGCAGGTACCGCTTCCACAGTCAAATTCTCTCGTACCTGTATATCATCTACCCGAATCTCATGAGACGGACCAGCAATGTACTTCCTTAGCTGAGATACATGAAAAACATCATGCAGATTCGCAAGTGACGGCGGCAAAGCGATCTGATACGCAACTTTCCCAACTCTCTTGGTAATCTGAAAAGGACCAATAAATCATGGAGTCAACTTCTTTGACTTCAAAGCTCGACCAATACCCGTCATCGGAGTAACTCGCATAAAAACATGTTCTCCTTCACTAAACTCAAGATCTTTCCTCCTCTTATCATGGTAACTTTTCTGACGACTCTGAGAAGTTCTCATCTTCTCCTGAATCATCTTAATCTTTTCCGAAGTTTGTTGAACAATTTCCGGTCCAATCACAACACTCTCTCCAGTTTCATACCAACACAATTGTGTCCGACACCTCCTACATACAATGCCTCAAACGGAGCCATACCAATACTCGAGTGAAATCTATTATTGTAGGTAAACTCAATCAATGGTAGATAACTATCCCAAGCTCCACCCTTCTCTAACACACAAGCTCTCAGCAAATCTTCCAACGACTGAATCGTTCTTTCCGTCTGACCATCTGTCTGTGGATGATAAGCGGAACTCAAACGCAACTTGGTACCCAAGGCTTCTTGCAATCCCGTCCAGAACTTAGATGTAAATCTCGGATCTCGATCCGACACAATACTGGAAGGTATACCGTGCAAACTCACAACCTTCTCCACATACAATTCCGCCAACCTCTCCATCGGATAATCCATTCTTATCGAAATAAAATGAGCAGATTTTGTCAACCTATCCACAATCACCCAGATAGAATCACAATTCTTAGCTATTCTCGGCAAACCAGACACAAAATCCATAGAGATTCCATCCCACTTCCATTCTGGAATAAACAACGGCTCCATCAATCCTGACGGCTTCTGATGCTCGATTTTTGACTTCTGACAAACCAAACAAGCATACACAAACTCAGCAATTTCCTTTTTCATTCCCGGCCACCAAAACAACTTTTTCAAATCATGGTACATTTTAGTAGCACCGGGATGAATACTCAACCCGCTACGATGCCCTTCCTCTAAAATACTCTTCCTAATCTCGGCAACATCCGGAACACACACTCGATCACCAAATCTCATAACTCCATTCTCATCAATTCGGAATTCGCCTCCTTGACCTTGGTTGATCAATGTCAACTTGTCAACTAAACCAACATCAGATTTCTGTCCATTTCTAATCTCTTCCAGAATACCACTAGTCAGTCTCAACATACCCAATTTCACACTATTCTGAGTAGTTTCACAAACTAAACTTAAATCTCTAAACTGTTCAACCAAATCTAACTCACGGACCATCAACATCGACATATGCAAGGACTTCCTACTCAAAGCATCCGCAACAACGTTTGCCTTACCAGGATGGTAATTCAAACCGAAATCATAATCCTTTAAGAATTCTAACCATCTTCTCTGCCTCATGTTCAGCTCTTTCTGATCAAAGAGATACTTCAGACTCTTGTGATCACTGAATACCTCAAACCGAGAACCATATAAATAATGTCTCCATAGTTTCAAAACAAATACAACCGCTGCCAACTCCAAATCATGAGTCGGATTTGGCAAAATCAAGATCGGAGCACTTGTCAACCTCCTCTTCAGCTCTTGAAATCCGTTCTCACATTCAACATCCCAAACAAATATCTGACCCTTCCTGGTCAACTTAGTCAATGGCAATGCCAGTTTGGAAAACCCTTCGATAAACTTCCGGTAATAACCTGCAAGACCCAGAAAACTACGGATCTCAGAAGCATTCTTCGGCGCTTCCCACTGAGATACCGCTTCTACCTTCGTAGGATCCACAACAATTCCATTCTTGGAAATTACATGACCAAGAAAACTCACCTCCTCTAACCAGAATTCACACTTGGACAACTTCGCATAAAGCTTCTTTTCTTTTAGCAATTCCAACACGACTCTGAGATGTTCTGCATGTTCCTCATCGCTTTTCGAATAAATCAGAATATCATCAATGAACACTACTACGAACTTGTCAAGATACGGATGAAATATCCTGTTCATATACTCCATGAAAACACCAGGTGCATTAGTAACTCCGAACGACATAACGGAATATTCATAATGTACATACCTCGTTCTAAATGCAGTTTTCTGAATATCCTCCGACTTCACACGAATCTGATGATATCCAGATCTCATATCAATCTTACTGAATACGCACGCTCCAACGAGTTGATCCATCAAATCATCAATCCTCGGCAAAGGATACCGATTCTTGATTGTAACTTTATTCAACTGTCGGTAGTCAACACATAACCTCATTGAACCTTCCTTCTTCTTAACCAATAACACCGGAGCACCCCACGGCGAAACACTCGGACGAATAAACTTCTTCTCAAGCAATTCCTCTAATTACTTCTTCAGTTCAACTAATTCAGATGCCGACATGCGGTAAGGCGCCATCGACACCGGACTAGTTCCAGGAATCAGATCTATAGTAAATTCTACCTCTCTCTCAGGTGGCAATTCACTAACGTCTCCCGGAAACACCTCTGGAAACTCATTCACCACTGGCAATCCATCACCTTTTGCTTTTCCCTCCGCTTCTATTGCAGAATACAACATAAACACCACAACACCATCTTTCACAGCTAGGTTCATCTGTTTAACTGACATAATCTCACTTTCGACCTTAACCTCTTCAGAGAAAATGACTGTGTTCTCAAAACAGTTGATATGAACCTGGTTGAATTCCAACCAGTTCATTCCAAGGATGATATCGAGTTGTTCTAGCGGTAGGCACACTAAATCCATACCGAAACCCCTATCAAAAATCACAACAGGACAATTCCTACAAACATATGAAGTGGTCACTGAACCCGACGCAGGAGTATCAATAACCATACTTCCATCCATATTAGAAATTTCCAAATTCAATCTTTTAGCACAATCCAAAGCAATAAAAGAATGCGTAGCTCCAGTATCAATAATCACAATCAAAGGTATGCCATTAATAAAACATGTACCTTTAATCAGCCGATCATCTGGTTTAGTTTCTGATCCAGACAATGCAAACACTTTACCACCAGCTTGCTCTTTCTTGGGTTTTGTGCACTGAGGACGAGTATGACCCTCTTCACCACAGTTGTAACAAGTCACCACTCTCACTCTGCAGTCATTGGCCACATGGCCGAATTTCCCACACTTGAAACACTTCTTATCATTGGTCCTTACAGTCCACCATACGATGTCCTGTCTCACCACACTTATAACACCTAGCGGAAGAACTAGAATCTCCTCCACTGATTTCTTCCAACCGGATCTCGATTGCTCTATCATAAGGCTTACCACGATCCATCTGTTGCTTACCTTTCCTATCAACATACCCTCGAGCATTCGACTTAGTGTTCGCAAGATCCTCCTCTAATCCTACCGCAACGGATCGAAAATCTTGGATACCGATACCGAATACCGCTTAATCTCATCACGAAGACCATTTTCAAACTTGATACATTTGGAAAATTCTCCATCCGCATCGTTAGGGTAATGAGCATAATACTCGCTAATTCAAGAAACTTCAAGCATACCACCGACTTGTTACCGCTGAGTTCCAAACTCAATCTCCTTCTTACCTCGATGTCCTCGGAGTACCTCCTCAAAAGCTCTCCGAACACACCAATTCAATGCAACACCATCTTCTTCCAGTCACCTGGTAGCAACCCACCAACATCGCTTAACATATGAGTTCCATATCTCACCTTCAACCCTCTCGCACAAATCACTCAAGATCCTCTCGATCTCCTTCAACCACTTCGAGCACCTTCGGATCATGCGTGCCTTGAACAATGGAGGATTATTCCTCAAAATTCCCCAATTGTCTGTCAAGACCAATCACGCCCGGTTCCCTCCGAGTACTCCACCAACGCTCCCAAAGCCTCAAAGAATAACATCATCATTCCTTCCGTTACCTCTTCCAGCCATTGTTCTTGTAACATTACAAAACAATCCACATCAGCACACGAGTATCGACAGTGTTACTTCACACTAGTCGCATACTAAAGGGATAACGACACAAGACAAGACCGACTATGCTCTGATACCACTATTGTAACACCCCATCTAAAATACCCCGAATATATTAATTAAATTAATATCTAAATCGGCTTTAATCAGAGTTAACACGGCAAATGCGGGATGCCACAATTAATAGATAAAATAAAACTTCATTCAAACAGTAGCCATACTACACTGAGGATCATCATCCAAATAATTCAATCAATTTAAGACCATGTCTTACACAGCGGAAATACCAAAACCAAAATTTAATAAAACATCATGGTTCTCAAAGAATTCAAAGCCAAAACACTTAAACGATAACAATTCTCTTAACTAAACGTTCCCCAGTGTTACAATCTAATCAGAGCATGACACTGACACGCGGACTTAAAAGATAAGCTCTAGAGCCATCCTCGCCAACTCCTCAGCTGCTAACTTTAATTTGAAATGGTAAAGTAAGGGTGAGACTTCTCATAATTAAAGCATATTATAAGCTTCTCATTTAACAATATATCACAAGCATATTATTTCACCCACTTAACACAATTCAGAATCCAACACACAACCATATTCATGTAAATCATCATACATAATCAATAGACAACAAAAGAACTGCAACACTGGAAGACATCCTAACATGTTACAATTCCATGCAAACACAAATGCAGACTCAATGCATGCGGTACCGACACGTGACCAAGTCACCCAACACTGATCCATCATCAATCGGATACAGTACCATCGATTCGTCCATAACCACTCGGACACGAATCCAGCCTAACCACCCATCCTCACTCGGGTATCGGTTATCGGCAATCCAAGTCAAATTCCGCACAATGGGAATTAACTTCACCAAACCATGCAAATGCACGCACATCACTAGCATGCAACATCAATCAGTCTATGTATACATTCATCTAACATAACTGAATCAAACCAATCAACATGATATTTCAACCAATCATGCATGCATCTAACATCAGCATAAACATGCTATTATATCTACACATTACCAATATCTCCATCACCAAAGATCCTCTACTACACATACATCATTATGTGTCAGTTAATAATCATTTATTTCAAATTGACCCTTTCCAAAATAATTTCAAGTTTTCTAAAATATTTTCATTTTATGAGGTAGAGCATTAAATTTAAGAAACAACATCCAAAACGGCGCAAAACGGACTTACGGTTTGAAAGTTATGATTTTTCAAGTTTTAAAATTTTTCAAA
The DNA here is from genome assembly GCA_021764765.1 of Vicia sativa. Taxonomy (NCBI): domain Eukaryota; kingdom Viridiplantae; phylum Streptophyta; class Magnoliopsida; order Fabales; family Fabaceae; genus Vicia; species Vicia sativa. Next base: position 232,282,877 of record CM038792.1, read on the forward strand.
GTTATGGAACCGGTTCCTCCACGGAGTAACCGGTTCCCACATTTCAAAAACAGCTGAAAATGTATGGGAACCCGGTTCCTCCGTAGGGAACCGGTTCCAAATTAAATTTTCATTTCTCGAAAATCAACGTGGAACCGGTTCCTATACAGAACCGACTCGAGTTCAAAATGCCATTTTTCACCATTTTAAAAGCGGAACCGGTTCTCCCAGGGAACCGGTTCCCGACCTTCGAGACCCAAAACTCGCTTTGACATTATTTCCCAAAACCATTTTCTCTTCATCCCAAAACGTGCCACATATTCCGACACCATAAATTCACTCATTCATCATCAATAACATACAATATAACATGTTTTATTCACAAGAATGATCCTATATCATACAAATCAATGAATTTATACATTCTGACACAATCTGACACCATTAGGTATACACCCATGGAAACCTAGAAATCCCCAAACTAAGATTTCCTAACAGGCTATGATCTATAGTATTAAAATCAAAATCTATAATACGAAATAATCAATCGAAATCACCCCTTACCTTGTGGGTTCTTCGAATTCTGACACTTCTAGGTCTTTTTCCTTCTTTCTCCTCTTCTCAACTTCACGTATTTCTTGTTTTCTCCAAAATGACTCTATTTTCCTTCTTTCTTATTTTATTCCTTTTATTCCTTATATTCCATATTAATTATAAATAAAATAAACTTTACTCTTCACACCTCAATTAATTCCATCATTAATCTCAATAATCCAATATATTAATAAATTATGTTCTCAATTAATTTAATAATTAAAAATCATAATCATTTAATTATCGAATTATTTTGGGGTGTCACAAGAAACTACTGGATTTGTCGAACTTAATGTCCGTGACGAAACTTCGTCAACATTACAGTTAATCATCCTGGGTGTACGTCTTCTAGTTGGTGGTTTATTATACTCTTTGGTTAAACTCCCACTTCTAAGTCTCATACACTTATGACATCTAACAACATATACTTAGCACTTGTCCCATTGGGCGTGACAATTTGTTTACTTTGGAAAATGGTAAACAACCGCTGGTCCTCCCAAAGTCCTAAAACTAAGGGTTACTCGCAAGATCGACCAGTTAATCTTAAGACATGTACTAAAGTTTTTTGGGATTATACTAGTTCTGTCGAAATCCTTATCTAAGAAACAGTTTTCTAAGACTAAGGGAACAAGTATAATGGCTTTCTACACTATGGTTAGACTCGACTGACTGGTGACCGACAGAAGGAGCCTAAATGAAACAATTAACAATCTGATTGCTCACAATATGATTTTACCAACTATGGTGACCCGTGACAAGCAGAAGGCTGTGAACTTCAGACTTATTCTAAACGAAGTAAGTGTCGATTGACTCTTTTGTTAACTCGAAACTTGTAACGAAAATAGCATCAACGTAAACGATAATGCAAAGAGATTGCTGAAAAGTAAATAAAATGCAAGTAAAGGTTTCAGAAGAAATGACTAAAATGTAAAGGTTTGCATTGAAATAAAAGTGGTGATTCACGTACATCAAACACTCCTCAACTCTTTGCTTCCTGACGCTCAGAATAAACAAAGTTTTTGCATGTGACTTGAGTATACACGCGAACACACAAAAATTACATTGAAACTACTTATTTATAGTATTTACAAAGTAACTACCTAAAAGTAATCGATGGGTGACATTTGAATCCCAAGGTAACCGCTTCACCGGATGTTGCCACCTATTTGGCGCTTAACCAAGTTATAAACCGTTGACAACTGCTCAGAGACTTTGAATTTTGAATCTTCCCGCTTCTGATAAACTCAACCGCTTTTGGCTTGCTTCGACATGTACCCCTTTTGACAAGAAAAATAGCATAATTCTTCTAAGTTCAGAATCCTTTATGGTCGACAAAACCAAATTCGACCATTTCCTTCGCTTGGCACGCCTTGATCGATTCGACCAATTTCCTCATATTTTAACATATTCTCCTCGCGATCGACTCTATTGTAACTTGATATTCTTTTTGAACATTTTTTTCTTTAATATGCCAAAACCAAACCTTTCAAACACTTTGTTCTCAATTTCCAAAAGATCCTTATTTCAGGAAACTACCCTTAACTTATGAGAACACCTTCATTTAATACACGTGCTTGAATACCTTGAGATTTTTCGAGGTAATAATGGAGAAAGAAAGATTTCAGATATGTATCTCCAAACACATGAAATAACACACTTCAGATGTACATATCCGGAAGAAAAAAAACTTCGTTCAACTTCTATGGCAGGAACTTTTTTGCAACTGCCATAACCATCAAAGTATCATCCAAACTCACTCAAATCATGTAAGTAGGGTCTACACATAATCTATTTCAAATGCTAATGCTAGCTAATGCATTAAAACTAACATATTTGAGCTAATACATTAATTAAAAAAATCAAAATAAGTTAAATGAGAAACTTACTCAAAAATGTGTTGATTAAGGTGTAAACTGATCTGATGTTGATTGTAGTAGTTAGAGGGAGTTGAGAATGACAAGATACAAACAACTTTTGCTTCAAAACTTGACCTTGAGTGGAAATAGGAAATCAATAGTAGAGGGATGTAGAGAGAAAGTTCAATTTTTGAAAAAATAAAGGAGAAGAGGGAGAGGTTGACGCGAGATTTAAGTATGTCATAGTTTGGAGATGCACCCTGTAATATTTTTTTGATTTTAAAAAATGATTAATTAGGAGATGTATATCTGAACATACCCTACAATGCCCTTCAAAGACACATTAATTAACCTATTGTCAAAATGGATAATTGGTGTGTCCAAAGAGATATCTCCGAAAACAGAGCGTATTTTAGTGCGCAGGAGCCTGAAAGAATGTATAAGGGTGCAATGGAAATTTTCGGTTACAAAACAATTTTTACTAATCGGCTAATTTATTCAAGGGTTAAATATGTTTTTAGTCCCTATAAAAGATCAAAATTTGCTTTTGGTCCCGATAAAAAACATAACATATTTTAGTTCTTACAAAATTATTATGCACGCGATTTTAGTCATTGTTATTAAATTGATGTGTATTTTTGAGATTATTTTGCAAATATATTCAGAACACTATAAAAAAATTTTCGAAAAAAAAGAAACTCAAAATTTAATTTCTAAGTTAAATTTTTTATTACTTTTATCAATATAGTTTGAAATTTTAAAAATTTTATATTTAATTTTTTTTTTAAAATTTGGTAAACAAACATATATTATTCTAAACACGTATGAAAAAAAAATTATTAAAAAATTTAAAAATTTAAGGGTAATTAAACAACTTTTAAAATTTTTGAAAATAACAATGAGTAATATTGCATGAATAAAAAAAATTTGGGACCAAAAATTATTATTTTTAATAGAGACAAAATAAAATTTAAGATATTTATATGAACCAAAAACATATTTAATCTTTTATTCAACTACTTTCTAAATTCGACGGACCATACTACCAACATCAGTAACAAAAGTCAACTATTTGACAATATAGTTGAACTTATCATTCTAAAGACTTTGTTATGCTGTTATTACTTTAACAAAACAATAAATAGTGTCTTAAATTTACTTAAATTTACAAAACAAATATATTTTTAAATTCATAAAATAATTGATGTATCCGATCCATTATTTATTCAACAAATTTAATTTTTTTTCTTATAATAATGTGTGAAAGATGTATATAAATTTACATAAGTCATAATAAGATAAATCTCAAAAATACAGGTCGCCTCTAGTGCTCACTCAACCAAAAAAGTTATCTACCTTATCTAACTACTAGCATGTGTTTGGATTTGTGTTAGCCTACATATAAACGCATGGAAAGTTAAAGCTTCAAGTTGTAGCATCAGCCTAAGGCGAAAGTTCATGTGCAAACAACCAACAAAAGAGACACTATGCATCACATTCAGTTTAATACATGTTTATGTGCTATGTTTCAAATTCATATCAAATATCAATGGGAAAACATTTCATTCTAGTATTAAGTTGAACATTAGTACATTTATAAGATTCTCAACACTCATGTAGAAGTCACTAAATAAACTACATAATATCAAAATGCAGAAATTTCCATCAAATGTAATGGCTGGAAAAGATTCATAACAGGGTTACTTATTTTTGTTGTCATCAAACAGGATCTGCCTCCACAGCCTCATTAGGTAAACCTTTTACCGCAATCGTAATATGACAAGAGCGCTTTAGAATTGGGGCAGACCGCCCCTGAGATCGAGGTTGAACTCTTTTCAAAGTTCTGGCTACACCAACGTCTACTCTACTAATAATTAAACTTGATTTGCTTAGGCCCAAGTTATGGCTTGCATTTGCTCCAGCAGAAAGCACAATCTTAATAACGGATTCACAGAAACGGTAAGGCATGAGTTCCAATATCACAAGTGCTTCCTCATATGGACGTCCACGAATCTGATCGACCACTCTTCGAGCTTTGTCAGCCGACCCTCGAAGGTTCTTCCCTATAGCATAGGCTTCAACGTATGCTTTGTTGCTCTCCTGAGCTGCAGCATCAAATATCTAAAGTTACAATGCTGAACACTAAAAGCTAATAAATCGCTGAGTACAAGGATTATTTCATGTATGCCAGTAACCTATGAAGCAGATACACCAAAAAATGACATAGACTTTAACACGAAAATACCGATAATAATTTTAAAAATATATATAAATTAAATTTAATCACAAATGTCGGTAAGAGATCAGTAAGTTTGCAACATGGAATAACTAGTCTAGGTTAGAAAGAGTGTATGTAAAAAAGAGAAGGGAGAAAAAAGAGTACCTTCTAACTGGCTAGCGCGACACGCGAAAGAGTTGTTGCGGTTGGGGGTAACCGTTTTGAGTGAAATGTCGTTGAAAGAGGAGGAACATCGAATTCCGGCGGAGGAGGGTAAAGGGAATTTGAGTAGGTTTGGACGGAATTGGAATTGAAATTGTTGAGGTCGGAGTAGGTTATCGCGAACAGGAGGAACGTTAATGGCTAAAGAAAGAGCCATTGGGAGGATGAAGAATGAATGACTGAATGAAAAACCTAAGATAAGACTGGATGGATAATAAATCAAACCATATCAACTTACCTCTCTTATTTCCTTTTTTTTGTTTTTATAATTTTTTTAAATATTAAATAAAATTGCCTAAAAATAAGTAAATATAACTTTAAAGTTAAAGCGAGAGTGGGACATGATAAATAAATAAATAAAAATTACTTAAACAAAAGATAAGAGCTACCGGAGAAGCGAAGAAGAATGATTCGGCGGTTATGGTGTGTGCAGAGTCAGAGTGCGTCGTTCTCTTCCACTTCCACCACCACCAACAAGAAGAAGCCCGTTGTTCTCTTGGGAGCACCTCACGTCTCCACTATAGTCCTAGACGCACTTCTCACCGCTTCTGCTTCTCCACATTCTTCCTTCGAGGTTTTCATTTTCTTCTTCTTCTTCTTTCACACTCACTCGATAAATAATCAGTGCTGATTTTGGTAATCTATGTTTGTTTAGGTTGCGGCTATTGTGACTCAGCCAGCCGCTAGAAAGGACCGAGGGAAAAAGCTTACGCTCTCTCCCTTGGCTAACCATGCTCTTGACAGAGGCTTCTCTCAGAATCTTATTTTCACTCCTCAACGTGCCGGCGACGTAACTAACTAACTAATTAACTATAACTAATCTTAATCCAACAGAATTCAGTTACTCACTCTCTTCAATTTTTCTTGCAGGATACTTTCTTGTCCGATTTAAAAGCTTTGCAGCCACAGCTATGCATTACGGCAGCTTATGGAAATATATTACCTACCAAGTTTCTAGACATCCCTCCTTCCGGTTAGTCATTCTTCTTCTTACTAATCTATGTATTTGATGTCTCTGCACAACTACCAAATGAGCTGGATTAATGGGACTCTTACTACTATAAGTATGACATGTGAATCTAATAACCAAATTTACTTCATGTTATCTCAGGAACTGTCAACATTCACCCTAGTCTTTTGCCAATGTATCGTGGTGCTGCTCCTGTTCAAAGAGCATTGCAGGTCCATCTTTTTCCTTCATGTCATGTCAATTCTAAATTCTCAATGCTTTTATTGCTTTTGTTCACTACTTAATTTCTGGTTTGTATATTCATTTGTATACTAGGATGGCGTTGAAGAAACTGGAGTGTCGTTAGCATTCACTGTTCGTGCACTTGATGCTGGACCTATCATTGCTACGGAAACTGTTCAAGTTGATCATCATGTAAAGGTATCATTTTCTTCTTTTTCTTCTTCTTTCTGTTTACTACAAAATAAAAGGTCTGGAGGCACGTGTTCTATTGCTCGTTTTGGCACTACTTGTGTCATTATCACTGTTTTTAATAATGAATTGTCGCCCACCATAAAATATAATCTATAATCTTGGAACTGGAGTGTTTCAAATGGTGGTTTCGATGAATACTTATGAGAAATGATGCATATTATATTGACAACTGTGCTCCTTTGATTGTATTAATAATATCTTAGGTACATGGTCAGTATATTTAGCAAATTTTATCTACTACTACTACTACTACTACTACCTTTCCATCGTATATATCATCCCCCTTCTGAGGATATCCTTGCTTTACTTTTTGACTTTTGAGCAAGTTTTTGCTTTTATTCCCTCCTACTAACAAATCTTTAAATACATAATATATATGCAGGCACCTGATTTACTTGAACTCCTGTTTCATAAAGGTGTGATTCTTCTTTCCATGGATATTAATTGATTTTTTGTATTCCTACGTTCTTTTCTCCTAGGAGATTTCATTGTTAAGAATCAGTTCATATCTTTATTTGACAAAGTAGGGTCTACACTTCTGATTCGGGAACTTCCGTCTATATTTGATGGATCCGCAAGAGAGAAGGCACAGCCCCAAGATGATTCTAAGGTTACATTGGCACCAAAGGTACTTTTGGTTTTGATTATGTTACTCAGAAGGGAAGAAGAAATGATTTTCCTATTGATATTGTTATTAGTTTGACATATATCAGGTCCTTTATTGCTTTCACCCTATGCTGCTTGCTGGACTTGTTAAAGTTGATATATCATTTTTAATTTTTACGAATCTTTTCTATTTCTGAAACCACATTGATGGATAAAAAATGCAACAAGGTTGTTCCATCTCTTTACATGACAATAATATAAGTTCCCTTGAGATGATTATTCATAGAACACATTTGGCTAACTTTTAGCCTCCATATTCCTAACAAAACTTCTATGCAAAGTAGAAAATTCATTTTAGTGATGAATTAGAGTTTTCAAACCAAGAATACTGAACAAATTTTATCGTAATCCATGCTAGGATGTGGGGACACCTTGTGTTCCTACTTCCTATTAAGAAAAAAGCCTCACTGTTCCATAAATAAGCGCTCGACTGTTGGTTTCTGAACACACCTCCTAATAAGATACATATTAGGTGCAAGAGTTGTACCTTGTAAGAGGTCTACGAGTCTGCAAAATGCATAATGAAAGATTTGAACTTACTGCCCTTTTTTTTTGCTGTTAAGAAAATGGGTTAGAATTCAAAAACAGGACATATGAAAATAAACCCTAAGAACACGAACTCCCAGATCTCTGATCTAGTTTTGAGGAGTAATAGGAATAACTGGTCTTGAAATTGTGAAAAGGTCAAATTGGTGAGAAATTGTGATATTCCTTTATGTTCTCTCAATTTTATATCCGGTTATCCACAAAAAGAAAAAGCGAAAAAAAATTCCACTATATACAGTTGATAATTTATGTTCCTTACAAGGAATTGATCTTGTTTTGGTTTTGCTACTTTTCGCAGATAGGTCCAGACGAATCGTGGCTATTCTTTGATCAAGAAGCATCTGTTCTCCATAATAAGGTATACTTAATGACTAGGTTGTCAATAGCGCGCTATAGCGGTATAGTGTAGCGGTAGAGGACCTCGCCGCGACGCTTTTCGGCTGCTAATCGCTATCTGCAATAGCGGAAATAGCGGCCGCTATTTGTGGAAGCATAGCGGTGGAATAGCGGCGCAATAGCGGTTCAGTAGCGCTTTACAGACCGCTATTGTGAAGATGAGGTCAATACTCTAATTTTGAATTTTTTTTAAAGTCCAAATTTGTATTTTCCCATTTATTTCACTAATATAAAAGCTAAAAGTGAGGCTTAGGTCATTAAAGATTCTTGTGTGAAAAATACAAGGGCGTTATGAATGGTTGCAACAAAATGTGGATGAAAATGGAACGTTGGAAGATGATTTGGTTTTAGCCTTTTAGGAGAAGAGGGTTTGACTTGGGAAGTTGTTGGTAATGCCGTTGGGGCTAATGAACCAACAAGAATTACTAGACATCACTCTAGACTTTCTACATTATTGTCTAACGGAGTTGAGGAGTTGGAGGTGGAAGAAGAAGAGTTTGAAGTTGAATCAAGTGATAAACAAGATGATATTTATGTGGTGGAACTTAGAAGCGAAGATGAGGTGGATGTGATTTAGTCATTTTGTTTACGTTTAGAATTTCGTTTAGTCATTTTGAGTACATTCTTAATTTGAGTCATTATGTTTGGTTTATACATGTTGCAACTTTTGTTTTTAAGTCATTGTGTATGTTGTTGGAACCTATTTTTAGTATTTATATTTTCATATTAAGTATTTACCTTGATTTTTAAAAGCTCACAATAGCGGTCATTCCACTATCCGCTATGCCGCTATAGCATTTGGGAGGTCCGGCGCTACGCGCCACTATCTGAGATTAACAACCTAGCTTAATGATTTCATTTGAACCTTTTTAATTGTGACACAACAATTTTAGGTTCGTGCATTTTCAGGGTGGCCAGGATCTAGAACGCAGATTCTAGTAGTTGACAAAAATGGTCAGGGGAAAACTTTGGAGATTAAAGTCATAACCACACGAGTTTGTACCCATGAAAGTGTGCAGTTCAATGAAGCAGATGATATTGCTTTTGTCAATGATGCATTGGTGTTTCCATGTGGAAGGGGCACCGCACTTGAGGTATGTGTAGTTTTGAGAATCAATCATGAAGTTCCACTTATCAATGCATAGCTAAGTCATAGTTGCACCACCTAGACAAGTGCTTTCTAGTAGAGGTTACAGTATTTAGTTGTAATCTGTATACCAAGTCAATTTCTACAATCAACATATGTTACCTAAAGACAACTACTCCCAAAATTGATCTTCTAAACTGCCATTTTCTTTTTAATTTTTGGTTGTCTCAGTGAGCAGCACTTGTTTATTCCTATATAGATAGATTCTTCAGTGTCAGTAAATCTACAAACAATTGGAGTAATGACTCTTCTGTATAATTTTGCGTGCAGCCAAAACTGAATGAAAATACTTGTTCTATTCCATTATTTTTGGTTTCACCATTTTAGATGAAACCAAAATGTATCACTTTGCCATTTTGTTTTGTTTTATTCACTTTTGATATTCACAAAATATAAACACAGCTCTTGTTTTGTTCTTATTATCTAACATGTCCATCCTATGCTACCTTCAAGTGCACGGATCTTGTTAGCCTGTGATTTTCTTATCTTTACACCAAACAATTTTTAGGGAAAAGATTATATATAAGTTTTTTTTATAGATTTGATCCAAAAACTATTTAAACAAGAAATGAAGAGAGTAAAATAACATTTCCTTCCAAGTTAGAGGTGGAAATGAGACAAATGGTTTGTTTCTTGTTAATTACAAAACTAAATTTTTTCCAAAGGCACTCTTTAGACTGTAAACTAGAAGTTGTCCATTTGCTTTTAAACATCATTGTTCAGTAGTAAACAGTTATTCAAGGCCAAAAAAGTGTTGAACTTGTTTGAGCAGTAGCATATTGAAATTCAATGCAACAACGTATTCTCACAATGAAGTTGATGCTTAAGTTAACCAATGTCTCTAACTGAAAATCACTGTTTAGTTTAGTTTATGCATGAGCTTTGTAAATAAGGGTATATTCCTTTTTTGTTCTTTTCTCCAATTGCTCTATGGAATTCTTTGCTACTTCTTGAAATTGAAACTAATATTAAATACACATGGTGTTGGATGAAGCGGGAATGTCTCCCTGGATCCAAATTATGTACCTGCATACATGTCTTGAATTTATTTATTTTTGCACCCTTGAATCAGGTTTCTGGTTTCGCCATTGCTTATAAGGGCTTTTGTAACTTGACATGCAGGATCCAACTTTTGTATGCACGCAATTATAAGTGCGTTTTGATAATTGAATGCAAAATCTCTCAATCTGTTTACATATGAAAATTTTCCGTATTATATTAAGCCTTTTAATGAAAATGACATCCTTTCAAAGTACTATTTGGTATGCGTTTACGAGGAATAATCATTGAGAAAGCACTGAGTTTAATATGAAAAAGCACTTTCTGAATTTTGTGATGTTGTAACTCAGGTATTGGAGCTTCAGCTTCCTGGAAAAAAGGTGGTTAATGCAGCTGCTTTCTGGAATGGATTGCGGGGACAGAAGCTTAAGAAAGCATGAGCAGCAGGGTTTATCGAACAGAAGGCCGTATTTTAAATTATCATCTTTCATCCGACTGTTTGGGCAATTGATTCTTTCTTGTTTAGTTTTATTTTGATTTGATTCAAGATTTTCAATTTCTTCAATCATTTTACATTATTTATGAAGTTCAGTTATTGATTCACCAAACTCATTTACATGTCTTATTCATCTGACTTTGTCTCCTTCACACAATCATTTTGTCATGTCCATTAATACATTTTATGAATCAAAGACATTTGCTGAAGCTAGCAAATTTGAATGTTGGAATCAAACAGTGCAAGCTGAATTATCAGCTCTAGAAAGAATAGGTATTTGAATGATTGTTGATTCACTGCCCAACATTAAACCAATTGGCTACAAATAGATATATAAAGTTAAATTTATGTTGTTAGCTCAGTTGAAAGATTCAAACTCAATTAGTGGCAAATGGTTACAATCAAATTGAGGGTCTAATTATTTTGATATATATTCTCCTATGTTGATATATATTTTTTAATAATTTATTTATTTATCTTTAAAAATAATAATTTTATAGTTTATATTTAAAATATTTATTAGGTCTAGTGGATGAATTTTATAAACATTTTTTTGATACACTTGACACAATAAGCTATTAAATATTAGTTAGGTAATTATTAGTTTGTTAGGTTGGTTAGTCTACTTTTTGTAAAAGATTATGGACCTGTATGAATAAACAACTTATTTGTATTTTGTAACCTAAGTGTTTATTAAAATAATCGTTTATGAATAAACCCTCATAAATTATTTTAACAAAATTTAATTAACTTTATATAGGACAAAATTTAGGATGTGACTATGCATGTTTGATTTAAGTTTTACAAAAATTATTTAATTTTTTATTTATTTCAAGGAATATTATTTATGCATAATATTTCCATGCAAATAATTTCAACCAACTATAACTTCCTATTATCTTTCATATTTATTTATATTTTATTTTTTTAAAATCAAAAACTATTTTTTTTATAATTATTCCAAAGAATCTAAATTCTAACCAAACACATAGGTTGGAACAATATTCCCAAGAATAATAATCTTAAAAATATCATTTTAAGAAATATAATTTTAAACGTTAAAACAAACACACCCTTCATTATAATTCTTTAAGTGGTTCATGCTATTTTTAAATAAAAATATAACAAATATATAATTTTTTCTTACATATGTAAATTGCTCATATTTTTACTCTTTAAATAATATTTAAGTATATTTATTATATTTTTATGAAAAAAATAAATAAGAATCTCACATAATTTGATTATATTTAAATTTTATTGTTTTATATATATTGTAAGTTCTCATCAGTTATCTTAAAAAAATTATATAAATTAATTAAAAAATATGAAAAATATCATATACGTTATTTCAATTAAATCTTTGAGTATCACAAAATTTATGACAATAGATAAGCTCAATTAAATCTACCCAAACAGACCCTGTGTTATTGGAAATGGATCCTCTCGTATTTTGTTTTTCTACTGCCATCTCTCCCTGTGCATTTGCTAGCCGATCTAATTTGACCATTTGATTTTACCTATTTTATTACGCAGATTTTTATCTCTTTTCTCTCCACCATTTGATCAAGGCAGAATCAAACAGAAAGAAATTGCAGAGGATCTAGATCGTTATTGGTTATTTGGTTATTGTATAGTAGTCCACCGTAACTAATTTGGTCCATATACTTTGTTACTCCAGTAACTTTACTTCATCTCTTCTTAATCAATGAAGGACGTTTCTATTTCCATAACATCAGACGTTTTTTTAATGTATTTTAGAATTATCATCATTAATGTTTAAAGATACATTTGATTTAAGTATTTTTATAATTATTGATAAATGAATACCTAGTAAGTTTTATTCTATTGCATATATTTTTGTTTATTTAGTTCTCACATTAAATTATAATTTTAATATTATATTAAGGTGTCACTATTTCTCATTCAACAAATTAGACTAAAATTAAAACCGAGATAAATGTGAGTATGTCTGTCATGTAAAACCTCTAAAAAATGGGGCGGCGCAAAGCGATCATAATTGAGGATTCAGACATAAAATCTAATCTCGTCCTGCAAAAAAGTGAGAATGAGATTGGGTAAATCCGCAGACATTGGACATTTTAAATCTAAAAACACAAAAATTTATGAAAATGTACATGTCTGCAAAAGTCTGCATAGAAAATGAGCCGGAGCAAACACATTATAGAGTGAATGCCTAAATCCTTAGTCTGCTCTATATTAAAATGCGAATAAATAGACATGTCTAACAAGTCAGATCTGTTTTGCCACCCCTACTTTCATTCAACAAATTAGACTATATTTCTTCCTTTTTAAATTATAAGTTATTTTACAAAAAATATTTGTCATAAATTATAAATCACTTTAGAATTTTAGTATATCATTAATGATTTTTGGTCTAATATATCATTTACTATTTATTTCTCTTTCATCTTTTACTCTTTTAAATTCTATTTTTAATATAATTATTTTATGACATTTTTATAAAATCATGAATATTTTACTTTTTCATAAAATATTAATTATATTTTTTAATTTAATGAAAATATCAAAATGTTTTATAATTTAGGAGGGAGAATTGAAATCGGAGATAAATGAATGGGTTTGAAATAGAGAGAGAGAGCGCTTTTCCAATTCAGCATCGGGATTGGGTTAATAATCATAATCATTACTATCATATAATAATCAATGCTCAATAATATGCGCACGGAAGCTCTAACTAATTGTATTGCTTCAACTTTACTATGGGTCCCATCCGCCGTTCATTTATCTTTCAAGGACTCAATTAGCTTCAAGCATTGAATTTAATTTGTAATCAAATGAAAGGCATTGGAGTATTTCTCAATGAATTGGTGAAACATAATGTCAAAATTAATAAAATAATTTCACAGATAAACCCTACCAGAGCCATCACTCCCACGATTATCTGGCTTTTGGAACATATGTCCCCATTAATGATTGCAGTTTATAATATACTAATTTTGAAAGACATTTATTAAGCCTCCTCTAACGAGCACACAGACTCTATAATTTTAATATACAATGATACTGATAATAATTTTACAAAATAAATAAATTAAACGTAATCATAAATGTCATTATGAGCGGTATAGTGTTCGGGAAGGTTTTCTTTTTCTATATAAACGCCTCTCATCTAATTCACTTTCACACTTGAAGAAATGGGCGCACTTGATTACCTCTCCAATTTTTGCGATACTGTAAGTGTAAACACCACCACCATTAAGAGGGCCAAACGCAAAGCAATGCAGGTAATCAACAACTTGCTTCATCATACTTTTGTTATACCTACCTATATGTTTCATATATATATATATCCTTGGCTGCTAGCCTGCTACTGACTCATCGTAATACATATGTATAATTTCAGACAGTTGAGATAAAAGTGCGAATGGACTGTGATGGTTGTGAAAGAAGAGTCAGAAATTCAGTCACTTCAATAAAAGGTGTGAAATCTGTGGAGGTGAATAGAAAACAAAGCAGGGTGATAGTAAGTGGCTATGTTGATCCAAACAAGGTGTTGAAGAGGATAAAGAGTACTGGGAAAGTAAGAGCTCAATTTTGGCCATATGTTGAACAGCATCTTGTGCACTATCCTTATGCATATGGAGCCTATGATAGAAGGGCACCCTCTGGATTTGTTAGAAACGTTGTGCAGGCTGCCCCTTCCAATCATCAAGAAGAGATACTTGTATCCCTTTTTAATGATGATAATGTAAATGCATGTTCCATCATGTAATCTAGTACTTGTAATGCATCCATCATCTCTCCAATATAATCAACCGACCTTTAATGTCTTGTTTGGATTTATATTAATCTATCTTAACTAGTAGAACAATACAAATTGGATTGGATTTGGCTTCTAAAATTAGTAGATAGTAATCACTAAGAAATTAATTAGTATTATTTAAAAATCAATAATGATTTGTTACGATTTAGAATTGTAAAGAGATAATTAATGTCTTGTTAGTTAAAATTTAAAATTGTACCACTATGACTATTCAAAGTGTTGGACATGTGATGTTACATAGCAAGGTGAATTGTGTGTTTTAGAAAAATTTGAGGTTGAACTTTTTTTTAATTAATTTTAAAGTTTAAAAATATTTTTAAGAAAAGTATTAAAAATAAGCAGTTGAAAATAAAATTTAGAAGATAAAGTGTGGAAATTAAAAGTTAAGGGAAGAGAGAAGACATCATGAATTATACAAGTTTAGTCAAAGCGACTTAGTTATATCTTGAGAGTATCTAATAAACTTCAGAATTTTTAGTAGGTTGAACTCTCAAACTCTTTTATAGAAGGAAATGTTTGTGGCTAACTTCCAACCAAACTGCAAACAAGTAGAGAAGCAGCGAGTCTTCCTTCCAAATGATGATTCGTGCGGTTAGTCCTCTTTTCACAAGAAACTTGAAGCGCTTAGTCTTCAAGCTTCCAACCAAGATTTTACACGAACTGTTCTTGAACCTGAGAGAGCTTTTAACATCGGATTAAGCTCACGAACCAAACTATAGTTTTATACAAGGCCAACCAAGAATCTAGGAGATTTTATATCAGACTTATCTCCAACCTTAATAAGCTTTTAATACTAGGATGAGCTTGAATCGAATGAAATTTTTTACATGGGATGAGCTTTCGAACCGAATCGTGGACTTTAATAACTAAATCCCTAAAAATCAAGATTTTAACGGGTTTAAATTTGAACCTAAATAAACAATCCCTGAGTGGATTAATTATTCAACTAAGTAAAAGAAAAAATTTCTTGGTGAACTTACAAATCTACCCTTCCAAAATTATAACTGACTCACTTGCAAAATGAATTTCTCGAAAGCGCTACGACTAAAAAAATTTAGTGAGAGAAATTTTTTAAAAATATTTAGAAAGAGAGTAAGGAGTGAAGAATGAAATCTACATTTTTAGATGTCAAAATATATGGAAAGGGACCTTTATTTATAGGCTAGAGGTTGACACAAAAAAGGAAAAATTTTGGGACCATAATTGATTAGCCAATTGATTGGTATCATGCACCAATTGATTGGTAGGACTAAAAACAATCGATTAACAAGTTCAAAAAGGCAGGAAAATATATATAATTGTTGCCTATCATTAAGATGAGGAGGTAATCACTTACGACAAATTTTTGCAGTAATCCAACTGATTGGGTATAAGTGCCAATCGATTGGAAAAGACAAAAATTTGCCCAAAGCTTTTCTGACCGCTCTTAACTCATCTGACACGACTTCAACATATTTTTGAAAGTATTTTCTTGAGAAAATTAAGTTTAAAAACTTTTTTTTGTGTGTGTGTGACTTTACGAGAAAACCCTAATGCTTTTACAATGTACATTTACTCAGACATATTTGGGTAGACTTTCACATACTTCAAGACTTAGTTAGATACTTCCATATTGTAAACACTTGCTTGAAATTTACTTTGAGATGATACTTGGGTTAATTCCTTTTAGAATCCATCAACAGAGAATCATACTTGTTCAACTCTATTGACCTAGTTACATCTTTAATCGATTTACACTTGACTTTAGTTGTCATGAAAGACTAATTGTCATCATCAAAAGCATGTTCATCTTTAATGGAATTTATTTGATTATTAACCTGAAAAATAAGGTTCCGCACAAATCATAGTCCATACCATACATCTCAGTGTATCTTAATACAAGATCTTGTAACACTCAAGATTGGGTCATGGAAGCTACAAAAGTGTACGAGGAAACTTCTATTGTCCAAGTAGAAACTTAATCCCCTACACTAATGGGTAAATAACCCATCATCTATTGAAGGTTCTATAAGAAAGGATTTCCACTAAGTACAATATGTTCTACTGCATTTCATAACAATTTATTAAATTGAATAGTTGCGTCCTTCATGAAAACTGGTTGATAAGTTATTAGGCCAAAAAATAGTTTGGTGATACCTATCCATGATGGAAATAGAAAAAGCTCATTATGTGCATCATTCCATTGTGAGATAAGATGCATTAACTCAACCTTCCTGATAGGTATATTCATGTATAATCCCTCGACAAAACCTCCATCTCGACTAATAGCTCATCAATTGTATTCCCAACACCGGTCTTTCGACGCTCAAATGAACAATCCCCATGAATTTTACTAGCATCTTATAAAGGCCAAAAGATTCCAGTCTTATGAATATTCAATTCCAGACACAATCATGGACCCGTCTCCATAATGATGTAAAATGATTTATCCACTTCCCTTGATGGCTTCATCTGTAACACCCTTCTAAAATACCTCGCAAATATATAAT
Source organism: Vicia sativa (assembly GCA_021764765.1). NCBI lineage: Eukaryota > Viridiplantae > Streptophyta > Magnoliopsida > Fabales > Fabaceae > Vicia > Vicia sativa. The sequence continues at coordinate 232,299,737 of CM038792.1, forward strand.
AAGTTCAGAGTTTAACATGTATAAAAAGGGTATTACAATTACTTAAAACAAGGTTCCATATACTGTCATGCTTTACTGAAGAACATAATTAAAATAATCCTGAAAGAACATGTTCTACACAGCGGAATTATTCTCAAAGCTTGGATAAATTCAAACCAACAAAACTTCAAGGTCAACGCCTTAGTTCACGAAACAATTATCCAAAACAAATCTAAAAGAATAACAGAGTTTAATTATAACTCTAAATCAAACGTTCCCCAGTGTTACAAATCAGAGCATGACACTAACACGTAATAAGTAAATAGCATAGCTCTACGAGCCATCCTCACCAACTCCTAAGCTGCTAAGCCTCAATCTGAAATCATCAAAGTAAGGGTGAGATTTCATCATAATTAAAATGCATTATAAGTTTCTCAAAACAATAAAAATATCTTAAGTTATTAATCCACCCTTTTTAGCATAATCAGATAAGTCAATTTTCACCATTACAATTCATAATCATACACCCAAACATAACAAACAAATTATAACACAGGAAACCATCCTATCATGTTATAATCCACACAAAATGAAATGCAAGACTCCATGCATGTGGTACCATAAGTGAACTAAGTTACACACTGATCCATAATCACCCGGATACAGTAACATTGATTCGTCCATAATCACCCAAACATGAATCCAGCCTCACCACCCACAATCACCCGGGAACGATTATTGGCAATACTCACTAATTCCACACAATGGGAATTAGCTACCACCAGAATGTATATGCATGCACATCATAAAGCATGCAACATTCGATACAGGTTATGATCACATCAAACATCATAAACCATCATCAAACCATAACATGATATCATCACCCATCATGAAATAAATCATCAAAGCATAAACATGCAAGCACTTACTCCTCAATTAGTAAGGCTATCACCAATACACAATCATAACAAAACCTATACACAAAGTACGAATAATACACAACTCCACTGTCTTACCCCAAAATTTGCCCTCTTATTTCCCAAGACATTTCACATATCCATACTCAAGGATTTCACAAGGGTTGATCAGACAAACCCCCTCCTAAGCAATCAACCCAAACTAGGGTTTAGCCACTCTCAAGTCAAGGTAGGCCTCCAACACTTCCAATGGTCATCATGCCTCATCATATGCTTCAAAGAATCTCCATGTCAAGTTTCAAGCCTTACAAGTCAAGTTTCCTCAGACAATTGCTCGGATGGTTGAAAATTAATTGTATTGGACAAAAAGTCAAATGTGGTCAACATACAGTCAAACTTCATAACTTTTGGTCAACATACATATTTTGAATTAATATTCACCATTTGATCAAGGATTGATCATGATTCATCAAGAAAAGTCAAGAATTGATCAAAAGTCAAAGTTTCCAAATTGGGCTTTCTTAGACAAAAGTCAACAGAACTTTGACCAGGCATAACTTTCACATACTTTATCATAAATTTTTCCACCACAACTCATTTTGAAGAGAATTCAATTCTCTACAACTTCATGTCTCACAAGCTTGGGCAGACAAGCTTGGGCAGAAAATGCTTCATTTGGAAGTTATGGATCAAAACATTACATGTCCTTTTCAAAGTCAACAAAAGTCAACTTTTTATAAAGAAGTGTTCATGAGCATGGAAACTTAAATTGAAATGAAACCAAAGAGTTTGTTTAGAGGACATCTTTAGCTTTCTAAAAAGTCCAAGAACACCAAAAAATGTTAAAAATTGAGCAAGATACACCTTGCACAAGTTGAGCATTTTTGAGGAGGTGCACAAAGAGAAATACTTGACAAATGCAAATTTTTTCCAAATGGGCTTATATTTTTATGATCCAAACTAGATCTTAACATTATCCATGGCCTCTCTACACCTTGCCACGCCTCTTCTTCAATTTATTTAATTTATTTTGAATTTAAAGCATTTAATTCAATTTTAAATTAAATAAAATACAAAAGTAAGGAATAAGACAAGTTGGGTTTGATTTCTACCTATCTTGAGGACCAAGGAAGCCCAAATAACATGCCAAATTCGTGCAAGATGCTACAAGGAAGGAAAAATCCAATTTTAGAAAGATTTGATGAATATTTACAAGGGAATATTTTTGCATTCAAAGCAATATATTTTCTCATTCTTTTTGATCAAATTTCATGCTCTATAAATACATGATACATTCCCAAGTACAAATGACGAAACCCTAGCCTCAGAAGCCAACCCTAATTTCTCAAAAATTCTCACAAAGTTGCAAAATTCGAAATCTTTTTTTTCCAGCTGTTTTCAATTCATTCCAAGCATTCCATCGTGCTCCAGAGGTATCATAGAGTAAGTCCAGGCCAAGAACCATGGCCAAACATGCCTGAATCTTGCCATACATGAACATACATTTGCATACTTTTCTTGAATTCGTGTTTTAATATTCATTGTGTTTTGTCTGAAACTAACCATTGCAATGTGTTCCTGAGACATCATAGAACAGGTCTGGACGATCACATGAAGCTCCTAACGACCGGAATGTGATTTGCCATTGTTAGGGCTTCAGATCGGAGAAGCTTCGAACCGGACAATACAAGCCGTTTTAGTCTAAACAGATACCACCATTGAACTCGCAAGGGTCGATTTAGGGGGGGTAGCCTTAACCATGAGCTTTGATTTTCAGTTTTTTGCAGGTTCCAGAAAATTGCCACCGGAGAAGGTGACCGACGCTGACTCAGGCGAAGACCGGTTGACTGCATGCGTGGCTTCGTTCTGCCTTCTGATTCACTCTTTCTAGTAACTGGGTCCCACGACTTGACTTGGTTTGAAATTCAAACTGGAACGTTGGATCACCTATAATCATATGGTTGTGTTCTATGGACAACAAACGCGCGCATCTCAGTTAGACACATGCTTGGTATATCCAGGAGGTCAGGGGTTCGATCCCTGGCTTCCCACTTTCTTTTTACAACTTGCAAAACTAACCAACTTTTTTCATATTTTCTTATTTAATTTAATTTTTTTTCAAACAATTTTCTAATGCATAAAAAATTATTTTATTTTTGCATTTAGGATAGAAAAATGTTTATTTAATTTTTGACATAAAAATTAATATTTTTGCATGCATATTTTAATTAATTGTTAATTAACCATAAAATTGACTTTTAATTGCTTTTTCTTATCAAAACCAATCCAGAAAATTCCTAAAAAATTGCTTTATCATCTAATTAGGATTACTAACCTAAAAACCTTTTTTTCTACTAATTTCCAAAATATTTTGCTAACATTTTCTTATTATTCCGATTATCTATTTCTTATTTCGCATTTACAATTCTAGAAAGGATTTATAGGTTGTAAAGTTTTATCATGTAATAGCATAGATTTATATTTTCTGCCTTTACTTTCCGCACTCCTATATTATGTAACTGCCCCAAAGCCATGTAATAGCGTAAGATTTACCTTTCCGCACTTTACTTTCCGCACCCATATAAACTGCAAGTAACTAGGCGTGTATGGCAAGATAAAAACGAACGTAGATCACTTCTAATTGCAAGATAATTTATCTGAATTTAACATACTCTCTTCACACATGCACCCCCTAGGCTATTCTCTCTCGTTGCTTTTCGAATAAATGGTCAAGTCCCTCGAACGTAGAGGTATCCTAGCACCGTTGCCTACAAACATATCATCATAGTCCCATCGAATCAAAGATCATAGTCCCTCGACGTGGCCTACAAATACATGATCTCGTCCCTCGATTGTTGCCTACGAAAAGTGATGATCGTCCCTACAAATGTGCTAGGATACTCCTACAAGTTGCCTTCTATGACCATCCGATGTCCCTTCAAATGTCCCTTTACATCCAACGAATAAGGTTACCTACCAACTAATGATACGGATAGCACTATGCTAAAGGAAAGTAAAATAACACGAAAACGACCGTTCTGAGTAGGTAATAAGACTTTTAGTTGCTTACTCTATCAAAATACTTTTCACACCTCACACTTTTGTCAAAGTTAAAACACTTTTCCAAAACGAAACATTTCCGAACATTTCATATACATTCCAGCGTGAATCATTACGAAGTCAAAGCGAAATGCCTTTTCAAAACATTTTCAAACACACACAGAAAGCAATTTTAAAGTGAGCTAAAACAACTAAGAGCCCGTAGATAACTACGGATGGAAAGGGGTGATAATACCTTCCTTTTTCATAACCTTCTCCCTTACTCAGAATCTAACGAAGGTCTTTTTCTGTTCTTTTCACCTTCCCTTAATTGGATAAAAGAAAAGTCGATGGCGACTCTTGCTATCCGCAACATTTGCGATCAAAAGCAAAACATAAATTCCAAAGTCAGTTCTCCCACCGTATTACATCCACGTACACGAAGTACAACACTACAACACCGGAAAAACCAACACTTTCCCATTTAAAATCAACTAATTATTATTTTCTCATTTTCATAAAATAGATTATTTAATTTAAAGAATAACGTCCAAAATGGAGATTAAAAAGGACTTACGGTTTGAAAGATATGATTTTTCAAAGGTTAATTATTTTTCAAAAAGCTACAGGGGTAACCGGTTCCTCCCAGGGAGAACCCGGTTCCCACACTATGTGAAAACATACTCTCTGGAATTTTGTATGGGGAACCCGGTTCCTCCGACACAAGAACCGGTTCCTACGTTCAAAAATTTCATTTTTACTAAAAAACACACTGGGAACCCGGTTCCTCCCACCAGGGAACCGATTCATCAAACATAGAAATTCCACCTCCCTAGAATTTGTACCAGGAACTCGGTTCCTCCCACACAGGAACTGGTTCCTGCAACCTGTAGTAGCAAAAAACTCAGTTTTGACAGCATGTTAGTTCCCAACCCAATTCTTATCATTCCAACACGAGCCCACACATCCAAATTCATCAAAATCATCCAAACAACAACAACATAATGCAATATAACATACTCCAACCATACTCAATGATCCTATAACATTGATTTGTTCAATTTCATGCAATTAGACAGTTTAGGGTCAAATTCTACAAACCTAGAAAATCCTAAATTGGAATTCCTAACATACTCAATCAATCCTATTGATCCCAAAATCTATAAGGCATAATAACTAAGAGAAATCACCCCTTACCTGTGAGAAATTCTTGACCTTGAGAGTTCTTGGTTCTTCCTTCCCTTACTCTCTGCACTTCTCACGTACGATGAAAATCCCAATTGCCTTTTCACTTTTCTTTTGTTCCTTATTATTCTAATAATAATAATAATAACAAATAATTGGATTAGAGCCTTTTACTACACACACCCCCACTATACTCTTTACACCACGGTCCAACTTTTCACTTTCTTTAACCAATTCCAAAAATACTAATAATTTAATTTTTAAATAAATAAGTAATTCAAATTCAAATTATTTAATAATAAAAAATATTGGGGTGTTACATCATCTCCAAGATTCCAAATATGAAGTAGAAACTTGCAATTTTCTAATGATCGTATGAATAAGATGGTGTAATACAAGTTTAAAAAAACATGTGATGATAATAGGTTTCCCTACTGCACACCAATGGCTGACATAATATGTCTATTCCAAAGGTAAAACGTCGGTGACCGACCATAAAAGTTTAACCAACAAACAAATAGATGGGTGAAACAACCGGCTGAACATCATCGGATAACTATATCAATGAAGTCGCCATTGAACGTTTTTTATCCCGCGAGAGGAAAGGAAAACATCGAGTAAACCTGAAAGGGGGAAACCACGGTCTCACGACTGAAATATCGGGGTAAGGGAGTCTGTTACGCAAGGGGAAGGGATTAGTACCCCACGCGCCCGTAGTACTCTACGGTATGCACTTCTATTTTCTATCTAATGGGTGTTTTATATCTATCTATCGCTTTATCACTATAATGCATGTGAAATAAAGAAAATAAAGAAAACACGGGGGAAAAAAAGAAGTATTTACAAAGTTTTTCTCGATCGAGCCCCGTGACAAGATGACTACATATTCCCTCGTGCAATGGGAAAGTCAGAGCGTCGTAGTTCAGCTCACTTGTTTTGGTGGGTTGCAATTGTTTTATGGGAAGTTCGATTCCACATCTGTACAATTGCAACTCATGCTTGGCGTTGCAGCTATAATTAAGTCTTATGCTCGGCCGCTCGCACACTTAGAAAATTGTTTGGATTTGAAAGAGAATTCCCTTTTTGAAAAGGTTTTAAACACAAAGAAGCGCCCGTAGGCAAAAAAGGTTTGCAGTGAGGTTAGTTGCTTTTACCTTTGAGAAAGGAGTTTAACCATTATTAAGTGTTTTGATTTTCAAAAAGGAAATAAAACAAGTTTTAGTTTTATTACATGCAAGGATACAAAAAGAAACATGAAAAACATGTAAAGGGAGACTAACTAGTTCTACGCTAATATTATAACGCAAGAATGAACCTAAGGTTAAGGATGTAAGGGAATCTCTACCTATGTTGACACACAAAGGATGAAAATCCTAATGTCTAGGATTAAGAGCTATCCTAACCGAGCGGTCCTAAGGAAAAACTATCCTAATAACCGTCTTGGTTGTAGAATCAAGGGATACAAAGGGATGCAACAAGCAAGTGCTTTGGAAAAAGCATACAAACAATGCAATGCATAGACAAATGATCACACATGCGCAAGAAAAGAAGTAAGTCCCATAGCCTACAACATCACCGATGTACTGGAAGCAACCAGGAGCCGACACATTTGATTCCCGTGAAAGGTATCACATCATGACATGAATTGTTAAGTGTGAAGAGCAAATGAGTGCATGTATCAATAATAAATGTGAACCTCAAGAGAAAGCATGGAGAGTCAAAATAGGAAACTCTTGCCACTTTTTATTATTGACTCGATAAAGGAAGCAACACGATTCACCTGTTCTGAGCTAACATGGACTAGAACTATGCGGGGGTTGATTGCGAACCCTTTCTGCGTTCCCATCATATCATCATAACATATAAAACTTCTAGATCTCATAAAAGCAAGTCTTTGCTTGGTGGTGCCACTCTGGGTTGCCTAACCACTAATGACCTGTGTAAGAACAAAAGTAAACACAACGACCTGAAATGCCTCCCTATGCACGAAAGAGGACTTTAAACAAACCAAACACAAGTAGCAAACAAAATCGCCCTAAACGGGTCTTTAAATAAACCAGATGGGTTCTTAAACATGCTCCAACTACAAAATATCCATCATGCATCTCTAATCCTACTTCTCATGGCAAAAGAAAGCGGTAAAACCCTACTTCTCATGCTCTCTAGAAAATCTGTAAAATAATGCGATAAATAGGTATAGAAAATACCACACGGGTAATAATCCGTAAGTAATAGCAAGCTAAAAATACTCTGGAAAACTTCAAGTACTGCCGCCAAGCAATAAAGAAAACCGGTGAGTAATGCGTAGAGGCATCAAAGCATGAGTGGAATGTGCGTTCGTACACATCCAAAGCAAATAAGCCTGCAAGAGAAGTGAAAACCAAACAAGCATACAAAGGATGTGCATTCGTACGCAAATAGGAATCAAAATGTGTGTTCATTCACATTCGGAACAAGGTACACTTGCAAGAAAAGATGAAATCCCAACAAACAGACAAAGGTAGCGCGTTCGTACGCAAATAAGAATTAGAATGTGCATTCGTACACATTCACAACAATCGGATAACCTGCAAGAAAAGTGTAAATCCAAACAAATAATAGGATGCACGTTTGTACACAATCAAAGCATTAGAATGGGTGTTCGTACACATTCAAACCAAATAAACTTGCAAGAAAGGTGAAAACCCAAGCAAGCAGACAATAGGATGCGCGTTCGTAGGCAAACAAGTATTAGAATGTGCATTTGTGCACATTCAAACAATTGGATAACCTGCAAGAAAGGTGTAAATCTAATGAATAGACAATAGGATGCGCGTTCGTATGCAAACAAGCAATAGAATATGCGTTCGTGCACATTCAAGCAATTGGATAACCTGCAAGAAAGGTGTCAATCCAAACAAATAGACAAAGGTGCATGTTTGTATGCAAACAAATAATAGAATGCGCTTTCGTGAACATTCAAACCATTGGATAACCTCTAAGAAAGGTGTCAATCTAAACAAACAGACAAAGGTGCGTGTTCGTACGCAAACAAACAATAGAATATGCGTTCATGCACATTCAAATTAATATACACCTGCAAGAAAGGTGAAAACCCAAGTAAACAGACAATAGAATGCACACGCAGGTGTGCAAGCGCAAAATAAGGATGCTACAAATCCAAATCTCAAGGGTAAGTGTTCAATGTGCCTCGCACATGAAATAAAGTTTCAGAATTAACAAAGCAAGTGCTAGAAATAAAGCACCGAATAAATAGCATGGTTTCTTGTAAAAACGTTAACTGATTCAAAAACATGATCGATTTTAATTAATTCTGAGTGGAAGCGACGTTTTTCGGACCTTAAAGTGACGGGGAAGCCACTACATTTTAGGCACGTTTCACTTGAAATTTGGTTCTGAAACCTCCAAAAATGGTTTTAGAACTTGCCAAAACGTTAGGAACATGTACAATTACTTCGGATCTTTGAGAAAAAGTGAGCTCCGATGCACAAAAACGTTGAAAAATGCTTATGGAACAATGAAATTCATGTACCGAATTAAGTCCGATTCACTTTTGTTTTAATTTTGAAATGTGAAGTGAAATGAATTTAATTAACTTACATGTAATCAACAATTCAAAACAAAGTAGAATGCAATTTATGCACAAAATTCAAAGTTGTTTGAATGAGAAAAAAATGCAAAAGTATGCATGTAAATGCATGTTTAATCACATTTTTTATGATGTTTCCATGTATGAAATGAGAATGAATGACATTCAATATGTAGATAATGCATGCTCAATGCAAATTACACCTAAATGTAATGCAAAACATGATTAATGTCACATAAAATCAAGAATGCAAGGTGTCGTGATGTTGTGATTCATACAAGCATGCAAGTGCCATCAACACATGAAAAAGTATGTGCAAATGTGACTCCGACACACTTTAATGTTATTAAAATCAAACATCGACACATAAACTTGATTCAATTATTCAAGAGGCTTATATGTCAATGCGTGAGCATACAATTTATTTTCTAAATGTAAGTTTAAATGCATTATGTACAATGCAAATGCTTTATGCAACTAAAATGCACCTAAAACTACATTTTGGCACAATTTTATTAATGAATCAAGCCTTAATTCACATGCCTCAAGTCAATTCAATCAACCTATATGCTATATAATGAATCAGCATGCGATAGGTGATGCAAAAGTTCAGTTAAAGTGGCCAAAATGCAAAGAAAATAAACTACACAAGTGTATGTGTGTTATGTACATTTTTCCTTCACATCAACACAATAACGTTCACAAATCGGATCCAAATCAAAGAATTCACAAATGAAAATTCAAGAATCGAAATCCACACAAAAATTGCAATCAATTCCACTATTCAATTTCAATAAAAGTCAAAATCGGAAAATCAATTAAAATAAGCACTTAATTGAATAAGCTACTTACTTGTTTTGAAGTTTGACGTGAATGGATGAAGAAAATACCAAAATCAAGTTCCAATTGATGAATAATTGGAGAATAATCCTTGAATCGATGAAAATCGAAGGAGGAAAACCTTGATTCTTGAAGAAATTGAAGAAAGTAGAAAAGGAAGACCTTTCTATGGTGCAAAATCGAGCAAAAAGAAGGAAGGAGGAGCTCTGGCCGGTTGAGTAGGGCGGCGGAGGGAGAAGATAAGGAAGAGCTCCGGGCGATGAGGTGCAGTCCGGTAAGGGAGTGGTCAGCCGGGAAGAGAGGTGCTCGGCTATGACAGTAGGAGGCCGGTGGTGGCTCGGTTTTTGAGAGGGAGGGGAATTTGATTTTTCTTTTAGTTTTTGCTTTGTGAGTTGAGAGAGAATTAAGAGATGAAAATTGGGATTTGAGAGTGAAATTTAACAAATGATTGTGTGTGTTCAAATTGTGAAGGGGAAAATTTATTTATAATGTAAAAAATTGGGTCTAAGAGTGCCTTGGATCCATAATTAAGCCCAAATCGCGATTATCCGAATAATTTTCGTGTACAGTTCAAAACAGCCAAATCTGTGCGGAATTTGAAGTCGAACTCAAAATAAAAAATGTCCGGAATTGATTTTATTTGTGAAAGTCAAAATTTTGACTTAATCGAACGAACGGTCCAAGAGATATGAATTTTTGAAGTTTCAGCACACTTTTCGGGCGTTTGACACATGCAGAATTTTCATTGCGCTCTTCGGAGATATTTCCTCGAACGAGGGTCTTTTGATCAAAATCCGAACTCGGTGTCTTAGTGACAAATGAAGCTAACGAAATTTGTGAAATTTTAGCACTAGTCCCACCTCGTTTCGTTTAAAATCGAGCAAGATATAATTTTTCAAACTTTGCGTATCAGATGAAAAATGCTCGGTTCGTCTCAAAATCAACTCTGAAGAATAAAAAACTGCTCTTAAATGGTAAGGAGTTGGCCATGGACTTGTGAATGAAAGTCGTATAATATTTTGATACGGAATTTTAGACACTGGTCTCGTTTAGTTTCGATGTTCTATCTAGGAGTTATAAACTTTTTAGCGTATTGAGAACACGGTACAACATTGAAATTAAACTTATTCCACTTGAAAGATCAAATTCTTTGAGGACTTTCTTCACACAATTTGCTTATGGCTTGTGAAAAAAAGTTGTATATAATAGTGAGAGGGGCGTTCCAGTCAAAAATCATTAGAAAATACCTGACGAGCTGAGAGATATGCCTCCCGGAGCATCTGAAATGCACCGAAAACCCAAAATTCACTTTATTGAGAAATAAGCAAATAAAATATTTTTCTTGATGAAACAGCCTCCGATCTGAATAGAGAAACTGGAGAACATATTGAAATGATCCCAATGCTTATGGAACCAAACCAACATGGCTTTCAAGACAGAAAATCTTGCATCAAGATACGAACCGAGAACGGTCTTGAAATGATCTAAGATAGCCGAAACGCACAGTTTCTTTCGCAAATTGAGATACTTAGAACCTGGTAGCCATGTAATATTTATAAGCCAGAAATATTTATGATGATGCAATTATAAGCCAGAAATACCGAAATAAAAAGGGTAAATTTTGGGGTACAACAACGGGCTTGTCACCCTCATTTCTCGTGCTAGGGATGATAAGTCACCATGTTGAAAGCATTAGAAAAATCTACCATGAGCATAGATAAATAACCATTTCCCCATCTCTTTCTCAACACCTAATTGGCATTTGGTGAAAAATATCCTCAACACCAAAGTATACCTCGACCTCATATTTAAATTCATTGATATGTTGCCACATATTTACTTGCTCCTTTCATAAAAACTTGGAAACCAGACATAATATGGCATATTCCACCATCAAAATTTAATAGAGACATCAAGGATATGGATGTTACAAAATATAATATATCTTCCTCCAACCCATATATTAACAGCTAAAGTGATTGCACATAAAAATGTCTATTGCCACAACTAAACTTTATATGGATCACAAACCAACTGCACCACATGATGTCCATTTGGAGAAAAATTTAATGCAGTGGAAGAAGGTGGCATGCACAAGTGCTTAGCTTTTATGTAGGGGTGTTCGCGGGTTGGGTTGGATCTAATATGATTAAATTCAACACCCAACCCAATCATTAGTCTTTGGTTTGGGTTGAATGTTAAACCCGTACTTCTAAGACTAAATCTGAACCGAACCAACTCGTTCAATAATGGGTTAGGTTGGGTTGGGTTTGTGAGTAACCACTAAATATAATTTTCAAATTTTAAATAAAATATCAATTTTAGTAACACATTTATTTTATAAAAACATTAAAAAAATCATAAATTTTTTGTATTTACTTAAAATAAAATTTATCATTTAATACCTAAAAACTCTTTTATGATACATATCAGGTCAAAAAAATATACAAATAGTGTAAAATATAATTTAAAAGGTAAGATATATTTCTTTGAATAAAGAAAATTGATATCTCAAATTTGATTTAAAAAATTTATGCATTGTAAGAATTATGCTAGATAATTTATAAATAAAATAAAATAAAAATATAGTGACATGTCAATAGGTTGGGTTCGCGGGTTCGTGGATTTAAAACTTCAAACCCATTACCCAAACCAAATACCAATGGGTTTGAATGAGTTGGTTTGGATTAGAGTTATACATGATTGGGTTGGGTAAAATAAGGGTTGGGTTGGGTGAGTGGGTTCGCGGGTTGGCCCGTACCCATGAACACCCCTACTTCTTTGTATCCCTATTATATGGGGCAATTATAGATGACCCCGACATGTTAACAACTATTATGAAGTGGACATCCATGAGAAACCCAAAATTGAACCTATTTTGGGTCCTAAAAAGCAATGATATGTTAAACCACTTGCTACGTAGACATACTACATTGGGGAAAAGCATTTGAAATCTAGATTCAAAATACATCCAACAATTCCTCGTGATTCATGCCTTAAGAATACCGGGTGGTTATAACCACTTCCCTATATAAATTGAAAGCATGCCTTTATCTATCTACACAATTTCAATTTCAAAACTTTATTTACTCATATCATTTACATACTGACTTAAGAGTTATAGTGTTTACCTTAAAAGTCACCCTCTTTTTCACTGCACCAGAAGTTCAAATCCATCGTTGCACATTAGAACCATCATTCTCCAATCAATTCTGATTCTATAACAAAATAATGGTGCCTTCTCCGCGAATCGATTTCTGATTCCTGCATTTTCCATGATTGCACATTCTCACTTTGATTCATCGATTTGAAGATCTCTTAACCCCTTATATCAAAGTTCCTAAGATAAAACTTTAGATCCATTATCCTCGATTTTCAGAATGTGGAATCAACTCTGATTTTTAGATTTTATTATTATTATTATTATTATTCTTATTCTTATTTTATTATTATTATTATTATTATTATTATTATTATTGTTATTATTATTATTATTATTATTATTATTATTATTATTATCATCTTGTATGTGATTAGGTAGTGATTAGTAACATGTTATGTTGTTTGATTTCAATTTCTAAGAATCTTTGAATGTTAGGGTTTGAGAAGAAAATGTATTTTTCTACTTAGGAATGATTACCCATGCTTAGAAACATGTTAGGATACCCTTTAATGATGTTATTTGACTGATTGGGATGAGTTTTGTATGAGGATTTCGTGGAAAGAAGAATGTTGTTCGTAGTAGATTTTTCTACAAATTGCAGATCCCGCTTAGCGCGATTAGGAGCCTGCTTAACGCGAAATGTTCTATAATTTGGGGGTTTAGTGCAGGGATATCGGGCTTAGCACGATGGATGAGGCTTAGCGCAGTCTGGAACATAAAATGTTATTTATTTTATTTTTTGTAATGAAATCTTATATGCTTATATTTTATGAAGTTTTTTTTTGTATGTGATTGATTGGTTCGATTAGAATTGAATGGGTTTTGGAGTGAAAATTAGTATACACATAATATTTGATTTTGGCTTATGTGTATTGTGTTGGATGATTGTAAAAGATAACAATTGTTGGCTTCTGTGCTAGATGTTGTTTATGAATATGTGATGATAAATGCTATATGGTTTGTATTGAGATAATGATGTTTGTTTGTTGTGCAAAGGTGGATAATTTAAGGTGTTGAATTATTGTGATATGCTTAATAATTAGGATTGGTGGAAAATTTTAATTTGCATATGTTGTTGGTGAAATTTCACATGCATACATGGTGGATTTGATCTTTAAATGGAAAAATAGGCGGTGAAACTATGAGTTCACAAATGATGTTGGCTTTGATCCTTGAGTGGAAACATAGCCGGTGAAACTATGAGTTCACATATGGTGGCTTTGGTCTTGTCTGGATCTGGAGCGTGGCTCTAATTCTAAGATAATTAAATTGGGAGCGAGATGAACTTGATGTTCATGGATTTGTACCATATACATGAGTCACATTCATTTCGCATTGGAGTGTTATGCATTATTAATGAATGTGCATATGAATCATAAAATGTAGTAATTGGTTAAATGCTTACTTGAATTTCTACATTGGGATTGTTTATGTTATGTAGAATATCATATAAGGTGTAGAGTGTGACACCCCAAATAAATCGACTATTAAATAATTACGATTTTTAATTATTAATTTAATTAGAGATGTAATATTTAATATTTTGGATTATTGGAAGTCAATTAAATTAGATGGAAGTGGGTTATTGGTGGTGTGATGAATAAAGTGAGGGTGTGAGGAGTAAAAGACTCTACTCACATTAATTATGTTAGTTTTTATTATGATAGAATAATAAAAGAAATAAAAGAAGGAAAAGAGGAAAAAGGATCTTTTTGGGGAAAACTCACTGTACGTGGAATTGAGAAGAGGAGAAAAGGAGGAAGAAGACCTAAGGTGTCGGAATTCGAAGAACCCACAAGGTAAGGGGTGATTTCGATTGATTATTGCTTATTATAGGTTTTGATGTTAATATTATATACCATAGCATGTTAGGAAATCTATGTTTAGGAATTTCTAGGTTCCCATGGATGTGTACCTAATAGTGTCAGATGATGTCAGATTGAGTCTGATTGAGTCAGAATGTGTATGGAATATGATTAGAGTGTCAGTAGATGAAAATAGATGATGGGAATATGTTGTTTGATGTGATAGATGATGCAAAATGATGTGTTTTAGTGTTTCCCATGTTGGAGTTCGTATGGGTAAGAATGAGATTGATTGAAAATGAAAGAATGCTGGCAAAAGTGCAGAAAATGACATTTTAACACGTGGGAACCGGTTCCTGTATATGTAGGAACCGGGTTCCCTTTGAAAAATTGGCAAAAACTGGAAAAATACACGTAGGAACCGGTTCCTGTATGGGTAGGAACCGGGTTCATTTTCAAGAAACGAGGTTTTGAACTTTTCAGAACCGGTTCGTATATAGGAACCGGTTCCACCTTTAATTTTGAAAAATGTCAAACTTTGAAAATTCATAACTTTCAAACCGTAAGTCCGTTTTGCGCCGTTTTGGACGTTATTTTCTAAATTTAATGCTCTATTTTATGAAATGAAAATATTTTCCAAAACTTGAAATTATTTTGAAAATGGGCCAAATCCCGAAATAGGTGACTCTTGACTGACGCATATTGATGTGTATGCAGTAAAGATCCGTGGTGATGGATATATTGATCTTGAGGGAATGTAAAGCGTGTTATGCTGTTGTTATTTGTATGCATGATGGTTGGAATATCATGTTTTTGGGTTTTGATTCGGTTTATGATAATTGGTGTAGTCATGATTGTATTGATATCATGTGTTTGTTGGTGTTGTATATGCCGATGGTTTGATCTTAGTTGTCGTTGTTGTGATATATCGGTGATAGTCTTACCAATTGAAGGGTAAGTGTCTCGCATATTTATGCTTTGTGATGAATTGTTTCATGATAGGTGATTATATTATGTTGTGGGTGATGAGGGTTTATGATGCCCGAGTGGTCATAACTTTGTGTTGATGTATGCATGATTGGTTGATATATCATGTTGATTGGTTTGCATGTTTATCTGATGTTAGATGTATGCATGATTAGTTGATATATCATGTTGATTGTAGAGATTCGATTATGTTCAATGAATGTATACATAGACTGATTGATGTTGCATGCTAGTGATGTGCGTGCATATGCATTGTTTGGTGAAGTTAATTCCCATTGTGCGGAATTTGACTTGAATTGCCGAAAACCGATACCCGAGTGAGGATGGGTGGTTAGGCTGGATTCGTGTCCGAGTGGTTATGGACGAATCGATGGAACTGTATCCGGTTGATGATGGATCAGTGTTGGGTGACTTGTCACGTGTCGGTACCGCATGCATTGAGTCTGCATTGTATTTGTATGAAGTGGTAACATGTTAGGATGTCTTCCAGTGTTACTCCTCGTTGATTGTTATGATTAAGCATGATGAATATGGTTGTGTGTGTGAATATGAATTTGTGTTAAGTGGGTGAAATAATATGCTTGTGATATATTATTGATTGAAAGACTTATAATATGCTTTAATTATGAGAAGTCTCACCCTTACTTTACCATTTCAGATTAAATTAGTAGCTGAGGAGTCGGTGAGGATGGCTCTAGAGCTTATCTTTTTTAGTCCGTGTGTCAGTGTCATGCTCTGATTAGGTTGTAACACTGGGGAACGCTTAGTTAAGAGAATCATTATTGTTTAATAGTTTTGGATTTGAATTCCTTGAGAACTATGATGTTTTATTAAATTTTGGTTTTGGTATTTCCATTGTGGTCTTATAATGATTGAATTGTTGAATGATGATCCTCGATGTAGCATAGCTCTGTTTGAATGAATGTTTATTATATTTATTAATTGTGACATCCCGTGATTACCGTGTTAAACTCGATTAAAGATGATTTAAATGTTAATTTAATTAATATATTCGGGTATTTAGATGGGGTGTTACAATAGTGGTATCGAGCATAGTCGGTCGTTGTGACCGGTGTCTTAATGTCATTACTCATACAGTCGACGGTGTGTGTGAAACAACGCGATGCTTGTTTTCCTGGTTACCTAGTTGCAGGAGTGGTTTAGAAGCAAGTGGGGGAGAAACTTTGCTTCTCTGAGATGTTCTGGTGTGAAGAGTTGGATCGATGTGCTATTGGTTACATGAGTGCAGATGTTGGTTAGGCGTGTAGTTTCCGAACTCGGAGGGATTACGTCGAGAATTGATATGATGGTCGATAAGGTTCTCTTAAGTGGTAACAATTAAGTACTTGTGTTGTTCGCATCACGGGGAGTGGAGGACGATGTTATGGATAATGATGTTCCATTTGGGGTGTGAGTTCTGACGTTTCCCTGGGAATAATAGCGACTCATCGTCTGAGCAAGATGTTGGGTTAGCTTGAGGTCATCCTTGGGTTGAATGTTTGAAGTTAAACCAAGTGATTATGAATCGTTATGAGGAGTCGATGCATATTCTTGGCCTAGAAGATATTTGGTAATTAAGAAGGATGACTTTGAAAAGATGAAGTCGGTGTGGTGGGAATGTTGTGACCCTTCCATTGATTGTGGAGCTGTCGTGTGAGTTACTCCTTTGTGTTCTTGAAAAGATTGGTATGTCAATGGTTGATAAAAAGTATCAGATTGTGTGAATTGGTTATTGGAATTGTAACTTGACGCAAGTGATCATGGAGAATGATGTGTGTTGCGGTATGTTGAAGTTAGGATCTCAAATTTTGTATTCTAGGATGTTTTGGGATTTCCCACTCCCACAAGGTGGAAATCGACTACCTATTGCGGGGAATTGGTTTCCTGACAGCATTCCTTCCGGAAACTTGTGAGATTCATAGCTTGAGTTTTGGATGTCTGATTTGAGTTCCGTTTGAAGCATTGGAAAGATAATGTGATGAACCTTGTTTTAAAAATGGTCCCAGCACCTGAAAGTAATTTATTTATCATGTAATGAAGTTTGAGGAGAATCAGAGTCGTTGTTGATGTCGTTCTTGGTACAAAACTTATTTCTAGGACACCGTGCAAGATGTCAACTTTTGAGTTAAGGGAATTGAAGAAGCTATTGGAAGATGCGCAATGAAATGGATTTGTAAAACCAAGTGTATTGTTTGGGGAGCTCTAATTTCCTTAGTCAAGGAGGAAGAAAGTAGCGTGCGTGTGGATTTTGATAACGATTTAAGTGGTGATTAAGACTAAATATCTATTTCAAATTGTTGGTGATTTGATGGATCAATTGGTTGGAAAGTATGCCTTCAGTAAAGTTGAGTTTAGATTAACTTACCTTCGTGGTCGAGTTAAGGATGAAGATAGTTAGAAAGAAGCTTCTAAAACTCGGTATAGGTATGTTGAATGTTGTGAGGTGAATTCCAACTTGAAAGGGTAGAATTTTGTTAAGTTTTCATGGTGTAGATTACGGTATGAGGATGTGAGTTTTCTTTATCATGTTATCTCAAGTGCGGTAATCGGTAGACCCATCGAGGTGATGTAGTGTTGTAGTGGGAAAGTCCAAAATTGTTGGGGTATTGGAAGATTTTATGGACATAATGTGATCATGATTATTTGAGACGAGATCAAGAATGAGATATTCTTAATGAATGAGATGTTGGTATTAGTAAGAATGCAAAAGTATTAGAGATGCAGCTTATGTCGAATAAGGATGGATAAGTGACGTTAGCTTTTGAGGAAAAGATAGGTGATGCTAGAAGAAAAATAAATTCGATAGGAAATGCAATCATATTGACGTGTGTTAGGAAAATGTTGAAAGTTTCTTTTACTGATCATATGATGAGGTGTATTACCGAGATTGTATTTGAAATAAGATTCAGATTGAGCATATATGGACCCTAGATGTTATGAGATTTAAAGGGAGACTAAGAGTTGTGAATGTCGTTAAAGTTCTCCGCATGGATAAGGACTTCAAATGGAAACAAAATGAGTTATGGTGTATTTGGTATGTTAGCATCTCATGAGGGGGAAAATACTTAACAGTCGTGTGATGCTAAGTGAGTGTGAAGAAGAGTATGTAAAATTGTTTGATCGATGGTATCTCATCGTCGATATCAAATGAGAAATAAGTGTGGAATAAGTTGTAAACCTTAAAGGAAGATTATTGGACCATAGGGCTTGGGTGACTTGAGCACAAGTTCTAAAGGAACGCTATTATAGTGTGTACGGTGGTTTATACTCCATTGTGATTGCCATCTATCGACAAATTGAGGAACCGATCACCCTTAATCTCTTGTTGATAATAGGCGGATCGTGTTGGATTTAATAGACTCATCTTGCAAGCTTGATAGTGTGTGAAGTGGTTGACGTTCTATTGAGGGATAGTAGACTTGGAAATTATCTAGCGGTCGAAGACTTGAGTGTGTATGCAAGTTGAAGCCGCGGTGGAAGGTTAGAATGTAAGAAGTTGAGCAGTGATTTTGATAGATATTAAGGAGAAAGTCTAAAGATAAAATATGAAACTTGTAGAGCTAGTAGTTGATGAAAATCAAATGAAGATAATGACTTAAGGTAATTAATCGAGTCGCGTGGCGCGTAACGTGATGCACTTTGTTATCACGAGTATGATTTTTTGGAAGTCACAAATTAAGCGTTAGGAGGTGTGGGTTTATGAAACTATTAGAAATTTCGAATAGAATTGTTAGGTGAAGGGTTCTATGTCTTATTGATGTTACATCCATTATAATAGATGTATTAATTTGCAAGCTCTATCGTTGGAACGTAGCCTTGTAGTACTAGCATTGTGTATAAATGTTGTGGACATTGCGGTTATGTGGAGGTTCTTATAATTGTGTTGCGGTGTAAAGTGATAAATCATGTACCCTAGAGTGAAGGGGGTAAGGAGTGAAAGGTGATGTATTCTTAAACCGATAGCAATGGATCGTGTGGGATTCTAGTGGTTGAATAAGAAGGATATTTGTTAGTGATATTGGAAATGGTGTCAAACATGACGTGATAGTTGGAAGGAAGGATTTCAAGAGCTGAAGAGGAGGTTGACAGTGCTCCGATCTTCATTTTTCCGAATTCGACTAAGTCTCTTGTTGTGTACTGTGACGCATCATTAACGGGTTTAGGTGGTGTGTCGATGCCAGATAAGCAGGTTGTGGCTTATGCTTCACGACAGTGGAAGTGCATGAAAGGAGTTATCCGACTCATGGATGGTAGATTTAAGTCTGTGACGGGTAGTTTACATTCGTTCCGGATAAGCTGTCTATCCTTTATACTTTTTGTTCATTTACTTTTTGTCTTTTATTTTCATTTCTTTTAATCTCAAACTCATTAACGGTAGAATTATCGAACGACGAATCAATAACCAATCTCTGTGGACACGATACGATATAACCTAACCGGTATATATCACCCGGTAAAAATAATACCAACTCTTTGCTTGCCGCTTATACCGCCGCAACAAAATGTGATAAGTGCCAAAATGTAGTTATTTTCTATATACATTTTGTGACACTTATCCGTTCTTTTGTTGATATTTAGTCGAATAATCCCCGCTTTTTGTATAAATGTGTACATAATAGAATCATTGAGTTTTTGTGTAAATATTGTATCATTTGATAGTTTTTCATCTCTTTTATAGGTATTCATTCATAATTGGAGCATTGAGTAATAAAGTGTCGAAGACACGGCTCCAAATCTTGATTTGGGCAATGATCAACAAATAAAGCTCAAATTCAAAGAATAAAAATCATCAACAAAGCTTGATATTTCTTCATGGTTGGATAGAGCATTGAATAAGCTTTCCAACGCTTCAAACTGGGCGCAATTCCGAGTTACGGTTCTCAAGATACGACAAAAATAAAATGCTGAAAATAGCAGACCGCTCTTAGCGAATAAGCCTTGAGCGACCATCGAATTCTTTAAAAGAGGCTCAAAACACATTTTTAGGTTATGGGTTGGGTATTTTTGAGTCCCAACACCATCACCTTCATTTTTTTGGTAGATTAGCTTAGAAAACAACATTGGAGCTTGCATTTTGATGATTGGAGGTGGATTGCTCTTCTCCTCTTTGTGTATTTCTCTTTTGTTGGGTTTGTATGTATTTCTACTCATAACTATTGTATATTTATTGTGACACCCCAAAATAATTCGGTAATTAAATAATTATGATTTTTAATTATTAAATTAATTGAGGACATAATTTATTTAATATATTGGATTATTAAGATTAATGATGGAATTAATTGGAGAATGAGAAATAATACTTATTTTATTTATGTTAAAAGGAATAAAATAAGGAAAGAAGGAAAATAGAGTCATTTTTGGAGAAAACAAGATACGTGAAGTGAGAAGAGGAGAAAAGAAGGAAGAAAACCTAGAAGTGTCAGATTCGAAGAACCCACAAGGTAAGGGGTGATTTCGATTGGTTATTGCTTATTATAGGTTTTGATTTTGATAATATGGAACGTAGCATGTTAGGAAATCTTAGTTTTGGGATTTCTAGGTTTTCATGGGTGTGTACCTAATGGTGTCAGATTGTGTCAGAATGTATAGATTCATTGATTTGTATGATATAGGATCATTACTGACGAATAAAACATGTTATATTGTATGTTATTGATGATGAATGAGTGAATTTATGGTGTCGGAATATGTGGCACGTTTTGGAATGAAGAGAAAAATGGTTTTGGGAAATGATGCTGTCAAAACTGAATTTTTGGGTCTGAAGGTCGTGGGAACCGGTTCCCCAGTGGGAGAACTCGGGTTCCAGCTTTTTAAAATGGTGAAAATGGCATTTTTGAACTCAAGAACCGGTTCCTGTGTGGGAGGAACCGGGTTCCACGTTGATTTTTTCAGAGAAATGAAATTTTATTTTCTGGGAACCGGTTCCCTACCTGGAGGAACCGGGTTCCCCATACATTTTTCCAGGGGCGCTGTTTTTCTGAACCGTGGGAACCGGTTACTCCCAGGGAGGAACCGGGTTCCACTGAAATATTTTTGAAAATTTTAAAACTTCAAAAAATTCATAACTTTCAAACCGTAAGTCCGTTTTGAGCGCCGTTTTGGACGTTATTTCCTAAATTTAATGCTCTACCTTATGAAATAAAAATATTTTGGAAAACTTGAAATTATTTTGGAAAGGGGTCGAATTTCGAACTAAATGATGTATGTGTAGTAGAGGAACTTTGGTGATGAGGACACTGGTAATGTGTAGATGTAATAGCATGTTTATGCCGATGTTAGATGTATGCATAATTGGTTGATATATCATGTTGATTGGGTTGCATGTTTATGCTGATGTTAGATGTATGGATGATTGGTTGATATATCATGTTGATTGTTGTGGTTCAGTTATGTTAGATGAATGTATACATAGACTGATTGATGTTGCATGCTAGTGATGTGTGTGCATTTGCATTGTTTGGTGAAGTTAATTCCCATTGTGCGGAATTTGACTTGGATTGCCGATAATCGATACCCGAGTGAGGATGGGTGGTTAGGCTGGATTCGTGTCCGGGTGGTTATGGACGAATCGATGGAACTGTATCCGGTTGATGATGGATCAGTGTTGGGTGACTTGGTCACGTGTCGGTACCGCATGCATTGAGTCTGCATTGTATTTGTATAAAGTGGTAACATGTTAGGATGTCTTCCAGTGTTACTCTTCTTGGATTGTTATGATTATGCATGATGAATATGGTTGTGTGTGTGAATCTGAATTTATGTTAAGTGGGTGAAATAATATGCTTGTGATACATTATTGATTGAAAGACTTATAATACGCTTTAATTATGAGAAGTCTCACCCTTACTTTACCATTTCAGATTGAGGTTAGCAGCTGAAGAGTCGGTGAGGATGGCTCTAGAGCTTATCGTTTAGTCCGCGTGTCAGTGTCATGCTCTGATTAGACTGTAACACTGGGGAACGTTAGATGAGAAATTAGACATTGGTTTATTGTTTAATTAAAATTTTGTTGGGAATACAAAGATTGAATTATTCCATTTTTGGTGATGATATTTTCCGCTGTGTAAGACATGGTCTTAATTTGACTGAATTATTGAAAATGTTGATCCTCGATTAGCATAGCTCTTGTTTGAATGAAGTTTTATTTTATCTATTAATTGTGACATCCCGCATTTGCCGTGTTAACTCTGATTAAAGATGATTTAGATATTAATTTGATTAATATATTCGGGGTATTTAGATGGGGTGTTACAATAGTGGTATCAGAGCATAGTCGGTCTTGTCCTGTGTCGTTATCCCTTTAGTATGCGACTAGTGTGAAGTGACACTGTCGATACTTGTGTGCTGATGTAGATTGTTTTGTCTTGTTACGAACAATGGCGGAAGAGGTATGAAGGAATGATGATGCCATTGCTGAGGCTTTGGGAATGTTGGCTGGAGTGCTCGGAGGGAACCAGCAGGGAGCTGCGATTGGTGCCGACCGACAATTGGGGAATTTTCAGAGGAATAATCCTCCATTGTTCAAGGGTGCACATGATCCCGAAGGTGCTCAGAAGTGGTTGAAGGAGATCGAGAGGATCTTCAGAGTGATTGATTGAGGGTGAAGGTGAGATATGGAACTCACATGTTGGGAGGAAGGCGATGGTGGTGGGTTGCTACCGTGAGCGGAAGAAGATGGTGTTGCATTGACTTGTGTTCAGAAGAGTTTTTCTGAGGAGGTATTTTCCTGAGGACGTCAGAGGTAAGAAGGAGATTGAGTTTCTGGAACTCAAGCAGGGCAACAAGACTGTCAGTGAGTATGCTTGAAGTTCTTGAGTTAGCGAGTATTATGCTCATTACCCTAACGATGCGATGGAGAATTTTCCAAATGTATCAAGTTTGAGAATGGTCTTCGTGATGAGATTAAGCGGGATTCGGTATCGCGTATCCAAAGATTTTCCGATCCGTTGATTGTAGTAGGATTCTAGAGGAGGATCTTGCTAACACTAAGTCGAATGCTCGGGGTATGTTGACGGAAAGGTAAGCAACGGATGGATCGTGGTAAGCCTTATGATAGGAGTAATCGAGATCCGGAGGTTGGAAGAAATGGGAGGAGATTCTAGCTCTTGTTAAGTGCTATAAGTGTGGTGAGACAGACATCGCATGGTGGTGTAAGAGCAATGATAAGAAGTGTTTCAAGTGTGGAAAGTTCGCCATATGGCCAATGACCGTGAAAGTGGTGACTTGCTACAACTTTGGTGAAGAGGGTCATACTGTCCTCGACCCAAGAAAGAGCAAGTTGGTGGTAAAGTGTTTGCATTGCGGATCAGAAACTAAACCAGATGATCGGCTGATTAAAGGTACATGTTTTATTAATGGCATACCTTTAATTGTGATTATTGATACTGGAGCTACGCATTCTTTTATTGCGTTAGATTGTGCTAAGAGATTGAATTTGGAAATTTCTAATATGGATGGAAGTATGGTTATAGATACTCCTACGTCGGGTTCAGTGACTACTTCGTATGTTTGTAGGAATTGTCCTGTTGTGATTTTTGATAGGGGTTTCGGTATGGATTTAGTGTGCCTACCGCTAGAACAACTTGATATCATCCTTGGAATGAATGGTTGGAATTCAGTTCATATCAACTATTTTGAGAAGCAGTCATTTTCCGAAGAGGTTAAGATCGAAAATGAGATTATGTCGATTAAGCAGATGAACCTAGCTGTGAAAGATGGTGCTGTGGTGTTTATGTTGTATTCTGCAATAGAAGCGGAGGGAAAATCAAAAGGTGATGGATTTCCAGTGGTGAATGGATTTCCAGAGGTGTTTCCGGAAGACGTTAGTGAATTGCCACCTGAGAGAGAGGTAGAATTTACTATAGATCTGATTCCTAGAACTAGTCTGGTGTCGATGGCGCCTTATCGCATGTCAGCATCTGAATTAGCGAACGAAGCGTTAGAAGAATTGCTGGAGAAGAAGTTTATTCGTCCGAGTGTTTCGCCGTGGGGTGCTCCAGTGTTATTGGTTAAGAAGAAGGAAGGTTCAATGAGGTTATGTGTTGACTACCGACAGTTGAATAAAGTTACAATCAAGAATCGGTATCCTTTGCCGAGGATTGATGATTTGATGGATCACTTGTTGGAGCGTGTGTGTTTAGTAAGATTGATCGAGATCGGATATCATCGATTCGTGTGAAGTCAAGGATATTGACGCATTTAGAACGAGGTATGGACATTATGAATATTCCGTTATGCCGTTTGGAGTTACTAATGAACCTGGTGTTTTCATGGAGTATATGAACAGGATATTTCATCCATATCTTGACAAGTTTGTAGTAGTATTCATTGATGATATTCGATTTATTCGGCGATGAGGAGCATGCAGAACATCTCAGAGTTGTGTTGGAATTGTTGAAAGAAAAGAAGCTTTATGCGAAGTTGTCCAAGTGTGAATTCTGGTTAGAGGAGGTGAGTTTTCTTGGGCATGTAATTTCCAAGAATGGAATTGCCGTGGATCCTACGAAGGTAGAGGCGGTGTCTCAGTGGGAAGCGCCGAAGAATGCTTCGGACATCCGTAGTTTTCGGGTCCGCGGTTATTCTAAGTTTATTGAAGGGTTTTCCAAACTGGCGTTGCCTTTGACTAAGTTGACCAGGAAGGGTCAGATATTTGTTTGGGATGTTGAATGTGAGAAAGGATTTCAAGAGCTGAAGAGGAGGTTGACAAGTGCTCCAATCTTGATTTTGCCAGATCCGACTAAGTCCTTTGTGGTGTATTGTGACGCATCATTAATGGGATTAGGTGGTGTGTTGATGCAAGATAAGCAGGATTTGGCTTATGCTTCAAGACAATTGAAGGTGCATGAAAGGAATTATCCGACTCATGATTTGGAGTTAATTTGTTGTATTTGTTTTGAAACTATGGAGACATTATTTATATGGTTCTAGGTTTGAGGTATTCAGTGATCACAAGAGTCTGAAGTATCTCTTCGATCAGAAAGAGCTGAACATGAGGCAGAGAAGATGGTTAGAATTCTTAAAGGATTACGATTTCGGTTTGAATTACCATCCCGTAAAGCAAACGTTGTTGGATGCTTTAAGTAGAAAGTCCTTGCATATGTCGATGTTGATGGTCCGTGAGTTAGAATTGGTTGAGCGATTCGAGAGATTTGAGTTTAGTTTGTGAAACTACTCGGATAGTGTGAAATTGGGTATGTTGAAGGCGACTAGTGGTATTCGGAAGAGATTAGAAATGGATGAAATCGATGTTGGTTTAGTTGTTAAGTTGACGTTGATCAACCAAGGTCAAGGAGGCGAGTTCGAATTGGCGAGCGGTGTTATGAGATTTGGTGATCGGGTGTGTGTCCCGGATGTTGCAGAGATCAGGAAGAGTATTTTAGAAGAAGGACATTGTAGCGGGTTGAGTATTCATCCCGGTGCTACTAAAATGTACCATGATTTGAAGAAGTTGTTTTGGTGGCCTGGAATGAAGAAGGAAATTGCTGAGTTTGTGTATGCTTGTTTGGTTTGTCAAAAGTCAAAAATCGAGCATCAGAAACCGTCAGGATTGATGGAGCCATTATTTGTTCCAGAATGGAAGTGGGATGGAATCTCTATGGATTTTGTGTATGGTTTGCCAAGAACAGCTAAGAATTGTGATTCTATCTGGGTGATTGTGGATAGGTTGACGAAATCTGCTCATTTTATTCCGATAAGAATGGATTACCCGATGGAGAGATTAGCAGAATTGTATGTCGAAAAAGTTGTGAGTTTGCATGGTATTCCGTCTAGTATTGTGTCGGATCGGGATCCGAGGTTTACATCTAAGTTCTGGACGGGATTGCAAGAAGCCTTGGGTACCAAGTTGCGTTTGAGTTACTTATCATCCACGCATGATGGTCGACGGAAAGAACGATTCAGTCGTTGGAAGATTTGCTGAGAGCTTGTGTGTTAGAGAAGGGTGGAGCTTGGGATAGTTATCTGCCGTTGATTGAGTTTACCTACAACAATAGCTTTCACTCGAGTATTGGTATGGCTCCGTTTGAGGCATTGTATGGTAGGAGGTGTCGGACACCATTGTGTTGGTATGAAACTGGAGAGAGTGCAGTGATTGGACCGGAAATTGTT
Organism: Vicia sativa; assembly: GCA_021764765.1. Taxonomy (NCBI): domain Eukaryota; kingdom Viridiplantae; phylum Streptophyta; class Magnoliopsida; order Fabales; family Fabaceae; genus Vicia; species Vicia sativa. The sequence continues at coordinate 232,326,353 of CM038792.1, forward strand.
CAACAAACTTCGGAAAAGATTAAGATGATTCAGGAGAAGATGAGGACTTCTCAGAGTCGTCAGAAAAGTTATCATGATAAGAGGAGGAAAGACCTTGAGTTTAGTGAAGGAGAACATGTGTTTATGCGAGTTACTCCGATGACTGGTATTGGTCGAGCTTTGAAGTCAAAGAAGTTGACTCCACGATTTATTGGTCCTTTTCAGATTACCAAGAGAGTTGGGAAGGTTGCATATCAGATTGCTTTGCCGCCGTCACTTGCGAATTTGCATGATGTTTTTCATGTGTCTCAGCTGAGGAAGTACATTGCTGATCCGTCTCATGAGATTCGGGTAGATGATATCTGTCAGAGAATTTGACCGTGGGCGGCACTGTAAGAATGAGGATCGGAAGTTGAAGCAGTTAAAGAGATTGCATTGGTAAGAGTGGCTTGGGGAGGACCAGCTGATGGAAATGTTACTTGGGAGCTGGAGAGTCAGATGAAGGACTCGTATCCCGAACTGTTCGTCTGAGGTATGTTTTCGAGGACGAAAACTCTTTTAAGTTGGGGGGAGTTGTGACACCCCAAAATAATTCGGTAATTAAATAATTATGATTTTTAATTATTAAATTAATTGAGGACATAATTTATTTAATATATTGGATTATTAAGATTAATGATGGAATTAATTGGAGAATGAGAAATAATACTTATTTTATTTATGTTAAAAGGAATAAAATAAGGAAAGAAGGAAAATAGAGTCATTTTTGGAGAAAACAAGATACGTGAAGTGAGAAGAGGAGAAAAGAAGGAAGAAAACCTAGAAGTGTCAGATTCGAAGAACCCACAAGGTAAGGGGTGATTTCGATTGGTTATTGCTTATTATAGGTTTTGATTTTGATAATATGGAACGTAGCATGTTAGGAAATCTTAGTTTTGGGATTTCTAGGTTTTCATGGGTGTGTACCTAATGGTGTCAGATTGTGTCAGAATGTATAGATTCATTGATTTGTATGATATAGGATCATTACTGACGAATAAAACATGTTATATTGTATGTTATTGATGATGAATGAGTGAATTTATGGTGTCGGAATATGTGGCACGTTTTGGAATGAAGAGAAAAATGGTTTTGGGAAATGATGCTGTCAAAACTGAATTTTTGGGTCTGAAGGTCGTGGGAACCGGTTCCCCAGTGGGAGAACTCGGGTTCCAGCTTTTTAAAATGGTGAAAATGGCATTTTTGAACTCAAGAACCGGTTCCTGTGTGGGAGGAACCGGGTTCCACGTTGATTTTTTCAGAGAAATGAAATTTTATTTTCTGGGAACCGGTTCCCTACCTGGAGGAACCGGGTTCCCCATACATTTTTCCAGGGGCGCTGTTTTTCTGAACCGTGGGAACCGGTTACTCCCAGGGAGGAACCGGGTTCCACTGAAATATTTTTGAAAATTTTAAAACTTCAAAAAATTCATAACTTTCAAACCGTAAGTCCGTTTTGAGCGCCGTTTTGGACGTTATTTCCTAAATTTAATGCTCTACCTTATGAAATAAAAATATTTTGGAAAACTTGAAATTATTTTGGAAAGGGGTCGAATTTTGAACTAAATGATGTATGTGTAGTAGAGGAACTTTGGTGATGAGGACACTGGTAATGTGTAGATGTAATAGCATGTTTATGCCGATGTTAGATGTATGCATAATTGGTTGATATATCATGTTGATTGGGTTGCATGTTTATGCTGATGTTAGATGTATGGATGATTGGTTGATATATCATGTTGATTGTTGTGGTTCAGTTATGTTAGATGAATGTATACATAGACTGATTGATGTTGCATGCTAGTGATGTGTGTGCATTTGCATTGTTTGGTGAAGTTAATTCCCATTGTGCGGAATTTGACTTGGATTGCCGATAATCGATACCCGAGTGAGGATGGGTGGTTAGGCTGGATTCGTGTCCGGGTGGTTATGGACGAATCGATGGAACTGTATCCGGTTGATGATGGATCAGTGTTGGGTGACTTGGTCACGTGTCGGTACCGTATGCATTGAGTCTGCATTGTATTTGTATGAAGTGGTAACATGTTAGGATGTCTTCCAGTGTTACTCTTCTTGGATTGTTATGATTATGCATGATGAATATGGTTGTGTGTGAATCAATTTATGTTAAGTGGGTGAAATAATATGCTTGTGATACATTATTGATTGAAAGACTTATAATACGCTTTAATTATGAGAAGTATCACCTTTACTTTACCATTTCAGATTAAGGTTAGCAGCTGAAGAGTCGGTGAGGATGGCTCTAGAGCTTATCGTTTAGTCCGCGTGTCGTTCATGTGATTAGACTGTAAAACTGGGGAACGTTAGATGAGAAATTAGACATTGGTTTATTGTTTAATTAAAATTTTGTTGGGAATACAAAGATTGAATTATTCCGTTTTTGGTGATGATATTTTCCGCTGTGTAAGACATGGTCTTAATTTGACTGAATTATTGAAAATGTTGATCCTCGATTATAGCATAGCTCTTGTTTGAATGAAGTTTTATTTTATCTATTAATTGTGACATCCCGCATTTGCCGTGTTAACTCTGATTAAAGATGATTTAGATATTAATTTGATTAATATATTCGGGGTATTTAGATGGGGTGTTACATTTATCGCCCTTGGCGTTGTATAAAGTTTGCTTTACGAATTTGTGTCGGTGATTGTCTTGGGTTTTTACTTTATGTTAGGGATTTGAGCTTTGCTAGAGATAGATCGCTTAGATTCTTACCTAGGATGATTATCTGTTAGTATCTGAATACTAGAGATGGGTTTAGATCTAACATTCACTATAGAGTATCCGAACTTAATGCCTCTGCGTCGGTGAAGTATGCCAGGAATGGGTATGGAGGTGACGATTGACTTCTTTGTTGTCGAGGTATGCGGGGATGGATATTGAGATGATTTAGGAGGATTCTCAATTTGGGTTAGAAATAGCTTAGATTGTGAGAGGTATGTGATGACACAGGAGTATCGTAGGCAGTATGACATGGGTGGTAGATTTAAGTCTGTGACGGTAGTTTACATTCGTTCGGACAAGTTGTCTATCCTTTATACTTTTTGTTCATTTACTTTTTATCTTTTATTTTCATTTCTTTTAATCTCAAACTCATTAACGGTAGAATTGTCGAACGACGAATCAATAACCAATCTCTGTGGACACGATACGATATAACCTAACCGGTATATATCACCCGGTAAAATTAATACCAACTCTTTGCTTGCCGCTCTACCGCAGCAACAAAATGGCGCCGTTGCCGGGGATTGGTTTTATTGGTTTTGTATTGCGATAATTCTGTTGTTTTTGAGTTTTGTAATTAATGTATATGTTGTATAGACTTTGTATATGAACTTGTATATGTTACTTGTACATGTTATGTGTTTAATTCCATACTTGAGTTTTGAGGTGATTTTCCGAGTTTGATCGTTTCAACTCGCGGATGTATGGTAATGATAATTTTCAAAGTTGCTACACGTCAGGTACTCGTTTGTCGCTTTCTATAGCATAACATGTTTAGGAAATTTATCATTTGTATAATTACCATGCTATTCATTTTTTTTGCATTACTTGCTCATGAATTGAATCACTTTAGTACTATTTTTACCCATAAATGTGAGGAAGCTTTCCATTGTTTACATATGAGAGTCCACATTCTTGTTTTAACTAGATTTTACTATGCTTAATCTTTAATTTTGTGTTGATTGTATGATTGCAAGAAAATGATCAAGGCATTTGTTGATTTTGAGCATAACTACCTTGGCCAAATATTCAATTCACCTTGTGAGTATGTGAACCTTTGTTACCCCCTTTGAGCTTTTATCGATATCCATGTTTATTTGAACTTGATGCTTGTCTATGAGTGTCAATTCACTTTTTTTGTATGGATGTTGATTTCTTTGTTTCTTGAACCCTCAACTATATGTTGTTGTATGGATTTTTACCTTGCCTTAGAAAGTAGGGGGTATTCACACATTAATGTTGGTTGAATTCAAGTTGGGGAGAGGAATGTTTATGTGCTTATGTTGTGATTGATATGAGGTTGAGAAAAGAAAAAGAAAAAGAAAAGAAAAAAAAGTGAAAAAGAAAGATTAGAAAAAAGAAAGAGAAAAGAGAAAAGCTTTGAAAAAGAAAAACAAAAAGAGTAGGAATAATGTTATGTTAATAAGTGAGGTGTGTTTGGTGTGAAATTTGTGATGAAGAATAAGTTTGATTGAAATTATATTGTTTGAAACTTTGTGAGTTGATCACTCCCTTAAGTTTAGGCAAGTTTTTGTTTCGATTAGCTTTAGGACTTATCACTTGTTTGTTAACCAAGCCACATTACAACCTTGAAAAGCCCTTGTGATTCTTGCATTTGTATTTTCAATACGTTTTTGGATGAATGCATAATTTAGTCTATTGTTTGCAAGATTGTGGAGGAGTGTTTTTTTTATCCCCACCTTTGTGTGTTCTTCATCTACCGATGAATTTTTGCTAGGTGTGATTCATGATTGAGCTTGTTTTGTTTTAGAATGTTTTGCATGATTTTTGTACTTAAGATTTGTTTCGTTTATATGTTATCGTTGTAGTAATGTGGTAAGTAAGTATTTTGCGTGTACGTTTTCGTTTGAACCATACATTTGTTTTCCGTTTTTAAAACTTGTTGATTCATGATTCTTTGATTATCATTCATTGTTTCTTTAGGTTTACTTGACTTTGTTTGAGGATAAACAATGTTTCAAGTTGGGGAGAGTTGATAAGTGCCAAAATGTAGTTATTTTGTATATACATTTTGTGGCACTTATCCGTTCTTTTGTTGATATTCTTCGAATAAATCCTCCACTTTTTGTATAAATGTGTACATCATAGAATAATTGATTTTTTGTGTAAATATTGTATCATTTGATAGTTTTTCATCTCTTTTATAGGTATTCATTCATAATTGGAGCATTGAGTAATAAAGGTCAAAGGCTAAGCTTCAAGAGTGTGATTTTGCACAATACGTCATCGAATAAAGCTCAAATTCAACACAATAAAAATCATCAATTTGGTTGATATTTCTTCATGGTTGGATAGAGCATTGAATAAGTTTTCCAACACTTCAAACCGGGCGCAATTCCGAGTTACGGTTCTCAAGATACGGCAAAAATAAAATGCTGAAAATAGCAGACCGCTTAGCGCGAATACGCGCGCGCCCGCGACATCGAATTCTTTTAAAGGGGCTAAAAACACATTTTTAGGTTATGGGTTGGGTATTTTTGAGTCCCAACGCCATCACCTTCATATTTTTGATAGATTTGCTTGGAAAACAACATTGGAGCTTGCATTTTGATGATCCGGAGTCGAATCCCTCTTCGATTGGCTTGACAACCAATGTAGATTTGTGGTTCCTCTTCTTCTCTTCTCTTTGTAATCTCTTTTGTTGGGGTTTGTATGTATTTCTACTCATAACTCTTGTATATTTATCGCCTTTGGCTTGTATAAAGTTTGCTTTAAGAATTTGTGTCGGTGATTATCTTGGGTTTTTACTTTATGTTAGGGATTTGAGCTTTGCTAGGGATAGATTGCTTAGATTCTTACCTAGGATTATTATCTGTTAGTTTCTGAATGCTAGAGATAGGTTTAGAGCTAACATTCACTATAGAGTATCCGAACTTAATGCCTCTGCGTCGGTGAAGTATGCCAGGAATGAGTATGGAGGTGACGCAGTTGACTTCTTTGTTGTCGAGGTATGCCAGGGATGGATATTGAGATGATTTAGGAGGATTCTCAATTTGGGTTAGAAATAGCTTAGATTGTGAGAGGTATGTGATGACACGGACGAGTAATGTAGGCCGAGTATGACATGGGTGGTAGATTTAAGTGCAGACGGGTAGTTTACATTCGTTAGGATAAGTGTCTATCCTTTATACTTTTGTTCATTTATTTTTGTCTTTTATTTTCATTTCTTTTAATCTCAAACTCGATGAATAGAATTATCGAACGACGAATCAATAACCAATCTCTGTGGACACGGTACGATATAACCTAACCGGTATATATCACCCGGTAAAATAATACCAACTCTTTGCTTGCCGCTATACCGCAGCAACAATAGTGTCTAAGAAAAGAAATATCCCACTGTGATATACATAACTTGTTGAAGCATGAGATTTAAATATGCGTTATGATTATGATCAAGTGCATGTTAATATTTGTTTTGTTGGTTTTCTATTATGTGGAAAACGACATGTGACACCCTTTGTATGTATGCATCCTATTTTAATCTAATTTGGGCTATATTTATTTGGAGTTAAAAAAAGAGCGTTACAACCACCACTCAAGCTGCAAGAACTTAGTCGCCTATTCCTCATGGAAATGTTGATCAAGTTGTTGTAATAATTTATTGTTGCTAATAAACTTCACACACAAGAGGGGGTAAATTTCCTGGTATGGAAAAAATTTATTTATTTTTTCATAATAAAACCTGAGTTTGAAAAACCTAGGAAGGGAAAAGTAAATATATGAAAATAGATTGCGGAATTTAAATAGCTTAAGGAAAGGAGAAGAACACCAAAAATTATAGAGGTTTAGTCAAATTAAAAGGACATACTTCTCTCCCCAAGAATTGATCTCGAGAGTTTCCAATAATAGTTTAGAGCTTTTAGTAGAAAAGGATCACAAATCGCTTATACAAAGAAATTATGGTTGATCTTCAACTAAATAATACAAGACAATCGATGTGGGTGTTTGTGTCTTTTATTCAATATATTGTTGAGATTGAAGAGACCAATATTCCTTTCTAATAGTGGATTAAAGCGATTAGTTTTGTTTCCACAAACACGGACCTTGGAGCAGTTAGTCTTCAAGTTTTAAAAAACTCGAGCTCAATACTTTGGTTTTATCCAGGTTAACAAAAAACCTATGAGATTTTATCCAGACTAATATCAAACCTGTGAAGCTTTTAATATTGGGATGAGCTTTGACCTATCTTATATTTAACTGGCTAACCAAGATCCCATTTAGATTTTAACATTTGCTAATCTTCAACCAAACCTATGACTAATCATACAATCCCCAATATAAACTTTTATAAGATGAGCTTATAACCCACATAAATTCCTAAATGGACAATATTCAACTCGAGTGTATAAAAAAGTTACCCCCATGGTGAGTTTTATAATTCTACAATTTCCTGACTTACAAATATATCCTCACTCGCAAAAGAACTTTTCTCTCAAAGGCATTTGGCTAAAACATTTAGTAAGAGAAAGTTAAATGAAAGTTTAGAGAGAGTGTGTGCATGAGAGATGAAAGTGTCAAAACATTATTCTGGATCATTTGAAACAAGAAATGAGACCTCTATTTATAGTCAAGAGGTTGGCCCAAAAAGGAATTTGCATTAACGCATTTTACCGTCAGCTAATCGATTAAACCAAGTTACTAATCGATTAGATGATGAAAATATATGATTGCAAGTCCTAAAAATGGAAATTTTAGACATCTAGCTGTTGCACTGAATAAAAGGGCAATCAAATTTACTCGGGCCTTACGTTTGTGCAATTCTAATCGATTTAAAAAGTAAAAAAAATTCACTTGGCTTATTGGACTATTCCCAATTCATATGATACAAATTCTTGATGTTTTTAAAAGCATTTTCTATTGGAAAATCATTTTGAAAATGTTTTTAGTGTGTGTGGGTATGTGTGTGTGTGTGTGTTTAGCCTTGTTCTTTTATGGAAAAACCCCTTTAATTTACATATGATCATTCATTTCCTAAATTACAAGATTGCTCCTTTTCTACAAGCTCTGGCCTTGTGCTACTCTTTAAGTTGGCCTTGTGCTACTCTTTAAGTTGACATTGCTTGAGATCTCTTGATATGCGACTTTAGATTATATCATTTTAATTTACCCTCTTTGGATAGTCAAGTCTATCAAACCATAATACTTAGTTTTTCATATTTATCCGCTTAATCATTCAAGCTTGACTTATCATAGTTGTCATAATGGTTGTCATCATCAAAAGTAGATGTTATATTACCTGTAAAAAAAAGTTCTACATTCCCCCCATTTTTTATGATGCCAAAACATCTCTCAGGTGAGGTAGTAAAAGAAACAATGTAGATATATTTGGAGTGGTTAAACCACCATGAGTTAGATATAAATTATACCTCACTATGAGAGTATAGTTCTCCCCCTTTGTCAAAATTAAAAAGACAAGTAAAGATGTATTGCAAGAAATAAATATGCAAAACAAGAGAAATTTAGACATTTAATAAAATGAAAACATTTCATTGCTAAAAATTTAAATTATGTAAGAGAATTTGCCTAAAAATTGAAAGAACAAAGAATCATTGCAGAATTCAATGTGCAAAAGGGAAATGTGCATAAAATTTTGAAATTACAATCAAGGTAAGCAACAATTTAAGTAAATCATATAAATGGACATATTTTAGTCACGATCTTCTCCAATGTTTTCTATAAATTTCGTTATATCCTCATCTATATTTTAGCAAATATTGAGGATTTTATCTGTCTTGATGTTGTCACTCATAATTGGTTCTTCTTCTTTCTTAAATGACGAATCTTCTTCAATCTCTCTATGGTTTTATGATTCTTTTGCTTCACCAATTGTGTCAACATTAAAGGTGGTTAAAAGTTATGTGATTAGGGGTCCATAGGGTAGTCACATAGATGTATTTTCTCTACATTGTATTATGTGGTTAAAAATGCTCTAAACCTAGTTTGTTGGGATTTTTGGGTTTGTAGCCATAATGGTACTACATCTTCTCTAATCATATATCTATGGATTATCATTCATGGAAAAGTATTCTCGTGAGCAGATAGTGAAGGATTCTAACTTTAGGTTTCAAGTTGAAAGCCTTGAATGATACCTTCATATTTTTCATAGGACTGACTACAAAGTGATTGGTGATTGTGAAATGCTTGAAGTTTTTTAAGATAATGGGTTTGTATAGAGTATAGGTTATTCCAGTTGATGGAATCTAAAAAATTCTTCCAAAGTGATCTATGTTAATTGATATCTATAATCTATATGCCTTTAACAGATGTTCTTAAAGTGGATTCTTCAAGTCTAAGGTTAGGGTATAATTATTTAACTAGGTTGTATATATTTTATCTGGTATATTTGTAAAGAGATATTTTAAGGAGGTCTGGAAGGTTTATATATAGCGCTTATGACTTTTCATATGGCTGGGATCAAGGTATCAATGTTGAATTACCTTTTTGGATATGATTGTCATTTTCTCTTATTGCTTTTGGTTGATTAGCTTTGCATGGAAGGTACTGGTTCTAAGTGTGTTTCTGGATTTTTAAATAGAAGAGGCCATGATGATGACTTGTGATGATAGGAGAACGCGCAAAAAGGACACACCAAAAATATGAGATAGAAGAAAAGTGAAAGGAAGTTTACCTATTTATATTATGCCTTTGAGGATTTGAGCGTGTATTCCAGGAAAGTATTAAGTGCACATTATGGTGATTAAAAATCAAATCAAAATATTTCCTTTTGGCTCTCTTAATCGATTATCTAGTGGCTATATTCAATTATATTTGTGATTTCTTCAGGATTTAGTGAAAACTTCATAAATGCTGAGATTTGATTTACTTGAAGAGCGAAAGGCAAGCTTGGATTTGATCTAGAAAACATATTTCAAGTTTTTCTAATCCGTTACCATAATGTGCTAATTGATTAGAATTTCGTGGCTCAACTTTCTTAATGCATTGTTGGGCTTTATGTTGTCTTTTTACTTTTCAGCGCCTCAACTATTACTTTTTAGCACCCCTTTGCTAGAAAACACAAAAACAACTCACCTTTATGGGTTAGAAAAAATTTAATTTGATGTCAAAAAATTGAAAATAATTAATTTAAGAGTTTAATAATATTCTCTAATTACTTCCAACGTCAAAATAATTTTTTCCTCTTTGTCAAGAAACTTTACCAATCATTTCCCAAAAAGGAATAACACCTTACAATATATCATTTTCTATGTACTGTTGGATGCGAGAGTTGGTAAATCTATAAAATGTACAAGTCAATTACAAACTTATTCATTCAACTGATTATTTCAAATCATCAATTTATGATATTCTCAAATATTTTGCTTTGATCACAATGATTGACATTTGCAATCATCGCTCATCTTCAGGATCAAAAACTTTCATAAATCTTGTATACTTCTAGAGTATACTAATACTTTGTAGATTTTTGTTAAATAATCTCTAAATATTCAAGCTGCAAAGCATACTTGTAAAATACTTAAGGTTTCACCTTCAGTTTCCATATCATCTTCCTGGGCCCAGGTGCATTAGTCATAGAAGATATAAGCCTTTAAATTGTTGCAATTTATTAAAGAAAAAAGATTTCAAGTGTCCAGATTTCTTATAGTGAGTCCATTTACATATTGGAAACTTTTCATCTCTGAGATCTTCATTTTCCAATCTTGAAAACGTATCTCCCTCGTTGGGTGCATTTGAGCATATTCTATCTTCTTCATTATATGATGATTCTTTCATGTTTCTCTCCGAGGTGGATGTCTCTCATCCTCTTCTTTTTTTAAATGTTGAAGAAATTGATTCATCTTCTTTGTCGTTCTTTGAACAAAAGGATCCTTCATCTGATGTTGATTTTTTGAAGATCACTCAACTACTGGGTATGTTCTTTCAAAGGATTGATCTAGAGTTTTTTTATAGGAGCAAGATGATGACGATGATTATTTCATTTGGATTTTTTCATCTTTAAGTAATTGAATCATCTCTTTCATCTTCTTTGTGACTTTCTTCTTTCTTAATTTTTCCCGAAAGTTATGAAGACTCCCATCTACTTATTTAAAAGTTGGATTGAGTTTCCAATTCTTAATCCATAGATATTTGCAAAAAGTATGATTAGAAGAGAAGTGCTCAAGAGCAATCTTACAATCCCTAACCTTTTGATGTTAATTCAAATCATTATTTTCTTTTTATCTTCAACAAGACCAAGACAAAATAGTTGCCAATTGGTTATATGGATCTTGCTACTCCTTTGAGTACTTTATCTCCAAAGCTTTCGTGCATCGCCAATTTCACCTATTGCAACACAAGAGTTCAATTTTGATCCTCTGTTCTCTCCTCATTTCCTCTGCATTCTTTATCTCCAAAGTATCACTTGCATTCTTAATCTCCAAATGGATTCACTTGGCCACAATCCTCTTTTTAATGTCTTGCACGAAAACTCCCAAATCAATCAATGATCTTGGAGGACAAACTCCTGGTTTTTCGGAGGAATACCCATGAAAATATCAACCTAATATTCCTGGCTACACAAGAATATAATCAGACGTTAACAATCCCCGTCTAGATGGAACCCCAATAAAGAATCGTTACGATGGTTTGTAAGTGTGTATGCATAGATTGAAGTTTGAAGATGAAGAGCAAATGCAGACTAATTTTATGGTATCATTAAGTTGGAATGATGCATGGATGATATATTTATAGTTAGGAAATTTTTAGGCAACATAGGGAAGTTTTGGAATGAAAAAATGACTCACAAAACAATATGTGTCGACCTGAAAAAATTATGTGTCGACACATGCAAAATAATAATTACATGCTCTAATAATGCAGTAAATGTGTCGACACATGAATCATATGTGTCGACACATGTGCTTGGGTTTTAAAGCAGAAATTTTTAAGGCTTTAATATTGAAGCACATGTGTTGGTGCATAAATTGTATGTGTCGACACATACTGAAGCTTTTAAGAAATTGCACAGATGCTGAATTTATGTGTCGACACATACAAATTTCAGGTCGACACATAAACATGTTTTTTTGTGCTGAAACTGAATTTTCATGATTGACACCAATTTTAAACTTGTTTTAAATGATTCCTAAGACCTTTAATTCTAAATTCTAAATTTTCCTAGTTTTGACATTATGCAAAACATCTATTGGTGAAGTTGCACTCACATACTCCCCGTTTTTTATGATGGGAAAACTTGCGACGATGCATTTCATGTAGTTATCAAAGGCCCCCCCTAACTTTGCAATTCTTAACTTTATCTCACATATGTTTCTCCCTCTTTGACAATATCAATACTAATATATCCCTCAGAGGCGTTTTTGCAAAGAAGAGCATACAATTACATATACCCATATATATATATATATATAATGATGAAAAATTAATAGATAACAAGCATGAATCATTAACAAACATGCAATGAAATTGCATGAATAATAATGAATATGATGCAAGAGTAAACTAGTCAAGTTGCTTCTATAACGCCATAATTACGTAACACAACACAATGGAACTCCTGATGCCGCACACGTATGTGCCTAACATAGATACATGAACATGTCACACTCAATCCAAAATGAAAATATTGTCATAAAATGTGACTCAAATACAACAAGAACCATACATGCAGTTAACATGCTTACATTCAACTCATGCACATATGCACGAAATAAAATAAGAAACACATGCTTGTACACATAAGATAAAACTTATACAAATATGAAAGAATTAATACATGAAGCCATTATAAGCATGTATACTGAGAACACACACTGCTTATCAATCAAAAAAATTGGAAATGAACATTCATGATTTTCATCATTTGAGAATATAACAATCATTTTTTATCAACTAAAACATGTACTAAGAAACTTCTTACTTTCAAGGAGAAATTTGAAACAACAATACCTCACTCTTGATGGAATGGAAGTTACACTCACATGATGTAAAATACTTCAAACAAAGTGTTAGAGCAAAAGTATAAAAGTACAAGCATCATACTAAAGAAAGCAACATTTGAGACATCAATAATCATCAATTCCTCATGTTTGTTGAAAAACGGTTTGGTTGCAAAAGTTTTTGTGAAAATTTCGGCAAAATTGATTTTCCCGATCAAAATTCTCAAACACAACATTCCCCTTTTCAACATGATCGCGAAGGTGATTCCCCACGCATGTGTTCCTTCCTTGAGTTACTTTATTTGGAGTCCGGGAAAGTAATTCAACTTCCCATAAGAATCATTTCAAACACTCCCTATATAAGCTTAGAGAACTCTTTCACAATTTGCATATTAGTAGAATCAAATATGATATAACTTCAAATGTGTTATGCTTGATGTTTAATGAAGCTAAACAGGCTTATGTACACATAAGTGTTTATAAGAAATACATGAAAATATAATATGATGAGGTCATTTCAAGTATATAAATTGATAAGTCACTATGATTATCAATTAAGAATTATGTTTCCAATGAATACTCATAATATATATACCATACACCAAGTATGTCATGTATTTAGAGAAATAAACAAGTAAAAGAGAGAACTTACTAACAAAGTGAAAGTTAAATCGATACTACCTCACCGTATAATATGATGGATGATGCACTTGTATTTCACAAGGAACTCTCAAAATAAAGTTGAACCAAATGCAAAGTATGCCACAAAGAATTTGGAACAACACGACCTTACCACTTTTCACTTTGACAAAGTACCCAAAAGTATAACTTGTAATGAGTCCAAGAATGTCATTAATTTGATGATCATTCATTTTGATTTAACTCTCATCTTTATCCTTTTCATGTTAGTTATTTTTCCCTCCTCATGTTTCACCAATTTAGGTTGATCAATTCCTTCTTCGGCATCATTGAATATGTCGCTTGAAGATACACCTACATCATGAAATAAAATACCTTTTTCGAGTATTCTCGGATACAACATCAAAAGTAACTTAAGCCTCTGTTAACAATTAAAAAAACTTGTTGTTGTTTCCTAGATCACATAATCATCTTCTTGCCCCATATACAACAGGATTAGAATATGTTGGCAAAATACTCATTTTGGTCCATTAATTATACCCTTAGGTTCACATAGGTTCCTTAACTTTTTTTCGTGTCATTTTTATCCTCTAACTTTCAAAAAGTTTGATTTTAGTCCTTTTTGTCTAATTACCAACGAAAAAACTTTGAAATTGGTCGCTAAATCTGTCGCTAATTAGATAAACAAGACTTAAGTGAAACATTTTGAAAGTTAAAGGACCAAAATTACACGAAAAAATCAAGCGACCAATGTGAACCCAAGGGTATAGTTAAGGGACCAAATGAGTATTTTTCCAAATATGTTCACGTGCTTTGAGCCACCATAAATCAGAACTCGTATTCTCTTTATAGAGTCAAGACAATATTTCTACCAAAACAACAATACAAGATAGGTACCCAATCTTCATTAGGTCCTTGGGGGTTGGTGAGGAAATTCTTGCTCATGTTCTTCAAACTTACCAAACAATATAGTGAGATCAAGTGTTGTAAGATTATTATCTTCCTTGTTTGCGGTGACCTTCGGTTACCAATTCCTAGTTAGACACATCACAACTTTGTTAGTAGAAATTGTATTGGAAATAAGATTACCAAGTGCGTAAACGGTTATTGAGATTTAATGTATTTTTCTTATCATCATTATTCCATAGTGCTTCCGGCTTAGATGTGACAATGTCATTAACATTGTTTTGAGTAATTGCATCACACATGTCTTTGTCATATGAATTAACATGAACGTGCATGTAAGCTTTCTAATAACTATAGTTTTTTTCCGGAAAAAAATTGGGGTTGTTTTATAATCTCCTTTAGGTTCATATGTCATTTTCTAATAAGAGTTTCAAAGCACAGAATTAACCGGTGTTTTGATACCATTTTTTAGACTACGACAACTTATCTAGGGGGAGTGAATAGATCCCCAATTAAAAATCACATTTCAAAAAAGATTATTTAAATTTTTTTTTGAAAAATAATATTGAGCGAAAGGTTTTTGGCCTAAATCAACATAATAGTATAAACGAACTTAGTTATTTGAAACTCAGATAGGCACAAGCCATTTGGAATTAACATAATGATAAAATCAATCAATATAGTAATATCTTAATTAACCGTTTAATATCCAACACAACGGTTTCCTATTTCCAATAAAATCATATAAAAAATATGACTTGACAATTTATCGAACATGTGGCGCGCAATCAATTTTTCAGAATTTTCTTTGAGCTTTATTGATATGAAAAAACACTTACAACCAAAGTGATTATAATCTAATCATCCAAGAAAATTTAACTTTAATAATCAAAGAGAAATTCTATATGAATCGACCGATCACTAACACATTCAACAAATTTCATATAGAAAGTAAGTGAGAGTAAAAGAGAGGGAGATAGAGAGATAGAGAGAGAGAGAGAGAGAGAGAGAGAGAGAGAGAGAGAGAGAGAGAGAGAGAGAGAGAGAGAGAGAGAGAGAAGTATTTGTTGAGGAATTTCATCAACTGTCCTCGCTATAACAACATCTCTCCCCAATTTTAGATTTGGAATTAGGATAATTTCTTACTTTGCAAAAAGTATGATTACAAGAGAAGTGTTCAAGAGAAACCCTACAAACCCTAACCGTTTGATGTTGATTCAACCTTTTCTCTTCTTTTGACTTTCAACAAGACCAAGACACAATAGTTTCCAACTGGTTATCTAGACCTTGCTACTCCTTTGCGTACTATATCTCCAAAACATTCGTGCACTGTCAATTTCACCTATTGCAACACAAGACTTCAATTTTAACCAGTCGTTCTCTCGCTAATTCCTTTGCATTATTTATCTCCAAAGGATCATCTATGTTCTTTATCTCCAAATGGTCTCACTTGGACACAATCCTCTTTTGAATGTCGTGCACGAAAAACCCCAAGTCAATCAATAATCATGGAGGACAAACCCATGGTTTCTCCGAATGAAGACCCCTACAAATATCAACCAAATATTATCGGCTACACAAGAACCTAACCAGGTGTTATCAATCCTCGTCTAGATGGAGCCCCAACAAAGAATCATTACAATGGTTTATAAGTGTGTATGCATAGATTGAAGGTTGAAGATGAAGAAAAAATTCTGACTAAGCTTAAGGTATCATCGAGTTGGAATGATGCAAGAATGATATACTTATAGCTAGGAACTTTTTAGGAAAAAAATGGAAGTTTTGGAATGAAAGAAATTATGAATAAAAGACTCACAAAACAGTATGTGTCGACTTGAAAAAATTATGTGTCGACACATGTAAACCAGTAGCTACAAGCTTTAATAATGGAGTACATGTGTCGACACATAAATCGTATGTGTTGGTACATGTCCATGTGTTTTAAAGCAAGAATGTCAAAGGATTTAATATTGAAGCAAATGTGTCGATACATAAATCTTTTGTTCCGACACATACTAAAGCTTTTAAGAAATTGTAGAAATGTTGTATTTATGTGTCGACACATAAACATGTTTTTTGTGCAGAAACTGATTTTTCATGATTGAGACCAATTTTAAATTTGTTTAAATGATTCCTAAGACCTCTAATGCAAAGGGAGTGCCACATGACATAGAGATATCTCCCAATATACAAAAATGCTAAGTTTTCCTAGTTTTAACATCATGAAAAACATCTAATGGTGAAGTTGCACTCAAACTCTCTTTGAGGATTCAGAAGCCCTATCATCGACTTTATGCTTTTGAGGGTTTGACCAAGACTTCTTGCTCTGAGTCTTGTCTTCTTTGTCTTTGAATTCGTTAGAACCATCATGTCCCTTACATACTTGAGCCTACAGTGTTTGTATCGAATCTTGAAATCCTTTCCTTTTGACAATCATAATCTCACGCGACTCAAACAAACCAACCAAATCTTCTAGTTTTAGGGTTTCAAGATTATGGAATTCTTGAATAGCTAAGATAATGTGATCAAAGTAAGAGTTCAACGCACATATTACCTTCTCAACTATCACCTTATCATTTAGGGTTTCACCACAATCCTTCATAAGATAGACGAGATTATGCACCTTCAACACATAGCCTACAATTTTTTCATCTTATACCATATGCAATAATTTATACTATTGTCGCAAAGTCTGCAGTTTGACGAATTTGAATTTCTCACATCCTTCATAGTACTTGACAAAAATATCTCATGCATTTTTGTCGATTCAGCATAAAAGATCTTGTCGAAATTCGTCGATCTACCGTTGATTGAATGTAATGTGCAGTCTTGCAATCTTTCTTTTTGGCCTCCTTATGCACGACTCTATGAGCATCGGTTGCGTTCTCAGCAAGCTCAAGGATGCCATTAGTAACCACTTCTAAGGTTTCATGAAAATCAAACAGATATTGCATCTATTTTCTCCATCAGATCAATTTCTTGTCGTCAAAAATTGGAAGAGAATTAAGAATATCATTGTTATCATTGATCTTTACAACAAACGCGATGAACAACCCACAATCTCGAAAACAGGATCACTGGCGTGTGATTCTTGAAAACATGATAAAAGAATCTAATCAAAATTTTAAATACCAATTTATTAGTGTGTTAGACACTTTTAGTGAGGAGAAAAAGATAGAGAATAAAAAAAATAAAATTAATATTACTTAATGATAAAAATTGAATTATATAATGTCCTATTTATATAGAGCTAACTAATTTACTAAATTACAAATCATAATCTTAATTAACTTTAGAGTTAGTGTTACATAATTTGAATTATCCCACAACATATATAATCTTTAGACTTAGTGTTACATAATTTGAATTATCCCACAACATATATATAAGTGAGTTCGAGGATGTATTTTTAAAATTAAAGAAATATTTTTAAATTTTTATATGGTGCTCCCCATCATTTAGGATGTGATAAATAATTCCTATTTTTTTCTTTTAAATTAAGAACATTTTCTTTTATAAAAACGAATGATGTAAGAACTAAGAACCAATTCCGCGAACAAAAAACTACTTCTTTCGTTCTTTTTTAAGTGTTATTTTTTTTAAAAAAAAATTATTATTTTTTAAGTGGTATATTTTAAAATTCAAGAAAATAATTTTGTTGTTTTGTCAAAATTATCTCTAATCATTATGATAGAAAAAGAAAAAGTTAAATAAACTATTAAAAAATTGAAAATATTATTAAAAAAAATAATAATCATTGCTTGTCTTCTTGATATATAAGTAAAAATTTAAAAATGACAATTAAACTTGGCCTCAGTTTGGCATGGATAATCATTTTTATACATTGCTAGTTGTTTATAATACATTATTATTGCCAAAAGAATTATAAATAATTTAATATCCCTAAATGGCTTTATATAGATAGTCTTTTTCTATACATTACTAAGTATTTCTTTATATACCTTTGTTAATGCAATAATGTATAGTATAGTCCACAGCACACATCCCCAGAATTTAACCTTAGTACTAGTGTATTTTGAATGGCAATCTTACATGAACTTTGAACTCAACTCACGATTATATTTATTAATTTGTTTTGACAGTAGGCAAATTTTCAATATTTTTTAATTTATGTATGCGAATAAAGTCTCGCATAATAATTGCATAATAATAAAGAGGCCGCGTGCTAGAAACAATGATGATAAAGGGCGGAGCAGTTACCAACTAGATGTTGAAAAATAACTCATCACCTACTTTAAAAATCGATCCATATATCATCTTTTTGTTATTTATCTCATAAAGTAGTATTAAAAAATATATCTAAAATAAGGGTGAGTTTGTTTCAACTTTAAAAAATAGTTTTTTTTTTATATTTTTTAAAATAGAGTTTATGAAATTGTATTTTAAAATATTAGAAGTTTTTTTATATTTATTTTTCTTTTCAATTTGAGAAACTAAATTTGATATTTTATAACATAAACATATATTATTGAAGATTATAACATAGTTAAAGTCACAATTTTAAAAATAATTGTATTTTAAAAATGATTTCTATAAAAAACTATTTAAAATAGCTTCAAAATTAAGTGATTTTTTAAAATTTTGATATCAATATTTTTCTCGTTAAAATGATAAATTATTTTAAATAATATTTTAAAAATAACTATTCAAATAAAAATTTTATTTGAAATTTTTATGAAAAAAAAATTTATAAATTTTTTTTACATAAAATATTACATTATAAAAATCATTTAAAAAATAAAAATAAAACAAACGGACCATAAATCTATAATCCTTTTGTTATCTATCTATAATCTCCCAATTCTTTCATTGAAATTAAATAAAAGTAAAAAGAAAAAAAGAGAAAAAAATTCCAAGAAAAAAATATGTTTTAAAATCTCAAATGAGAAAAAAAGTTTTGCACGATAGTGGAGATGATCACGCAGCTAGCAGTCGAACTATGGTTTGGGTCAATTCTATTCATAAATTCATTCAACGATGAGTCGTGTTTTAAAGTAGATTTTAATATTTAAAATGTGGATAATTATAAATATGGTTATATTTCACTTGTTAGTACGAAAGTAGAAATTCTTGAGTTTAGTTATTTTTGGTATTATTAAAGAGATTTGAAAAATACTTTGTGTTCTTAAGATTTTATTTTTAGAGTTTGGTCATTTTTGGGATTATTAAAGAGATTTGAAAAATACTTTGTGATTTTGAGTTGAATAAACCCAAAACTCTTGAAATTATTAAGAAAATTTTACCCTATACCCCTATATTTATTCTCATACGCCTACAATTTTGATATTTGGACGAAATTACCCTTGTATAAATACTAATTACATAATTTTTTTTTACTTTTATTATTTTAACTTCTGTAAAACGAGAGAAAGAGAATTTTTTTGACAAACCAGAGAACTCAACAAACTCATATCCGGCTCTTTATTTTACACTCCGGAGCATACAAGAGTAAGTTTTTCGATTTACCATAAATGAAATTATACAAACCGGATAACACGTTAAGAGATTATCCGGTATGTTTTTAAAGATGATAAATTTGTGTAAGATTTGGTTATGTCTCCCGATAAACCTTAAACTCATTTCCATTATTTTCTATCAATATGAGTTAGAAGTTATATTGCATTGAAGATCATTTGCGTTATAAATATTTCTCATGATGGTATATAGAATTTTATTTTAATTAAATTTTGATTTTATAAATGTGTAACTTAAGTTCTTAGTTTTAGTTTTTACTAAGCTCGGTTTTTACTAAGCTCGCTATAAGATAAAACTCTGTGTTGGAATATGTAAAATTCAGTTATGACATGGTATTGTTTAAGTGAATGTTGTGTATTTATACTTTTTTAGTTTTTATGCTCTTTATACTATATATTTGATTCAAGCCATGATCAACTTAGATTTGGATGTAAGTTTATTGAGTAGTCATAGTACTTAATTAATGGATCCGAAGAATAATATGACCAACATAGATTTGGATGTAGCTTTATTGAGTTATGTTATTGTTTTAATGTTTCTTTGAATATATCTTGATATTTCATAGGTTTGCAAGGTATGTGGTGTTGTAGCTGGTTTTGATAGGTCCAGTAGAAAAGAAGAAGATTCTTCTCTCCGTAATTACTTTGATACCGTTGCTGGAAGTCTATGGATAAAGTGGGAGTTCTTTTCAATCCTAAGACATAACAACACTCATTTATGTGCAAGATCTCTAGTACATATAAAAGCTTTTTCTCTCAAAACCTCTCATTTATGAACAATTTTCATTCTAAAAAAATACTTATATAGACAAATTTCAAATTCAGTAATGAGTCAGAAGATAAACTGGTGGCTAATACATTATACAATAAGATTATTGGCTCATTGAGGTTTTGTTTTTGTAATACAAGGTCAAATATTTGTCACAATATGGCATCCGGTGGACAATAGGCATGTTGTACCATATAAAACATGGTTGTTATTGAAATATCATACGCATATCAATATGGAATATTGTAACCAAATTACTATAGTTCCTTCAAAGTCAGTGTCAGTGAAAGATCAAGAATCAATTGATGAGATCAAATAATATCTAGATTGTAGGCATGTCTCTCCAAGTGGGGCATGTTGATGAATTTTCTCTTATAACATTCATGAAAGGAAACATGTTAGTGAATATATGTTATTTCATCTAACTAGTAAGGAAGCGGTATATTATACTGATTTTGATAGAATGGATAAATATTTTAGAAAATAGTTAAATAATTTTTTGATCCCTGTAAGTTAGCGTGTTTTTTTATTTTCGTCCCTGTAATTTATTTTTCTTGGAAATGATCCTTGAATGTTAAAGATCAAGTCAGTGTCTCTCCAAGTTAAGCATGTTGATGATTTTTCTCTTATAACATTCATGAAAGGAAACATGTTAGTGAACGTATGTTATTTCATCTAACTAGTCAGGAAGCGGTCTACTACATTGATTTTGACAGAATGGATAATATTTTAGAAAATGCTTAAATTTAAATAATCTTTTGGTCTCTGTAAGTTAGCGTGTTTTTTATTTTCGTCCCTGTAATTTATTTTTTCGTAGAAATGATCCTTGAATGTTAAAGATCAAGTCAGTGTCTCTCCAAGTGAAGCATGTTGATGAATTTTCTCTTATAACATTCATGAAAAGAAACATGTTGGTGAACATATGTTATTTCATCTAACTAGTGAGGAAGCGGCCTACTACACTGATTTTGACAGAATGGATAATATTTTACAAAATGTTTAAATAATCTTTTGGTCCCTGTAAGTTAGCGTGTTTTTTATTTTCGTCCATGTAATTTATTAAAATTTTCTTAGTTTTAATCTCTAAAATCATTTTTCAAAATCAGTGTAGGGACTAAAACCAAAAGAATTACAGAAACATTCATGAATCATTTTTTCCAAAAAATAAATTACAAAAACAAAAATAAAAAATACACCAACTTACAAAGACGAAAAGACATATTTAAACTTTTAGAAAAAATAAGTGACACCGAATTTATATTTACGTCTTGGTTGGTTGCAAATGAGAAATATGAAGAGGCCATATTATTAACATACAGTGAATTTATAATTACATTTTTCAATAACTTATAAATTTTAAGTCTCATTTTTTACTAAGTCTATACATTATCAGTGACATTTTCAGTGTATATAATCATCAAAGAATTTAACGACTTGTGAATTATGTTCCGTTTATACTTAAACACTCAACAAACATGTCGATACACTACAGACCATTATACGTGACATTTATTTCCAAAATCAATTGGCTAAACAACAATTTTATAGTATATTTATATTGCAAAAATAAATTTAATTTTCATGTTTCTTTAATAATTTATTGATTTATTTATTAAATATTATATATAAATTTAACTTATGTATTTTTATTTGTTTAAAGGGTTTTATTGAGAGTGCATCATTCCTTTTTTCTTAAAGAGTTTAACTACATATCATTTATTATTATTTAAAAATATCATTTAAATAATTGCATTTTAAATTATCCATTAAACATAGAGTGTGTTTGTTTCAAGTTTAGAAATTACATTTCTGAAAATACATTAGTAAAAAGAGAGGATACCCATGTCTGTTTAGAAAAAATTATTCTTAGATATAAAGATTTCAAGGAATAAAATAACTTCTTATAACTTTCATTATTCCCATAGAATTATTCATACATATTAAAAGATGAAAAAGTTACAATATTCAATATTCCTGGGAATAATAAAAAATTTGCCAAACAATGTTTTAGAAGGATGCCTTGGAATAAATTTTTTACACTTATTTTTCTTGAGATAGTAATTCCAAGGAATAAAGTTTAACACCTTGAAACAAACGCCCCTAGTTTTTTTTCTTCAAATAGCAGCATAATTTACTTCGCACAATAACTAATTTTATATTTCTTTTTATTTTTCAAAAATTACCATGAACGGTTAACAATTTCATCTACCACATCAGTACCCGGCACCGGTATCCAATTAATTTTTATGGGACAACTTCTCTATTCATTACAAAAAATTGAATAGTCTATCTTAAGTTCATTCAATCACATGAAATTATTTAATTTTAACATGTTTATTTATTTATTAAATAGAACAATTGTTTGATTTTTCCAAAATATTTTACATGGAAGGTAATTCTATCCAACTTTTTGAGTTGAGTAGATAAAAATTCACTTTTATATGAATCAGATAATCATATTAACACTGAGGTGGATCAATTAATGACTCACCAATATTCAAGTAATTCATTAAGAAATTTAAAACATTGCACTCAGTTACACTAAAATATGAAATTTAAAATTTAAATGGTTGATATTGTAACTTGCATATGAAGAAGAACCAACATACATATATCATTTGATAGTCTCAGCTAAATTAGACTCCTAATGAATGTTAATAAACTTATCAAAATACATATAATAATGAAAAAAATTGAACATTTGACGATGAATTCCTGGAGAATTACATGAACAAATAATAAAAGCTAGATTGAAAGGGTTACAAAAGAGCAGCTTTTTTCTTTAATAACCTTATTGTTGAAACAATTTAGAAACACTTCCTATGCACAATTGATGGTCCAGACTCATCATACTCAGCCTTTGCAATCCACATCTGCCCACAAAGGAAAAAAAAAATCAATGTTACTCATTAGCAATTGTAGTTCAGAAAACTATAAAGCACGGAAACTGCATAGGACAGGACTCTGATACGGAGATATCGATAATAATTTGAAAAAAGAAAGAATAAATTTAACGTAATTGTAAATGTTGGTGCAAGTGTCTGATACCGACATGCACACAGACACGTCTTTTTCAGAGGTGCCGGTGCTTAGGTAAAATAACAGACCTGTTGGAAAGTGCTGAGGGAAGCCAAGATAGAACCACCAATCCAGACACTGTACTTTCTCTCAGGTGGTGCTACCACCTTGATCTTCATGCTACTAGGTGCAAGTGCAGAAATTTCCTTGCTCATTCTATCAGCAATGCCAGGGAACATGGTTGTACCTCCAGAAAGAACAATGTTACCATACAGGTCTTTCCTGATGTCAACATCACATTTCATTATGGAATTGTATGTGGTCTCATGGATTCCTGCAGCTTCCATTCCCACCATGGATGGCTGGTACAAAACCTCTGGACACCTGAAACGCTCAGCACCAATAGTGATGACCTGACCATCAGGCAACTCATAGCTCTTCTCCACTGCAGAGCTGGTCTTGGATGTCTCTAGCTCTTGCTCATAATCAAGAGCAATGTAAGCCAGTTTCTCCTTCATATCCCTCACAATTTCACGCTCTGCTGAGGTGGTGAAAGAATAGCCACGCTCTGTCAGAATTTTCATCAAGAAATCAGTGAGGTCACGGCCAGCCAAATCGAGACGAAGGATGGCGTGTGGGAGTGCATAACCCTCATAAATAGGGACAGTGTGGCTGACACCATCACCAGAATCCAACACAATACCTACAAAAAAACAAAATAAATCATCATTCATATTGAAAAAATCATTACCAAAAAATCATTGCGAGACAGAAATAGAAGGCAAGCGGACAGTAAACTGAGCCGACCATGAATTACTACTACTCATGCTTATGCTTACCGGTTGTTCGACCACTGGCATAGAGTGAAAGAACAGCCTGAATGGCAACATACATAGCCGGAGCATTGAAAGTCTCAAACATGATTTGAGTCATCTTCTCACGATTAGCCTTGGGATTAAGAGGAGCTTCTGTTAAGAGAACTGGATGTTCTTCGGGTGCAACACGAAGCTCATTATAGAAGGTATGATGCCAAATCTTTTCCATATCATCCCAATTGCTAACAATACCATGCTCAATTGGGTACTTGAGAGTGAGGATACCACGTTTGGACTGTGCCTCATCACCAACATATGCATCTTTTTGGCCCATGCCAACCATAACACCGGTATGACGTGGACGGCCTACAATGCTGGGAAACACAGCACGTGGGGCGTCATCTCCAGCAAAACCTGCCTGAAAAAGGAGTGTAGATTGCAATGGCAGTAAATGTATTATCTGACATAACAGGAAATGAAACATAAAGGATGGTATATATGGTATTGTACCTTGACCATTCCTGTTCCATTGTCACAAACAAGAGGTTGAATATCCTCAGCGTCTGCCATCTTCTTCTAATATGATCAACTACCTTGATAAACAATATATATTTAATTAGTCTCTGCAATTGCACACAGAAGATATCTGACTTATAAAAAAAAATTTTACACACATGCATTGAACAAATTATAAATCAATAATAATAATATGGAGAAATTGACATGAAGATAGATGCATACCTAGGTTGGGAATGAGGAAATAGTGAATGTCGTGGAAATGAAGATAACTAATTCAAAGGAAATAAATATAAGAACCATTGCACCCAATTGGGACCATTGGAGAGAGAAGGGAGATGAGAAATTTACGGGCTAACTATCTATCACTCATTCATTCATTCATTCTTTCTCTACACACCAATCATTTCTATTTCTAATTTCATTCATGGAGTAAAATACGCATTTAATTATCTTTAAGGTTAATTTCAGATTAAAAAATAATCCACCACACAAAACTAAATCATTAACTCCATTCTTACTTTTATTTTCCTCTAATTACTATTAGTATATTAGTATTTTCATTATATGCATGGTCACCTTATTCTTCACCATAACAATCAACTTATTAAAATAGTATTTTATCCTCTGCACTCTAATGAATAATTTTACTGTAGTTTTTCATCATGCTGCCCAATTTATAAGAGATTAGCTTATGTATTATAAAGGTGATCATGTAACTTTACTTGAAGAAATTACAATGATTAATGAAATTATTTTAAAGCGGACTTATAATGAAAGAAGTTGAATGTGCTGACAATAGTTTTAGGATATTGTGGAAAATGTGGGGACAAATGATTTCTGGAAAAAAAAAATGCTGATTCCATTGAAGTTGTACATTATGTTGTAACTAATAAAATGGATGCTCATATATATGTTAAACTAGCAAGTTGTATAACAAATTTTTATGACATGATTTAAGATATTCAAAATCTAAAGTTCAAAGAAAATAATGAATTTCAAAAAAACAAAAATAGCACATAGGTCCTAGGATAGTTTTCCTATTAAAAATATAATCACTCATTAATGTAATTATTAATAAAATATATAAATGGTCTCAAAAAGTTTATACTTCTAAAAAGACAGTAATATTATATCACTTTTTAAAAAGATCTAGAACTTTGTTTCATTGTATTTTTCATGATGATAGTTATCATATATGATACTTACAAGAAAGCCGGGCATTTACATACATAGAGCTTATATTACCTGATATACGTTATAATTTATGCAAAATATATCTGAAAATTGTTAATCATAACAAAATATATATATATATATATATATATATATATATATATATATATATATATATATATATATATATTGGAACCAGAAATGAGAATATATGAAAGATGATGGTGAAGATGCGATGAAGTTGGGACTTGCATTGTTAATATTTCAACTCTCAAGTCAATATATAAGGAAGAAAGTTAAATGAAATTGAATTTGAAACTTGTTACTTTGGTTCAGATAGTTGTGATTTGCGAGAGTCGCTGGATGCATTTTACCAATGAAACTTTTTGATCATTAGGATGATAATCTTCGCGTCGGGAAGATTCTGGAGGGAGTGGAACCTTTCCCTGACTATTGGCCGGAATCGATGAGGTCAGCTCATAATAGTCTGGGTAGATCTGGTCAGCCTAGAGCAGATTCCCCCAAGCTCTTATCGGTGTTATGGTATGCGCAGACTTTATATTGCATCCATAGATGTTGATTACCCTTTAATCATTTAAGACATGTGAATATGAAGTGTTTCAACTCGTAAGGAATCAATTGTGCATTTAATTCTCCGCACTCCAAAAAAAATTCAGAGGTATCGTCATTACGGCTCTTGGGAATCAAAAGTCTAGAGTGTTTCGTGTGAGTGATTAGACGTGTTTGGAGAAGCTTCTTTGTATTTTAGAATATAGTTTTATTTCAAAAAAATAAGTGTAATTTTCCTATAAGTCTTTCTTTTTCAAGTCTAGCAGTTACTTTCTTAAAGCTTTGTTTCCTTGCAAATGTGACGTTATTGCAATATGAACAATAAATCACATAAAACTGCTCATAAGTCCTAGAAGGATATGTCATCTCCTTGGGTGGCTCCAATTTATTCTTCCACTATTTTTGTTTTTTCTAAAACAAATGATCTTGACGAAGCCTTTACGGAGGTTGGTGCATCTTCCGACTGTGGAATCTTGAATCTTTTTTAGCAGGAAAGAATATATGACAAGTATGACGCTTGCGCATTCCCTTTTATGAATGTGTTTTCCAACCATTGGCTATATCTATACAATGAAAAGGATCTCTTGATCGCGACTTTATCGTCTATTAATCGGGAGACTGCAAGTGCACAGTCCTATCGCGTAGTTTTAAAAGATATCGAACCCACAGAGACTATAAATCGATCTATCGTTATCCTAAGTTACGGTATATAGCTAAGGCGAATAATTCTTTAAGATATTGGTTAAGGAAAATATAATAATTAAATAGATATCGGTATGTAATTCGTCTAACTTAGGGGATCCGAATTTCCACTGGCTTGTTTCTCAAGTTGATAAAAAAGGTCTTTTCAGCAAACAATATTCATCTAAAAATCCTATCTCAAACTTTCGCTCTGTTGAATCAGATCATGCAATTAAATCCTAATGTATGCTCTCGCTATCCCGCCGAATTTAAAAACACTTTTTGAAAATAAATAAGGTTTAATCAGTTTTAAAACGCTTTCGCAGTCTTTAAAATCAATACCTAGTATCCACTATCTGGTTCTAAACCTCAAACTCTCGCTCTGTTGGTTTCTAACCTTAGTCCGGTTTATTAACCTCAAACTTTCGCTCTGTTGGTTTCTAAGCTTCTTTTAATAAATTAAATTGGATATCTAAGTCAGAAAGAATATTTTAACAACGTAACATTATGCCAGTTTATTTTGGATTCCTTTGGTTCGATTAATTTACATACCAATATCAGAAAGTTTAGCCAGACATATTAATTAATTCAGACATGCATAAATAATACGGTTCAATATATTTAAACATTTCCACAATTAAATAAATAATACCAGGCAACAATATATTAAATAAAATAAAATAATTAAATTAATAACCTGAAAATAAGAATACTGGAAATAATCTTGTTCTTCGAAATAAACGAGCACTCCACCACAAGTCGGTTGGATCTGCTCGGAGACTTCTTGAATTGAAAGAAAAATACGACAAGGAATAAAAAGCACTAGATCTAACGTAAGGTTAGATCAGTAAAAAATACACAACAATTTTCGGTGTAGAAATTGTCGTGAGAAAATTATAACAACTTAAAACCGAAATAAAATCTAAACAAAGAAACTGAAAACGAAAATAAATTCAAGGTACAAAACTGAAATAAAATTG
This sequence comes from Vicia sativa, assembly GCA_021764765.1. NCBI lineage: Eukaryota > Viridiplantae > Streptophyta > Magnoliopsida > Fabales > Fabaceae > Vicia > Vicia sativa. Next base: position 232,354,598 of record CM038792.1, read on the forward strand.
CGAAATAAAGAAAGAACGGTTGTTCGGTAAAAATGTCGACCCTTGCTCTGAAACTTGTATGTTGTATTTATAGCTCACTTCGTAACTGCCTTTTCCAATCTCGTACCAAAATAAGTAGCCATCGTGTGTGAGAATATAAGTGCCTTAAGAGTATGAGACAGACGCCTTAGAAGAATAAGTCAAACACGAGACGCGCGTGTCAAATAAGAGAGAATTCCTGAGACGTGGGTCCCATGCAGGAGGCGGTCGCCTCCACGTGTACAAGAGAATGAGACGTGCGTCTCACTTTGTTGGAAGATGGTGGGCCCCACTTGAGGCGGGCGCTTCCTTGCTAAGTGGGGGTGTGAGACGACCGTCTCACGTGACGTGGCAGCTGGGACTTGCGTGCTGGGCTTACTTTTGGGCCTGCTTGTTGTGGGCTTAGTCTCTTGGCTTGGTATAATTGTTTTCTTCTTCTATAACTCCTCATTTTTGCTATATCACCCCTAGCTTCATTTCTTCGGCTTTTCAATCCGATTTTTCCTCGATTCTATTTCTTTACTCAATTTATCTTTATCTAATACAAATACCTGAAACATTAAAAATACCAACGTAATACAGAAATAAAACAAAATAATTAAATAAAAATAGAAACATTATCTATGAAAATTAAGTCAAATATGTTATATAAATTCGTGTTATCAAACTCCCCTATACTTAAACCTTTATTTGTCCTCAAGCAAAAAAAAAATAATGAAAAATCACTTTAGCATATGTCAAACGCAGATATATAACACAATTCAATTCGTACTAGGTTGCAATTCACTTCTTTGTTGGATAACTCAAGTTCAGACTTCGACACCAAAATTACCGTAATAACACTAGATAACCTCATTTATGCAGACCAATTTAAGTCATGTTATTATAGCTCGACCTAATACTTTCGTTTCGTTTCACCCGTTTTCATTCTGGCGCAATCACATTAAGCCCTTTACCTTCCGCGCACATAGTGGAGTAACCGGTTAGTGACTTTGATCTTTATAATCCAGGTAGGAGTTCTGGTACTTATATTAGGTACTCCTTTATCCAATTACAAATTGCGGGGGATCGGACCGTCGTCCGCCCTACCAAGTTCAGCACCCGAAACCACTGAACCAATTCATAATGGATGTTTGCATAAATATTTATAGTTTCCGCAACTGTTGAATTAAATGATCTGGTAAGGACCATCTAACTTAATAAGTGCATCTCCTAATAAAAATTTTCCTTAAAAATCTTGATCAATCACTTATATTCATCGATTCTCCACGTAGTTTGTCGTTCAAGGCGGTGCCGACTACTTTTATAAACTACTCGGGACTACTTTAAAACTAAGTTTAAAGGTGTTGGTATAATAAGTACTTAAATCAATCTAACATGTTGGGGGTTTTGAAGTGTTAGGACAATAACAATTTTGCTAAGTTTTACTCGAGTTCTTATTTACAAAAATAAGCAACCTTAATACTAGTTGAATATGTCAATAAATGCGTTTTAATTTTTCGTTATGGCTCAAGAAAATGGAGGAATTCGAATAAGCACGAGAATTTTACATAAAAGACTAAAATTACATAAACATGTATTTTATTGAATGGAAATTTTGCAATACATAGAAAAAGAAACAAAAAGGAAATACTAAATAGAGCAAAGAAAATAAAAACGAGCTAAGAAATGTTCTGACTCCCCTAAACTTAAAATAAGCATTGTCCTCAATGCGATAAAACCAGGAGAAATCAGAAAGGAGAAGGGTGATCACTCGTCGATTGGAAAATTTTGTCCTCTTGTTCCTCTGCCTCTAGTACGAGGTCGTCGACGCCTATCGGAATCAGAATCGTTGAGATGAAGGGCATCCGCGATGCGAGCATTTAATGCTTCGAAGTTACGATCGTTCTGGAAAGCGTACTCACGTTGTTCGCGTCGTAACTCTTGTTGGTTACGCTATATTTCCCGTTGATCATGTTGTAACTCTCGAACAAGACGTAAAGTCACAGCTTGGTTTTGTTCCATTGCGTGGAACAGTTGATCTTGACGATTCATGTGAGCTTGCATGGCCTCGAAATGGGCAGCTGGATTTTCTTGTTGTTGTGCTGCAGGTGCATCAAGAGAAAATCGCCAATTATTGCGGATTCGGACGTCGATCTGATTAGGACAAGGCAACACTACACCGGGTATCAGACGACGGTTGATCATTAAGGTGTACCGGCCATCTTGTCGAGGTGAGATGATATGGGAATCACGACAGTAGATGACATCTAGCAGATTTGCGGGCATCAGAAATTGTGTCAAGGAAAACAGCTCGTCGGAAAGGCCTAACGCAAGAGCTAGAGAAGTGATGATTCCTCCAAAGACGAATGGGTTTGTACCTGCTGCATTGACGCATGTATGAATGTGGCTGAGCAAGAAAGGTGCGGCGTTGACAACATGACCGTTGAGAGCACAGAAAATGATAAACAACTCATTTTGGTTGACCTTGTGATTATTGGTCCTACCAAAAATGGTGTTTGCAAAGATGCGGTGAAAGTACCTCAAAGCGGGATTATGGATATGTGAAGCGTAGAGATCTCGCCAACTTTTCGTGGGTTGACCAGTTAGATCATTCCATAGAGAGAAGCCGACTTGATCCTAAGAAATGTCGTTGTCATCGTCGAACGTTTTATAATGGACATTCGGACCACAAGTGAAATGTAAAAGCTCGGCGACTCTTTCTTGATCAATAGAATATTCCTGGTTGAACATGCGAAAGTTAGCAGTGCCTGTGGTGTAAGGATCGTCGGTAGGTGTGATGTAGGATAAAGAACTAAGGAATTCAAGCACGAGTGGTTCAAAGGTGGGATATGGGTTTGAACAAAGACTAAGCAATCCGGTGTTTGTAAGCATGAATGTGATGCTATCCGCCATTCCTAAGATATCCAAACAATCGGAGTCTACATATTTTGTGGGGACGACCGAACGCGAATAGAATTTTATGTATTTTGCGTGTTGTTGGCCATCATCGTGATCTCGGAAGATAATCGTGGATAGGTCGGGTGGTGGTCGGTCGGGTTTCACTTGGCGTTGAGTGTTTCGTGGAGCCATAGAAGAGTATGGAATGAAGGATAAAAAGAGATAAGATGAAATGGATGAAAGGAAGTTTATGAGTGGTAGATGTGAATTGAGAAGAAAAATGGAAGAGTATTTATAGAGAGTTTAGAGTGAAGAGGAATAAATTATAATAATGTTATGTTGGGAAATGAGGAGGGAAAAGTTTGAATGAGAATTATGGTGGGAAAATAAATTGAAGAATATTTTGATGGAAGAGTAAATAAGAGTTGAATGGGATTTAATTGTGAAAAAGAGAAACGGACGAAACAATCAAGACAAGGGAGACCAGATGACACAGCACGCAACAGGCATGGGAGAAGCACGAGGCGGGGGCCACAGATGGATGAGACGGGCGTCTCAAAAATGAATTGAAAATCAAGAGAACACGTGAGGGCGGTCGTCTCCAAAAGGGAAAAAGACAAAGCACGCATGGAGGCGTGCGTCTCCAATAGTGCATGCAGGGGGAGGCGTGCGTCTCCCATCTAGGGACTGAGGAGCTGAGGCGACCGTCTCATCAAGGAACAGGACTGTCTCAATGCAATCACGCAGAATGAGAATCTTGGCATGTGAAGAAGGAAAGCGTGCATAAGTAACAGGGAACTAGCAATTGTAGCACGAGGGTAGCCTTTATCTTTTTCAGTTTCACACGCATATACACTACATATACTTGTGTGTATATATATATATATATATATATATATATATATATATATATATATATATATATATATATATATATATATATATAATTTTAATTAATAGTATATATATATATATAATACTAGTATATATATATAAATATTGGGAAGTATTAGTTCAGTATACCGATAGAAAAATACGATAATTAGAATATTCAATTACCATATAAATATTAATGCAGATTATTTAATTGAATATAATTATCGGTATTACGGGGAAGTAGTTCAAACGTATCAGATGAAAGGGTGCAACCGATAATCGAATAAAATTTAAAATTTAACATAAAATAGAAAAATTAAAAATACGAAAAAGAAAATTTAAAATTAGAAACTAGAATGACTACTCGTTGATTTTCCATGGCCACTTATCAAGTCATCTCACATACCCCTCACCTTTTCTTTTCTTACGTCTGTAGGGCGGTTTATTCTTTCGAAATTTTGGTGGTGGTTTTGGATCTATCCTAAGCATAAGCTTTTCAATTTTGGGCTTAGTGATTTCATCCATTGCCTCATAAGTTAACCTTACCCTTTTAACAGTAATTATATCCTTAATTTTATGGTCCTCAGATTTTAGCCTTGGGATTAAGAGGAGCTTCTGTTAAGAGAACTGGATGTTCTTCGGGTGCAACACGAAGCTCATTATAGAAGGTATGATGCCAAATCTTTTCCATATCATCCCAATTGCTAACAATACCATGCTCAATTGGGTACTTGAGAGTGAGGATACCACGTTTGGACTGTGCCTCATCACCAACATATGCATCTTTTTGGCCCATGCCAACCATAACACCGGTATGACGTGGACGGCCTACAATGCTGGGAAACACAGCACGTGGGGCGTCATCTCCAGCAAAACCTGCCTGAAAAAGGAGTGTAGATTGCAATGGCAGTAAATGTATTATCTGACATAACAAGAAATGAAACATAATGGATGGTATATATGGTATTGTACCTTGACCATTCCTGTTCCATTGTCACAAACAAGAGGTTGAATATCCTCAGCGTCTGCCATCTTCTTCTAATATGATCAACTACCTTGATAAACAATATATATTTAATTAGTCTCTGTAATTGCATGCAGAAGATGTCTGACTTATAAAAAAAAATTATACGCACATGCATTGAACAAATTATAAATCAATAATAATAATATTATGAAGAAATTGACATGAAGATAGATGCATACCTAGGTTGGGAATGAGGAAATAGTGAATGTCGTGGAAATGAAGATAACTAATTCAAAGGAAATAAATATAAGAACCATTGCACCCAATTGGGACCATTGGAGAGAGAAGAGAGATGAGAAATTTACGGACTAACTATCTATCACTCATTCATTCATTCATTCTTTCTCTACACACCAATCATTTCTATTTCTAATTTCATTCATGGAGTAAAATACGCATGTAATTATATTTAAGGTTAATTTCAGATTAAAAAATAATCCACCACACAAAACTAAATCATTAACTCCATTCTTACTTTTATTTTCCTCTAATTACTATTAGTATATTAGTATTTTCATTATATGCATGGTCACCTTATTCTTCACCATAACAATCAACTTATTAAAATAGTATTTTATCCTCTGCACTCTAATGAATACTTTTACTATAGTTTTTCATCATGCTGCCCAATTTATAAGAGATTAGCTTATGTATTATAGAGGTAATCATGTAACTTTACTTGAAGAAATTACAATGATTAATGAAATTATTTTAAAGCGGACTTATAATGAAAGAAGTTGAATGTGCTGACAATAGTTTTAGGATATTGTGGAAAATGTGGGGACAAATGATTTCTGGAAAAAAAAAATGCTGATTCCATTGAAGTTGTACATTATGTTGTAACTAATAAAATGGATGCTCATATATATGTTAAACTAGCAAGTTGTATAACAAATTTTTGTGACATGATTTAAGATATTCAAAATCTAAAGTTCAAAGAAAATAATGAATTTCAAAAAAACAAAAATAGCACATAGGTCCTAGGATAGTTTTCCTATTAAAAATATAATCACTCATTAATGTAATTTTTAATAAAATATATAAATGGTCTCAAAAAGTTTATACTTCTAAAAAGACAGTAATATTATATCACTTTTTAAAAAGATCTAGAACTTTGTTTCATTGTATTTTTCATGATGATAGTTATCATATATGATACTTACAAGAAAGCCGGGCATTTACATACATAGAGCTTATATTACCTGATATACGTTATAATTTATGCAAAATATATCTGAAAATTGTTAATCATAACAATATATATATATATATATATTGGAACCAGAAATGAGAATATATGAAAGATGATGGTGAAGATGCGATGAAGTTGGGACTTGCATAGTTAATATTTCAACTCTCAAGTCAATATATAAGGAAGAAAGTTAAATGAAATTGAATTTGAAACTTGTTACTTTGGTTCAGATAGTTGTGATTTGCGAGAGTCGCTGGATGCATTTTACCAATGAAACTTTTTGATCATTAGGATGATAATCTTCGCGTCGGGAAGATTCTGGAGGGAGTGGAACCTTTCCCTGACTATTGGCCGGAATCGATGAGGTCAGCTCATAATAGTCTGGGTAGATCTGGTCAGCCTAGAGCAGATTCCCCCAAGCTCTTATCGGTGTTATGGTATGCGCAGACTTTATATTGCATCCATAGATGTTGATTACCCTTTAATCATTTAAGACATGTGAATATGAAGTGTTTCAACTCGTAAGGAATCAATTGTGCATTTAATTCTCCGCACTCCAAAAACAATTCAGAGGTATCGTCATTACGGCTCTTGGGAATCAAAACTCTAGAGTGTTTCGTGTGAGTGATTAGACGTGTTTGGAGAAGCTTCTTTGTATTTTAGAATATAGTTTTAATTTAAAAGAATAAGTGCAATTTTCCTATGAGTCTTTCTTTTTCAAGTCTAGCAGTTACTTTCTTAAAGCTTTGTTTCCTTGCAAATGTGACGTTATTGCAATATGAACAATAAATCACATAAAACTGCTCATAAGTCCTAGAAGGATACGTCATCTCCTTGGGTGGCTCCAATTTATTCTTCCACTATTTTTGTTTTTTCTAAAACAAATGATCTTGACGAAGCCTTTACGGAGGTTGGTGCATCTTCCGACTGTGGAATCTTGAATCTTTTTTAGCAGGAAAGAATATATGACAAGTATGACGCTTGCGCATTCCCTTTTATGAATGTGTTCTCCAACCATTGGCTATATCTATACAATGAAAAGGATCTCCTGATCGCGACTTTATCGTCTATTAATCGGGAGACTGCAAGTGCACAGTCCTATCGCGTAGTTTTAAAAGATATCGAACCCACAGAGACTATAAATCGATCTATCGTTATCCTAAGTTACGGTATATAGCTAAGGCGAATAATTCTTTAAGATATTGGTTTAGGAAAATATAATAATTAAATAGATATCGGTATGTAATTCGTCTAACTTAGGGGATCCGAATTTCCACTGGCTTGTTTCTCAAGTTGATAAAAAAGGTCTTTTCAGCAAACAATATTCATCTAAAAATCCTATCTCAAACTTTCGCTTTGTTGAATCAGATCATGCAATTAAATCCTAACGTATGCCCTCGCTATCCCGCCGAATTTAAAAACACTTTTTGAAAATAAATAAGGTTTAATCAGTTTTAAAACGCTTTCGCAGTCTTTAAAATCAATACCTAGTATCCACTATCTGGTTCTAAACCTCAAACTCTCGCTCTGTTGGTTTCTAACCTTAGTCCAGTTTATTAACCTCAAACTTTCGCTCTGTTGGTTTCTAAGCTTCTTTTAATAAATTAAATTGGATATCTAAGTCAGAAAGAATATTTTAACAACGTAACATTATGCCAGTTTATTTTGGATTCCTTTGGTTCGATTAATTTACATACCAATATCAGAAAGATTTAGCCAGACATATTAATTAATTCAGACATGCATAAATAATACGGTTCAATATATTTAAACATTTCCACAATTAAATAAATAATATCAGGCAACAATATATTAAATAAAATAAAATAATTAAATTAATAACCTGAAAATAAGAATACTGGAAATAATCTTGTTCTTCGAAATAAACGAGCTCTCCACCACAAGTCGGTTGGATCTGCTCGGAGACTTCTTGAATTGAAAGAAAAATACGACAAGGAATAAAAAGCACTAGATCTAACGTAAGGTTAGATCAGTAAAAAATACACAACAATTTTCGGTGTAGAAATTGTCGTGAGAAAATTATAACAACTTAAAACCGAAATAAAATCTAAACAAAGAAACTGAAAACGAAAATAAATTCAAGGTACAACACTGAAATAAAATTGCGAAATAAAGAAAGAACGGTTGTTCGGTAAAAATGCCGACCCTTGCTCTGAAACTTGTATGTTGTATTTATAGCTCACTTTGTAACTACCTTTTCCAATCTCGTACCAAAATAAGTAGCCATCATGTGTGAGAATATAAGTGCCTTAAGAGTATGAGACAGACGCCTTAGAAGAATAAGTCAAACACGAGACGCGCGTGTCAAATAAGAGAGAATTCCTGAGACGTGGGTCCCATGCAGGAGGCGGTCGCCTCCACGTGTACAAGAGAATGAGACGTGCGTCTCACTTTGTTGGAAGATGGTGGGCCCCACTTGAGGCGGGCGCTTCCTTGCTAAGTGGGGGTGTGAGACGACCGTCTCACGTGACGTGGCAGCTGGGACTTGCGTGCTGGGCTTACTTCTGGGCCTGCTTGCTGTGGGCTTAGTCTCTTGGCTTGGTATAATTGTTTTCTTCTTCTATAACTCCTCATTTTTGCTATATCACCCCTAGCTTCATTTCTTCGGCTTTTTAATCCGATTTTTCCTCGATTCTATTTCTTTGCTCAATTTATCTTTATCTAATACAAATACCTGAAACATTAAAAATACCAACGTAATACAGAAATAAAACAAAATAATTAAATAAAAATAGAAACATTATCTATGAAAATTAAGTCAAATATGTTATATAAATTCGTGTTATCAAACTCCCCTATACTTAAACCTTTTCTTGTCCTCAAGCAAAAAAAAAAATGAAAAATCACTTTAGCATATGTCAAACGCAGATATATAACACAATTCAATTCGTACTAGGTTGCAATTCACTTCTTTGTTGGATAACTCAAGTTCAGACTTCGACACCAAAATTACCGTAATAACACTAGATAACCTCATTTATGCAGACCAATTTAAGTCATGTTATTATAGCTCGACCTAATACTTTCGTTTCGTTTCACCTGTTTTCATTCTGGCGCAATCACATTAAGCCTTTTACCTTCCGCGCACATAGTGGAGTAACCGGTTAGTGACTTTGATCTTTATAATCCAGGTAGGAGTTCTGGTACTTATATTAGGTACTCCTTTATCCAATTACAAATTGCGGGGGATCGGACCGTCGTCTGTAACACCCCTTCTAAATACCCGCGTTTTATAGAATTAAATAATAAGAGTTTATCCACAATTAAGAGGCGTCACAATTTAAATCATAAAAATTTGACCAAACAGCGTCATGCTTTCACTGAAGAACATTCATCAATTAAATCATACTCAAAATTATGTTTAACAGCGAAAATGAAACATAATTTAATCCCGAATATCAATCAATAGTCATTCCAGGATATTTAATCAAAACACAATTCAAACTATTCAAAATATCCATTAAAGGATTCAAGCAATCGTTTCCCCAGTGTTACATCTACCAGAGCACGACACTGACACGCGGACTAATGAACTGACTCGAATCTAGAGAGCTATCCTCACCAACTCCAAGCGGCTAATCACTTCGGATCTGAAATGGTTAAAGTAAGGGTGAGATTTCAATTCAATATAATATGTATTATACGTTCTTAGATCCAGTCAGAATAATCGAATATATTAGTTCATCAACCAAACACAAGATCATAAACAATACAACAAGAACAGTTCACACAATGATCATGTATATATCAAACAATGGCAATTGCAACACTGGAAACCATCCTAACATGTTACAATTCCATATGCAATGCAGACTCTATGCATGTGGTACCAAACGTGAACCGCGTTCACCCACTGCTCCGTTTACTCGTGGAAAGACAGTGTAATCCATGATTCGCCCACACCATTGGGTTAAGAATCTAGCCTCACTACCTCTAACCAGGTCAGTCTATTGGCTCTGCAAGCTCACTTCCGCACAATGGGAATGAACCAATCAACAAATGTTCATGCATGCAATCATATAAGCATGCAACATTATTCCAGATCATAATAATCAACATATCACACGATGTCATTTCACCAATTATATCACATTCAAATCATAATGGATATCAAAATATAACATGGTATGCATTAGTTCTCATCCGTACTCGGACCATTCGCATTAATTACCCATCATCCGTAATTCAATCCATATTCTCAAAATCGGGACTCGGCTCTTTTAAAATAATTTTCGATAAAATAATATTTTTCCTTTCAAGAGGTAGAATTTTAAATTTAAGAAATAACAAAATGGCACTCGAATCGATTCTGATTTAGAAAATATGAATTTTGAAATTTTAGAAGTTTTGGAAAAATACATGGTAACCGGTTCCTCACTGGGAGAACCGGTTCCCACATTTAAAAAACGCTGGAAAATGTATGGGAACCCGATTCCTCCCCACAGGAACCGGTTCCCGGTTTTCAAAATTGAGTCCCCGGATTTTGTATGGGAACCGGTTCCTCCCGGGAACCGGTTCCATGTACAAAAATTTCAATTTGAAATTTCTGGAACCGTTCCTTCCCACGAGAACCGGTTTCCACAACTGTATAACAAATTTGACATTTTGTGACTTTATGCATCCATAACCATTTCCAACCTTTCAAACACGAATTGTAATATCATGAACACCATTCTAACACCATTTTACACCATTTTGACATCAACCAACATAATTTACCCATTCCTATTTATTATCGACACACTAGTGATCAATTTTCCATCCAGACACAAATAGGGTTTCATGCTATAAACCTATAATTCCAATTCCTAACATACCCAATCATCCCATTGGTTCCCAAAACCTATAAGACATATTAATCAAATAAAATCACCCTTACCTCATGATGATTCTTGATTTCTCTGGCGTCGGCTTTTCCTCTTTTCTCTTCTCCAACTCTCGTGAAATGATTTCTCCAAAACCTTCTCTTTTTTCTTTTCCTTTTATATTTCCTTCTAATATTCCAATAAAATAATTAATCAATACTTAGTGATTAGTAGAGTGATTTACTCTTACACCCACCATTTACTCTGCACACCTCCAGGCCTTTCCTCATTAAATGATCCAATTAATCCAGATGAATTAAATATTTAAGATTTTAAATCAATTAAATAATTAATTCTCACTTATTTAATATTGAATTAAATCGGGGTGTCACAACTCTCCCCCACTAAAAGAGTTTTCGTCCTCGAAAACATACCTTAGACGAAAAGTTCGGGATACGAGTCCTTCATCTGACTCTCCAACTCCCAAGTTACATTTCCTTCAGCTGGTCCTCCCAAGCTACTCGTATGCTATCTCTTTAACTCAATTGCTTCACTTTTGATCCTCAATTCTTGCGAGCCTTTGCTTGATCAAATTATCTCGTGGAACATCATCTACTTGAATCTCATGAGACGGATCCGCAATGTACCTCCTCAACCGAGATACATGGAAAACATCATGCAAATTCGCAGTGGCGGTAAAGCAATCGATAAGCAACTTTCCCAACTCTCTTAATCAGACCAATAAAGCGCGGAGTCAATTTCTTTGACTTCAAAGCTCGACCAATACCAGTCATCGGAGTAACTCTCATAAACACGTGGTCTCCTTCATCAAACTCAAGATCTTTCCTCCTCTTATCGTGATAACTCTTCTGACGACTCTGAGAAGTTCTCATCTTCTCCTGAATCATCTTAATCTTTTCTGAAGTTTGTTGAACAATCTCGGGTCCAATCACAGCACTTTCTCCAGATTCGTACCAACACAACGGTGTCCGACATCTCCTACCATACAATGCCTCAAACGGAGCCATACCAATGCTCGAATGAAAACTATTGTTGTAGGTAAACTCTACCAATGGCAAATAGCTATCCCAAGCTCCACCTTTCTCTAACACACAAGCTCTTAACAAATCCTCTAATGACTGAATCGTCCTCTCCATCTGACCATCTGTCTGCGGATGATACGCGGAACTCAATCGTAACTTAGTACCCAGAGCTTCTTGCAATCCTGTCCAGAACTTAGAAGTAAACCTCGGATCTCTATCCGACACAATGCTAGACGGAATACCATGCAAACTTACAACTTTCTCAACATACAATTCTGCCAACCTCTCCATCGGATAATCCATTCTTATCGGAATAAAGTGAGCAGACTTCGTCAATCGATCGACAATTACCCAGAAAGAATCACAGTTCTTCGCTGTTCTAGGCAAACCAGACACAAAATCCATAGAAATGCCATCCCATTTCCATTCCGGAACGAATAACGGTTCCATCAACCCTGACGACTTCTGATGCTCAATCTTCGATTTCTGACAAACCAAACACGCATACACAAACTCGGCAATTTCCTTCTTTATTCCTGGCCACCAAAATAACTTCTTCAAGTCATGGTACATCTTAGTAGCACCGGGATGAATACTCAACCCACTATGGTGTCCTTCCTCTAAGATACTCTTTTGATCTCGAACATCCGAACACACTCTATCACCAAATCTCATAACACCATTCTCATCAATTCGGAACTCACCTCCTTGACCTTGGTTAATCAATGTCAGCTTATCTACCAAACCAACATCAGACTTCTGCCCATTTCGAATCTCTTCCAAAATACCACTAGTCGGCTTCAACATGCCAAACTTCACACTATTCGAAGTAGTCTCACAAACCAAACTCAAATCTAATGCTCTACTAAATCCAATTCCGACCATCAACATCGACATATGCAAGGATTTCCTACTCAATTACGGCGTTTGCCTTACGGGATGGTAGTTCAAACCAAAATCGTAATCCTTGAGAAATTCCAACCATCTCCTATGCCTCATATTCAACTCCTTCTGATCAAAGAGATACTTCAGGCTCTTATGATCACTGAACACTTCAAACCGTGAACCATACGGATAATGCCTCCATAGTTTCAACACAAACACAATGACCGAACTCTAAATCATGAGTCGGGTAATTCCTTTCATGAGTCTTTAACGTCTCGAGCATAAGCCACAACCTGCTTATCTTGAATCAAAACACCTCTTAAACCCATCAAAGACGCATCACAATACACCACAAAAGATTCTTCCGGATTTGGCAAAATCAAAATCGGACACTAGTCAACCTCCTCTTCAATTCTTGGAATCCTTTCGCACTGCATCCCAAATAAATGCTTGACCTTTTCGTCAACTTAGTCAGCGGTAAAGCTAACTTGAAAATCCTCAATGAACTTCCGTAGTAACGTGCGGACCAAGAAAACTATGAATCTCGACATTCTTGCACTTCCCAGATACCGCTTCTACTTTTGTAGGATCAACAGCAATACCATTCTTGGAAATCACATGGCCAAGAAAACTCACTTAACCAAAACTCACACTTGACAATTTCGCATAAAGTTTCTTTTCCTTCAATAATTCCAATACAACTCTGAGATGCTTTGCATGCTCCTCATCATCCTTTGAGTAGATCAGAATATCGTCAATAAACACCACCACAAACTTGTCAAGATACGGATGAAATATCCTGTTCATATACTCCATAAACACACCAGGTGCATTAGTAACTCCAAATGGCATAACAGAATATTCATAATGCCGATACCTCGTTCTAAAAGCAGTCTTCTGAATATCTTCCGCCTTAACACGAATCTGATGATATCCAGACCTCAGATCAATCTTGCTAAAAACACAAGCTCCAACCAACTGATCCATCAAGTCATCAATCCTCGGCAGTGGATACCGATTCTAGATCGTCACTTTATTCAACTGTCTGTAGTCAACACACAGTCTCATCGTACCTTCCTTCTTCTTAACCAACAACATTACCGAAACACTAGGCGAATAAATTTCTTCTCCAATAACTCTTCCAACTGTTTCTTGATTCGACAACTCGAGATGCCGACATGCGATAAGGCGCCATCGACACCGGACTAGTTCCAGGAATCAAATCTATAGCAAACTCCACTTCTCTCTCAGGTGGTAACTCATTAACATCCTCCGGAAACACCTCTGGAAATTCATTCACAACAGGTAACTCACCACTCTTAGCCTTCCCTTTCACTTCCGTTGAAGAATATAACATGAACACTACAGCACCATCTCGGGTGAGTTCATCCGCTTAACTGACATGATCGCATCTTCAACTTTAGCTACCTCAGGAAATATAACCGTCTTCTCAAAACAATTGATATGAACCTGGTTGAAGACCAACCAGTTCATTCCAAGGATAATATCAAGTTGTTCTAAAGGTAGGCACACTAAATCCATACCGAACCCTCTATCGAAAATAACGATAGGACAATTTCTACACATCTGAAGTAGTCACGAACCCGACGCAGGAGTGTCAATAACCATACTTCCATCCAAATTAGAAATTTCTAGATTCAATCTCTTAGCACAGTCCAAAGAAATAAAAGAATGTGTCGCTCCAGTGTCAATAATTGCAATTAAAGGTATGCCATTAATAAAACATGTACCTTTAATCAACCGATCATCCGGCTTAACCTCTGATCCTGACAAAGCGAACACTTTCCCACCACTCTTTCTTTGGCTTAGTACATATGACGGTATGTCCTTCTTCGCCAGTTGTAACAAGTTATTCTTCGGGATCTACACTCAGCAGCTAAATGACCAACTCTCCCACAATTGTTGCACTTCCTCGCATCAGCCTTGCATTCAAGAGCTCGGTGACCCAATTCACCACATCTGTAGCACTTTACGGAAGAACCAGAAGAACCAGAGTCTCCCCCACTAGGCTTCTTCCAACCTCCAGATCTATGATTATTCCTATCATAAGGCTTACCGCGATCCATCATCTCTTACCCTTACGGTCATAACTCTAAGCATTTGCCTTAGTACTAGTAAGATCTTCCTCCGAATCCTACTATCAACCAAATCAGAAACCTTCTAATACCGATACGGTACCTGCTTGATCTCATCTCGACCATTCTCAAACTTGATACATTTGGAAAACTCTCCATCCGCATCGTTAGGATAATTAGCATAATACTTTGCTAACTCGAGAAACTTGGTCGCATACTCACTCAGACTTGTTGCCGCTTGAGCTCGAAATTCTATCTCCTTACCCCGAATGTCTTGAAAATACCTTCTCGGAAAGCTCTCCGAACACGAAGTCAATGCAATTCCATCTTCTTCCATTCGGTCCGTAGCAACCCACCACCATGACTTCCTCTGCCAACATGTGACTACCTCACCTTCCCCGAGCACCCTCGGGATCATGTGCACCCTTGAACAATGGAGGATTATTCCTCGAAAATTCCCCAATTGTCATCGGCAATCGCAGACTCCGATTCCTCCGAGCACTCCACTAACATTCCCAAAGCCTCGGCAATAGCATCATCATTCCTTCCGTTACCTCTTCCAGCCATTGTTCTGTAATATTACAAAACAATCTACATCAGCACACAATTATCGACAGTGTTACTTACACTAGTCGCATACTAAAGGGATAACGACACTAAGACAAGACCGACTATGCTCTGATACCACTATTGTAACACCCCTTCTAAATACCCGCGTTTTATAGAATTAAATAATCAGAGTTTATCCACAATTAAGAGGCGTCACAATTTAAATCATAAAAATTTGACCAAACAGCGTCATGCTTTCACTGAAGAACATTCATCAATTAAATCATACTCAAAATTATGTTTAACAGCGAAAATGAAACATAATTTAATCCCGAATATCAATCAATAGTCATTCCAGGATATTTAATCAAAACACAATTCAAACTATTCAAAATATCCATTAAAGGATTCAAGCAATCGTTTCCCCAGTGTTACATCTACCAGAGCACGACACTGACACGCGGACTAATGAACTGACTCGAATCTAGAGAGCTATCCTCACCAACTCCAAGCGGCTAATCACTTCGGATCTGAAATGGTTAAAGTAAGGGTGAGATTTCAATTCAATATAATATGTATTATACGTTCTTAGATCCAGTCAGAATAATCGAATATATTAGTTCATCAACCAAACACAAGATCATAAACAATACAACAAGAACAGTTCACACAATGATCATGTATATATCAAACAATGGCAATTGCAACACTGAAAACCATCCTAACATGTTACAATTCCACATGCAATGCAGACTCTATGCATGTGGTACCAAACGTGAACCGCGTTCACCCACTGCTCCGTTTACTCGTGGAAAGACAGTGTAATCCATGATTCGCCCACACCATTGGGTTAAGAATCTAGCCTCACTACCTCTAACCAGGTCAGTCTATTGGCTCTGCAAGCTCACTTCCGCACAATGGGAATGAACCAATCAACAAATGTTCATGCATGCAATCATATAAGCATGCAACATTATTCCACTGATCATAATAATCAACATATCACACGATGTCATTTCACCAATTATATCACATTCAAATCATAATGGATATCAAAATATAACATGGTATGCATTAGTTCTCATCCGGTACTCAGACCATTCGCATTAATTACCCATCATCCGTAATTCAATCCATATTCTCAAAATCGGGGACTCGGCTCTTTTAAAATAATTTTCGATAAAATAATATTTTTCCTTTCCAAGAGGTAGAATTTTAAATTTAAGAAATAACACCGAAAACGGCACTCGAATCGGAGTTACGGTTTAGAAAATATGAATTTTTGAAATTTTAGAAGTTTTGGAAAAATACAGTGGTAACCGGTTCCTCACTGGGAGAACCCGTTCCACAATTTGAAAATACACTTCTGGAAAATGTATGGGGAACCCGATTCCTCCCCACAGGGAACCGGTTCCCAGGTTTTCAAAATTGAGTCCCCCTGGATTTTTGTATGGGGAACCCGGTTCCTTCCCACAGGGAACCGGTTTCCACGACCTGTAACAGCAAAATTTGACATTTTTGACAGCTTTATGCATCCATAACCATTTCCAACCTTTCAAACACGAATTGTAATATCATGAACACCATTCTAACACCATTTTACACCATTTTGACATCAACCAACATAATTTACCCATTCCTATTTATTATCTGACACACTAGTGATCAATTTTCCATCCACTGACACAAATAGGGTTTCATGCTATAAACCTATAATTCCAATTCCTAACATACCCAATCATCCCATTGGTTCCCAAAACCTATAAGACATATTAATCAAATAAAATCACCCCTTACCTCGCGATGATTCTTCAGTTTCTCTCGGCGTCGGCTTTTCCTCTTTTCTCTTCTTTCTCCAACTCTACGTGAAATGATTTCTCCAAAACCTTCTCTTTTTCCTTTCTTTTCCTTTTATATTTCCTTCTAATATTCCAATAAAATAATTAATCAATACTTAGTGATTAGTAGAGTGATTTACTCTTACACCCACCATTTACTCTGCACACCTCCAGGCCTTTCCTCATTAAATGATCCAATTAATCCAGATGAATTAAATATTTAAGATTTTAAATCAATTAAATAATTAATTCTCACTTATTTAATATTGAATTAAATCGGGGTGTCACATCGTCTGCCCTACCAAGTTCAGCACCAGAAACCACTGAACCAATTCATAATGGATGTTTGCATAAATATTTATAGTTTCCGCAACTGTTGAATTAAATGATCTGGTAAGGACCATCTAACTTAATAAGTGCATCTCCTAATAAAAGTTTTCCTTAAAAATCTTGATCATTCACTTATATTCATTGATTCTCCACGTAGTTTGTCGTTCAAGGCGGTGCCGACTACTTTTATAAATTACTCGGGACTACTTTAAAACTAAGTTTAAAGGTGTTGGTATAATAAGTACTTAAATCAATCTAACATGTTGGGGGTTTTGAAGTGTTAGGACAATAACAATTTTGCTAAGTTTTACTCGAGTTCTTATTTACAAAAATAAGCAACCTTAATACTAGTTGAATATGTCAATAAATGCGTTTTAATTTTTCGTTATGGCTCAAGAAAATGGAGGAATTCGAATAAGCACGAGAATTTTACATAAAAGACTAAAATTACATAAACATGTATTTTATTGAATGGAAATTTTGCAATACATAGAAAAAGAAACAAAAAGGAAATACTAAATAGAGCAAAGAAAATAAAAACGAGCTAAGAAATGTTCTGACTCCCCTAAACTTAAAATAAGCATTGTCCTCAATGCGATAAAACCAGGAGAAATCAGAAAGGAGAAGGGTGATCACTCGTCGATTGGAAAATTTTGTCCTCTTGTTCCTCTACCTCTAGTACGAGGTCGTCGACGCCTATCGGAATCAGAATCATTGAGATGAAGGGCATCCGCGATGCGAGCATTTAATGCTTCGAAGTTACGATCGTTCTGGAAAGCGTACTCACGTTGTTCGCGTCGTAACTCTTGTTGGTTACACTGTATTTCCCGTTGATCATGTTGTAACTCTCGAACAAGACGTAAAGTCACAGCTTGGTTTTGTTCCATTGCGTGGAACAGTTGATCTTGACGATTCATGTGAGCTTGCATGGCCTCGAAATGGGCAGCTGGATTTTCTTGTTGTTGTGCTGCAGGTACATCAAGAGCAAATCGCCAATTATAGCGGATTCGGACGTCGATCTGATTAGGACAAGGCAACACTACACCGGGTATCAGACGATGGTTGATCATTAAGGTGTACCGGCCATCTTGTCGAGGTGAGATGATATGGGAATCACGACAGTAGATGACATCTAGCAGATTTGCGGGCATCAGAAATTGTGTCAAGGAAAACAGCTCGTTGGAAAGGCCTAACGCAAGAGCTAGAGAAGTGATGATTCCTCCAAAGACGAATGGGTTTGTACCTGCTGCATTGACGCATGTATGAATGTGGCTGAGCAAGAAAGGTGCGGCGTTGACAGCATGACCGTTGAGAGCACAGAAAATGATAAACAACTCATTTTGGTTGACCTAGTGATTATTGGTCCTACCAAAAATGGTGTTTGCAAGGATGCGGTGAAAGTACCTCAAAGCGGGATTATGGATATGTGAAGCGTAGAGATCTCGCCAACTTTCCGTGGGTTGACCGGTTAGATCATTCCATAGAGCGAAGCCGACTTGATCCCAAGAAATGTCGTTGTCATCGTCGAACGGTTTATAATGGACATTCTGACCACAAGTGAAATGTAAAAGCTCGGCGACTCTTTCTTGATCAATAGAATATTCCTGGTTGAACATGCGAAAGTTAGCAGTGCCTGTGGTGTAAGGATCGTCGGTTGGTGTGATGTAGGAGAAAGAACTAAGGAATTCAAGCACGAGTGGTTCAAAGGTGGGATATGGGTTTGAACAAAGACTAAGCAATCCGGTGTTTGTAAGCATGAATGTGATGCTATCCGCCATTCCTAAGATATCCAAACAATCGGAGTCTACATATTTTGTGGGGACGACCGAACGCAAATAGAATTTTATGTATTTTGCGTGTTGTTGGCCATCATCGTGATCTCGGAAGATAACCGTGGATAGGTCGGGTGGTGGTCGGTCGGGTTTCACTTGGCGTTGAGTGTTTCGTGGAGCCATAGAAGAGTATGGAATGAAGGATAAAAAGAGAGAAGATGAAATGGATGAAAGGAAGTTTATGAGTAGTAGATGTGAATTGAGAAGAAAAATGGAAGAGTATTTATAGAGAGTTTAGAGTGAAGAGGAATAAATTATAATAATGTTATGTTGGGAAATGAGGAGGGAAAAGTTTGAATGAGAATTATGGTGGGAAAATAAATTGAAGAATATTTTGATGGAAGAGTAAATAAGAGTTGAATGGGATTTAATTGTGAAAAAGAGAAACGAACGAAACAATCAATACAAGGGAGACCAGAAGAGACAACACGCAACAGGCATGGGAGAAGCATGAGGCGGGGGCCACAGATGGATGAGACGGGCGTCTCAAAAATGAATTGAAAAGCAAGAGAACACGTGAGGGCGGTCGTCTCCAAAAGGGAAAAAGACAAAGCACGCATGGAGGCGTGCGTCTCCAATAGTGCATGCAGGGGGAGGCGTGCGTCTCCCATCTAGGGACTGAGGAGCTGAGGCGACCGTCTCATCAAGGAACAGGACTGTCTCAATGCAATCACGCAGAAGGAGAATCTTGGCATGTGAAGAAGGAAATTGTGCATAAGTAACAGGGAACTAGCAATTGTAGCACGAGGGTAGCCTTTATCTTTTTCAGTTTCACACGCATATACACTACATATACTTGTGTGAGTATATATATATATATATATATATATATATATTAATTTTAATTAATATATATATATATATATATATATATATATATATATATATATATATATATAATACTAGTATATATATATAAATATTGGGAAGTATTAGTTCAGTATACCGATAGAAAAATACGATAATTAGAATATTCAATTATCATATAAATATTAATGCAGATTATTTAATTGAATGTAATTATCGGTATTACGGGGAAGTAGTTCAAACGTATCAGATGAAAGGGTGCAACCGATAATCGAATAAAATTTAAAATTTAACATAAAATAGAAAAATTAAAAATACGAAAAAGAAAATTTAAAATTAGAAACTAGAATGACTACTTGTTGATTTTCCATGGCCACTTATCAAGCCATCTCACATACCCCTCACCTTTTCTTTTCTTACGTCTGTAGGGCGATTTATTCTTTCGAAATTTTGGTGGTGGTTTTGGATCTATCCTAAGCATAAGCTTTTCAATTTTGGGCTTAGTGATTTCATCCATTGCCTCATAAGTTAACCTTACCCTTTTAACAGTAATTATATCCTTAATTTTATGGTCCTCAGATTTTAGCCTTGGGATTAAGAGGAGCTTCTGTTAAGAGAACTGGATGTTCTTCGGGTGCAACACGAAGCTCATTATAGAAGGTATAATGCCAAATCTTTTCCATATCATCCCAATTGCTAACAATACCATGCTCAATTGGGTACTTGAGAGTGAGGATACCACGTTTGGACTGTGCCTCATCACCAACATATGCATCTTTTTGGCCCATGCCAACCATAACACCGTATGCGTGGACGGCCTACAATCTGGGAAACACAGACGTGGGCGTCATCTCCAAAAAACTGAAAAGGAGTGTAGATTGCAATGGCAGTAAATGTATTATCTGACATAACAAGAAATGAAACATAATGGATGGTATATATGGTATTGTACCTTGACCATTCCTGTTCCATTGTCACAAACAAGAGGTTGAATATCCTCAGCGTCTGCCATCTTCTTCTAATATGATCAACTACCTTGATAAACAATATATATTTAATTACTCTCTGTAATTGCACGCAGAAGATGTCTAACTTATAAAAAAAAATTATACGCACATGCATTGAACAAATTATAAATCAATAATAATAATAATATTATGAAGAAATTGACATGAAGATAGATGCATACCTAGGTTGGGAATGAGGAAATAGTGAATGTCGTGGAAATGAAGATAACTAATTCAAAGGAAATAAATATAAGAACCATTGGGGACCATGAGAAATTTACGGACTAACTATCTATCACTCATTCATTCTTTCTCTACACACCAATCATTTTTATTTCTAATTTCATTCATGGAGTAAAATACGCATGTAATTATCTTTAAGGTTAATTTCAGATTAAAAAATAATCCACCACACAAAACTAAATCATTAACTCCATTCTTACTTTTATTTTCCTCTAATTACTATTAGTATATTAGTATTTTCATTATATGCATGGTCACCTTATTCTTCACCATAACAATCAACTTATTAAAATAGTATTTTATCCTCTGCACTCTAATGAATAATTTTACTATAGTTTTTCATCATGCTGCCCAATTTATAAGAGATTAGCTTATGTATTATAGAGGTGATCATGTAACTTTACTTGAAGAAATTACAATGATTAATGAAATTATTTTAAAGCGGACTTACAATAAAAGAAGTTGAATGTGGTGACAATAGTTTTAGGATATGGTGGCAAATGTGGGGACAAATGATTTCTGGAAAAAAAATGTTGATTCCTGAAGTTGTACATTATGTTGTAACTAATAAAATGGATGCTCATTTATATGTTAAACTAGCAAGTTGTATAACAAATTTTTATGACATGATTTAAGATATTCAAAATCTAAAGTTCAAAGAAAATAATGAATTTCAAAAAAACAAAAATAGCACATAGGTCCTAGGATAGTTTTCCTATTAAAAATATAATCACTCATTAATGTAATTATTAATAAAATATATAAATGGTCTCAGAAAGTTTATACTTCTAAAAAGACAGTAATATTATATCACTTTTTAAAAAGATCTAGAACTTTGTTTCATTGTATTTTTCATTATGATAGTTATCATATATGATACTTACAAGAAAGTCGGGCATTTACATACATAGAGCTTATATTACCTGATATGCGTTATAATTTATGCAAAATATATCTGAAAATTGTTAATCATATATATATATATATATATATATATATATATATATATATATATATATATATTGGAACCAGAAATGAGAATATATGAAAGATGATGGTGAAGATGCGATGAAGTTGGGACTTGCATAGTTAATATTTCAACTCTCAAGTCAATATATAAGGAAGAAAGTTAAATGAAATTTAATTTGAAACTTGTTACTTTGGTTCAAATAGTTGTGATTTGCGAGAGTCGCTGGATGCATTTTACCAATGAAACTTTTTGATCATTAGGATGATAATCTTCGCATCGGGAAGATTCTGGAGGGAGTGGAACCTTTCCCTGACTATTGGCCGGAATCGATGAGGTCAGCTCATAATAGTCTGGGTAGATCTGGTCAGCCTAGAGCAGATTCCCCCAAGCTCTTATCGGTGTTATGGTATGCGCAGACTTTATATTGCATCCATAGATGTCGATTACCCTTTAATCATTTAAGACATGTGAATATGAAGTGTTTCAACTCGTAAGGAATCAATTGTGCATTTAATTCTCCGCACTCCAAAAACAATTCAGAGGTATCGTCATTACGGCTCTTGGGAATCAAAACTCTAGAGTGTTTCGTGTGAGTGATTAGACGTGTTTGGAGAAGCTTCTTTGTATTTTAGAATATAGTTTTAATTTAAAAGAATAAGTGCAATTTTCCTATGAGTCTTTCTTTTTCAAGTCTAGCAGTTACTTTCTTAAAGCTTTGTTTCCTTGCAAATGTGACGTTATTGCAATATGAACAATAAATCACATAAAACTGCTCATAAGTCCTAGAAGGATACTTCATCTCCTTGGGTGGCTCCAATTTACTCTTCCACTATTTTTGTTTTTTCTAAAACAAATGGTCTTGACGAAGCCGTTACGGAGGTTGGTGCATCTTCCGACTGTGGAATCTTGAATCTTTTTTAGCAGGAAAGAATATATGACAAGTATGACGCTTGCGCATTCCCTTTTATGAATGTGTTTTCCAACCATTGGCTATATGTATACAATGAAAAGGATCTCCCTGATGAGGCTCGTAACTAGAAGGGTCAGTTAATGAAGTTTATCACCAATCTGGGATACATCGGGGGAGGTACTACAATAGAGGATGTTGATAAGGGACGCTTGAAGTGACTTATTAACATCCATTTTTTAATAAGAGCATGCTCTCAATAATATAGAAACACCATTTTTGGTAAGTTTTAGGGCCTTTGGGTTCTATGATATTTGTAATCTACATGTCTCTTATGTACATGTTTTACTCGTAATTGTATGCAGAATGCATGGATAAAGAAGAGCATTTTTCAGCTTCTAAAGTGCAAAGTATAGCCAGTTAGTAACGACATTGTTGTAGAGAACTTTTCGACCTTACAAAATGTCCTCGATATGACTGCCCGTCTCTACTTATGGGATCTAGCTCTCATTCAACCGAGGGTCGCCAACCTCCTTCTTTGGGTGAGGATTGTGTTTACTTGTTTAACCTTTCTAAGCTTTCTCTATAGGAATAATTGGATAATTTGGCTTGGTATACTCGATTCTCCTCGGATGCTTTGGCCTTTGGTCGGTACTATAAGGTTTTTTGTTCCGAGTGGCATCATGCTGAAAAATTAACATATGATGAAGCTTCAACGAAATAGGTACTTGCATGAAGCAAAGAAATCTTCCACCTCTCTTTACGACTTGATGGCTCATCTAGTAAGTATTGTGGCGATGAAGGATTGATCTTTATCTATTATTTGAAGAAGTTTGGGGTCTGATCACAAAGAATTAGAGTTCTTGTGTTCTCAGTATGCCACGTTGACGTAGTGGATGGCTAAGTGTACGAGTTTCTCCCTTAGGAGGTTTCTCAATCGTTTGAAACTGGTTTGGACCAAGTGAAACACTTTCACCACCATTTGACGCTTTCTAGGGAGGAAATCCATCCAGATCAAGCCAACATAGATAGAGAAATAATTTCTCTGCATAAGAAGACCTCTGGGGACCCTCTATTCACCATTTTTGTGGTACTGTTTGATGTTACCTTTTAATTGAAAGGCATGTAAAGGTATTGTTTAGACATACAAAGCATCTATGACAGCATCCTTGACTTTATATGGGGGTTAATCAGACATATAAATAGTCTTCAACAGCTTCTCTGACTTTATGTGTTTCAGACATCGATATCCTTGGTCGTCCCAAGATTTTCCTATTGCTTTGCATAGTCATAAAGAAAATAATTTTTCAGAAAGCATCATTTTTATTTTGCGATTGGAAGGTGATCGTACCTGATCAGAAGGTTTGTCACGGCCCAACTGCAACGACGATTGAAGGAGAAAGAGGGGGTACCTGCAAGACACTCTGATGCCAAAGTGAGAATAGGCGAAAGAGCAAGCAAGAAAAGAATGGAGAATTAATGAATTACCTGACCCTCTCGAATGAGAGGATATTTATAGACCCTCAGCGTTGGGCCAAGGTCTAGTTAGTGGGTAGTGGATCCAAGCCCACTAACGGACTGCCAGGGGCTTGCGTGTGCAAGGAGACCAGCATGTGTCCTCCCCCATGGTTTACCGCTCTGGGATATGCGGGTTTCTTGACCCGGTATTTACGGAGGGCATGTGGCGGTTACATTGAGGAGACATAGGGCGCTTGACCCGGTATTCTCGGGGGACACGTGGCGGTTAAGCAACCGTTGGCCACGTGGCTCTAACGTGTGCAGGAAGGAAATCCCACCCATCCTAGGCAGATGGGCCTTAACATTTGCCTATAGGATTGGGCCTCCGGGGCCATGGGCTAAGCGTTGGGCCAGTCCAGAACATAAGGTATATATGTATTCAAGTGGTAAATGATTACAACATAGTATTCCATATGTTTAAAGAGTAGGAAACATAACTAGGTCGACTAGTCGCTGCTTATTCATTAGCTCTTCTTGGTTGGTCCAGCCACTATTTTTAGGGGGTGTACCTGTTTTACTTTCCCAACATTCCCCAATCAGATTCATCCTGATGTCTACGGGACTATTTATTTGTCCGACGACTGGAGTTAGATTCGACGGGAGCAAGGTTATCAAATTACATAGTCAGCTTATCTTCTATATCATGTAAGGTTCAGGCATGGTTAACATTTCCTATACAAATTTTACCTTCCCCTTCCCTAACTTCGAAGATCCAACACTGAAGACATTATTGATTGTCTTCCACCTTAACAAATACATGTGTAAATCAGTGTATATATAATTGAAAATTTTATTTTTTTTTCCGGCATGAACTCATCCAAGGAAGCTTCAATTACAGGACCTCGCTTATGGGTTGTGAATTACACAAAAAACCTCTCGCGAAACTCTGCCCAAGAATCGATACTTCTGTCGAGCAGACTATTAAACCATAATTAGGTTGGACTGGCAAGGGTTAATGAAAACTGCTTGCACTTGGACACGTCATCGACACTGAAGTAACTAATTTGGTCATTCATGAGGTGCACGTGTGTGCCAAGTTCTCTATTTTTGTCATAATCACCCAACTTGGGTGGCTACTCCAATTACTTCGGGATCTTACTCTTTAGGATTCTTACTAACAAAGGGTTCTTTGGTCGAGCCTTCTCCGAGTGAGTTTCTGCTTGAGCCAGGGAAGGAACTTGGAAACACCAGTCTCCTTCACTGCTATAAGGAGAAGTATGTTGCTTCTTGCTTTTATGTTGATCCTTTGACCAACGAGCCTTGTCTTTATTTGTCCTGATCAGTTCCGGGACAGGAGGAGGAGTTTTTTCTGAAGAAAATTTTTGAACTATATTTATGCAGGATGGAGCATTGTGAAGGCTTTATTCCAAGGAGTTAAAGCCTCACATCAATGGCGTCTCTATTTTGTTCTCAAACAATGTTGAAAATGTTGTTCAATAGTTTGTTAGCACCACATTGAGGTTCACTTTAAGAATATGTAGGTTATGCAAGTCTCTAGGTTATGTAACCAATGGTGAAACATAAATTTTTATTGGAGTAAATTGAATAAATCTAGTCAATTATGAAGCTCAAACCATATCTGGATACAACATTTTGCGACAAAGGAAGAGGTGGTGGATTTCTTGCTACTAAAGCAGCGACAACTAGTTCATACGCAGTGGAAGATCTAATAACCTTAGATCTAGTCATCACTGAAAATTGAAGGATTGAAAAATCTAAAAATTTGAGAAAACTGGCTAGAGGTTATGTTTAGATGAATCAAGATATTAAGGATTTTTGTGTTTTATCACGGACATTTTTTGTGATTATAGGAAATTGTGACCTAAGAAATTTAAGAGAGAATGTGAATTTGTGAAAATTATTGGAATCAAAAGTCGATTCCCACAGACGACGTTATTGTTCTGTTATGGAAACAGAAATGAGAAATCGTGGTGATAATGACAAATTGTTCTGTTATGGAAACAGAAATGAGAAATCGTGGTGATAATGACAGATCATTGTTTCTGACGCGGTGGAGTAGGGGGACCTGCGAGGTTTGTAATAACCCACATTATATGAGTTATTAAAAGTCATATTACTTGGATATTGTTATTTTTCGTTTAGTGGTTAAAGTCATTGTTTTTTTTTTGTTGTTTTAGATAGTTTGTAAAAAGCGCAATAGGCCCTCTCGTTTATAGTTTTTATTTGTTTGTTGCTTTTGAAAGGTCAGTTATGATGAGATCGGGCATGACAGTCTGGGACAACGGCTACTACCCAAAGGAAAGTAGAAGGTAGGAAGCAACTGAGAGAATATGAGAAACATGAATTGCATTCCTAAGGCACGGATGGCAGCAACCTGTGTTGGAATAATAGTTGATTTGGAATAATAGTTGCATTTCAGGTCACTGTTATAAACAACTTTTATCTTTTTTAATACATTTAATTCATTTAATTTATATATATTAGATAAATTAATAATCAAATGTATTAAAAATAAATAAATGTCATTTATGAAAAGCCGGAATTATGGCATTTGCTTCATCACCATACACTAATGTATTAAGTCTAGAATAGCTAAAATCAAGTTTTATTAGAGAATCAAATTGCTTCGAGTGTTCTGCAACATATATATGGTAGAACACAAGAATCTGAGGTAGGCGCCTGCGGTTTTTGTTTGGAACATGAAGAAAAAACACAGTTGTGATTGATGCACCAAGTAAAACAATTATATTTGATAAATTGGTATAAGGGTTGGACTAATGATAGTTTGGTATCAACTATGTCTTTGCTTTCAGCAATATAAGTTAAAGAACAAAGATAATTTGCAAGTGACATTCCTTCTAAGGAACATGACAGCAATTGAACAACTCAAACTATTAAATCAAAGCTTCCATTCTTTTACCATACAAAAATAAGAAAGGAAAATATTGAGAAAGCCTACCAATCACCCAGTTTACGACATAATGCCATCATATTTTGTCTTTTCTATCCTACTACCTACCAAGTAGACAACAAAACTTATTCCATCATTGCATTTGCATCAGCCGATACTTCGGCAGCTGGTACATCAGATTTTCTTTTGTTCTTCCCTGAAAATGCCACAACAAACACCAATTAAAAGTTTGTTACGCAAAATATTTTGTAAACAATTCAATGGTTCTTCATAAAATGACATTCCACGACAAAACATTTAAAAAATGGAAGGAGTTTGAGTTAGTGAATTACCCTATGTGTCTAAATCCCCAAAAAAAATATTAGAAGTGCATGTAAACCTAAATATGAGTACATATTTGTCTCCTAGTTCTACCTTGTAGTTCTGTAGATAAAATCCACTACAATCAGCACTAAGCTTGTTAAAGGATATATATTGTCAAGTAATTTAGTATCCATATTTTATGGGGTAAGATCAAACTTGTTGAGTCAAAGACAAAGAAGGATTGGAATTAGGAATTAAGTTATAAGTGTATATTTGCCTTGTATTGAAAGTTTAGTTTAAAACGACTCAAAGATCTAGAAGTGTTCCAATCTCCCTATCCAGCAAGAAGCTGAAATAGTGAAATCCACTAACTGCTAATTTGCAACAATGTTGTGTAGGTAAAACAAAGTGACGACAATGCTGTGGTTTGCCTTTCAGTTGGTAGCCTTTAATATGTTATCAATGCATCAGCATATAATGCAAAGATGCGATTAGCTATGGTGGTTGCTTAAAATTGCCACAATAAAAAACAATTAACAAACTTGAAAACTAATGATACATCAACTGTTGACTTCCATTTGTGTGTTGTATTAAACTCTTAGATTAATTCCTAGATTAATTATTATTGTGCATTCCAAGCATACCAACATCAACCAAGTCTTATCCCACTAAGTGGATCAAATTCCGCCATAGTATCATATTCAATTCCAAACATTAAATAAATTAATAAATTAAACTTAATCACAAGTGTTTGTGCAGATGTACAACAGAGAGAGACCTTTTTTTCAGAGGTGTCCGTGCTATACAGAAGATAATTCAAAACAGATGCATGAAATGTTTACCTTTGCTGCGCTTGAGTTGTTTAAGTTTCAAACCCTTTTTCAAGTGAAATTTTCCCGAAGACGAAGCAGAGCTATCTTTCGTTTCCCCTGTTCAAAAACCAAACAACATATAAGCTTAAACAAATCCATCAAACAATCTTTCAATCACAGAACGAAACGCGAGTACCTTTTGCAACAGCCATTTGCACATCTTCCATGCTTACTATGCCACTCTCTAAGGCATCCTTTTGTTCCCGACGCCATTGTTTGAAGAGCTTGCGCTTGCGTTTGCCGGATAGAGAAACGTTTTGTTTTCGGATCTTAAGCTTTCCGGTGGTTGGGTCGCCGTGAATTTGTCGCTTTTTCTCTGCAACAAGAGCTCTTCTTCTTTTCTGAACCACGTTGAACTTCGCCATCTGAACAATCTAACCCTAATTCCCCACTCACTGCGCAAAAAGCCTCTTTATATTATTTATAAATAAATATAATATATAAATTAAATATATTTTTAATTCCAAAAAATTTTAATGGAATTTTAAGTTTTAAAAAAGTTAATGCAATTTGTAAAATAGTCTCTATTTTGATAAAATTAATAAATAATAGATCAAGTACTTGTGGCAATTATTTTTTAAAATAATTAGGTATTAAAACAAATACACAAATAATCATGTTTTATAAAAATCACGCAAATAAACATGTTTTATAGTTAATTCATCTCATATGACGCATGTACATAAATTTGCATGTGGTGTATGCACTCTAATTTTAGGAGGAGGTGTCATCTTATCTGACTCTGACATGTACGTAATGGTGATGATGCATGGATCATATGAAATTATTTTTACGATTGTAATCGAAGGTAGAGAAAAACACAATGAGGGAGAGTTTAAATTGAGTTTTCAAGACATTTCCCTTTTTGAAAAACTATTTGATAATACTATGAAAGAATATAGAATGCTAGAAACAAAAATACACATTTAGTTTATCCAAGTTCACCTTCAACATGGCTACATTTTGTCCACCCTCCTCTGATGATTTTACTTTCAATAAGGACTTAATTCACTAATCTCAACAAATTACAAATGCACTGGCTTCCGGTCGATGACTAACGACAAAAATGATCATACAGTTAGTGATTCCTTAAGAATTTTGATCATCCCCAATCCCCTTAAGAAATCTAACAATCATTGACCCTTTCAAAGACTTCATCTACAATGATCAGATGTCATTGTCTTCTCAAGTCTACAGATCTACACTCGATCACTTAAGACAACACCAATTTTAAACAGAATTGTTTCTTTAAAGATTACAAGTGTGCTTCTTAATAAGCAGATTACTTCTAGTTTAAGTACATGATAAAACACAAAAATGTTTAGCAAGATATGAGCAACAACTCTTTGCTTTTACATAAAGATGAATATAATCTAAGTTTGAGTGCAGCATCTTATAGAGTTATTCATGTTCATCTTCTTCTTTTTCGTCTTCTTCTTTTTCTTCATTTTATCTCTTTCTTTTAGTTGTTTTCAGTATGAACAACAACTTGGACTTCGTTGTAGCTAACATCGTCAATTTGTAGTCCATTAATTGATCTTATTGTATATCCTTCAAAAAGAGTCATTGTAAAGGGATAAAAATTCCTCTCTCCTTCCAACGATTGATTCCCAACGAATATATTCAATAGAGGTTTAAAACAGTACGAATCGTCACTTTCCTTAGTCTCCTGCTTGTAGTTGTTTAGCTTAATAACTGGGAGACAACTTATGTGAATAGTACAACTAATATCATGATAGTGAAGTTTGTGGTGTATTGTTTGTATTGTATTCTTTTTGACTAAGTTTCTTCGTATTTATCTTCTGATGATGTACTTTTTATTATGAAGTATTAAGCTTGAAAGAGATCATTTACTTGTCTTTGTTCTACTAACAAATAACTGATGAGTAGTTCGAAAACAACTTTGTTGTTGTAGCATAGGAACACCAGAGTTATCAGAACCATGACTTGTCTTCAGAAATTAATAGCAACAGCTTTTCTGAAACATGAAACTTGACTTTTGATCTTAGAACTAGTCTTGAAGGTGTATTTCTTATATGATATGAGAGATGAAGATTGAGTGAGAAAATGTTTCATTTTATTAACTTTTATTAGTGGATTCTTTTCTTCAAATATATAAGCAATATCTTATTTGAAACAAGTCTTGTTGTTATAGGTGAAATATTTTCTGAAGATGATATCAAAATCTTTTTTGATGTATGGATCTTGAAATTAGAAGGTGTGGTAACAACCTTTATGATTCTCAAGTCTTTGAATTCTTGAGCTTTGATTGTTCTCTTACTGGATTGATTCTGATTTGAGAATGAAACTAATCTAGAAGATACTATATTATTCTAGAGTCAGAGTCTTTCAGATATTTGAACATTATTTTTAAATATACAAGCAACAATTAATCTGAGGAACAGTGTCTTTGAGAATGAAATCTCTTATGATCCACCATGTCTTAATCTTATCCTTGATTTCTTGATAATTAATTTTTCTAAGTTGCATATTTAATGTCGGATTTCTTAAGCAAAAGCTTATATCAGTACATTTGATTTTGACGTGGATTCTTCTTGATCTGATCTTTGATTTCTAATAGCAACTTTTATGTGTTACATATCTGATGTCTGATATATAAAGCATCAACTTATATCAGTACATCTGATCTTGTTGTTGAAATCTTTCTTTCTAAACTCTTAAATTTTGATATTTGGATTAAGTTGGAAGCAATAACTTATGTAAGCTAATTCTTGGTTTCTGATCTTGAATTATTTCTTTGAAGCTTATGTGATTTTTTATTTGAGAGTTACGCTTTTCTTGAGAACACCTTTGATCTCCTTTCTGACAAACATTCAACATTCCTTAGAATTGTTGATGTTTCTCTATAGAAGGTCATAATAGTTATTCATATGAGTGTAATTGTATTTCTGATATCTTGATTTATTCAATTCTAAGATCTATCTTCAGGTGTCTTTATTTTTTAGCATCTTGATTTATGATATCTTCATTCTTGATGTTGAGCTGTAAGCAAAAGCTTTTATCATCTACTTCTTTGATTTTTGATATCTTGACTTCATAACTCTTTATTCAATGTTGAGTTGATCTTTGATTCTTGACTTCTTGACTATTTGATTGTTGATCTTATGAAGCTTGAACTCTTCTTAGAAACTCATTTATATTATTTTCTTGTCGAACATTCAGTATTCAACAGAACTACTGATGTTTCATTAGAAACGAACTCAATGGTTTTCTTCTTTGGTGATAAGGTGATTTTGATGATATCTTGATTAAGACTATCCAAAATTATAATATTTGCACACTCAATGAAACCATTAGAACTAATATTGGTCTTCATAAAATATATGCGTTGTTATGATCAAAACATAGAGATTTAAAGACATATCCAAATCTTGTTCTAACCCCTTTGATGATGACAAAACCATGTATTTTGATGAAACAATTTTACAGGGTTAAATCATAAACAAAATTATATAAGAGTTTAGAGAAACCCCGCTGACTTAAAAACTCCCATAGGATGAACAATCTCCCCCTGAATCATACACTTATGATCTCTTAGAGCAAATGAGCATTGTTAAGTTTCCTGGATCTGATTAACACCATTGATTTTAAC
Organism: Vicia sativa; assembly: GCA_021764765.1. Classification (NCBI taxonomy): domain Eukaryota; kingdom Viridiplantae; phylum Streptophyta; class Magnoliopsida; order Fabales; family Fabaceae; genus Vicia; species Vicia sativa. The sequence continues at coordinate 232,387,102 of CM038792.1, forward strand.
CTTTAAGCTTATCATATTTTTTGTGCTTTCTCAAAACATTTGAAACAATGATCATTCTATATCAGAACTTGATTTATCATAATGAATGCAATGTTCTTGCAGTAATCATGTACGTTCTAAATAATTTGGCAATTTATGTTATATTAGAATGTCGTGTAAACCATATGATTTAGAGAAATTATATTCATTACCTTTTCTCCCCCTTTTTGTCATAATTAGGAGTGTAAGCGGATCCAAAAAAACCAATTAAACCGATAATCCAAACCAAACTAAACCGAAGAAAAACCGATCTTTTTTGGTTCGATTCAAAAATCGAATCAAACCAATTAAAACTGAGATGGTTTGGTTTGGTTATCGGTTTTAGTTTTTATGAACTGCCAAACCGATGAACTGAATCGATGACTATAAATACCTACTTAATCTTTTATTTAGCTCATTATTAAGCTCAAAATTTGTATTGGTCCAACACTTCTTCTTCATTTTTTACACTTTCTTTTTTGAACAAAATATGTAGGCAAAACCAAACTCCAAACATAAAAAATAGAAACCATAAGCCATAAAAACTTACTCTCGTTAAACTACTACTATGGTTGTCCGCCAACACTGTTTCTCTCGCCATCGTCATTCTTATAGGTTATAGTTTCCTTATTTGAGTTCAAGTGCTCTTCATTAGTTTTCTTCTTTTTATTATCTTTTTTGTTTCTTCTTCAACGAATTTTCTTCTAGTCTTGTTACAAAATAGTTTTTTATGTGTGTTTGATGTGTGAAACATATTAATTATGTGTATTGAAACCTTTTGTTCTATTGTTTTCCTTTATTTGTTAATCTTTCAAATCTCTTCCCAATCTTTTCATGTCAAGTGCCAACTTTTATATTCGATAGTGAATTTATTTCATGAAGTATGAAAATTGCGTCAATACTCCATATAGATGAAGAACAACTTGTAAGTTGTTTAAAAAGTATAGTATGAAATATATTATATGAAATGTATTATTTGAAAAAACAACATAAAATATAACAAAAACATGATAGCAGATAATATACCGATGAATATAATATTTAGAAAAAAGTGTTGAAAACCGATCAACCAAACCAAACCAAATTGAATCGATTAGTTTGGTTTGATTTCATTTTTAAAAACTATTAAAAATCGAACCAAACCAAACCAATACAGGTATCATCGGTTCAGACAAATTTTTGACCAAAAACCGGTCCAAACCGAACCGATTACACCCCTAGTCATATTCAAAAAGATTCAAAATATTTATAGTTAAAAAAATATCAAGAATGCAATACTAGTATGTTCATAAAGAGACAAAATACGAAACTCAAATTCCTAAAACATTAGAACAGATCAATCAACAATATAACGACAAGAAAAAAATAGACAATACTAGAAATACAACATTTAGAAAGACATCGGAAAAACACAACATAATAACACTTATTGAAACCACTGATCATCAAAGGTTTCACAAAATTCTTCCTTTAGAGCATCGTCAGGTCCACTATGACGAACACCTTCAAAAGGAACAAAAGACTGGTGATGATTTATGGAGACAACAATCGAGTCCCTTAGATAGTTTAAGATGGTTTGAGGCAAGTCGACTTAAATATGATTCACAAGGAAGTATATTAGAACTTTGTCTTCATGGGCTAAAGAGTTAAAGTTTACTCCTCTATGACGAAAGTTGGAAAACAGGAGCTGAAACCAAACGGTGGCAATTGGAATAAGATTTTCAGGATTGTTTGGTTCATATCTTTCAGAGGTGTCATGAATAGTACCGAGTCGTTCTACAAAGGACTAAGTGTGTTAGAAGGCTTCTATAGTGGTTTCAATTAGAGTACACCCAATTGTAACAACAATAGTTGCTAGAGTGATGGTGATATGGTTACTGAAAATAATCAAGGAAATAGAGGCATCATCAACAAAAGCATACAACAAAAACTCTTTGATCAGATATGTGTAAATAGGCCCAAGCAGCATAGCAATGTATTGGGACCACCCTTTCACAATGATACTTTGTGTAATACTGAGATCATCACTGTTCAACCTAGGAACATTGGGGCGAAGTTCACATATAACTTCAAGAAGTTCCTCAAAACCATGGAAGATTTTTGAAGGCATTAGTAGGAGGGTGGGAAATTTGGTGAGAAGAAGGATGAATGACAGAGAAGAAACCATGCGAGGCTTTAAATAGATGGAAAGAAAATGTGACTAACTGGTTAAAGGATATAAGAGGATAACAAGGGATATTAAAACTAACATTGCAATAAATGAAGACTTGTGAGGAAGGGTGTAATGACGAATTCCAAGAACAGTGAAAAAGAATGAAAAGACACTTTGAATAAGAATGGGTATAGCGTGCTAACATTTCTTATTTTCAATGAGGCAGTTTACCAAATATGTCAGTCAATTTAAATAATACACTACAGACAGAACACATATAATTAATTTGACATGACTTTATAGTTTTACTTAATAAAAAATGTCTCAAAAACTAGAAGTAAGCTAAATTAAGAGAATTTCAAGAAATTCAAGAATTCACATCGGCAAGCAGTTAATATTGCATACTTTTCATTTTAGACATGAATCTTAAATGTTTCGGACGTAAGGTAAGTCTATCCTTAGAAACAAAACAAAAATATCAGCCTTAAAAAAATAAGCTCTAAAACATCTTTCACTATATAGTATCGATGATAAGAAAAGAGGTGTGCTGAAAAGTATAAGGAAAATTTTAATTTACTGTGACTGGAAATATTTACTTTTCCTTGACAAGACAAATTCTAACTGATAGAAGAATCTGGTCGACTTTGTCAGAAAATATTTGATTACAAACCTGGTGACTTATGATGATTTCTTATTCATTATTGATCTTGTTTCTGATAATCCATCAGATGATATTGACGCGAATGTTCTTCTATTTTGATATTTGATCCAAAGTACCCTTTCTGGAGAGCTTGTTTGATTCTTATTGTATTTCTTAGAACCAATCATTGTTCTGAAGTGCTTTCTCCAATAGATAAGTTTTGTCAAAAGAACTAAACCCAAAGGAATCTCTTCAAAAAGGGTTTATAGAATGGTCTAAATTTGACAAAAAAATCGTCTTTTCTCCTAAAACACGTTAAAAGCTTTATCTATGGAGAAAAACTTGTATGCATATGAACATAAATTTCTATTGTTACAAATAATCAGTAAGAATAAGAAAAATATTTAATTTATTTAAAATTTAATTTCTTTTTAAATTGGTATCATGGGGTAGTTGTGATTATGAAGGAGAGAGAATATTATATTTTTATTTTTTAATTAGTAAAAAAAAATGTGATTGATTGTTTGTAAATACAAGTGTTATGTTTATGTCAACCTAAATTTTTTCATGATCTATGCTCCCGTCATCACAATATTCACCGATCACGCAACTGTAAGTATAAACATTAAGCACAATTCTGCTTTGCTTGATGTTTTTGTACATTTAAAATCCTTCCTTTTGAATGCCTTGTTTGAAAAACCCCGTTTATTAATACGCTATAAGTTTGGTGATTGACGACTAAATTTAATCATTTCATCTTGCAAAATAACTTATTTTTCTAAATAAACATCATTGGTCTTGTAATAATCATCAATTAATATAGTGTACATGACAACAGTATGAGACAAACCCGTCTTTTCCATCGTATCAAGAAGCTGGAAACTTTTCATCAGGTCCCCGACTTTGCAACAACCCTTGATCATGATTTGAAATTGTAAACGTCTAGAACAACCTTGTTCTTAAGCTCGTTGAAAACTAACCATGATATGCCAAAACAATTTGATCTGATAATTAAGTTCAAAAGGATTGTTAAATGTGTTTGATATAGGAGCATGACCCAAGTGGATCATCTGATGCAAGAAATGGAGGGCTTCATTAGAGACTGAGAATGAACATAAACATTAATAATTGATTCATAGAGAAGACAACATGTTGAACTAGAGGTGGAATGAGTTTGTTTGAACTAGAGGTGTAAACACAAACTTACTCTATTTGTTTGGATTCTTATAGAGAAAGAGAGATTAAGGTTTATCAATATGAACAAACAACATTTCTCTAAAATAAGAATTCTTGAAATAATTTTGCTACTGATTAGCTATAATTTTAGCTACTAATTACCTACAAAATTTTATAAATTCAAGTATAAAATTAACCATAGCTATGTGGATTAGTGTCTTTATATACCGGTATTGTTATGTGGCGTGCCACATCAATTTCTATTAAGAGACGTTGATATGAAAGACTAAAAAAATATTTTAAAATTAAAAACGAAAAATAACTATATTTAAAGAGAAAAAAATATATTTAACACGTTATTTAATAAATGAATTGATAAGTAATTTTTTAATGAACTCAATTATCAGATCTACTCTGCTCTAAAAGTAAAATAAGAAGTATAACAATTTTGTTTGACTCATGCCCATTATCAATAGCAGAAAATAAAACTACTCTCTTCGGTCACAATTATAAGTCAAAATAATCATTTTTACGCCGATTAAGAAAATAAGTTAAGTGATATCAATTTTTTGATTTCATGTTCAATTAAAGTAAAATTTACAATAATATTCTTAATTATATTTTGACAATAATATTTTTTTCTTAAAATATTACCAACATTAAATATTTTGACTTAAATTAAGGGTATAGTAGTAATACAAACATTAATTGAATTTTGCTTATAACAATTACTAAAATTTAAGATTGTTTTTTTTTTTTTATAATACTGACTAGAGGGAGTATATGAATATATAGAGTAAATCTTAGTTTTTTATGGTGACCAACAAAAAAGTTTAGCATGTATTTGGATTTGTGGTGAATATAATTGATTCTATAAGAATTGAGTTTGGTAGAATTGATTTTAATAGAATTGAGTTTATCATAATTGATTATGTTTGCATATATTTAAGTAAAAGTGAGTTGAATAATAATTTTTAGTGTAAAAATCATCCAAAATCAATTCTAAAAATAAAAGCTATAAATTCTAATTTCAAGTAGAATCAATTTTAAAAACACAATCAATTCTACTTTAACAGAATCAAACAAATTAAAATCATTACAAAATCAATAATTCACTCTAAAAATGCTTTTATCCCATGTGAAATTGAAATCAAACATACAATTAGTTAAACTAAAATAAATAAATGTAGGTTTGTTCGGAATGACGTGGGGCGCACACGGAAGAAGAAGAACAAGAAGACGTGGGCGGGTCTAGAGGACAAATCTGTGGGATGGAACATCCCCTTGTCCATCACAACAACACCTAAAAAGGTAACACCATTCAAATTTACAATATTTCTTTTCCATTTTTAAAACAAGTCCTACTTTTTTTTCTAAAATCAGTAACAAAATTATTAATTCTTTTGACAAAAAGAAATTCAAACTTTTTGAATATTTAATTTTAAAATATCTAAAAAGTACTTAAATTAATTTTTGATAGCTATTTTTTATTATAAAATCGTTTTTATTACAGCATAAATAGAAAAGAAATCCTACTTTTTTTTTTAAATCAGTAAAAAAACAAAACTACTAGTACATTTTTCGATAGCTACTAGTACTACATACGAATTTATCATGTGGACAGTCGGTTTCAAAAAATATAGATGTGCCGAAAAAAGAGAGAGTAATAAACGTGTGACGAATTTGGTGTTGACGCATAACAGTGATGACGTGGATGAGTAGAAAGGTTTATCGGACAAAAAACGTAATATTCGGTTGCGAAAGTGGCAATTTAAATAGTTGTAATTGTGAAAACAGTGCTTGGGAATGAAATTAGCGTGACTTTATGATTAGATTTAGACATGATTCAACCCACCCTCCAAATAAAGAAAAGAAAAGTATTCAACCCAACTCGTGATGAGTTGATTACTGCTGTTTGGAATTCAAAACCCACGAGACTCAAAAACAATAGAATATTCCACCTCAGTACCAGTGGGCAGTGGCAGGTTTCGTAATTAAATACAACAAAATTTTAACTTGTTCTTCTAAGTTCTAACCCTCAATAGTAGTAGTAGTTGGCAAAAAAAAAAAAGTTGTTTTCAAAACGCAAAGCAAGTTAGGTAGTGTATATATAATATATAATATATGTATATATGTACTAGTATTTGTCTATATCATTGTTCAAATCACTTTTGTTCTCTTGTTTGTGTGTAGCATTCCAAGAAAAAAAAGGTGTATCGATCGGTGGAAATAGAAATGTCGAACATAGACATCGAAGGGATGATGAACGAAGTGCCTGATGATTCCCGACTTCCTAAGACCAAAATTGTATGTACTTTGGGTCCGGCTTCCAGATCTGTTGAAATGATCCAGAAGCTTCTTAAAGCTGGCATGAATGTTGCTCGTTTCAATTTCTCTCATGGAACTCATGAATATCATCAGGAAACCCTTGACAATCTCAGGTCTGCTATGCAGTCCACTGGTATTCTATGCGCCGTCATGCTTGATACCAAGGTTATCTTCTTGTTTAACCTTCAACCTGCTTTCTTCTCTTACTTGTATAAACTTATCTATTTTAATTCTTCAATTGTGTTGGCACATTGGATAAACGGCTTAATTTGATGCAGTTTGTAACATAGGTGCTTATGTATAAGCTATTTCTCTGACAAAAGATGATTACTTTACCCTGTTTTTCTACAAGGTATAAGCTGTTTTTAACTTGAACATTAGTAGTTGATCATAACTTATTTTTATATAACTTTCCAGCTAGTGGTTAAGGTTTGACTCTTGAGTTACAGAACTAATGTCAAAAAACATAACACACCTGACTTGTGTCTTGTGTCATACTTGTGTCGTGCTTGTGTCATACAAGTGTGTCAGTGTTCGACACGTCATGGCACGCTTACTCCTAGAGGTGTCCGTGTTTCATAGGTCTTGAGAGTGTACTCCTCTCGATTTTTTCTATTTTCCCTAGGTGCAAATAATTTCTGTGTTCGAACAAGTTTATAGCTTTGGCTTTAGAGTAGCCCTGCAAGTGGATGTGGGATTTGTCCCAGTGAATTAATCGGGTGCAAGGTCCGATCTCAAGATTTAAAAATAAAACTCCCAAACCGTCTCACTAGTGTTTACTTCTAATAAGTCAATTCAAGCCTGCCCTAAAATTTTTGATTAACTCTTAATGTGTTAGTTTAGTGGTTTGATTATAAAATTTTGAGGGAAATACATGCAGCTACTGGACAAGTTTTTTTTATTTAGATATCATTGCATCAATATCTTATACATTTGTTCTACAGTTCTGTTCTGCTTCTCTTATGCATTTGTTTGTTAATCAATGGAATTATTAACCTTATAATGTACAAATGCTCTCTACTGTGCTGTGTTTTGCAGGGGCCTGAGATTCGGACTGGCTTTCTGAAAGATGGAAAACCTATTCAGCTCAAAGAAGGACAAGAAATCACCATCACTACTGATTATGATATTAAGGGAGATACTGAGACGATATCAATGAGTTACAAGAAACTGCCTGTCCATTTGAAGCCTGGAAATACCATACTATGCTCTGATGGAACGATTACACTTACTGTGTTGTCTTGTGATCAAGAAGCTGGTACTGTTAGATGTCGCTGTGAAAACACTGCAATGTTGGGTGAGAGGAAAAATGTGAATCTTCCTGGTGTTGTGGTGGATCTTCCCACTCTTACTGACAAGGATAAGGAAGATATTCTTGAATGGGGTGTCCCTAACAATATTGATATGATTGCTCTTTCATTTGTTCGTAAAGGGTCGGATCTCGTTAATGTTCGCAGGGTTTTGGGGCCACATGCAAAGCATATTAAGTTGATGTCAAAGGTAGTATTTTTTGTTGATACCATGTTCTTGAGTTGATTGTAATTCAGCATTATTATTTTATGTATTAATGGTTTGGTGGAATTTCATTTCAAGGTTGAGAATCAGGAGGGAGTCATGAACTTTGACGAAATCTTGCGTGAAACTGATGCATTCATGGTGGCACGAGGTGATCTTGGAATGGAGATCCCAGTTGAGAAGATATTTCTGGCACAGAAAATGATGATATATAAGTGTAATCTTGCTGGCAAGCCTGTGGTGACTGCCACCCAGATGCTTGAATCCATGATCAAGTCTCCTCGACCAACCCGAGCTGAAGCAACCGATGTAGCCAATGCAGTTCTTGATGGAACAGATTGTGTCATGCTTAGTGGTGAAAGTGCTGCTGGATCTTACCCTGAACTTGCTGTGAAAATCATGGCTCGCATTTGCATTGAAGCCGAATCATCTCTTGACTATGGTACTATCTTCAAAGAGATGATAAGGTCTACTCCATTGCCAATGAGTCCATTGGAAAGCCTTGCATCATCAGCTGTACGAACTGCCAACAAGGCGAGAGCAAAACTCATTGTCGTGCTGACACGAGGTGGGAGCACAGCCAAGTTAGTTGCTAAGTATAGGCCAGCAGTTCCGATCCTGTCTGTGGTAGTTCCAGTTTTGACAACGGACTCGTTTGATTGGACCTGCAGTGACGAGTCACCAGCAAGGCACAGCTTAATATACAGAGGGTTGATTCCTATTTTGGCAGAAGGATCTGCCAGAGCTACTGATGCAGAATCTACAGATGCTATTCTGGAAGCTTCTCTTAAGTCAGCAACACAAAAGGGGCTTTGTAAACCTGGTGATGCCGTTGTTGCTCTTCATCGTATTGGAGCTGCTTCTGTCATAAAGATCTGCATTGTGAAGTGATGCACAATGTGTTAGTAGTATTTACCAGCCTTAGATGCAGGAAGGGATATGTTATGTTCCAGCTTTCGTGCTCTAATTAAATTAAACTCTGGTCTGTTTGTCTGCGGTATAATGGAGGATTTAGCTATTAGCAGGTTTTGGTATTTTCTATAAGTTCTGGATGAGATTCTCATGAAAATAATATGCATTTTTTGCATTTAAAACATAATAATTAGCTGGATAACTGTGTTCCATAATGATATTATTCGGCAAATCTATCAATTTGCATTTCTGAAATTTAATAATTTAACATTGCTGACATGAAAAATTCAGTAAACTACATTGACATTACTATATCATATGGTCAAACTTCATCTTAGTGTCTCACTTGTCACAAACTGTAAAATTCAGTCTAATACCTAATTTGGTAGTAGAAAAAATGTCTTAATATTTTAATAAGTAAATTGGTGGACTTTTTTTTACTCAAAATAATATTGGACCTAAATTTTAGACTTAAGACTTGGAGACTAAATTTATGAATTAATTAAAATAGAGGAACTATAATTTACTAAAACTTTAAAAAAAAATGGTAGCTTGATTGATTTCAACTAAAAGTTCAAGATCAAAAGAATCAAAGCTACATGGTATTTTGGTTAGCTCCAAAATCCTTTCTTGGCTCCCTTTTGATTTTCACTTTTGCCTTTCTTTGTTCCTCGTAATCTTCGTGCTAGATGCAAATGTTTCAAGCAATTGATTTCTTGAGTTAATGAGTGATCTCTAATATGTGATCTCCGTGCTAGATGCAAATGTTTCAAGCAATTAATTTCTCCATCTAATGTGTGATCCCTAATGTGTGATCAACGTGCTAGATGCAAATGTTTTAAGCAATTGATTTCTCCACCTAATGTGTGATCTTTGTTTTTAGGTGTTTGTTTTTCTCTATAGTCTCAACGTGTTCTTTGCCTTTTTATCCCGCTTCAACTTTTGTTTTCTATTTCTCTCCCTTGTTTTATTAGGTAAATCTTTTTCTTGAAAGTAGGGAAAAACTTCATAATCTCTACAATCGAAGCCCCAACCTTGAAATCAAGAATATGTCAAATCCCATGGAGTACATTGGTACTAGCTCAAATCCAATGATCCTCCATAATAAACATCAGACTCTTCATCAGAACAAAAAAGAGAGTCAAATCAATATAGTTCAGGATCAACCCCATCAAAAAACATATCAATTTTGAAGAATTAATAGTTTCTTACAAGAATATCGACTCCAACAACCACTACCAACAGACAAAATCTACCAGATCAGAAAGCACAGGAAGGAAAGAACCAACTTTCCTTTGTGTATAAGGAAGAAAAAATTCAAAAAAAGAAAAGAAAAGAAAAGAAAAGAAGAAAACAACAACATTAGTATCTTGGAAAAGATAATCATTAAAAAATATATTCATAGGTTAAAAAATATATACTTAAAAAATATATTCATAGGTTAAAAAATATATACTTGAGAAAGATAATCTTCTTTCTCCTTTTTCTTTTGTCTCTAGCTTAACTTATTTTTTCTTTTTTCTTTACTAACCTTTGTTTTCTCTTTTTATTAAATCCTTAACAAAATAATACCAACACTAGTAACCAACTATTGAGCTTATTTATCACACCCTCCACTTACTCTTCACATATTCACTAAATAGGCCCAACAACTATAATTCCAGTATTTTACCATTTTCCTAAAGTTCTCAATAATTAAAATAACCCTTCACTAACTGATATCATTTCCTAACGATAACTCAATAGCTCGACATTCTCAACCATCACATAGAACATATATCACATACTTTAAATAAAATCAATAATTCACAAAATCAAACAAATATATAAATAATTAATTAATATATAACTAACTAATAAAAATGGGGTGCTATAAATACAACTCTGTAGTCCATGGACTTCGATATTCCGAGTCGAGAAGTTTCTTGATCCATAAGCTGGGTGATGAACTTATTGTGCAACCAATCTCCTTTAATCTTGGAATAAACCGACACATAGTTAATTTGTCTCAAGGCCCAAATTAGTATCTTTTATACAATTGAAGATATGAAACATGTTCCAAAACAAATCTTCTTGACTTGTGAATATCCTAGAGACATATCTAAAAGGAAATTAAACAGAAACAGATCAAATCTGTCAAAATTTAAAATCAACAGCGCAAGCCTGTTGCATAATAGAACACGATGTCATGACATCTTATTCGACATATGGTCAGAACCATGTTTTAGGAAACTGTTGCCAATCTCAAAACCATGGTACTAACAGGCTTGCATATCCATATTCTCCAACTTTAGAGTGATGAGTTTTAGGATGACACAGTGACACTGTATAGACAATGAACATCATTGGAGAATACTTTCTCAACTTTTTCCTAAACCTTATAACAAGTGGAGAATGCTTGGTACTACACTTGGAGATTATGTGTTATGGAAAACCATAACACAATGCGCAAAGATGCATTAATTTTCTTCCATTTAGTAAGTTTGGCGACGAGAACAACATAAAATTTTGTGGTTAGGTGATCTTCATATCCCTGACCGTGAAACCACATCTTGATAGCACAAACCCATATGTCGTAGTTGGATGACCCATTTAATTGTTCACATGGGATAAGCAAAACTTTGGTAAACGAACCAAAACCAGTGTTCCCCATGGCATGAATAACAATAAAACATTGTGAAATCGTGGATGTTTGAACTAAAGCACAGTTTCTGAGAATCGGAAAATGAAGTTGAGTCTAGATCTTTAACGGGTGCAATGAGTGAGTTAACTGAAGAAAAAATCATTAGAATTGGTCGGTGGACACATTGGCACGTGCAGGGATAACGGGGGTGCATGAGGCCCACTGTTACCTTGAAAAATCTTAAGGTATTCAAGCATGTGTATTGAATGCAGATGTTCTTATAATTTAAGGGTGACTTTCTGAAATAAAGACCCTTTAGGAACTAAGAACTAAGTGTTTGAAAGTTTGGTTTTGGTGTAGTAAAGAAAACAATGGTCGAAAAGGATATTAAGTTACAATGGAGTCAACTATGAGAAGAAAATGCTGAAATATGAAGAAATTGGTCGAATCTACCAAGGCGTGAAAATGGTCGAATTTGGTCCTGTCGACCATAAGGGATTCTGGACTTAGAGAAATTCTGTTGTTTCCTTGTGTCAAAGAGGAAGCTCATGTTCAAAGCAAGCCATAAGCGGTTGATGTTTAGTTAGAAGCGGGAAATTCGAAATTTAAAGTCTCTAAGCAGTTAACCGACAACGCATAACTCATTTAAGCGCCAAACAGGTGGCAGCATCTGATGAAGCGGTTACCTTAAAGTTCAAACTTCATCCATCGATTGCTTTAGGGCAGTTACCTTGTAAATACTATAAATAAGTAGTTTCAATGTAATTCCTGTGTGTTCACTTGTATACTCAAATCACTTGCAAAAACTCTGTTCATTCCGAGCGTTAGGAAGCAAAGAGTTCAAGAGTGCTTGATGTACGTGAATCACCACTTTTATTTCAATGCAAAACCTTCACATTTCAGTTGTTTCTTCTGAAACTTTTACTTGTGTTTTATTTACTTTTCAGCAATATCTTTGCATTATCGTTTATGTTGATTCTCTTTTCGTTACAAGTTTTGAGTTAACAAAAGAGTCAGTCGACGCTTATTTCGTTTAGAACAAGTCTGAAGTTCACAGCCTTCTATCGGTCACGAGTCACCATAGTTGGTACAAATCATATTGTGGGCAATCAGATTGTTAATTGTTTCGTTAGACTTCTTCTGTCGGTCACGAGTTACCAGTCAGTCAAATTGAGTCTAATCATAGTGTGGAAACCCATTGTATTTGTTCCCTTAGTCTTAGAAAATCATTTCTTAGATAAGGATTTCGACAGAACTAGTACAATCTCAAAAAACCTTAGCACATGTCTTAAGATCAACTGGTCGATCTTGCGAGTGACCCTTAGTTTTAGGACTTTGGGAGGACCAGCGGTTGTTTACTATTTTCCACATTAAACACCCATACACAAGGAATTGATCGACAAGTGAGGGTGCATGCGTGAGTTTTTGACGGTGAGAAAAGGTGTGATGACCAGATCAGAGGGCGATGAGTCAGACAGTGGGGATCGATTTTTTGGATCGCTACTGGAATAGTAACAACGACAATGGTGACAAGGTGGTTATCAGAGAATTTTAAGAAGTGGGAGGCAAACCTGAGTGATGACACAATTTGCAACAAAAAAAATTCTCACCAGAAGACAGTGAGTCAATCGGGTAAAGTACGACAAAGAATTATCCCTTAGGCTCTAGATACTATTTATAAATAAGCGGGACTAAGAGATATTTAGGTTAAACCGTGTGTCGAATAACTCAACGGAAGATTCATTATATAGGAAGAAATATAAATCATAGTATTAATTGCATAAATATTCTAATCTAATCTAGAATATATTAAGGAATATTCTTAAGGAATATTCTCTTTTTATGTATACATATACATATGTACATATCGACAACCTCAACTGACATTTGGGGATTTCCCTCAACTCAGTATGATGTTTCACTTCATAGACTCCTGGAGGTATATTCCAAAACATACTACAGGCCTCGCCTAATACATGAGGAACACATACACGAGGGACTCTCCTGAAGCTTGAGGGATTCCTCTCATACATGAGGGACTCAACTTAGGCATACTTTAGGGACTTGTTCAGATAAAAAGAGGAAAACGAGACTAAATCACTTCGTCCTTTACAAGCACTTGTGCTCAAGGGACAATGTATTAGTATATTTGTAAATGGACTAACAAGGGCAATGTGGGAGGTGAATGGCGAAACACATCGCCCACAACATCTTTTTGATCACCTATTTACTAGATTGAGTGTTTATCAAAACATGAGAAATGATGTGTATTAGTCCACGACAGCGTGAAGAATGAGTTAGGAGATAATTAATCACGTTCTTCTGAATAGTAAATGATTAGTTGCCTTTTTCAGTGTTCATAAAAGTGGTTAGTATTTCCTAGGAGTATAATGTCCAAGCTAAGAGATTTTTATACATACCTTCACCTTGAGGAGGAAAATTAATTTTTAGCAAATACTACATAAAAAGTTTCTCACACAAGCTCATTTTTACACAAGCTCTAACCTCACAATAAACCCTAAAAATCTCTAATAGTCCTCGATCATCAAGAATCGTCACTTATTGTACTCTTTGCTAGTACAATGTTGTTGATGGAAAGATTATTTCAAGGAGTAATAATGAAGACAAGGTATTTATTCTGTCCTTGACACCCATCTTATGTTATAATTCCTTTCAAACTCCAACAAAAACAAATTTTACTTGTTGTTTCTTTTGCAATGATAATTAATAAGAATCAAGGTTAATATTACACTTAACATATTAAAGTTTATATTATTATACATTATAATTTCAAGAAACACTTCAAAATAATAATTGAAGTTATTGATAATCGATAAAAATAATCAATATACTAATTTAATACCAAACTATCTTAAAAAAAATTTATTTTGTTTTTTAACAATGAAATAATGAATTATATCTAAAATATTTTCTTAATTGTAGTTAACTAAATGGAAATAAAATAAATAATTAAAAAATTTAAGAATAATTAATCCTTGTTGATGATATAATAATGAGTATTATTTTGGAAAAAATAAGCTAGTGTGAATTTTGAGGGGAAAGTGTTGATATAATAGAAATTGGGAAGGGATGAGTAGCTTGGCCATGGCGTGTGGATGTTGCTACCACTACTACTGCCCTCCACAACACCCCCTTTTCAACCATCCACACTCCTCACAGTTGAAGCGTCCCACTACTGTGTTAGTTTCTCTTTCCAAATCCAACAACAACGACGAAACTGATAACTCCGACTCCATTAAAGGATCCGGAACCACCGCTAGAGGTCGAAGATTGCTCAAAGTTCGACAAGACAAACAGCAACGCGAATACGACCGAATTCACACTTACCCTGCTTGGGCTAAGTAACTACTACCAATTCAATTCATTCTTCTACTTTCTTTCATTCTTGTTATCTCAAATAATGCTTTCTAAATGTTTCTATAGAGTCCTTGAAGAAGCTTGCCAAAACGATACTGAACTTCGTTCTGTACTCGGCGATAGTATCGGAAACCCTCAACTCATGAAGGAGCGGGTCTGTTACTTACATTTATCTCCGTCTTCAATTCCTTTTACATTAGTATTAGTTTAATTGAATGTGCTTGAATATCTTCCATTTCAGGTGGAAGAGAGAATTCGAAAAAAGGGTAGAAACTTTCGCAAATCCCAAACTGGATCTGTTGTAGCGGCTAAAGTCACTTTTAGAGAGTATCTACCTATTACTATTCTTATTCTTATTCTGATTCTTGTTCTTATTTCATGTCATTCTAATGTCTGCGCTAATTATTATCATACATTCGTCTTGCGTCTTGCTTGCAGCTTCAATCCACTTGATTCGTTTATCTGGTTTGAATTGTATGGATCACCTACTGATCGCGATGTTGATCTAATTGGCAGTGTAACTCTTTCATTTTGCTTACTTTACTTTTTCAATATATTATATACCTGCTTTCATTCAATTTTAGTGTTAACTCGTTCTTATCAATTAGGTTATTCAAGCATGGTATGTCATGGGTCGAATTGGCGGCTTCAATTCTTCAAACTTACAGGTACTTAGTACCCTTTCTGCTTCATGTACGCGGGGACTAATACAATTAAGATTGGGTTTATTTGTTCTGCTTTGTGCTACTGAGCTTTGCATGATGTCCCCTCTTTTCGATAGTCCAAGATTTCCTCTTTAAGATTGTTTTTTATAACAACGGTCAATATGGAATGGTATTTGTTCTGTACTAACAACGGTCAATACGGTGAAAACCTGTGAAAAATTCCAAACAAATTCCACGACTAAACTTTGAATGTTGAAGTGATTTTTTGTGTGAGGACATGCACGTTTTTGTTTGTTTTAGTTACATTTAACCATCTGACAACTCATGCTTACACTTAAACATCAGCAGTAACTTGCTCGAAATATATTTTAGCTGTTAGACCTCTATTGCTGTTATTGATTATATCCATGTCTCTTCAGGTATAATATAAGTTCCAGGGTCACTTTCTCTGCTTATCTGACTGTTTTCTTAATATCCATGTCTCTATTGCTGATAATAGCAAGAACAGTAACAATGGAATACATTGCATAGTTTACTTGATTTTACTTTCCGGAAATATTGTCAATTATAGCTTACTGTAAACTGCTGTAGCCATGATCTGAATCATCTGATTGCTTCAGCTATAAGTCATAGAACACTATTAATTATTTCTAGTTTCCAACATGTGTGTAAAGAAAGGATTGAAGTGTCTTTAATTGATAACAGTTGTCAAATTCATCAATGGAGCATGATCCTCTCTATGATTCAGATAAGGGTTTCAAAGTGATGCCATCATCTTTCCATGATATCAGCGACGTCGAATTCCAGGATAATTGGGGACGTGTATGGTATATCATCTAGAACTCTGTTCTCAATTTTTTTAAAATTTATTTTATGACCTTGCAATGGACAGAGGTTGAAAGCATTAAATGATACAGATTAAGTTATTAACTACAACAACATAAACCACATTAAAACGCCTTTTCACTCTAGGAGGAACTGACAACATGGATCCTGTGATTTCGGAAATCATGTCTTTTAACACTATTTAAACCCAAAACATTTTCAATAGTCTAGGCTATAGTTTTTTGTTTTTTGTGGTCTCACTCTTCCTCCATCTATGGGACTATTCTCCATTTGATTTACTCTTATTAAGTCTTTTAGAGTTCTTCTCCACAATACATGCATGTCCAAAACACTAAAGGCGAGATTTTACAATCTTTTCTGAATAGGTGCTAACCCAACTTTCTCTTTAAAGCAGCCATTCCTAATCATTTAGTTTCCCTTTATTTTTTGTATTGACTTTTCAATAATGACAATGCAATTCATAAAAGGCATGTGTAGGGGGCACTGTCCTTTGGATATGTTTAGCAAGTACATGTAACAAAATCAAGCTCAGTGATGTGGAGATTAAGAGAGAAATCACGAGAGAGAGAGAAAATTCGGTGGCTCCCATAATAGAAAAGATGCTTACAGTTTTGTCTTGTATAGTTTAGAGTGTGGAGAAAACTAGTGGAAATACGCTTGGAAGAATATAGATCGGATGGAGAATTGTTCAATTGTGACCAGGGAAAATTATAGGTCAAATCACTTAAGAAGATTTAGATTTATATTTAAATGGACTATCAATAGACTTGATTGACAACACAATATTATATGTTAGTTGATTCATAAAATAGATTCCTTCTTGTGTTAAAAAAAGGCCCTGTCGTCAGCTAAATAGGTATTCAAAAGAAGGAAAGTTTTCTTTATTCTTATACAATTTCTAGTATTTCGAACTAAAAATAATAGAGACTTAATAATTTAATGTGAAAACAATTAATAACAATGTCATTTAGTTAAATGCACGACTGCTGTAGAATATGAAGGTAGAATATGAAAGCACAATAGGGTATATTTTCAATCAAATTTCTCCACTAATTTGATATATAGTCGAGCCTTCACGGTATAATTTATAAGCTTTCATTAAAATGTATTTGTTTTATATATATACAGTATATAAATATGAAATATGTGATTGGTCAGAATTCCTGTTGGTTCAATATGTTTAAGCTTTAGACAAACCGTCCTTGCAGGGTGGACCTGGGTACGGCTGATTATTTTGCCATCGATGTGCTTATCAACTGCCTAACTAGTTTAAGTTCAGAGTAAGTTTGAATTACTATACTACATGTAATAAAAATATAAAGAGTATATATTGCTATTCGCCCAAGATCGCTTTTATTTTGTCTGTTATGCCAAAGTTATTGACCCTTCCCCGAATGGCAGATATCTTGGTATCCAACAAATCGTGTTTGGTGGTCGGAGCATGGGGGATTGGGAAGAGGGGATGACGGACCCTGGGTATGGTTACAAGTCCTTCAAGATATAAACAGGGACTGGATGCAGTTTATCCCTTGCACTCGGATTTTGGTTCGAAAAATGGCAGCGCAGGGGGGCAATAACTATATGCATTGATAAGAACACTTCCTTGGGTGTGATAGTTAATTTTAACTCCCAAAGTTGTACTTGGTTGACACTTGCCAGTAGGTTTTCTTGCACTGAATGGAGCCAAAAGCCTTGAGATTCAACTGTGTTGTGTTGTGACTGACTTCGGAAATGATAGATTTAGTGAGACAGTAGAATAGGAGCCGCCCGTGACACTTTTCATTTCAAATCTCATGTTAGAACGACGTATAAACGAATAGGTAGATTTGTCGTAAAATTAGTTTTGATAATATGGTGATATGAAATGTAAAACAACCATATTCGGTACTTAGTAATGTTTGTATTCTGGATAAAACTATGTTATCTTGTTGCTAAAAATAAGTACACTAACACCACATTATCGAATCACACCCGATATGCGCCGATAAATTGCGATATGTACCACGTGAGTATTTATTTATTTATTTATTTATTTATTTTTAATTTAAAATCAAAAACAAAATATTCTGATGTGTTGCGAATTGGTAGCTGACATGTCTTTAGTATGCAACAGATATATATTCGAGAGCTTTTGGGTTGGAAGTAAAGAATACATAGAAGGGAGTAATAATATGTTATGTTGAAATGAGCTCCTACCTCGTGCCTCAAGCTTTAAATTTGAACAAGAGAAAACATATGCACAATACAACACATTCTTCACGCTTTTTTTTTTTAAGAAGCAAAATGAATTAATAAATAAAGCACAAGAAGTGCTGCTGTTACAATGTATCAGTTGAATTGCCTTAATTCAAACCATACAGAGATCCAAATAAATACACTTAACTGAGGCTCTGAAAGTGATAATTCAAACCAACAAGCACTGATTACAACTAAATAAGCTTTAAACCTTCTACAACAAGAGAATAAACCCCCCAGCATAATGTATTGCACTAGTTACACTCTTGGTGTAAAGCAACCACCAGTGCACAGGCTGAACAAACCAAACTTTGCCAAATCGTTGTACTGAATCCAAACAGACACCCCACTTCGCCTGCATCAGACTAGAAAGCATGTTATGGCGAAATAGACGACTAACTTAAACAGCCGCAAATACTACAACTTCTCACCTTGCTAGAGCACCTGCGCTTTACCGAAAACCAACTCTGTAGCTGACCGAGATACCACCTGCTACCACTGCCAATAGAACAACAGCCACATGATTACTCCTAGAGGGAATGAGAACACCTCCTATTCAGGATAAGCATAGGATTCAAAAGTCATTGGGGTGTATTGCACACTAAAGCTTTATTTTTGTTAGCCAAAACCAGAAGAGTCTTTGGACTTCTTCAAATAATTGCTCGACCGGAATGTTCTTATTCTTGAATATGCTAGAGTTTCGAGCTTTTCAGATACTTCAAATGCAAGCAAATCAGATGACACTTACTCCTTTAACTGATTTTTTGTCTCAATCCAAGAGGGCTCTGAACTGGTCAAAATGATCTCGGCAGTCTTTAGGGAGCACCACGAGAACTCCTAACCACCTGATTACATTCTTCCACAAACCTGCAAAATAATCACACTCAAAGAAAATATGAGAGGCTGATTCTTCCTTCCCGCAACCTCCTGCACACTGAGGATTCTCCTGTCCTATAATCCCTCTTCTAATAAGATTGTCTCTAGTTGGAAGTCTATTGTGAAGTAGTCTCCAAACTAGGCATGATACTTTTGAGGGGATTGATTTTTGCCAAACCTCAGACCGCAACCTGTCTGGCTCAGTCCTATCACCCTCTAGCAACCTATTATAACTCTCCTTCACAGAATAAACACTTGACAATACTTGGCCACCTAAGTCTAATTGACTAATTTCTCTCCACCACAATGAGCTATTCTCAATGCTCGTTCTACGAAAGCCTTCGTTTCCTCCGTATCTCATTCAATATTTTATACCATAAACTCGATCTCTCCTTTTCGATCTTCCACACCCACTTTCCTTAAAGAGATGAATTGAAAACTCTCAAATTTTTAATCCCCACCCACCCTTCTCTAATGGTCTACAGATTTCCTCACCACCTCCCCAAAAAAAATGTTTGAATAATGATTCGAGTTTAGCAATGATACTAGATGGAGCTTTGAAGATAGATAGAAACTAGACTAGGATTGCTGATAAGACAGATTTTAGTACAACCACTCTACCTCAGAGAGAGAGAGAGAGAGAGAGAGAGAGAGATAGATGTTTGTGCTTTCAATTGGACAATCTCGACCTCACGACATCCAGCACTGGTTGCCACGTCTTCATCAATCCAGGATTGACTTCAATGGGTATTCCCAAATGTGTGAACGAACTGGAATCAACTTTATAGTTTAGTATACTCGCCGCTTCTTAAAGCAAAACTGGGCAAATGTTAACATGTTGTGAATCGGATGCCTTGGAAACAAAATATAAATTTGTTGCTCAAGGTAGGGAAAAAGAAAGAAGAACACGATGAACACAAGGATTGGTTATTAACTGCTATTCTTTCCTTTATCTTCAAAACAAGATTACAAGTATACAAGAATAACAAATAACCCTCTCACCCTAAATTAGGATTTGCAGTATGCAATGATGAGAGACTAGTATGCTATTTATAATAAACCTAACATACTAAACTAATGGGCTTTTATCACAAATACCCATTACAAGCTAACTTAGGGTACAAGCTAACTTAACCAATTGGACATAACAAACAGGCCCAATTCGATGCTAACAATCCTAGCATCCTTCGACACAATAGAGTTCGATCCAATGTCTCACAAATCTCCACCTTGGAACAAACTCTATTATCAACTAACGAACTAGTTTTCTTCATGCAGCTTTATCAACTGCATACAGTGGAAAAACTTGCAACTAGGCAATGTCTTGGTGATCATATCAACAACATTATGATCTGTCGAAACCTTCAGCACTTGGACTTCTCCACGCTCGATTACCCCTCTGACGAAATGCAACCTCACATCAATGTGCTTGGTTCGCTCATGATAGGATGAATTCTTCGACAGGTGTATTGCACTTTGACTATCACATTTAACAGTGATAACTTCCCCTTGAATTTTTAGCTCCTTAGCAAAACCTTCAAGCCACAATGCTTCTTTCACAGCTTCAGTTAAAGCAATATATTCCGCTTCAGTGATTGATAATGCAATAACCTTCTGAAGTGTTGCTTTCCAACTAATAGTTGTACCAAACATAGTGAAATCATATCCAGATATAGATTTTCTGGAATCCATACAACCTGCATAATCTGATTCGACATATCCTTCGATTGTTGCTTTACTATCTTCACCAAAGGCTCCACCATAAATTAAGACTCTGTTCAGAGACCCATTTATGTACCTTAGAATCCACTTCAATGCTTGCCAGTGAGCCTTTCCAGGATTCGACATGTACCTGCTTACAAGACTTACTGCATATGCTATGTCGGGTCTAGTACAAACCATAGCATACATCAAAGAACCTACTACATTAGCATATGAGATGCTATTCATATAAGTTCTTTCGACCTCAGTACTGGGAAATTGATCAATACTCAACTTGAATTGAGGGTTTGTTTGAGTCACAACAGGCTTCGAATTCGACATACCAAACTTTTCGAGAACCTTTCGTAAATATGCCTCCTGAGATAAGCATAACTTTGACTGCTTTCTATCTCTTCGAATGTCAATTCCAAGAATCCTGGAAGCTGCTCCTAGATCCTTCATTTCGAACTCCTTATTGAGTTCAACCTTCACCCTCAATACCTCTTCGACATTGTTACTTGCTATGAGAATATCATCAACATAAAGCAACAAAATAACAAATGAATTACCAGGACGAAATCTGAAGTAAACACGTGGTCGGCCGACTTCTAACGAAACTTATGCGTGTCATGAATTTGTCGAATCTCCTATTCCACTGTCGAGGAGATTGTTTCAGCCCATATAAGGATCTATTCAACTTGCACACATAATCTTCCTTTCCCTTTTCGACATACCCTTCAAGTTGCCTCATCAGGAGTTGTTTCATCTAGATCACCATACAAAACGCGGTCTTCACATCCATCTGTTCGATTCAAGATCGAGCTGTGCCACCATGGCAAGCAACATTCGAATGGACCTATGCTTCACAACAGGAGAAAACACATCATTGAAATCTATACCTTCTTTCTGAGTGAAACCCCTTGCAACCAACCTTGCCTTGTATCTTTTCGACGCCACTCCTTCGATTCTTTCCTTAACTTTGGAAATCCATTTACAACTGACTAACCTGGCTCTAGCAGGTTTCTTGATCAATTCCCAAGTGTTGTTATCATGAAGAGACTTCATCTCATCATCCATGGCCTTCAACCATTCAGTTTTATTTCGACTCCTCATAACTTCCTTATGGTCTATTGGTTCTTCGTCTAGAACCTCACTTGCAGAGATTAAGGCATAAGCTATAAGATCTGCATACCCAAACCTTTGAGGTGGTTTGATGACTCTTCGTGTCCTATCTCTTGCCAATAGGTAGTCATCGACAGTTTCCTCAACTTCATCAACATCCTCTGCTTCTTCGACTTTATCTGGGATATGCAATTCAGCATCAACATGCTCCACCTCAACAGGAATCTCTCCTTCCGCTCTTTGTCGATACTTACGCACGACCAACATCATCCGTTTTCTTGAAATCCATTTCAACTTCATTGAAAACAACATCTCGACTGGTGATAATCCTTCTGTGACCTGACTCTAGGCAACATAGCCTATAAGCTTTGACTCCTTCAGGATATCCCATGAACATGCATTTAAGAGCTTTAGGTTCGACCTTGTCTTGCCTAATGTGAGCATAGGCTACGCAACCAAATACTCTCAGTTTGTCGAGATTTGGTGGATGTCCCGACCAAACTTCTTCAGGTGTCTTCATATCTAACGCAGTCGAAGGACATTTGTTTATCGGATCGTTCTTTGTGAAACGACCTCATTAAAACACCTTCTTTAATCCAACACTAGTCAACATGCATCTAACTCTCTCCAGATGGTTCGATTAAACCTTTCAGCCAAACCATTTTGTTGTGGAGTGCTGCGAGTTACGTGCCTTGCAATACCAGGCAACACAAATCTTGTCGAATGCCTCATTGCAAAATTCAAGAATATTATGCATTCTCAACCTCTTGACCTTTCTACCGGTTTGGTTTCGACCGAGTCTTCCAACCTTTGAAATTCTCAAAGTTTCATCCTTAGTCTTGAATGAATACCCATAACTTTCTGGAATAGTTATCTACTATGGATAGAAAATACCTTGCTCCTGAATGTGATGGACACCTTGCAGGCCCCCAAAGATCAGCATGGATGTAATCAAGGGATCCATGTGTTCTTTGTTTTCCTTTGTTGAACTTCACTCTGCAAGATTTTCCAAGTACACAGGGTTCACAAAACTTCAGCTTTTCGACTTTGTCTCCACCAAGCAAATTTTGTTTCCCCAATTCGACCAGACCCCTTTCACTGACATGGCCTAATCTCATGTGCCAGATTTCTGTCTTCGACAAAGGTTTCGTGGATGCAACATTTGTCGAACCACTTACAACTTCAGCCACAAGGGTATACAAGCCTTGTTTCTTCACGCCTCTCAAGACATCCTTCGACCCCTTCATGACTCTTAGGATACTTTTCTCTCCTTGAAAAACATATCCTTTCTTGTCGAATTCACCAAGAGAAATCAAATTTCTCTTCAAATCAGGTACATACCTGACTTCAGTCAATAACCTTATTGACTCATCATGGAGTTTGAATCTCACAGATCCCACACCTGAAATCTTGCAAGCTTTGTTGTTTCCCAGCAATACAGATCCACCATCTTGATCACATAATTCTTCGAACAAGTCTTTGTTTGGAGTCATGTGCCAAGTGCACCCAGAATCCATAATCCATTCCTTCGATGAGTTGCTGCTCGAAACCACAAGAACATCAGATGAGTCGAAATCATCTTGAACAATAGCTGCATTGCCATTATCCTTTCCTCCATGATTTTTCAGGTGTTCAGGGCACACTTTTCTTGTGTGAGCCTCCTTATTACCATGATAGCATCGAATACCAGATTCTTCACCATTGTAAAACTTCTGCTGACTCTTACCTTTCTTCTTGTCGAACTTATTATCTTTTCGCAAGAATTTTCCTTTAACGACCAAACCTTCACCAACTGTCAAAGGTTTAGGCTCATTTTATTCATTCAACTCCTTCGAATACAAGGCTGATTGAACCTCTTCAAAGGTCAGGGTCTCCCTTCCATACAAGAGAGTTTCTTTGAAGTGGGCATGTGATCTGGGCAACGCGCACAACAACAACAACAC
Organism: Vicia sativa; assembly: GCA_021764765.1. Classification (NCBI taxonomy): domain Eukaryota; kingdom Viridiplantae; phylum Streptophyta; class Magnoliopsida; order Fabales; family Fabaceae; genus Vicia; species Vicia sativa. The sequence continues at coordinate 232,411,232 of CM038792.1, forward strand.
TTGATCTTCATCATCGATCTTCACATCAATATTTTCAAGATCAAGAATCAACTTGTTGAACATATCCAACTGCTCAACCAACACTTTATCTTCAATCATCTTGAATGAATACAAAGCTTGCTTCAGGAAGAGTCGATTCACCAACGATTTGGTCATGTACAAACTTTCAAGTTTCACCCATAACCCTGCCGCCATCGTCTCCTTTGATACCCATCGAAGAACCTTATCACCAAGGCTCAACAAAATTGCGCTGTGGGCCTTCTCTATCATTGTCTTCTTCTCGGCTGCCGTTAAAGCTTCGTTCATGGCTGACTCTCCCTTCAACGCTTCCAAACAACCCTGCTGAACCAGTATGGATTTCATCTTCAAGCGCCACAGACCGAAATCGTTCACTCCGGTGAACTTTTCAATCTCATACTTTGTCGAAGGCATGTTATCCACGCTCACCGCACCAATTTGTTGTGAATCGGATGCCTTGGAAACAAAATATAAATTTGTTACTCAAGGTAGGGAAAAAGAATGAAGAACACGATGAACACAAGGATTAGTTATTAACTGTTATTCTTTCCTTTATCTTCAAAACAAGATTATAAGTATACAAGAATAACAAATAACCCTCTCACCCTAAATTAGGATTTGCAGTATGCAATGATGAGAGACTAGTATGCTATTTATAATAAACCTAACATACTAAACTAATGGGCTTTTATCACAAATACCCATTACAAGCTAACTTAGGGTACAAGCTAACTTAACCAATTGGACATAACAAACAGGCCCAATTCGATGATAACAATCCTAGCATCCTTCGACACAATAGAGTTCGATCCAATATCTCACATAACACCTATTATGCAGCTTTTCTGGAAATTGACTTTCAGCCCTGACATCAATTCAAACAATATCAAATTTGGATTTATGCTCCTAATATTCCCCCACTTCTTTCCTCCAATGATAAGTGTGTCATCTGCATACTGAAGGTGAGAAATATTTTCCTCTCCTTTATCAAATTTGAAACCTGAGAAAGTTTCTAACTCTACTGCTTTGTTCACGAGAAGGTGGAAACCTTCAACACTAATAAGAATAAAAATGAGGACAGCGGGCCGCCTTGCCTCAAGCCTCTACCAGCCTTAAATTCTTTTGTGGGGCTTCCGTTCACCAATACTGAGATCATTGAAGTTTTGAGGCATTCTAAAATCCATTTCCTCCATTTATCAAAAAATCCCATCCTAGCCATTACCTCTTCTAAAAAAGTCCACTCAACTGAATCATATGCCTTTTTGAAATCCACCTTAAACAACAACACTTCTTTTTTCTTACGTTTCGCTTTGTCCACTACTTCATTTTCAATAAGAATGCCGTCAAGGATTTGCCTCCCTGATATGAACGCCGTTTGAGTCTCAGATATGATCGATCTCATCACTTTCCTTAACTTGTTCTCTAATATTTTAGCGATTACCTTATAGATACACCCAACCAGCGAGATTGGTCTATACTCATCCATCTTTGTAGGATTTTTCTTCTTTGGAATCAATACTGTAAAAGAGGAACTTACCCCTCTAACCATCCTCCCATTTCTATGGAATTCTTATAATACTTTGATAAAGTCGTCTTTGATCTCTTCCCAAAATTCCTTCACAAAGCCTAAGCTCACACCGCTGGGACCTGGGCTTTTTGAGCTCTCGCACTCCCAAACTGCCCTCCAGATTTCTTCTTCAGAAACTACTTTGATTAAATTCTCCTTATCCGTCGCAGATAGTTGTTTGAAATTTAAATTTGCTTCCAATCTTCTAGAATTTCTTGCTGAAAATTGATGTCGAAAGTGCTCAAAAATGGCTTTCTTCATTTCTTTCGCTTCTTCTACCATTCTTTCGTTGACGTCTTGGTGCAAAATTTCATTGTCCCTTCTTCTATTGTATAAACAGCTGTGGAAGTATTTCGTGTTCGCATCTCCATCCTTCAACCATTTAATTCTTAATTTTTGTCTAAGAATGCTGCAATGAAGTTTTGAGAGGTTGTATAATTCAATCACTGTCTCCCTCTTTTTCTTTATTTCTTCAGATGTCAAGCCTTCAGTTTCTTCTTTGATTTCAAGTTTGTTAAAGTCTTCTTTGATTGATTTGATTTTTCTCTCCAATATTTTGGGAGTGCATTTTGTGCCACTCTTTTAACCCATCCTTCATTTGATTGAACTTCTCTTTTAGAAGGAACATGCCCCAACCTTCCACCGATATGTTTTTCAGCGATCCCTAACGAAATTGTGATAACCTTCTATATCTTGCTAACATGACAACATACATAACGGTTTAGGACCCCAGTTCTGGTGCGAGACTGTTAACTTGTTTGGACAGTGGTCTGAAAGCCCTTTATCAATACACCATTGCTTGATTTTTGGCCATTCTCTGGCCCATGCTTCTGACACCAAAAATCTGTCTAATCTGCTCATTGATGTCTCTCCTGCCCTTGACCATGTGTATTTTCTTCCATGTAATGGTAGATCTATGAGGTTTGACTCCGATATGAATTCGTCGAATTCTTCCATCTCATGCGTTCTTGAATTTTCACTACTGCCTTTTCTTTCCGATATGTCCCTAACTGCATTGAAGTCGCTGGAAACACACCACTTTTCTTCACTCTTTTCTTGAATTTCCGCTTTCAAGTCGCGCCACAACAATCGTTTTCTACTGGCTTCACAGGGAGCGTATACGTTCACGATGTTGATATTTCACGATGTTGATATTTGTCCTCGACTCACCCCATTCTCCCATCAACCAAATATAGTGCTCTTTAGTTATTCTCCTTTTTACACATTATTCATTGATGTACCAAATTGTAAGAATACCTCCAGACCTTCCTTCTGCCGGCTTAAACAGGAAATCACACTCCATAGATCCCCATAACCAAATTAAAAGGCTTCTATCTACTCCTTCCGTCTTTGTTTCTTGGATACATATTACCTTAGGTTTGAGAATTTGTATCAGCTTCTGGATTTCATGTTTCTTCGCTAAGCCCCCCACTCCCCCACATTGTAACTCAACATATTCATCATTAGGACTGTACTTGAACTCCTTGATACGACTCTACAACTTTAAGATATGCCTTATGTCCCTTTTAACCTAACTTCTATTTCCTGAAGGATTTTGCCTTCTTCTCCTTTGAGTACAATGTCGTAATCCTTACCTAAGTTCCAAATATCCTTAGCTACTTCCTTAGAATCCCCATGGATAAGAGCCCAATTCCTCCTCTCGCTCTCAATTTCATGAAGTAAAATGTCAGGTTTGGATCTGACTTGTTTAGCTTGGTCATGTCGGGAACTACAATTGCAACTCGAACTCACCTTCTTTCCTCTTCTCCAAAATTTTCTTTTCTTTCAAAACTGACAGCCTTCTCCTCCTTCTTTCTCTGTATTATTGAGCCTCTACAGGAGAATTTGGAACTGGTATCCTTCTTTCATCTATTTTGTCTCTCATCTCTATCGGTGTGTTCTCCTACGGTGCTCTACTGCTGGCTTTGCGGTGTTCAATTTGGCCAGATACAGATGTTTTGTGTTCAGCTCCTTGGTCTTCTAGAGCCATTATAGGGCCAGGATGAATAATGCAATTTACTTCCGGAATTGGGCTGGGGTTAGGCCTGTCGCACCACGAAAAAACACAAAGTTGTCACCGAACATTATTTATCCCTAAGGAAGGGAAAATATCGAGAAAATCCAGAGAAATGGATGAGATGGTCTTATGACCAAGAGATGGATTTGAGAGCTGATTATGCGAGGGGAAGGTATTAGCACCCCTCACATCCATCGTACTCGATGAGAACCATTTCATTTGTTTATGTGTAAGGATGTTGATAAGAAATTATGCTTGCTATGAATGCTTCAAAGAATGGGTTTAATTAGAGAAAAAATAAGTTTTAAATTGGGACGCCCGCCGTGGTTGCGAACCTTTTGTGCCTATGTATCCCTTTCGTGCAATAGGGAATCAGGGCACCGTAGTTCGGCTAAAAAATAATTGTTTGTTTGTGTTTTTTATGAGAGATGTTAACGTTCACATCCTAGCATCTGGTATGCGGTTTGGATGGAAATAACATACACCCTTTTTTGAAAGGTTTTTAGTTACGGCCTCAAGGCAAGATGCCACCTTTGATTGGTTATGTTGATTTTAGGGCGGAGGTAAGTCTTCGAATAGAAACCTCTATAGGCAGTACTCGATTCTTTATTACTCCAAAAGATTTGCGTGTGAAATATATATGGTAATTATAGTCACGTTCCTCGTATCGGAAGACAAGTACTTAGACCACACACTCTACAGTGAGGATCAAGCACTCGAAAGAGGGATGAGTCTGCACCCAACCTTATTTTTAGTCCAATACATGGAGGATTTTACTTGTTTTAAAGAAGTATTTTATTTTGGAAGGCAAGTGTTTAGACAACAACCTCTACATGTAGTATCAAACCCCTTAAGATAGGAGAAGGCCTTCGCCTAACCAATCCATGACCATTCCAAGTTTATTGAGAAAAAGATTAGAAAAAAGATCACTTGGTACGAGTACCAAGGTTTTATTTTTAAGTTGTTTCATGAATGAATGATATGCGTGGAAATACGTGAAGGGAGGTGGATTGGGTAAAGGTAGGTTGATAACGACGTGGATGAGCATATCGACTTATGGATGAAAACATACAAGGCGTGCTTAGTTGGTTCATGATGGTGGAGTAGTGATGAATATTTTTTGGAGGTCAATGGTTAATATGAGGAGATATATGCATAAAAACACCTAGAAGAAGGAGGTGGAAGAAAGAACTTCAATTAATTATTTTTGAAAATAAACTTGGCGTAGGACCAAGATTTTACCTTTTGTTTATTTTTGAAATTTTTTTCTATTTTTGTTGATTTTATCTTGTTAACATGCATCACATACGATCATTCAAGCATACAAAACAATAAGTCCTACGCTATTACATCATTAGGGAAGGGGGTTTCACTTTAATACAATTGTCCAAGCAAAATTATAAAGAGGAATTTAAATGACTTAAAGTACGACAAATTGTATAATGTTCAAGGAGGGTGATCCAAGGCCTCAAAAGTGTACATCAAAATAATAACAAAAGATTAGTGACTGTAACACGGTGGGAGAACCTACTGCTTTGTTTTGTATTTTATCGCAAATGTTGCCGATAGCAAGAGTCGCCACTGACTTTTCTTTTATCCAATAAAGGGAAAGTGAAAAGAACAGGAAAAGACCTTCGTTAGATTCCGAGTACGAGAGGCAATTATGAAAAGGGAAGGTATTAGCACCCTTTCCACCCGTAGTTATCTACGGGCTCTTAGTTGCTTAGCTCACTTTGAAAAATTGCTTTATGTGTTTGTGTAGTTTGAAAAGTATTTGATAAGAAATTTTGCTTTGACTTCGTAATGATTCTTGTTGGAATGTATACGAAGTGTTCGAAAATGATTGTTTGGAAAATGTTTAACTTTGTAATGATTCTCGCTGGAATGTATACAAAGTGTTTTTGAAAAGTTTGAGGTGTGAAAAGTATTTTGATTGGAGCAAGCAATAGAGTCTTATTTACCTACTCAGAATGGTCATTTCTTGTTATTTTTCCTTCTCCTTTAGAATAAGGTTATCCATACCATTAGTTGGTAGGTAACTTTATCCGTTGGATGTGAAGGAACACTCGTATGGTCATTGAAGGCAACATGGTAAGGATACCTTAGCAATTCGAAGGGACGATCATCACTTATTCGTAGGCAACAATCGAGGGACGAGATCATATATTCGTAGGCAACATCGAGGGTCGTCGAGGGACTATGATCTTTATATCAAAGGGACTATGATGATGTTATTCGTAAGCGTCTTTGCTAATGGTACCCATACGTTCGAGGGACAGGACCATTGTATTAGAAAGGAAATAAGAGAGGATACCCTAAGGGGGGTGCAAGTGTGATAAGTGTGTTAAGTTCAGATATTTTAGTCTTGAATTAGGGTGATCTAAGGGTTGATTTTATCTTGCCACACAAACCCTAGTTACTATACAATTAAGCAGTTAATATGTACAGAAAAGTAAAGTGCAGAATGTAAAGTGCAGAAAGTAAATGTCCTACATTATTACATGGCTTTGGGGAAGATACATAATAGGTGCGGAAAGTAAATTGCGAGAAAAGTAAATCTACGCTATTACAAAATAAACCTTGCGACCTATACGTCAATTTCTAAAATTTAAATACGAAATAGAGTAAATAAATTGGAGAAAAATATCTTAAGGTTAAGAGAGAACATCTAAACCCTAATTGTAAAGGAAAAAATATTTTTGATATTTTTTTGGATTGGTTTTGATTAATAAAACCTAATTTATAAGTTAATTATTAATTAATTATGAAAAATAATTTAAATTATGAGGAAAAAAAATCATTTTTATGTCAAAAATTAATTAAATGTTTAATTAACCTAAATCTGAAATTAAATTATTTTTGTGATTTTTGAAAATAGTTAAATTAATTTTGAAAGAAAATTGAATTAATTAGAAAAAATAAAATAAAATGTTAGGAAATAAAAAAAGAGAATGGAAATTGGAAAAAAAATGAAAAAAGGGGTCGCTGAGATTCAAACTCAAGACCCCTTGGTTACCCTTGAACGCGTGCTGCCATCTGAACCAAATGTCTTGGTTGTTTTTGAAACACAATCATTAGATCATAAGTGTCAACGTGTTTCATTTTGAATTTTTCAAAATAAATGCGCGTGGGCCCCAGTATCATCGTGTAAGCCAATCAGGAAACGAAACGATGCCACACAGGGAGTCAAACGTTCAACACTGGAGTCCTCATCAGAGCTAGGGCTCCGGTCATCTTCTCCGGCCGTGCATCAAACCTGAAAACCTGCAAAACGCATCATTCAAAGCAAAACAAAATCCTAGATCGCCTAATTCGATCCTTGCAAACACGATGGTGGTGTTCTTTTGTCTTGAAAGTGGTTGCAACTATGGTTTCGAAACTCAACAGCTCTGATGCCCTAAAAATGGTGAGATGCGATTTGCAAGTTAAACCTTGTGAATAATGGTTCAAACCTGTTCTAATCAACCTCATGAACACATTAGTATGGTTAGATTGTATTAAAACAAGATAAAATGCAAAATACGAATTCAAGCAAAATGTGAAAACGGACATTCATGGATGGCATGATTCAAGGTGTTTTAATCACGGATACTGATCCATTCTTACCCTACTATACCTCAGGAGTACAAATTGATGCTTGGAACGGATTGAAAAAGGTCGTAACTAGGGTTTAGAAAGTGCAAGCTTTCATGAATATTTTTGAAGCAAAACCCTAGATATTTGGCTGCCTGAATCCTCTTTTTGGCTTCTGATCTTGTAGTATATATAGTGAGGAGTGTATTAGGTCAAGCATTAAGTGAAATTATATTGCCTTTCACTGAAGAATATTTGATTGACATTTTCATCAAAACTTTCCAAAATTGGCTCAATCTTGCCTTTTTTCCTCTTGTACGGATTTGACAGCTTGTGATGAGTTATCTTGGACCCCAAGTCATGCAAATACTAAGCCCAACTCACCTTATCTTTTATCTTTATATTTTATTTAATGAAATTTGAATTTTAGCCATTTAATTCAAAAATAAATTAAATAAATAAAGGAGTGGTGTGGTAATGAGTGTGGAGGTCATGGATAATCTCAAGAATAACTTTGGATCACAAAAAATTAGGCCCATTTTGAAAAAATTTGAATTTGCTAAGTATTTTTCTTCATGCACCTCTTCAAAAATTCCAAACTTGCACAACTTGTATCTTGCTTAATTTTCAACATTTTGAAGTGTTCTTGGACTTTTTAGAAAGATAAAGATGTCCTCTAAACACTCATTTTGGTTTCATCTTCATTGAAGTTTCCATGTTCATGTACACTTCTTTGAAAAAAGATGAGTTTTTGTTGACTTTTAGAAGGACCTATAATGTCTTGATCCTCCATAGCTCTCAAATGAAGCATTTTTCGCCAAAGCTTGTGAGACACAAAGTTGTAAAGAATTGAATTCTCTTCAAAATGATATTTGGTAAAAAAAATCTCATAAAGTATGTGAAAGTTATGCCTGGTCAAAGTTCTATTGACTTCTTGTCAAGAAACCCTAGTATGGAAACTTTGACTTTTGATCAAATCTTGAGTTTTCTTGATGAGACATGATCCACCCTTGATCAAATGATGAATTTGACTTCAAAATCTTGATGTTGACCAAAAATGATGAAGTTTGACTGTATGTGGACCATAGTTGACTTTTTGTCCAAAACAACTGATTTTCAACCATTTGAGCAATTGACTGAGCAAACTTGAGTTGTGAGGCTTGATACTTGACATGATGATCCCTTGAGACATATGGGGAGTTATAATTACCACTTGAGGCATTTTAATTGAGAGAATGAAACCCTAATTGTGGGTTGATTGCTTAGGAGAGGGTTCATCTGGTCAACCCTTGAGAAGTTCTTGAGTATAGAGATGTGGATTGTCTTGAGAAATAAGAGGGAAAATTTTGGGGTATAATAGTTGCCCTTGTTCAATCTTCTTGTACCTGAAGGGTTAGATTGATATGCTTGCCTTTCGTGACCTGAAGGTAGAAGATGATTGAACACTTGAGTACACCTAAAAATTTGCACTCGCTGGTGCATGAAATGAGATCGTCGGTTGACGATGCACTGGAATGGGCTTATAGATGCCATCTGGAGAAGCTGATGTTGAGGAGTGAGTCATACATTAGACTCTATATTCCTCTTTGGATGAGATTACTGGTATGCATTGATCTTTAACCGTATATGCAACATTCTGCAGGTGGAGAGATATCGACGTGTAGTCGTAGATGGGCTTAAAGATGCCATCTAGAGTAAGAGAGAGTTAGAATAAACCTTCGTCTTCGATGTATCTAAAATAATTATTCGTCAGGATGTAAATAGATGTCCCGGCTTGTTTCGGGTATTAAACTGTATCCTGTTGTCTGTTGGTAAACCCGTCTGGTCGTTCAAATAGTTTTCTCGTCTTGTTCCGGGTATTAATCCTTGACCTTCTGTCTGGAAGATAACTTTCACCTGCTGGGGAAATTTAACTTGAAAGGATATGGTTAGTTCTATGCAGATTATGATGCATGTGAGTATATGATTATGCTCATGAATGATATGTGCACATGTTATGATTTTTATAAATAATGTGTGAATGTAGATGTTGTGGTATCCATCTTGAAGAGGATAAGAAAGTTCTGCTGGGGATCTTTGATTTCTACTTGGGGATGAAGATCCTTACTGAGGATAAAAGAGATGTAGATTCCTCTGATGCACTATCTGACCAAGTTTCGAGTCTAGATATTGATGTTGTTGGGGAATGATAATCTTTGAGAGATACTCAGTTGGGGACGAACATATCGTGTACGAATATTATTGGGGAATAATGTGATATTATATAACCTATTATTTCTCAGAGACTGACATAATAATTCGATTGATGGTGGGTTACTGCTCGGGGACCAATGTAACAAGGTTGACGTTCACTGTGCAGGGATTGACGTGATGATGTAGATGCTCACTGCTCGAGGAATAACGTGATAAGTTGAGAATATAGATAATCATTACGTGGGGAGTGACGTGATGATGTTGATAGGATCACTGCTCGAGAACTAATGTGATGGAGTTGATAGGATCACTGCTCGGGGACTGACGTGATGACGTAGATGATCACTGCTCGGGGACTGATGTGATGATGTTGATGGGATCACTGCTCGGGGACTAACGTGATGATGTTGATAGGATCACTGCTCCGGGACTAATGTGATGAATAGAAGTGTTGGACATTGTTGAAAGGAGATAATAGAGTAGTAGTCTTGATGGGAAATATGTCTCTGTCGGGGGAGCGATGGCTCTGTGGGGATTGTGGATATTATTCTTGTGGGAATATACCTTTGTGAAAATAACTCGGTGGGGATGTGTTGGTGACTTTAGTTGTCATCTCAATTCCTAGAGTTTGTAGTAATTGTTGTTTTTGTTCGCTTTTCGTATATTTGTGAATAGATATTTATTGTCAGTTAATCATTCAAAGCAATCATTGGACTTTATGTAATCAAAACAGATAAAAGTAAAAATTTGTAATTGGAAAAGGAGGATTGTATTAATTTTGAAAAGGGGCCTATAGACAGGAAGTTCGTATATAGATACAAATATCCTAGTAAGAGGAAATTGTCAGAAAAATTTAGAAAATAGTAAAAGCTATGTGGAAACAATCTCGTCGAGTTTCAACTCTGCTATTGCTCATATATTTTCGACTATCTCATCTCCTTGCTGCCAGAAGAAGGTGAGTGAACTAATCTGCGCCATTTGAATCTTGAAGCTTGATAGTAGTGTAGTCTCTAGATAGATGATCTTGATGAGACATAGTCGTACGCTTTATCCCTAACTTTTGCCTAGACCGCTGAAGCAACTCGCTTTTTTTTTCCAAAAAATTATTTTAAATTTTCAAAAACAATGAAATCGCCACCTAATTTTATTTGTTCTAAAAGAAGAACGGGAAAATATAGATAAAACCCACGAGAGAAAAGGATAAGACGGTCTACAAAATTAAAAGATATAGGTTCGGGAGTTGGTTATGCAAGGGGAAGGTATTAGCACCCCTCACATCCATCGTACTCGATGGTACCCATTTAGTTCAAAGTGTGGTTGTGTGTTAGTGTGAAAATTTTACGATCTTCTAAGTTTAAAAATGAGAAAGAAAGGGAGAAGAAATGTTTTTATTATTTTTGAGTTTGGCACGGTTTCAGAACCGTGTGCCTACGTATTCCCTCGTGCAATGGGAAAGTCAAAACTCCGTAGTTCCTCTATTTGTTGATTGATTTTAAATGAAAAGACAAGTCGTCATTTTTAAAGGAGAAGACTCGTCTAACGTCCACAAAGTGTGATAAAGAATAAAGGACTACGCACCAACATGAGGGAGGGTTTGAGAACACCTCTAGTACTCAAGTGGAGAAGTCGAAAACCTTGGGAATAGAGGAGAAAACATCTCAATTATAAATGAATCATGTCTAATCTTGAAAAGGGGTTTAAAAGTAAATGGTGCTTGGAGCGCACAAAAGATATTGAATGTGTTAGAATTGATTTTTAAATTGTGGATGACAAGTACCAAAACGTTGAGCTATCCTCTAACGATTCAATACTCGAGATTGGTGATTGAGGTCAACCGATCATCTCTCATCCAAAATCTTTATTATGAAAAGAGTGAGGTGAAACAAAGTTCACTTTTATTAGGTGTATGGAATAAAGTATTTAAGTCATTGGGTTACCCTCTAATGGCCCAAATACTTTACATTTTAATTAAATCGTCGGGCTATCCTCTAACGATTTACTTAAATACCATAGCACCATGTATTTTTGTTTTGTAGAAAAATTGATTTTTTTGAAAAATAACTCGACGTTGGATCGAGGTTTGAGAAGAAGACTCGACGTTGGGTCGATTTTTATTGAAAGTGTTTTAAATGCTTGGTGTATGGAGAAAGAATAGGATCGAGATAATTGTAAATCACAAGTAAAATCGACAAAGCCCATACAAGGTGGCCAACCTAAGTATAAAACAATTAAATTATATGTGTACTAGCAAAGTGGGCTAGTCTACTATAACGACTAATTGGAACAATTAATCGAAATAGAAGGCCCAGGATCAAGCGTCCATGTGTGCATGTGTGGTCATCGCGACGCTTCGTAGCTTTGTCGACTTACGGGTTTAAAAATGGTTTACAAATATTAGTTTTTAAAAAAGATTTTTTTAGTTTTGTGTAAGTGACAGTTAAATTAAATAAAATAAATGTGCACTAAATTATTACAAGAATTGTTTTTTTGGGAGAGGGATACATGAATTATAAATGGGGATTAAACGGTAAAATAAAATAGAAAGCGATAAAATTATTTACAACGCATCAAGGGGATTGGGATACATTTTTTCGAATGGGGATAAACCGAATTAAAGAGAAAAACAGTAAATACAAACAAAAACTAAAATGCGGAAAAAATTAAATATCGATTAGTGTATTTTATTTTATTAATTAGAATAGATTATATGAACTAATTCTAAAAAATGCAACCACTATATTACAGTATAATTTGAATTTATTTACCAATGAATAAATAAAGCATAAAAATAATATGCATATAGTATATATAATACTAAATATAAGAAATAAATATAATATGTATATTTACAATAATAAATATAAGAAATAAAAAAAACATGTATAATTATATTTACAGTATAAAAATAAAAACATAAAAATAATAAGTATATCTATACAATACTAAATATTAAATATAATAGTAACATGAATATGCTAATGAACAAGAATAAATGCTAATTGAAAATGATTGTTTTGAATAATCCTCGAATGTCTACACAAATAATAAACCCGTTAGTAGCATAAGTAGTATAAAAATGAAATGAAATGAAATTGCAATATAAATAAAAATATGACTAGTAAGAGAATCGGACGAAGTTAGTATAATGTACATGAACAAATTAAAAAGCAAAAAGCAAAGGTGAATATATCATTTATCATTTTAAGTTTATTCAACCAAAATCATTCATGATTATTGATATAATTCAAACAAAAAAAAGATCAAAACATGGAAAGTTAATTTAAAAATCAAACTAATATAAATAGAATCCAGGCCGCCATGACATAATTACAATAATGCCCTATAAAGTTTATCTCAAACACAATTCTCCATGATAGTTTCAATGCAAATAAAGAGTTTCAACAAAGCCTAAAATCAGTAAACACAAAATCCTCACAACTAAGTCCCAACCTTGCCACAAACTATCACCAAACCAAAATGCCATTTGATGTCAAAAATAAATGCTAAACATGTTGTTAGTATAAAACTTAAAACACAAACTTAACATGATTTCTGCATAACTCTCAGTACCAATTCAAAAGAAGACTATCAGCATAACCAATATCAAGTATGAATCAAATTCATTAGCCTAAAACTTATTCTCATCATAACGAGACCAACAAAAATATTATTTCAAAACTCAGATAACATTGTATGGACAACACAAACATTAAACCACAGTATTACCGATTCCTCAACATTCACTTAATAAGGATAATATTTCGAATGAAGACGTACCAAACAGCGAGAATCCAATGGACAAATTTGAACCGTATAATGGCAGGTTGAGACCGTGGTGATTCACGAGATGAGTGTTGAAGCTGAAAGGCAAAGAGGGCTGGAGATCGGTTGACATGGAAAGGGGTTTCTCGGTTAAATCTTACGCAAATAAATGCGACATCGATATCAAACCGTCATTGAAACCGATACGGAATCCTCTTGTCACATCCAAACGAAATTAAAAAGAAATGAGCATAACATATACACGGTACCTCAATGTTTCTCGACTAGATTTACACGCGAATTAACACGGCATCATCATTTAGCCTTCATCGAAACTACAGTGTGATTCTTATCACCAATTCAGAAGAAAACGAAATAACGTGGCTGCCCATGATGGTTTCTCGGCCATATCTTTCACGAATAACGCGATATAAATGTTAAGCCATCATCGAAACAGAAATCGAATTTGAACATAAATCATTGCAACTTTAATTGAAATAGCACATTAAAACAAAACCATAAACATGGTGTTGAATAATTTCGCGGTGTTCCGACATACTCAGAATAACCATAAAAAATCAGCCAAATTTAAACACCGATTTTACAGTTGCACAGCCATTCAAATCTGTTAAAACAAAATAGCATAGTAATTTAAGGCGAAACCAAATCTCAACACAGTTTTTCTTTATGATACTCTTGTAAAACAGATCAAACTTAAACTTACTAAACAGAATGCAACGTCCAAGATTTCAACATAACTTCAAACAATCATATCAGTATTATTCCAGTTATTTATCATCAAAACTCCACAAAGATTTAGTTTAATAGATTAGAAGGAATTGGGTTTTACCGAAATGTTGGAATAACAACAGAAGCCGTGTTGCTGGAAGTTGTTGTTGTTGCTGAAGCCGTGTTGCTTGTTGGTGGTTTGCGGCAGAGCTGAGGGGTTTAAACGGATGGCGATACGGTTGAACAGGGAAAGGATTGAAAGCAGGCGAGTGTGTGAGGGTAGCTCCGACGGAATATGGAAGATGGGGGGTTCCGGCAGTGAGAAAGACAAGAAACGGAGGGGGTTTGCTACGGTGACGGAAAGGGAATGGAATGGAAGGTTGTTAACGGCAGAGAGAGCAACGCGGCTAGCAGCAGGAGAGGAGGAAAGTGAAGGGATGAATGGGGGTGGCTGAGAGGTTGCAGCGGTGGTGTGAGAAACAGGGGTTTGGCGAGATTGAAGAAACGGTGAGAAAGGTGAAAACCAGTGAGGAAAGTTGTTTTGAATAGTGAGGTAGAAGGTAAAGTGGACCGATTTATTTGATGAAGGGTGAGGAAGCCGTGAAGGTCCGGAAACAGTGGAGGATGAGGATGAGTTTTTTATAACTTTCTTTTTTTTATAATTTTTTGTTTTCTTGTAGCCTCCGTGTGTTGTTTTCAAATTTTTCGCCTCCCTCACTCATTATAATCTAACATATATATACACATAAATTTAGGTTAAAACAATATTTTAAAAATACCAAAAATGGCCTCTCATGGTTAAATGGGCCACAAAATTGGATTGGGTAAAAAATGACAAGCCCAAAAGTATTTTTGTTTGATTTTTTTGAGATAAAAAATGGACACCTAAAATTGTCAAAAATGGTCGAAGTTCGGACAATAAATTATCCAAAAAAATAATATGAGCATATTAAAATAAATTACGGGTCTTATAAATTAAAGAAAAATTATTGAAATGGTTAAAATTGAAATAAAATGATAATAAAGAATACCCGATTTTGAAACGTTTACGCTTAAAAACGAGACTAAAAAATGTATCGAAAAATTAGGGAGAGCACATTTTCATGATCTACGCGACACGTAGATTCATAAAGCAGTGAGTAAAAGATAAAAATTTGAAATATTTTTCCCGCTAATTTTTGCACAGTATCGAATCGCCTTTAGCAGTCTGTTTGTAAAATCGAAGTATCGATATCATCGACATATAAATAATTTAAAAATAATGCAATAAACAGGCAGAGAGGTAAAAATGCATGAAGTAAGATAACGGGTATTTTATAATTAAAACAATGCAAACATCGATTTAAACTGACTTTTGGTCAATTCAAATACGACGATATGATGCATATGCAGTGAGTGAATGACTGTTTTTTTTATAATATAAATACAAATGCAAGTAGAAAAATAGCAGGGTAAAATTTGGGGTGCAACAACCGCCCTTTCGGGTTTTTAGTCTACCAGGATACCCTTTTTTTCCTGAGCCACCTTTGTAGGTTTTCGACTTGTCGGGTGTACTTTTTTTATACATATGTCCCTAACTTTTTCCCTAACCTTTTCGGTTTTCTAGGACGCCCTTATTTTTGCCTAGGCCAGTCGACCTAGCGAGTGTCGTTTATGCGTAGTATTTTTTGACTATGTCATCATTCACATGGTGTGGGAAGTTTTCTCCATCCATAATGCTTAGTATCATGGCTCCGCCGAAAAATATTGTCCTGACTATAAATGTTCCCTCGTAGGTGGGAGTCCATTTTCCCCGGGGATCACCTTGTGGTAGGATGATGCGCTTGACTACTAGATCGCCAACTTGGTACACTCGGTGCTTGACTTTCTTGTTGAAGGCTTTGATCATGCGTTTTTGATATATTTGTCCATGACAGATGGCTACGAGTCTTTTCTCATCGATCAAGTTGATCTGGTCAAGTTTAGTCTAGACCCATTCGTCTTCGTCTAACTCTGCGTCCTTGAGTACTCTGAGTGAGGGTATTTGAACCTCGATGGGTATAACTGATTCCATACCATATATGAGAGAGAAAGGGGTTGCCCCTGTAGATGTTCGTACCGAAGTGCGATAACCGTGGAGAGAAAATGGCAACATCTATGTCAATCTTTATAAGTCATTGTCATATTCTGTATAATCTTCTTAAGATTCTTGTTGGCGGCTTCCACCGCGCCATTCATCTTTGACCGATACGGAGAAGAATTGTGATGCTTTATCTTGAACTGCGTGCAGAGTTCAGTGATCATCTTGTTGTTGAGGTTAGTATCATTGTCTGTGATAATCCTTTCGGGGACACCGTATCGGCAGATGAGATTATGTTTGGTGAATTGGGCCACGACATTCTTGGTAACAGATGCGAACGAGGTTGCTTCTACCCATTTGGTAAAGTAATCGATAGCAACGAGGATGAAACGGTGTCCATTAGAAGAGATAGGTTTGATTTCTCTGATCATGTCAATATCCTATATCGCGAAAGGCTACAAGGCGGTCAGAACATTCAATGGAACTGGAGGTATGTGTACTTTGTCTGCATATATCTGACATTTGTGACAAGACTGAGCATAGCAATGACAATCAGCTTCCATATTGGACCAATAGTAACCTACTCTCAAAATCTTCTTAGCAATTGTATGTCCACTAGAGTGAGTATCGAATGCGCCTCCATGTAACTCTTCCATAATTTGTTCAGCTATTTTCTGATCTACACATCGAAGTAAGGCCAAGTCATGATTGCGTTTGTATAAGACGTCGTTACTGAGAAAGATCTTGGAGGCGAATATTCTTAGGAATTTCTTATCGTTGACAGATGCCCCTTCAGGGTATTCTTGAGCCTCGAGGTACCTCTTTACTTCGTAGGACCAATGTTTCTGTTCTACTCTTTCGGTATCAAGTTCGCAACAGTACATCGGTTCGTCTAGTCTTTCAATAGTGATTTGAGGAGCTTCGTTGTCCCATCTAACTTTAATTATAGATGACATGGTAGCTAACGCGTCTTCCAACTGATTTTCTTCTCGTGGGATATGCTCAAAAGTGATTTCTTCGAAGTAGGGGATCAGATTCAACACATGTTCTCGATACGGAATGAGATTTGGGTTTTTCGTGTCCCATTCGCCTTTAATCTGAATGATCACCAAA
Source organism: Vicia sativa (assembly GCA_021764765.1). Classification (NCBI taxonomy): domain Eukaryota; kingdom Viridiplantae; phylum Streptophyta; class Magnoliopsida; order Fabales; family Fabaceae; genus Vicia; species Vicia sativa. The sequence goes on from CM038792.1 coordinate 232,428,263, forward strand.
GCTGAGTCTCCGTATACTTGTAAGAATTTGATCCTCAAGTCAGTAGCAGCTTTGATACCCATGATGCACGCTTTGTATTCATCCATATTGTTGGTACAGTCGAAATATAGTATGGCGGTGAAAGGTGTATGGCCATCTTTAGGAGATGTAATTACAGCGCCAATACTGTTTCCAAGTGCGTTAAAGGCTCCATCAAAGACCATGGTCCATCGGGATCTTGGCTCAGGTCCTTCATCTGGTACAGACTTTTCGTAATCGGTGACTAGCATAATATCCTTATCTGGGAACTCGAAATACAGATACGGGTAGTCATCTACATCTTGATGAGCCAAATAATCAGCTACTACACTTCCCTTGATTGCCTTCTAAGTAGTATACTGGATGTCGTATTCGGTCAAGATCATTTTCCATCTTGCTATTCTTTCGGAGAGAGCAGGTTTCTCGAATATATATTTTATCGGATCCATTTTAGAGATCAACAAGGTAGTGTGAGTCAACATATACTGTCTTAGTCGGCGAGCAGCCTAAGCCAAAGCGCTGCAAGTTTTCTCGAGCTATGAGTATCTTGTTTCACAGTCGGTAAACTTTTTGCTAAGGTAGTATATTGCATACTCTTTTCGACCAGAGTCGTCATGTTGCCCTAACACACACCCCATTGAATTCTTTAGTACTGTTAAGTACGTGGTGAGAGGTCTTCCTTCAACTGGTGGCATCAGGATGAGAGGTTCTTGTAGGTACTCCTTGATTTTGTCAAAAGCTATCTGGAAATCGTCGTTCCATTCCACTACTTGATCTTTATTTAGTAGCTTGAAGATTGGCTCATAGGTAGCAGTTAGATGTGCAATGTGTAACACCCCAACTAAATACCCCGAATATAACAATTAAATTAATATCTAGATCATCTTTTAATCAGAGTTAACATGGAAATCAGGGATGTCACAACTAATAAATAAAATAAAACTTCATTCAAACAGTAGCCATGCTACACTGAGGATCAACATTTTCAATAATTCAGTCAAATTAAGACCATGTCTTACACAGCGGAAAATATCATCACCAAAAACGGAATAATTCAATCATTGTATTCCCAACAAAATTTTAATTAAACAATAAACCAATGTCTAATTCCTCATCTAACGTTCCCCAGTGTTACAATCTAATCAGAGCATGACACTGACACGTGGACTAAACGATAAGCTCTAGAGCCATCCTCACCGACTCTTCAGCTGCTAACCTTAATCTGAAATGGTAAAGTAAGGGTGAGACTTCTCATAATTAAAGCATATTATAATTCTTTCAATCAATAATATATCACAAGCATATTATTTCACCCACTAACATAAATTGATTCACACACACAACCACATTCATCATGCATAATCATATCAATCAAAGAAGAGTAACACTAGAAGACATCCTAACATGTTACCACTTCATACAAATACAATGCGGACTCAATGCATGCGGTCGACACGTGACCAAGTCACCCACGATCCATCATCAACGGATACGGTTCCATCGATTCGTCCATAACCACCCGGACACGAATCCAGCCTAACCACCCATCCTCACTCGGGTATCGGTTATCGGCAATCCAAGTCAAATTCCGCACAATGGGAATTAACTTCACCAAACAATGCAAATGCACGCACATCACTAGCATGCATCATCGATCTATGTATACATTCATTTAACATAAGCCGAATCACAACAATCCACATGATATCTCAACCAATCATGCATACATCTAACATCAGCATAAACATGCAAACCAATCAACATGATATATCAACCAATCATGCATACATCTAACATCAGTATAAACATGCTATTACATCCACACAATACCAATACATCCATCAATACAGGATCTCTGCTACATACAATTCAATATGCGTCAGTCAAAAGTCACCTATCTCGGAATCTGGCCCATTTTCAAAATAATTTCAAGTTTTGGAAAATGTTTTCATTTCATAAAATAGAGCATTAAATTTAGAAAATAACGTCCAAAGCGGCAAAAGCGGACTTACGGTTTGAAAGTTATGAATTTTCAAAGTTTGACATTTTCAAAAATTAGAAGTGGAACCGGTTCCTACATATCGAGAACGGTTCACGAAAAGTTCAAAACCTCGTTTACGGAAAATGTATGGGAACCGGTTCCTACCCATACAGAACCGGTTCTGAGTGCATTTTCAGTTTTACTAAATTTTCAAGGTGGAACCGGTTCCTCCCAGGAACCGGTTCCCACGTGTTAAAAAGCCATTTCCTGCACTTTTGACAGCATTCCTTCATTCTCAATCAAACACAAACTTTCCCATACGAATCCCAACATGGAAAACACCAAAACATATCCAATTTGCATCATTATCACATCAAACAACATATTTTCATCATTTCTTTTCATCTACTAACACCCTAATTGTTTTCAATCCATCAACTGACACAATCTGACATCATCTGACACAATTAGGTATACATCCATGGAAACCTAGAAATTCCCAAACTAAGGTTTCCTAACATGCTATGATCTATAATATTAAAGTCAAAACCTATAATAAGCAATAATTAATCGAAATCACCCCTTACCTTGTGGGTTCTTCGAATTCTGACGCTTCTAGGTTTTCTTCCTTCTTTTCTCCTCTTCTCACTTCACGTATCTTGTTTTCTCCAAAAATGATTCTATTTTCCTTCTTTCCTTATTTTATTTCTTTTTATTCCTTTTAATCATAAATAAAATAAATCAATTAATGTGAGTAGAGTCTTTTACTCCTCACACTCCACTTTACTCAACATACATCCCAATAAATCCATATTTAATCTTAATAATTCAATATATTAATAAATTATGTTCTCAATTAATTTAATAATTAAAAATCATAATTATTTAATTACCAAATTATTTTTGGGGTGTCACACAATGAATCTAGAAATGTAATTCATTCGTCCCAAGAAACCTCTGACTTCCTTCTCGGTACGGGGAGCTGGAATTTCTTGAATAGCTTTAACCTAAGCGGGGTCAACTTCAATACCTTTACCACTGACAACAAATCCCAGGAGCTTGTCGGATCTAACTCCAAAGGTGCATTTTCTTGGATTAAGTCTCAATCTGTATTTCTTTAGTTTATCAAACAACTTACGCAAATGATCAAGATGTTCTTCTTCAGTTTGTGATTGCACTATCATGTTGTCGACGTAGACCTCTATCTCGTGATGGATCATGTCATGGAATAAAGCCACCATAACGCATTGATATGTGGCACCAGCGTTTTTCAACCTACATGGCATGACTTTGTAACAGAAAGTGCCCCATTGTGTAACGAAATTAGTATTTTCCATGTCTTCGGGAGCCATCTTGATCTGATTATAGCCGGAGAAACCATCCATGAAAGAGAAAACTTTATGCTGAGCAGTGTTGTCAACCAGAACATCAATATGTGGAAGCGGAAAATCGTCTTTCGGGCTTGCCTTATTCAAATCTCATTAGTCTACACATGTGCACCTTGCCATCCTTCTTAGGTACGGGTACCACATTCGCAACCCATTTCAGGACGCATACGAAGAACATTCTACCTCGCAGGGAGAAAACCTTCTTTCGTTGGTAGTCAGTGTACCACAATGTCAATATCTAGACCTAGCATGTCTTCGTAGGACCAAGCAAAAATATCGATGTAATCTCGCAGCATCTGGACCAATCTTTCTTTAACACTGTTCTCAAGACCCGCTCCTATCTTGATTTCTTTTCTGTCTTTTTCGGTACCTAGATTCACAACTTTGACTGGCTCTTTGTGTGCATGTATAGCCCTTTCCTCTTGCTGTAGTAGTCTGGCAAGTTCTCCTGGCACTTCACAATCTTCCTATCCTTCGTCTTCGGCTTGGTATATTGGATTGTCAAAGTCATATTTAGCAATAGCAGAGTCGTTATCGATGGGATCCAGAGTGAATGTGGATCTGCAGTTTATTACGTGAGTGTGTGTAAGAACACGTAGCTTTTGAAGAGGTGATAAAGTAAAAAGAAAGACAAAGAGCACAATATTTGAATGCAAAAGTCCAATGATTTATTGAATGAAAATATGCGAAGGACAAATAATAACTCTCACAAACGAGTCGTGGTGCCCCGGGCAAGGCACTAGGCTTATAGTTTTATTGTTCGAAGCATAAAAGCAAAAAACGTAAAACAGAAAAACAATTACTCTTGTCTAAAGGATATTGACATAACATCCTTAGCCGTCCAATTGTTGAGTCCATCGCCAGGAGTTGGGAAGATCTAATTGTTGATGTCGAAGTCATCATCATCATCTTCTATAACTTGAACTCCATTCTTGTTGATGCGGAAAGGAGATCCACCGGTACGTTCGCGGCGTATAATCTTCTGACCTTTGGAAGTGAAGCTTAAACCAGTCTTGTCAGATTTGAATGGAAAATCGGGTAGCTGACCCCAAATAGTACATCCTCATTCTTCAACTACAGCTTTGGCATCTTCAAGTAAGGCCATCATTGGTGGAACTCTAGTAACTTCAGGAGTGACAAGAGAGTCGACAGGCATGACTCGTGGAACTACTTCGAAAGCTTTGTAGGGAGTTTCGATAAATTCACCTTCCATTTTGATGTGTCGGAATGACTGCAGATGGCTTACCATGTATTCTTCTTCTCCACATACTGTAACAATCTTCCATTTCGCTGGGTATTTCAGCTTCTAATGTAGAGTAGAGGTAACAATGTCTGCCCCATGTATCCTAGGGAGTCCGAGTAGGCACGAATAAGCTGGAAAAATATTCATCACAAAGAAAGTAGAGTCAAAAGTCTGGGGACCCACTTTGATCGGTAGTGTCATACCCCAAATTTTGACCTAATATACCACCTTACATTTGCATCATTGCATAACTAACAGCTCAGACAGCATTAATCGGGTGTAGATTTCACAGGTCAAAATTATGGTTTCATCAGATTTTCATCTGATTCAAGAGGCAACCAATTAGGGTTTTAGTTTTTCTCACCTCATTTGATCTATCTTGATCAAATCATCAGCCTTCAATCTTCAGATATCCATTTTTTCTCACAGATCAATCAAGGATCGACCAATTAGGGTTTTGATCGGGCATGAGTTTTCTCTGACTTTTTGAGAAAGAAATGACTTTTTTGGATAGAGATTAGTCATTATGTCTTAGATACAACATATTGACCTAATTTCTGGATTCAAAACATCACAGAAGTTCACAGACTTCATCAGTCAATTTCAGAAACATCTGATGAAATTTCATCTGCACTGAAAAGTCAAACTTTGACTTTTGGTCAACTTTTTCAAAACAAAACTTTTTCAATCATCAAAATACTTCAAATGATCCATCATGATCATAAAAAATCAAAGAATTTGAAAAGGTCAACAAAAAGTCAAAAGTTTTCATACTTAGAAAATTTTCTAAGTGTTGAAATTTCTTATTTTTTCCAAACTTCATGCCATTTTTTTCACCTAGTTCCATGTTGAATTGAAAAAAACTCAAAACATGAAAGTTGTAGCTTGTGAAACAAGCTTTCCAAAATGTCCAAGAACTCTCAAATCCATGGAGTCTAGCTATACTTTTGAAATTGAAACATAAGGCTCCATGAACTTGATTTTTCAAAGTTCAAAACATCAATTATAGGTCATTTTGAGATTTCTTCATCTAGAAGCTTTGCAACCTTGCCAAATGGATCATTGAGCTGATAAATATCAGCTAGAGGTAATAATTGAGAGATATGGATCAAGTTGTAAAAATAGCACATGGTTAAAAAAGGAAACTTCCTTTTTCTTTACAAAATACCTTTCTTACCCCTTAAGGCATCTTTGATTTTCCAATTGCCATGTACTTGTGCCTAACAATTTCAGAACCTTTGGCCTATAAATAGATCCCAATTTCAAGTTCAAAACACACCAAAGCATTGCAAAGTTATGCTTTCTCACTTCTTTCTTCAAAATCAAGCAACATAGTGCAAAAGTGAGCAAACTTGCAATTTTGAAATTCAGTTAAAATCATGATGAACTTTGGTGTCAAACATGTTTCATGATCAATATCAAACTTGTTTAGAACTTAAAATCATAACAAGAACAAGCAAAAATCAGAAATCACATGCCATGCTTTCAAAATTGTCCAAACTGCCATAACTTTCGAATTCCATTCTAGGTTGGATTAATTTGTGTTGTGATCACTCTAACACCTTCCATGTACCCCATAGACATGATCTAGATCCATTACAACAATCTGTAACAGCTCAAAACACGAATTCGAGTTTCTATTTTCAGTTGATGCAGGTGGACTTGGCTGGACTGATTTGGGAAGATTCAAAGCAAGCAGACCCTTCATTTAGCTTCCATACATGCCGATGGTGCTGTAGCAATCAAGAAACAAGTTCTGGAAACGCGTTTACACCTTCTTCGATCTCCACTTGAACAGGTATGAACATGAACTTGGATATCCATATTATTTGAATTTAAATGCAAAAACTCTTGGCCAATCTTTTTCTGCACCTAACACGATCATAAACCCTCAAGAAAATCAAAGAATCATCAACTATGCATCATTTAATTTGAAATTTTTCAGTTTAGGGTTCATAGTGTTCTTCAAAAATTAAATCATTCTGGGCTTAAAATAAATACAATTAGCGTCCACCTTCGTGTTCGTGATGAAAAACCGAGCAATTTTGATGTTTACTTTGTCCAATTTCGTTGAGAAACAAGGATTGTGAAATTCCTGGCAGCAGATACTTGATGTCACAGAGAATGTTATGACACATGTCGACAACGTGTTAGCAATTCACAGATAAATCTGACGATAAATAACACAATAAGTTGTTCACCCATTCGGTTCAACAAACCTACATCGGGGCTACCAAGCCAGGAGAAAGTTCACTATTAGCAGTATCAATTCGAAGACCCTACAGCCAACACACCAGTTGACAGCCTTCTCACTTAATCACTACCCAATGACCCTTTTACCTAAGTCCTACTTAGATATGAGTTCCTACTCACTCCCCCTCAATCACCGCAGTGATATCAACCTATTGACTAATTGAATTGTGAAGACACACTTCAATAAAATATCTTGATCTTGCTTCAAAGCTTCAATCAAGAGACAAACACTCGTGCTTTAAAGCTTTGAGTGATAAACTATCCTTACAACAAATCCTAGTCCAATGCACTTATCAATTGATAGTTGCTTGGCTCACAAGAGAAAGTAGAATTACACAATACCAACTGTTACTAACCTTAACAGTACACAAACAAAAGCCTTCAATGTCTTCAATGGAATCCAGAGGCGTGGCTGTAGAGTAAGGGTTGAATTCTTTATATAGAAGCATTCCTGAATCTTCAGTTTTGGGCTTCCATAAAGATAGCTAGGGTTTACTTAATTCTCTCCTAAAAACATGGTTTGTTCAACAACCAATTTAGGTTTAATCAAGATTAACCTAGCAGCCACGTGAGCATGCTTTCTAATAACAGAAAAACATAAATAAATGCTCAACAAACTTGAAAATCTCGGAAAAGCGATTCGAGCAGAATGTCACTTGAATGTCATAACATCTTTATGACATCGATTTTCTCGAATTTCCAGCAACTTTAGCTTCATTACGGTGTACTTTTACCATCCTTGTCCAGTAGGATTTATCTTCAATCTCTGAATGTCATGACATCTATCAAGACATTTCTAAAGCCTAGTTTTACCAAAATTGATGCCAACTTAAAACACTAACAGATTGTAGCTGGGTTTGAAATTTCTGAGAATCAAAAACGAAGAACAAGCTTCGCGCGTGTTCTTGAGTTTTTTTGAATTCAAATATTCCAATGTTTTGTTTACACGTGGTTTGGATCCACTAACACCAATGCGCGTTTGTCCCAGTGGTAGTTTGCTCGCCCTTAAGGTTTTCTGCCACGTATGCTACCCAATGGTCATGGGTTCAACTCCCATCAAGACCATTCTTTTTTCAAACTTTCATATTTTTTCATGTTTTTTTTACAAAACTTCACAATTTTTTTAACCAATCAAAACTCCTTATTTTAAGGTGATTTTTTGTACACTTGTCAATAAATGTATTTATTTTATGATTGTCCAAAAATTTTCAGAAAAACTTTCATCTGATTATATTTTAATCGAGCCGAAAACGACGTTCCGAGCACTTTTCAAAACACCTTTTAAAGGTGAATTTTTCAAGTTTTCGACTTCCGATTCTTTTCAAAACTTCTCATAAATGAACCTCACATTTCAAAACATTTTCAAAATCATTTTTCAAAACATTTCATCAAACTTACATCTTTTACCATTATCGATCCGATTTAAACGATAAAACCGAATTCGTTTTTTCTCGAATTTCTCGATCGATAATGGGCCTCCCTTACGGTGTAAGTCCCAATCCTTTTTTGTACATATTTAATTTTATTTGTACATACTCAAATCATCATTGTCAATATTCAAACATAAACAAATTTCTTTCATTTGTTTTCATTCGTTTGTTTATACACCGATACCATTGGTATTGAAAGGAGCATTATTCCGTGGCTGCTTTCAAACCAATGGGCCTCCTCACGTGTAAGTCCCATAACATTCTTTTGTGTACATAATATTTCTTTGTACATATCAAATCATTTCCAAATATATACAAAATTTTCATCTGTACATAACACAGATACTTTTTATACTCAAGTATAGACAAACTTCGATCGTTTGTTTTTCATTTCACTTGTGTATACTCAAACCAACATTCTTTAATGTATGTCATACCTTTTCCTTGTACATATCAATTTCTTTTTCATACAAACTTTCATCTGTACATAATACAGATACCTTTTACAGATAAAACTTCGATCGTTCATTTCTGTTTCGTCTGTATATACACTGAATACCATTGGTATTGAAAGGAGCATTATTCCCTGTGAAACTGCTTTCAAACCAATGGGCCTCCCTATGGTGTAAGTCCCAACCCCCCTATGTACATCCATCTTTCTCTGTACATAAATACTCGTTCGTGTACATATTCACTTCCTTGTACACAGTTCAAACTTGTAAATAATCAAGTTACGCTCGTTTTAAACGTTCGTTTCACAGACACTTGTTTATATTTCATAAATTCTTGTAAATAAACATCATTGCATTGTTTATATTTCCTTCATAAACTCATGTGAATACATATCACACACACACACTTGTTTACACAACTGTCTAATTATAACATAACAATTAGTCTAACCAATAGGTTCCCCTCAGTTGTAGCCTCCGCTTGGGCTTTATACAAGATAATCATCACCAGCATGAGTTTAGCCTCCGCTTGGGCTTTATACAAGATAACTCTCCCCACAGAGTTCAGCCTCCTCTTAGGCTTCATATAAGAAAACTCATTCATCTGAGTTTAGCCTCCGCTTAGGCTTCATATAAGACAACACTCCCCTGTTGAGTCAGCCTCCTCTTGGGCTTCGTTCAAAAGAACTCCTCATTGAGTTTAGCCTTCTCTTGGGCATCATACAATGAAAGAGACAGGAAATCTCTTAACAGCCTCCTATTGGGCTTCCAATACAAAGAATCACCCACGCTAAGATAGAACCCTGAAAGGATGGTTTCCCGGTGAAATCACTTTCAAAATCCCAGAGTAAAATTTCCGGTGAAATTGCTCTTAATTCAAAAGGATGGTTTCTCGGTGAAATCCCTTTTAACACAAAGCCAGCCATACCCTATAGCTTCCTCTTGAGCTTCATACAAAGACCCTCGATGACCCTCAGAATGCCTCCTCTTGGGCTAACAATACAAGGACCCATGGGCTTCTTAAAAGCATCCCTTAATCCAATCAATTTCTCCTCGAGATTTAGACATCTATCATCTCTATGGAAGAAGTATCTCATTTATCATATCACATACAATCAAAAACTTTTCAAACTCTTTTCAAACAAAAACATCTCTTAATTGTAAGTGGTAACGCTTGTACGCTCTAGCAAAACACCCAATACTTACAGTTAAAAGACTCAAACATCTTTTTCAAAACATCTTTCTTAAACATGTAAGTGGTAACGCTTGTACACTCAAGAAAAACACCTAATACTTATGACGAAAGATTTTTAATCAATCAAACTTTTCAAAATGTATGTGATGAAATAGATTAGATACATTTTTCATTAAGATGACATTTGTCTGTCTCTTACTAACATCCCGTTGCTTTCCACTAGCATAAGTGGGAACTACGATTGCTTTGACTTTCTCAACATCCCTTTGAGAATACGTAGGCACAAGGTCTCATCCTTGCCGAGCAAAATTTCTTTCTCCCTCAGACCAAACAAACCATAGAACCCTTTAGATCCGAGCTACAAATGCTCTGATTCCCACTAAGGGATATGTATGCAGAAGATCCACAGATCTTTGCGAGCACAATAATAACAAACACTACAATCCCACATAATCTATCTTTCTTAAAATCCCAAAGGAGAAACTTTCCCAATCATAGAAATAGCAATTAAAACACACAAACATATCAAACATATTCATATATAAAGCTATAGATAACTATATATATTTAGGGTGCTCCATCTATTCCCTTTATATAACAATCCCCCTTACTCAGAATCTCCCCAATGCGTTGCGTCTAGTTTGCGCTAGTTGTTACGCATATCAATATCAATTGAGGGTATTTCAGCTTTCCCCTTTTTCATAATCATTAAATCATCTTTCTTGTGTTGAAAATAATAAAGCTTGATGCTCGCGGCATCTTTATAAAACAAATCAAAAGAGTAAATCGTTTCGAGCCAGAGAATCTGAATTCACGTTCAAATCCTCTAGCGCGTCACCTTTTAACGCGAACAGGAAAAATGGCGACTCTGGGGAGTACTTGAAACTTTGATTTTCAATAAAAAAAGTGACTCGCAAAGAGCACCAAGCTTTTTGTTTTCAAAAAGAAAAGAAAGGGGATAAGCTTTCATATTATGCATATGTCTTTTTTTTTCTTTATTGTGTGTTTTCGCGATTTCATCTGATGGAAAGAAATCCTATCCCGGATTTAAGAAACATTTTTAAGATCTAGGTGGAGGTATTAATACGTGAGAAGTTCAATGCTTACGAAGTTAATATCTCCCGCTCAGTGGAGGTTGTCTTGAGGGTATTGTGTTTAGCAAGTATTTGCGAAGACATTTTGCTCTCGAGGAAACTTAAGAAGCTGAGTGGGTTGTAGAACACATAACCCATCCTGGCCATTTAGGATGTAGTCCAGAGATTATTCGGGTGTAAGCCTAGAGTAATTGTCATGCGAGACTACGATCAGGCGAGTTTTTCTTGAAAAATATTATTGGACCATCGAGTATTCAACAAATCCGATAATATTTCAAAGAGGAGTGTTGAGCCTGTATTATCAGTAGAACCTGTTTCACAGATGAATAAGCCCTTAGAACTTAACCACGTTGATTCTTATCGTTGGCTTCATGCTCGTGACTTCGAACGCTTGCCCGTGTGTATAACTACTAACCATGTTTGTCGCATTCATGCATGCATTCATTCATTCAAAAAAAAACTTCATTTCTCTTCCCATTTCCAAAGAATTTGGAGATTTTTCTTTGTAAAATATTTTAGGTTAGAGTGATGGACGTCAGAGGAAGATTCACCAAAAGATACAGTTTTAGAATTCCTGACGTAGGAAAGTTGAAAGAGTTAGCATCCTTGGTAGAAGATCCCTCGGATTTCAGAAAACGCTATGGAACTCTTTTAACTCTTCTGAACGCTAACGTCGATGAAGGACTTCTCAAAACTTTTGTTCAGTTTTACGATCCAGTCTATCGTTGTTTCACTTTCCCTGATTATCAATTGATGCCTACTTTGGAAGAGTACGCGCATATTCTAGGTATCTCAGTATCAGACAAAGTGCCTTTCAATGGTTTGGAAGCCATTCCCAAGTCACCAGTCATTGCAACGATGACTCACTTAAAGAAATCTGAGATAGACAAAAACCTAACTACCAGAAGAAAACTCTTAGGACTAACTTCAAAGTTCCTAATGGAGAAGGCTCTCAAATTCTCTGAAGCCGGTAGTATGGTAGCCTTTGAAGTTATTTTAGCTTTACTCCTCTATGGATTGGTGTTGTTTCCCAACGTCCCAAATTTCGTTGATATCAACGCCATAAGGATCTTTCTGATTGGAAATCCCGTTCCCACCTTGCTTGGTGATACGTACGTCTCTATTCATCATAGGAATCGTCAAGGAGACGGAACTATCGTGTGTTGTGTACCTCTATTTTTCAAATGGATTACCTCACATTTGCCTAAATCTCCTATCTTCCGCGAAAACAAAGACGAGTGGCATTGGTCTCGAAGACTCATGTCTCTTACAAACGACGATATCCATTGGTATACCTTGGCAGACAATGAGATGGAAATCATTGAGAGCTGTGGAGAATTTGCCAACGTACCTCTCATCGGTACGAAAGGAGGAATCAACTACAACCCTTTCCTGGCGAGACGTCAACTCGGATACGCAAACTCTAGTAAACCTCTTGGTTTCACTGTAGAAAGTTACTTCTATCACGAAGGAGAGGATTCCCAAGGATTGAAAGCTAGGATGATCAAAGCTTGGCATCACATCCGAAAGAAAGAAAAAGGGAAAGCAAAGAATTGTGTAGCCATGGAAACCTACACTTCTTGGGTAAAGAAAAGAGCGAAGGAGTTTCGAATGCCTTACACTTATGAGGATCCCATGTTCTCGATCGCTTCCAAATCAACAAATTTTCCCGTCAAAGCTGTGGGAGAATACCAAGAAGCCTTGACCAAGATAAGGTTTGAGAAAGAAGCTTTGGAAAACAAATTCCTTAAGACTAATCTTGAGAATGAGAAGCTCAAGAAGCAAGTCAAGGATCATGAAAAGACGCTTTACTTCCAGGATCAATGGCTCATGGAGAAAGATGAGGAGATTCATCAGAAATATGACGCGATCAAGAATTTCGTCAAAGAAAGAAAAGGAACGCTTGAAGATTTGATGAATAACAATCTTACTCCCAACGAGTGGAAGAGAGTCATCAGCAAGCTAAAATCCGAGAAAGCTGAACTAAAAGCTCGCTATGGAAAGGAAATCCTGAAGTTGAAGCTGCATCAAGCCTTTGGATCTTCATCCGACGAAGACGTTTAATTAGTTCAAATTAGTTTGTAATTTTATCATTTAATTTACCATTTGTGTGAGCAATGCTCCAACAAAAAACAATTGTTGTAATCTTCTTCCATTTAATCAATAAATGTGTGTTCTTTTTCCATCCAAATATTTGCCTGAAATATCTCTTTTAGCATTAAATTCTTTGGAAATTTCTTTTCTTTACAATCATAATCATGCATCATATTCTGCATTTAAGTCTATTGTCTAAAGTCTGATACTTGAACAGTTTCATGCTTGAACAACTTAAACAGCTTGAACAGCTTGAACAGCTTGAACAGCTTGAGCAGATTGAACAGATAGGAAAAGATCGTCAAGCTGTCGCGTCTTAGAGTTTCTCGACCGCGTCCACAGCCAACTCGAACATACGATACAAGATCAAAAAGAAGAAAAGTAATGGAAGGATTTGAGCAAGAGAACATTGAACTCCGTAGCACGGTAACAACATTGCAAGAAGAAGTGGAGAGACTCACATCTTTGGTCAACTCATTTGCCGCAGTAAAAGTCAACAAGCGACATCGGCGGTCAAAACCAAGCAGTGACTTCAGAGGATACTACTACTCCGGTTTCATCGCGATCAAGAGTTAACCTTCATGCCGAAGGCTATCCATGGGGCATGCCTTTCAACTTTGGCATCGAATTCGCCAACCGACTTTTCAAACAACCTCGCTTGAAATACCTACTTTGCAAAACTCTACATTTACTCCATAGCGTGGGTAACTCTTCCACAAGTGACAATGCGGTTTCTCAACCGATCATGACGAACTCGACTAGTACACACTACCTTAGACGAAGAAGTTCATCATACTCGGTAACTCAAATCCACGCGGTTCAATGGAAAATCTCCGGGAACAACTCCTCAAAATGACTTGAGATAAAAACAATTCGTGGAAAGAATTGTTTGGGAAAAACCAGATCGTGCTTAGTTCCTCGCGTAAGAATACCCGCAAAATTCAAAGTCCCGATTTTGAAAAGTACAAAAAACTCCTGTCCACAAAGTCATCTCACGATGTATGCCAGGAAAATGTCTACGTACAACGAAGATCACCAGTTGTTAATCCATTACTTCCAAGATAGTCTCACAGGTGCCGCACTGAAGTGGTACATGGGTTTAGACAGCACGAATATCCAAACATTCAACGACTTAGGTGAAGCCTTTGTCCAGTAATACAAGTTCAACTTGGATATGGCTCCTGATAGGGATCAACTCCGCTCCATGTCTCAGAAAGAACGAGAGACATTCAAAGAGTATGCACAACGATGGAGGGAAATTGCTGCCCAAGTCAACCCACCATTGGAAGAGAAGGAGATGACTAAGGTATTCTTGAATACTTTAGGCTCATTCTACTATGAGCGAATGATCGCTAGCGCTCCCGGAGATTTCACCGAGATGGTGAGCATGGGAATGCGATTAGAAGAGGGGGTTCGAATCGGACGCCTAACCAAGGAAGTAGGATCTTCTAGTGGAACAAAGAAGGTTGGAACCAATTTTCCAAGGAAAAAAGAGCATGACATAGGAATGGTATCCCGAGGGAAACCACGTAAGAATGTCATTCAACAACGACAGGTAGCTGCCATAGCACCCGCCGTCAACACAAATCCCAACACAGGAATTGCTCCGCAATTCCAACAAATTCAACAAAATCAACAAACTCAACAGCCTCGTCAACAGGCCCAGCAGTTCAGCAAAACCGTACGCCTCGGGTTACGCAATTCGACCCGATCCCAATGACGTACACAGAACTTTACCCTGCGCTAATAGAAAAAAATCTGATACAGACAAGGTCACCACCTCCGGTTCCCGAAAAATTACCATGGTGGTACAAAACAAACGTATCTTGCCCTTTTCATCAAGGAGCATCAGGCCATGACCTTGAGCATTGTATAGCATTAAAGGCAGAAGTACATAGATTAGTGAGATCTAATCTTCTTTCCTTCAGAAATACAAGTCCGAATGTACAAGCCAATCCGCTTCCCAATCACAGTGGACACTCAGTGAGTTTGATACTGAGAAATACAGACAGGTATCTTGTTACAGACGTAAACCTGATTAGAGGAAACTTGGTGCATCTCCATGAAGCATACAGTACAATGAGCACCTTCGCTAAACACAATTACGCAGCTTGCGACATCTGCTCCAAGAATATTCAAGGATGTTCCACCATAAGAGCAGATATTCAGCATTTGTTAGACATCGGTGATCTACACAGATCTACAGAAACAGAGATGACCATAACGTAAATACAGTAGGGCATTTTCCGCATGAGCTTTTAGTCTCAGATATCAACTCGGAAAACCCCGAAGTAAACGTCATCATCCCTTGTTTCAACATACCCAAGCATATGGAGATTGAATGCAACAGTTCCAGCACCCCAGAGTCTCCTTTGGTAATTTGCCTACCTGGTCCTGTTCCATACAGTTCTACCAAAGCAATTCCTTACCAATACAATGCAACCCTGATAGAGGATGGGAAGGAGAAACCCATGCCTACTCTTCCAGCTAATGTCAATATAACAGAAATCGGACGAGTAACACGAATTGGACGAGTGCACACTCCATTACCACCAAGATCGCCTGCAGTTCCTGTTGTCCGACAAAATCCAGTTAACATATCTTCCGAGAATCCTGCAACGATTCCAGTTGTTAACCCAAGCACAAATGTTGGTCCTCCTGATAGAGCCAACGTCAATGCAAATTTTGATGAGATACTGAAGTTAATCAAAAAGAGCGAATACCGAGTCGTGGATCAGCTGATGCAGACTCCTTCCAAGATTTCAATACTGTCTCTACTCCTCAACTCCGAAGCTCACCAAGAAGCTTTGATGAGAGTACTAGACCAGGCTTATGTGGATCACGATGTGACTACAGACCAGTTTGGAGGGATCGTCTCCAACATAACAGCTTGCAATAATCTAAGCTTCAGTGACGAGGAACTTCCGGAAGAAGGGAAAGATCACAACTTGGCCCTCCACATCTCAATGATCTGCCGAATGTATTGGTAGATACAGGTTCCCTGTCGAATGTATTGGTAGATACAGGTTCATCTTTGAACGTAATGCCGAAGACGACACTCGCTCGTTTAGCTTACAAAGGGACGCCAATGAAGTTCAATGATATAATAGTAAGAGCTTTCGATGGGTCAAGGAAGTCAGTTATTGGGGAAGTTGATCTCCCGATGACAATTGGCCCGCACACTTTCCAAATTACTTTCCAAGTCATGGACGTACCAGCTGCTTACAGTTGTCTACTAGGAAGACCTTGGATCCACGAGGCAGGAGCAGTAACTTCTACTCTCCATCAGAAATTAAAATTCACAGTAAATGGAAAGTTGGTGACCATCAGTGGTGAACAAGCTTTACTTGTAAGTCATCTATCCAGTTTCTCTTTCATCACAGCTAATGACATTGAAGGGACGCATCTTCCAGAAAATCCGTTAGAAGATGAATCTACCAACAAAAACAGATCATCTATCTCTTCGTATAAAGAAGCTGCACAAATGGTGAAAGATGGCAATACTAAAGGATGGGGACAAGTTATCAAACCTGTCAAGAACGAAACAAAAGCCGGACTCGGGTTCACACCCGTATTCTCCAAAGACAAGCAAAAGGATGAAACACTTCGTCCAATCAAAGAAGTTTTCAGCAGTGGGGGCTTCCTAAATCCTGTTCTCCAAGAGGTTAGAGTTGTAACCATCGAAGAAGATAAAGACGATCCATCTGAATCTGAAGAGTGGAGCACTTATTTAAACAGCCCTGAGTATGTGTCTCAAGAGAAGTCATATGCGCCAACTAATCAATTCAAAGACATGTCCCTGTAAAGGCATGAAAATCCGCCTGTCCCTGCTGAAGTTTGGGATACCTTGGGAGAACCAAGTGGCAAATTCGACTACATGGTGAAATACACTGCGCCAGAAAGCTCGAAAATCCGGATCGAAGATATCCAGCCCACAGGATGGGGTGATTCTTTTGATTATCCTAGTCAAATAGAAGACGTATACTCGTCTTCTCAGTCTAATAAGCCAAACGAGATCCCCAATGAAGATCTCTGCTTCAACACACCTGTGGAATTCACTAAACCAGATCCTGGTTACCACTACATCAACATGATCACTGAAGATCAAGAGCACGATTCGGGATACGATTTGGAAAGTGTCGCCGACAACGAGTCTCTTCACTCAGAAGATTGGAGGATACATCCCCAAAATTCAACACAAAGATCAACAGGAAGCACATATGCTACATCTCATACTTCCCGATCTGTTAGTCAAGAAGATTACTTTAGCAGCACAAAAGGCAAGAGCTATCGTCCAGAGTCTTCAAAGCCTGCTCAAAACAGCAACCAAAGTCTACTCAAGGGTTAAACCAAGCGGAAAATTACCAGAGTACCTTGACTTCCAAGGAGTTCGTCATTACTGGAAACCCGTTGAAGTTCGGACTAATGTTCATAGCTCTAAGTAGTTTATCTTTGCTTTTGTTTTGAACTCTCACTTCGCCCAAAGTGTAGAGATGTTTTATAGGGTTTTAGCTTTTAAATAATTTCTCTTCGTCTTGCCCAAGGCGAATGAGTTTGTGTTTTAGGGCTCTGTTTCATAGTGTGAATTATAAATAAAACGCGTTGTTTTGTTTCTACACTGTGTGTTTATTTTCATTTTACCCTTTCTTGGAAATGATAATCCTAAAAAACACATAAAAAAAATCTTCAAAAAAAAAATGATGACAAAGAGTTAATTAATCAAACACAAATCAAATATGCAGATTAACAGATGGACAAATCCATTGAAAGCAATAACTCTATGCTCTTTCCCAACTTTGAAATCCCCTGTGAAGTCGCCGAGGAAGAAGTTGAAGAAGAGATCCCAGATGGAATTTCTAGACTGCTAAAGCACGAGGAAATGATCATTCAGCCTCATAAAGAACCGCTAGAAGCAATCAATTTGGGTTCTGAGGAAGATAGAAAAGAAGTAAATATCGGAGCTTCGCTCAACAGCAGTGTCAAAAGCAAACTGATAAATCTTCTCAAAGAATATGTTGATGTGTTTGCTTGGTCCTACCAGGACATGCCGGGTTTGGATACCAGCATTGTGGAGCATCACCTGCCGTTAAGACCAAGAATGTCCGCCAGTTAAGCAAAAGCTGAGAAGAGTTCACCCTGAAATGGCTGATAAAATCAAAAAGGAAGTCTAAAAACAGCTTGACGTTGGTTTCCTCGTCACTTCTGAATATCCTCAATGGCTAGCCAACATAGTACCTGTCTCCAAGAAAGATGGAAAGGTCAGAATGTGTGTTGACTACCGGGATCTGAACAAAGCGAGTCCAAAAGACGATTTCCCACTACCGCATATCGACATGCTAGTGGATAGCACTGCAAAATTCAACGTCTTTTCCTTCATGGACGGTTTCTCAGGTTATAATCAGATCAGAATGGCTCCCGAAGACATGGAGAAGACATCCTTCATCACGCCATGGGGCACCTTTTGATCCAAAGTAATGCCGTTTGGGTTAAAGAATGCAGGCGCAACTTACCAAAGGGCAATGACTACTCTCTTTCATGACATGATGCACAAGGAGATCGAAGTCTACGTAGATGACATGATAGCAAAATCTGACACTGAAAATGAACATATAGACTATCTCTTAAAGTTGTTTCAACGACTAAGGAAATTTCAGCTCCGTCTGAATCCTAACAAATGCACCTTTGGGGTAAGATCTGGAAAACTCCTAGGTTTCATCGTCAGTCAAAAGGGAATTGAAGTGGACCCTGACAAAGTCAAAGCTATTCAAGAGATGCCTACGCCACGTACGGAAAAGCAAGTAAGAGGATTTCTTGGACGATTGAATTACATCTCCGTTTATCTCTCGGATGATCTGCACTGGCCGATATTCAAGCTTCTCCGCAAAGATCAAAGGTTGTGTGGACACCGATTGCCAAAAAGCATTCGACAAGATCAAGGAATACCGCGAACCACCAATACTTATCCCTCCGGTTGAAGGAAGACCGCTAATCATGTACCTTACCGTACGGAAGAGTCCATGGGCTGCGTGCTTGGACAGCAAGATGACACCGTGAAGGAGCATGCCATTTATTACTTGAGTAAAAGTTCACAGGTGAAACTCGTTACTCCATGCTCGAGAAAACATGTTGCGCTTTGGTGTGGGCTTCAAAACGTCTCCGCCAGTACATGATCAATCACACGACTTGGTTAATCTCCAAAATGGATCCAATCAAGTACGTCTTTGAAAAGCCTGCCTTAATCGGAAGAATTGCATGATGGCAGATGTTGTTATCCGAATATGACATCCAGTATCGCGCACAAAAAGCGGTCAAAGGAAGCATTCTCGCCGATCACTTGGCTCATCAGCCGCTCAACGAATACCAATCTCTCAAATTTGACTTCCCAGACGAGGACGTGATGTACTTAAAAATGAAAGATTGCGACGAACCGCTGCTCGGAGAAGGACCAGATCCAGAATCCAGATGGGGTTTAGTCTTTGATGGAGCAGTAAATGTTTTTGGCAATGGAATTGGGGCAGTCATCATCACTCCCGAGGGTTCTCATATCCCGTTTTCCGCCGGATTGCTATTTGATTGCACCAACAACATAGCAGAATATGAAGCTTGCATCATGGGTATCGAAGAAGCCATCAACTTGAGGATCAAGATCCTTGATATATATGGAGACTCAGCCCTTGTGATCAATCAAATCAAAGACAAGTATGAAACTCATCATCTTGGTCTAATTCCTTACAGAGATTATGCAAGGCGATTGTTGACTTTCTTCAACAAAGTTGAACTGCATCACATCCCTCGAGATCAGAACCGAATGGCAGACGCCTTGGCTACTCTATCTTCCATGTTCAAAGTTAGCGATTGGAATGATATGCCCAGAATCCGTATCAGACGCCTTGAAAGACTTGCATACGTATTTGCAACTGAAGCAGTCTTCGACGATAAACTGTGGTTCCACGACATCAAATGTTTCCTTCAAACACGAGAGTACCCGCTCGGGGCGTCGTACAAAGATAAGAAAATTCTAAGGAGGCTTTCCAGGAATTTCTTCCTGAACGAGGATGTGATATACAAAAGAAACTTCGATATGGTTCTGCTCAGATGCGTCGACAGACAAGAAGCAGACACGATCATCCATGAAGTGCATGAAGGGTCCTTTGGAACCCATTCAAATGGGCATGCAATGTCTAGGAAAATCTTGAGAGCAGGATACTATTGGATAACAATGGAATCCGATTGCTGTAAACACGTCAAGAAATGTCACAAGTGCCAGATCTACGCAGATAAAATCCATGTGCCACCGACTCTACTCAACGTTCTCTCCTCTCCGTGGCCTTTCTCCATGTGGGGCATTGACATGATCGGAATGATCGAACCAAAAGCGTCCAACGGGGGGCTTCATTCTAGTGGCTATTGATTACTTCAACAAATGGGTCGAAGCAGCATCTTACGCCAACGTCACAAGACAAGTGGTTGTGAGGTTCATCAAGAACAACCTCATTTGCCGATACGGAATTCCAAGTAAGATCATTACAGACAATGGATCAAACTTGAACAACAAAATGATGAAAGAACTGTGTGAGGAATTCAAGATCGAGCATCATAACTCATCTCCTTACCGGCCAAAGATGAACAGCGCCGTTGAAGCTGCCAACAAGAACATCAAAAAGATCGTCCAGAAGATGGTCATCACTTACAAATACTGGCACGAAATGCTGCCATTTGCTCTGCATGGGTATCGTACTTCAGTACGCACTTCAACAGGGGCAACTCCTTTTTCTTTAGTATACGGCATGGAAGCAGTGCTCCCCGTAGAAGTTGAGATCCCATCAATGAGAGTTCTCATGGAAACCAAATTATCTGAGGCCGAATGGTGTCAAAGCAGATACGATCAGCTGAACTTAATCGAAGAAGAGCGCCTGACCGCTCTGTGTCATGGACAATTGTATCAAAGAAGAATGAAGAAAGCTTTTGACAAAAAGGTCCGACCTCGTGAATTCCGAGAAGGCGACCTCGTGCTTAAAAAGATTCTGTCTTTTCAACCAGATTCTAGAGGCAAATGGACTCCTAATTACGAAGGCCCATACATCGTCAAAAGAAGCTTTTCTGGCGGTGCTATGACTCTCACGACCATGGACGGTGATGAACTCCCGCATCCTGTGAATGCTGATGCAGTCAAAAAATACTTTGTCTAAAAAAAAATTAAAAAAAAAACAGCTCGGTAAGTCGAAAACCCAAAAAGGGCGGCTTAGGCAAAAAAGGAGCGTCTCGGTGGATTGAAAACCTAAAAAGGCAATCCAGGCAAAAATTAGAGACAATAAACAGAAAATATCCTGATAGATTGGAAACCTAAAAAGGCGATCTAGGCAAAAACAAGGATACACAAAAAAATGACAAAGTAGCGCAAATGCGCCGTCACTCAAGAATTTTCCATCAACGGATCTTCAATCAACTCTTCTGAAGCAACAAGCACAGTTGGAATTCAAAGTTGTTAGGGATGATAGCGGTTATTTGCTTTCAATGTAGCCTTTTCCCCATAAATTATCATTTCCAACTCTTGTAAATAGCTCATGGAATCACGCATTTGGCTGATTACCATTCTATTCAATAAAATTTGAGCCTTGTACTTTTTGTTTGCAATTCCTACTTTATTGCTAAAATCATTTTGAAACTAAAATGTTTTAAATGAATTTTTACTTCAAAAATTTTGAAACAAAAGCAAAAAAATATTCCTTTGAACTATGAACACGGAAAGAACTTCAACAGTTTCTCCATGAGTGTTTCGATCTCCGAAGGATAAAACAACTGCTACAGCAATTTTCTCCTCAGCAGATATCATCAAAGGACGGTATTCTTATCCCAAAAGAATCCCACCAGTTGCCAATGAAATGCCTTTCTCGAAAGTTTAAAGCATGCAACTCAAATTCTTCATCGATGAACGTCGCACCATTCTTGCAATTTTCACCGAATATTTGTTCGTGGCGTGGTCCTTTTCCCGATATCTCTTTAGTGTCTTTGTCAAGTATTGTTAGCATGCATATAACATTCATGACATTCATACATAATAGCATCATTCGTGCATTTTGCATTCCTTGAAATGTTTGCTTTCATATCCTGTGTAAATCACGCTTACTCATGTAAGTACAAGTCATCCCCGTAGAATATCTCCAAACAGAAAAAAAATACATCTTTTTCCCCAACGGAGTATTCCCAAACAGAGAAATACATTCTCTTCTCTCCACCACATTCCCCAGCTGAGATCATTCCTCATTGGGAATAATGTCTTGATTGACTTTTTTGTCTTTCCAGTTCATTCTGGATAGAACATGCCTATAATCAACAAAGCAATAAGCAACGCCTCATCTTCTGAGCCGCTTATCTTTCTTTTCATTCATAAAATTGTCATAAAAGTTTGTCTTCTCAACAAGGTCAAAATCATGACTATACAAGAAATTTCCCAGCAGTTGTCTTTCTGTCTAAAAGAAAACCTGTGTCTTCCAATCAAAATTCCCGCATCTTCTCAAAAGAGAGATCCTCGGCAAGATTGTATCCAAAAAGGCAAAACTCATTTGAGTTCTGTTTCTTTCACTGTTTGTTATTCACAAAGCTGAATATACAGCAATTTTCTAAAGAATTGCCTTGTTATAGTTATCACTTTGCTGATAATTGGTAATATCTTTAAAGCCCGTTTGAAATCTGTTTCTTTCATTTGTCCGTTATTCACAAAGTTGAATACATAGCAAATTTTTTCTCAAGATTTACCTTGTTATAGTTATCACTTCACTGATAATTGGTAACATCTTCAGAATTCATTACCATGAACTATCACAAAGCTGATAATTGGTAATATCATTTCCACTTACCTTAAACATTGTCACGAGGCTGACAGAAGGTAATCTCTTTGTTTCCCCTAAGTGAAAACAGATATTCACATATTTTGTGAATCTTTCTTTCCCCAGCAGGGACGTATTCACAAATTCCCCCCACTATGTCATTTCTTTGATATTTCTCTGGGTGGAACTTTTTCAATCATTTTGCATCATCCGCATCTTTTGGTATCTTAGGTCCAAATTTGCGTATTTCTGATATTTAAGTCTCTTTACACCTATCAAAACGAAGATATTCATCTTCATCTCTCAGGTTAAAGAAACTTAAATAGGGGCATCTGTCATACCCCAAATTTTGACCTAATATACCACCTTACATTTGCATCATTGCATAACTAATGAACGACATTCGGGTGTAGATTTCAGTCAAAATTAGGGTTTCATCAGATTTTCATCTGATTCAAGAGGCAACCAATTAGGGTTTGAGTTTTTCTCACCTCATTTGATCTATCTTGATCAAATCATCAGCCTTCAATCTTCAGATATCCATTTTTTCTCACAGATCAATCAAGGATCGACCAATTAGGGTTTTGATCGGGCATGAGTTTTCTCTGACTTTTTGAGCAAGAAATGACTTTTTTGGATAGAGATTAGTCATTATATCTTAGATACAACATATTGACCTAATTTCTGGATTCAAAACATCACAGAAGTTCACAGACTTCATCAGTCAATTTCAGAAACATCTGATGAAATTTCATCTACGCCGAAAAGTCAAACTTTGACTTTTGGTCAACTTTTCAAAACAAAACTTTTCAATCATCAAAATACTTCAAATGATCCATCATGATCATAAAAAATCAAAGAATTTGAAAAAGTCAACAAAAAGTCAAAAGTTTTCATACTTAGAAAATTTTCTAAGTGTTGAAATTTCTTATTTTTTCCAAACTTCATGCCATTTTTTTCACCTAGTTCCATGTTGAATTGAAAAAAACTCAAAACATAAAAGTTGTAGCTTGTGAAACAAGATTTCCAAAATGTCCAAGAACTCTCAAATCCATGGAGTCTAGCTATACTTTTGAAATTGAAACATAAGGCTCCATGAACTTGATTTTTCAAAGTTCAAAACATCAATTATAGGTCATTTTGAGATTTCTTCATCTAGAAGCTTTGCAACCTTGCCAAATGGATCATTGAGCTGATAAATATCAGCTAGAGGTAATAATTGAGAGATATGGATCAAGTTGTAAAAATAGCACATGGTTAAAAAAGGAAACTTCCTTTTTCTTTACAAAATACATTTCTTACCCCTTAAGGCATCTTTGATTTTCCAATTGCCATGTACTTGTGCCTAACAATTTCAGAACCTTTGGCCTATAAATAGATCCCAATTTCAAGTTCAAAACACACCAAATCATTGCAAAGTTATGCTTTCTCACTTCTTTCTTCAAAATCAAGCAACATAGTGCAAAAGTGAGCAAACTTGAAATTTTGAAATTCAGTTAAAATCATGATGAACTTTGGTGTCAAACATGTTTCATGATCAATATCAAACTTGTTTAGAACTTAAAATCATAACAAGAACAAGCAAAAATCAGAAATCACATGCCATGCTTTCAAAATTGTCCAAACTGCCATAACTTTCGAATTCCATTCTAGGTTGGATTAATTTGTGTTGTGATCACTCTAACACCTTCCATGTACCCCATAGACATGATCTAGATCCATTACAACAATCTGTAACAGCTCAAAACACGAATTCGAGTTTCTATTTTCAGTTGATGCAGGTGGACTTGGCTGGACTGATTTGGGAAGATTCAAAGCAAGCAGACCCTTCATTTAGCTTTCATACATGCCGATGGTGATGTAGCAATCAAGAAACAAGTTCTGGAAACGCGTTTACACCTTCTTCGATCTCCACTTGAACAGGTATGAACATGAACTTGGATATCCATATTCTTTGAATTTAAATGCAAAAACTCTTGGACGATCTTTTTCTGCACCTAACACGATCATAAACCCTCAAGAAAATCAAAGAATCATCAACTATGCATCATTTAATTTGAAATTTTCAGTTTAGGGTTCATAGTGTTCTTCAAAAATTAAATCATTCTGGGCTTAAAATAAATACAATTAACGTCCACCTTCGTGTTCGTGATGAAAACCGAGCAATTTTGATGTTTACTTTGTCCAATTTCGTTGAGAAACAAGGATTGTAGCTGGGTTTGAAATTTTTGAGAATCAAAAACGAAGAACAAGCTTCGCGCGTGTTCTTGAGTTTTTTTGAATTCAAATATTCCAATGTTTTGTTTACACGTGGTTTGGATCCACTAACACCAATGCGCGTTTGTCCCATTGGTAGCTTGCTCGCCCTTAAGGTTTTCTGCCACGTATGCTACCCAATGGTCATGGGTTCAACTCCCATCAAGACCATTGTTTTTTCAAACTTTCATATTTTTTCATGTTTTTTTTACAAAACTTCACAATTTTTTTAACCAATCAAAACTCCTTATTTTAAGGTGATTTTTTGTACACTTGTCAATAAATGTATCTATTTTATGATTGTGCAAAAATTTTCAGAAAAAACTTTCATCTGATTATATTTTAATCGAGCCGAAAACGACGTTCCGAGCACTTTTCAAAACACCTTTTAAAGGTGAATTTTTCAAGTTTTCGACTTCCGATTCTTTTCAAAACTTCTCATAAATGAACCTCACATTTCAAAACATTTTCAAAATCATTTTTCAAAACATTTCATCAAACTTACATCTTTTACCATTATCGATCCGATTTAAACGATAAAACCGAATTCATTTTTTCTCGAATTTCTCAATCGATAATGGGCCTCCCTTACGGTGTAAGTCCCAATCCTTTTTTGTACATATTTAATTTTATTTGTACATACTCAAATCATCATTGTCAATATTCAAACATAAACAAATTTCTTTCGTTTGTTTTCATTCGTTTGTTTATACACCGATACCATTGGTATTGAAAGGAGCATTATTCCCTGTGAAACTGCTTTCAAACCAATGGGCCTCCCTCACGGTGTAAGTCCCATAACATTATTTTGTGTACATAATATTTCTTTGTACATATCAAATCATTTCCAAATATATACAAAATTTTCATCTGTACATAACACAGATACTTTTTATACTCAAGTACAGACAAACTTCGATCGTTTGTTTTTCATTTCACTTGTGTATACTCAAACCATGAAAGAGATAGGAAATCTCTTAACAGCCTCCTATTGGGCTTCCAATACAAAGAATCACCCACGCTAAGATAGAACCCTGAAAGGATGGTTTCCCGGTGAAATCACTTTCAAAATCCCCAGAGAGTAAAATTTCCCGGTGAAATTGCTCTTAATTCCAAAAGGATGGTTTCTCGGTGAAATCCCTTTTAAGACAAAGCCAGCCATACCCTATAGCTTCCTCTTGAGCTTCATACAAGGACCCTCGATGACCCTCAGAATGCCTCATCTTGGGCTAACAATACAAGGACCCATGGGCTTCTTAAAAGCATCCCTTAATCCAATCAATTTCTCCTCGAGATTTAGACATCTATCATCTCTATGGAAGAAGTATCTCATCTATCATATCACATACAATCAAAAACTTTTCAAACTCTTTTCAAACTCTTTTCAAACTGTTTTCAAACAAAAACATCTCTTAATTGTAAGTGGTAACGCTTGTACAGTCGAGCAAAACACCCAATACTTACAGTTAAAAGACTCAAACATCTTTTTCAAAACATCTTTCTTAAACATGTAAATGGTAACGCTTGTACACTCAAGCATAACACCTAATACTTACGACGAAAGATTTTTAATCAATCAAACTTTTCAAAATGTATGTGATGAAATAGATTAGATACATTTTTCATTAAGATGACATTTGTCTGTGTCTCTTACTAACATCCCGTTGCTTTCCACTAGCATAAGTGGGAACTACGATTGCTTTGACTTTCTCAACATCCCTTTGAGAATACGTAGGCACAAGGTCTCATCCTTGCCGAGCAAAATTTCTTTCTCCCTCAGACCAAACAAACCATAGAACCCTTTAGATCCGAGCTACAAATTCTCTGATTCCCACTAAGGGATATGTATGCAGAAGATCCACAGATCTTTGCGAGCACAATAATAACAAACACTACAATCCCACATAATCTATCTTTCTTAAAATCCCAAAGGAGAAACTTTCCCAATCATAGAAATAGCAATTAAAACACACAAACATATCAAACATATTCATATATAAAGCTATAGATAACTATATATATTTAGGGTGCTCCATCTATTCCCTTTATATAACAATCCCCCTTACTCAGAATCTCCCCAATGCGTTGCGTCTAGTTTGCGCTAGTTGTTAACGCATATCAATATCAATTGAGGGTATTTCAGCTTTCCCCTTTTTCATAATCATTAAATCATCTTTCTTGTGTTGAAAATAATAAAGCTTGATGCTCGCGGCATCTTTATAAAACAAATCAAAAGAGTAAATCGTTTCGAGCCAGAGAATCTGAATTCACGTTCAAATCCTCTAGCGCGTCACCTTTTAACGCGAACAGGTAGGTTGAGCTTTTCAAGTACTGTTCTCTTCGAACCATCAAAAGCTCTTACCATTATGTCATTGGGTTTCATGACCACTTCTTCAGCATCAAGTCGGTCGAGAGCACTCTTTGGCAGGACATTTAGATCAGAGCTAGTATCCACCAATACGTGAGACAAAGTAATGCCCTTGCATTCTATAGAGATGCGCAAGGCTTTGTTGTGTTTTCTTCTGGCAGGAATCAGATTGGCATTAGAAAATCCAAAACCATTGTCTGCGGTCAGGCTAGCAATACAACTTTCGAATTGGTCGATAGAAGTGTCTTGCGGTATGTGAGCATTCTTCAGAAATTTCACCAAAGCTTTAGCATGAGCCTTGGAGCACAACAACAGAGCTAGCATGGAAATCTTGAACGGAGTTTGTCCTAACTGCTACACAACATTATAGTCGCTCTTTTTAATGATCTTCAAAATTTACTCCATTTCTTGCTTGGAGGTGTCTTCAGCAACTTCCTTTAGTATTTTTATCTGAGTAGGTTGAGTCACTTTCTCTTTCCCTCGAGCCTCGGGAATTGATTCAATAGAAGGAATGCGAACTGGTGTAGTAGTATCCTTCGGAGGAGAGATATCTAGAGAAAACGCTCTTCCGATTCGAGTTACTTTGCCTGATCCGGTTATATTGTCAATTTGACACCCCAAATAATTTAACTATTAAATAATTAGAAATTTAATTATTAATTTAATTAAAGGTTTAATTATTGGTATTTTTGAATTAAGGATTTAATTAATTAATTAAATAATGGATGGTTGGGGGTGTAAAGTAGAATTGGGAGGTGTGTAGAGTAAAAGGCTCTAATTTTACTAATTATGTTATTTTTATTATTGGGAATAATAAAAGGAATAAATAAAGGAAAAAGTGAGAAGAGGAATTGGAAACTTCATTCTACGTACTTTTGAGAAGAGAAGAGAAAGAGGAGAAAAAAATCCAAATCGTCAGAATTCAAAGATTCATCGCGAGGTAAGGGGTGATTTGATCCGATTATTATGCCTTATAGGATTTGTTGATCAATAAAATAATTTAATCCATTAGGAATCTCGAATTAGGATTTTAGGTTGTGCCCTAACGTTATAATCCGACGTAAAAACTTCAACTGGAATGGTTATGAACGGTTAAATTATGTAGGATGATCGTAGATAGAGTAGAGAGTATAATTGATGGTCAATTGGATGGGAAAATATATGATCTAATTCTGTTCTAGTATAATATAAAGTTTGGTAATGAATGGAATTAATAGGAATTGGAAAACAGTGAAGAAAAACTAATTTTTGGTGAAAAATAGCAGTATGGGTCGACACAAGAAGTTATGTGTCGATGCAAGCAGTAGAAATTTAGAAAACCAGAGGCGTGGGAACGGATTGTATCGACACAAAACTGCTTGGATCGACTCATGTGGTGAAAAATTGGGTTTTTGCATCGACACAAGGATGTTATGCATCGATGCAAGAGGATCTTGTATCGACACAAGAAGCCATGGATCGACTCATACTAAAGGGATTTTGAAAAATGGGAAAAATTATTACATATGAGTTGACACATGCGTGTTATGAGTCGACACAAACAATTTTTGTATTGACACATGGAGTTTTGGATCGATGCATATTGTGCTAGAATAGAACATAACTTTATGAAAATGGTTTTGGTCATATCTTTTCGACCGTAACTCCGATTTACGCATAATTGGTATCGTTGGAAAGCTTAGAATGAGTACTATCTATTAAAAACATTTTGAAAACCAGTAATTGAGATCTTGAAGGATTAATATGGATTCCGTAGCAAGAATTCGTTGTAATTCATGAATTATTCGTTGCGTATACTTGTTGTATGTTAATTCCATGTGTTGCAATTATCGTTATATGTTCATGATTTGCTATTATCATGTGATGTTGTTGTTGTTGGCTATTTGTGGAATAATGCAGTGTGATCATATTCTGTATTTGGATTGTTGCATGCTTTTGATGTGCATGCATATGCATTTCGGTGATGGTTAATTCCCATTTTATGGAATTGGACCTGCAGAGCCAATACCTGTACCCAGTGGATAGTGGTGGTGAGGCTGGATTCTTGACCTAGTGGTGTATGGGTGAATCGTTGTTAACTCTGTTTCCATGGTGTAAGCGGAACAGGGTGTGAATTTAGTTCACATTTTGTACCACATGCATTGAGTCTGCATTGCATATGTAATTATAACATGTTAGGATGGTTTCCAGTGTTATAATTGCATTGATTGTTGTTATATGCATAATGATCTGTGTGAATTGTAATTGTGAATCGTATTCTGATGATGCTAATGAGGGTGGAATAATGTATTGATTGTTTTATTGTTTTAGAGAAACGTATAATGCATTTTAATTGTTGATGAAATCTCACCCTTACTTTGATGATTTCAGATTGAAGTGATTAGCTGCTCAGGAATTGGTGAGGATGGCTTATAGAGTTGTGTTATTTAGATAGTACGTGTGTCATTGTCATGCTCTGGTAGTTGTAACACTGGGGAACAATCGTTTTGGAATTTTAAGTATTAAACTTGTTTCTTTTGAGTTTATGTTTGGAATAACTATGAATTGTGTTTATTCCGGGTTTTATGTTATTTTCGCTGTGTAAAACATAATTGTTGGTTTTGAATCGTTTAATAAAGTTCTTCAGTAAATGCATGACTACTGTTATGGTGAATTATTATTTTAAATTTTTTTAATTGTGACGCCCTTTCGTTATGTTAAACTCTGATTAATTATATAATTCGCGGGGAAATTTGAAAGGGTGTTCCAATCAATGTTAGGATTTGTAGCTTCAACTGTATTGTCTTCAATGGTTAATGGGTCTTGCTTGACGCAATAATAGTAGGCTTCGGCTCCATAATTCCAGGGTATAGCTTTGTCAGAGGAATATGGAACTGATCTTGGCGAGGTTATAACTAGAGGTGCCACTCTAGGTGCCGGATCAGCAGAGGTGATCCTTATGGTGTTCACATCAGCACATTCTTTGGGATAATCATCTCCCCATCCGGTTTCCTTGATGTCTTCAATTGCAATCTTGTAGCTTTCAGGAACGGTATACTTTACCATGAAATCAAACTTCCAACTTGGTTGCCCCAAGGTATCCCAGACTTTTGGTACGGCTTCGCTTATGTCTTCGATCTTCAAACTTTTAGAAACATCTTCGCATAGACTCTCTACAGACGGAGCTTTTAGGAATAAAACTTATCGGTTGTCCATCATGCGTTGAACACGTCTCTTCAACTAAGCACATTCATTGGATTCATATGCGCACCAACTGCAGTTATCAGGACATCCTGGAAATAAACTGGCTTGCAACAAATCCTTCTTGATATCCATCAGGGGAATGGTCAACTCATTCATATCAAAGACATAGGATTCATTGTCAATGGAGTTGGAACTATTACCATGGTCAGGCATTGGTGAGTTGATTACATTCGGAGTTTCGATAAGAGGGTCGAATTCAATTTCTTGGGCTTCAATCATGTCTTGGATCTTGTTCTTCAGGGCCCAACAATTGTTAGTGTCGTGCCCCGGGCTGTTGGAGTGGTATCATACCTTGCATTAGGATTGTACTTCGGAGAGGAGGTGTTGACATGCTAAGGAGGATCCCTCAAGGTAATCAGCTCTGCTTTCAACATGTATTGTAGTGATTGACATAAAGGCATGTTGATCTTCGTAAATTGTCTCCTAGGCGCGTGTCTACGCGCGTTGTCTTGTTGAGATTGCACTGGCATGGGATTGGAGATCAGAACTGCCCCCACAAATTGATTGCAATCAGCTTTGTCACGGCTCTTCTGACCATACACAGCATTGGCTTCTTTCTTCCCACCAAAAGATCTCTTCGCAGTATTCGAGGATGTTTCGACTTCAATCTTTCTGCTCTTGATTTCAGCTTCAATATGTTCTCTTGTCAGTATCAGCTCAGTGAATCCGGCTGAAGAGTTTCCAATCAGATGATTGAAGAATGGGCCTGTCAGCGTTCCCATGAACATATCAACCAATTCCCTATTAGACAAGGGTGGTTGAACTCTGCCTGCTAGACCTCTCCATTTTTGGGCATACTTTTTTAACTTCTCGTCACGGCCCATAGACATGCTCTGCAGTTGCATACAGGTTGGTGCCAATTCAGCATTGTACTGGTATTGTTTGTAGAAAGCATCTGCCAAATTATTCCAGGTATAAATATGGGTATTCTCTTGCTGATAATACCATTCCAACTGTGTTCTAGACAAACTCTCTTGAAAGAAATGTATCCACAACTTCTTGTCTTTAGTATGAGGATGGATCTTCTAAACATAGGACTTCAGATGAAGTTTCGGACAAGAAATGCCATCATACTTAGCAAAGGTAGAGACCTTGAACTTACGCGGATTTACTACTCCGGGAACCAGACTCAGATCATCAAATTTCAACCCTGACATTTTCAGATTTTCCACAACATTCAGGCGGTCTTCGAGTTGCTTGTACTTTTCGTTGTCAGGATGCTGCTCGCTCATATAGTCTTCCTCTTTGATTTCATACTTATGATGGCTTCCTTCATTGTTTTTTACGCTTCCTTCAGTTTCGCCGCTCTTGTCTAAGAACTCAAGCTGTCTGACTACCTTGACTGGACCTCTGCACCTTTTCCCCATGTTGAGAATGCCAATGGTCTTCTTCTTTTTGATAATGAGCTTCTTCAGATCTTTCTAACCTTGGGCCAAATTGGTGAACATCTCCAGGAATTGAGCATTATGAGCCTGGAGATCTTTGACAGTTTGTTCGAGAGTCATTTCTGCTGAAATAAACAGCGAGAGAATAAGAGAATCGGTCTTCAGAGTACCTGTTATGAAATGTTATGCTATGATATGCAATGTTATGCAATGTTATGCAATGCAATGTTTTCAAGGACCTTAGGAATTTAAATTTGGTAAACAAAGCACGAACAAACTTTTTGATTAGTCTGATCAGTAATACAAAAGAGAGTTCAAGTAAAAAAATAAAATTCCTAATGCTTAGGTCTCTCATGGATGCTTCCTCTTTGTGTTGACGTAGGTGTTAATGCGTTGTTCCTCGTGAAGTATCTTTGTCAACTCCAATACTCTTTTTTCGCTTGCATAGCATTGAGCTTCGAATGTATCCATTTCTTCTTTGAGTTGAATCCAGGGTCTTTTTAATTCTTCAAAATCAGTAGGCATGTCTGGATGAAGAATAGTATAGGGTTCGTCACCTACAGCAATAGGTTCCATAATTACTGGCAGGATAGCAGTATATGGCATCATGAGGTTTTGAGCGCGAGCTCGCACCCATTTGAGGTAAGGTTCCTAAGGAATGGAATTTTTATACCCCAAGGTTTTGGTATCAGTTTTCTTCGCCATGCCCCAAGCGTGCACAAATCTTCGGTGATAACCATAGAGATCGTTGTCGTAATCAAATACAATATCTTGAATAAGTATATCATGAGGATCGTCTCTTCGAGCATAACCAAAATGTCGTAGCGCTAGAGAAGGATTGTAAGTGATACCCCTTTTATGCCAAGGAGTGGTACATTAGGGAATTCTCCACAACGTTCAATGAAAGTGAAGTCCTTTTGAAAGTAGAGACACCAACGGATATCTGGATGAGAGAGTGACATTAACCTTTGAGACAATTTTACCATCTGTTCGTTCTTCATTACTGATTGAGGAAGGTGCGAAATAAACCACCTAGATAATAACGGTATGCAACACATGATAGTTCCTTGTCTTTTCGTAGTATGAGTGTGGAGAGAATGCAGAATATCTCCGAGCAAGGTAGGCACGGGATTATGAGTGAGGAAAATCTTGATGGCGTTCACGTCCGATCAGAGAATCAAGCCTTCTCTGGTACTCCACTCAAACCTCCTGAAGTACAGCCTACAAGACACTTTGAATCTTTTGATCACATATGTGGGTGAAGTGCTCGTATATCCAGCACTACATAAATAAAAACAATAAAAAAATACATCCAAATAAATAATAAAAACCATCAAATAAATTATAGCATACATGTAAAAGATTAAGGTAACCAACCAATTGTCTAGTCTCCGACTGAGTAGCTACTCCAAGTGTCGTGGACATCATGGTCAACACCGCAACTCCCCAAACCCAATAAAGAGTGTCAAGAGTGCTGAACAGAGACATGTAACGTACATCCATGTAAACTGCATACTTGTCCGTTAAGAGAGTACATGCCACCAGATGTAGCATATACGCCCTAGTTTGTTTTTGGTTGGGTAATAAATGTATATGTATTATGTGCGTATTATAACATAATTTTGTTGTGACTACTTCATGTATATGATAGGTGTATTTTCGGAGATATATCTCCGAATTAATCTCAGAAAAATTCGAAAATGTATCTCTAAATTATATTTTTGCAAAAAAAATCATATTTTGGAGTTTTCAGAGGTATGTCCTATTATATATGGGTGTAAAAAGAAATGGGAATTTCTTAACACATCATGTCTCTCTAGCACACCGCACATAAATACTTAAATGCAGATTTCGAAGATGCATTTCTAAAATAATATCGCGTGTGTATTTCTGAAATTTTGCATAGAAGAAAGCCAAAATGAACATTCACATTTTCTTGAACCAGTTTCATCTCATTTCAAATTTCATAGAAGTCTATATTTATCACTTCTTTCACATATCAATGTCACAAATGCTCTTCTTATATCTAAACCATTTCGGACCTTTCTATTACTACATCAAATCCGTACTCTTGTTTATTTTTAAAATGGTTCCAAATATCTACCACCTTCACTAGGATAGGTGAAATTTGAAAAGGCAACATGAAATTTACAATTCACACTATGGAAACATCTACAAGTGTCAGGTACCATTTGTCTGTGACTTTTCGTTTATTTTCTTATATGAACCTTTTACTTGCAAAATGTAGGTTATTCGTTATTATCGGGAAACCCTCTGGTTTGTCTAAATAAGAATAGAACATGAGAGCTCCTTTTGCTATTATATAATAAAATAAAACAAGATATTTCAACTCTTCTCCCATGGTGATACCAACAAAGATGTATAGACACTAATCTATTGTATTGGTTACCAAATGCATCGCAAGAAAATCATACAAGAATTTGCAACAAAGACAAATATTAATGGTGCCACAATCACATACAATGGCTCCTAACCTAAGGCACTAAAACAAAACAAAACAAAAAAAGAATTTCACAGAAGATTAGACCCCTATCGGCAATAGCATTGCGCTATATTAGGTTAGTTGTTGAATGGGGTGACTGTGAGATCGCCACATTAAGCTTATAGACAATCCATCAGCAGATAGTGGGACATCTCTTCACCCGAGCTCTGGTTTCCGTGTATACATTGAAGAATCAGCAGAATCAGACTATCAGCGCCACCATTTGTCATCATCATGAGTTTTAACAGCAATAAATAAATGTACATACATGGTTTGATGCCAATAAAGATCCCATCAAACTACACGGCAACTTGTGTAGAGATTTTAAATCTATGAGATGCACAAAAAACCTCTATAAGCACCAGCGTTACGAAGCAGCAAGAATAATCTAATCCAGTTAGAGTCACGACACATCCTGAAGTACCAGATTCAACTCTTGAGCAGATTTTGCAATTGATCCTCCTCTTCTACAGATGAAAGGACAACAAATAATATGGAAATTAACATGAGAAATTCTAAATCATCCCAATACATAATCTCCTGATGACTTTTAGCATAAAAATTCTATTTTTTTTAACTTCCAAGATCTATATTTGTATATAAAGGTGAAAACATTTTAGTATAGGCTTTTTTCTCTCAATTCTACCATTTATTTAAATTAACATGAATTTAAATAAACCCTTTGTAAATTAAAAAGTAATTAGCATTACTCATTTAGCAGCACCAGAATCGAATAAAGCAAAAGTAAAATTCTTCTTTTAATAAAAGACAAACCGATAAACTTAAACATGTACCTCATTAGAGAAGGTAGGAAACGTTTGACTTTTTCGAGCTCTATAAAGCAGAGGTTGCAACGCTCTAGCCTGGATCATATTAACAATAAAAAATGAAATTGTGTAACGGAATATGTATAAAAGGTAAAATAAAATAAGTCAGGAATGTGGACCTGTTCTCTGCTTCAATATCAACACCAACAGAGGGTTTAGCTGATAGCGTTGAATAGATTAGTGAACCAAATACTCTGACCAGGTTCAATAACATTTCCACGGATATAGATAGATGTCTACAATATATGATACGAAAATAGTCAACATAGAAACTAAATCTATAAAATATGCATTAAACTTTCCCATGCTCATCAATTTAGTCAACTTATTATTTACTAATGTAATCCTCACTTTAGTCTTGAAATTGTATCGTAGAGTTAGGCAATTAGGGCCTCAGATTTAACAAAATTACAAAATAACCTATGATATCGAAAATTATCAATCACTTCCAAACTATGTTCCAAACAACTTTAGAAACTAATTAAGAATTTTCATTTGTAGAAACCATTTAAAATTATGGTTAATTCTTGGGATTGTCTTATGCATAGAATTTTGAGGGCTAAATTGGAGTTCACTCAATATACTCAACACAAGAACACTGCAGCTGGAAACTTTTATGGGCAAACAAAAGTCAAGTAATGTTTTGATAGCTAATCCAAACATGAAACCCAAGATATCTTGCATTGCAAGTAAGTACTTGCATAAATTTATAAGAAAAACAAAGAAACATGTTAAGCCAAAATATACAGAAGACGGTATTTTCGCTACAATGGAGACAAATGAATCAATAAAGGCAGATGAAAAATTATGTCAAACAAGAAACAGAAAGATACATCACTTACCTATCCATTTCACTTTGTAAAAGGTCACTTAGAAGTGGAAGAAGACTTGTACACAAGTCAAGTGTGACCATATCAATTTTCTCAATTATAATGCTAACAATATCAGCAATCACCTGGAATAAATACAATTAAATCAAAGTATTGTTAGAACTCAATATGCCATAAAAGAGAACACACAAAATCGAGAAGTTGTAACTGAAAACAAGCAGCTCAAAATGCTTACAGCGTGATCACCCATCTTTGCCATTGTGTTGATGACTTCTGTAACATCATTTCTTTCCCAACGTCCGAAGACCACCTGAAATACAATGGTTTCAAAATTGATCAAATCTACCACTGGTAGTAGACTTCACTCAGTTACAAAAATTTCTTTCAAATTGGTCTATAGAGAAGTTTTTTTCTGTTAAAAGGGTGTTTTTGTACAAGAAATGTTATCATTTTGCGGGTTGAGGACAATCCTTCAGAGGTACATATTTAACAATTACTTTTTAAGCTATATAAAGTAGTCTTTTAACCTTATTTGTCGTACTTGGCTAACAGAAATTTCAGAAGGGCTTTTTCATTGGATAAACATATATTGACAAATATTGCTTTGAAGACATGTTTTAGGCTTGAGCACACCAGTTTGTTTGTGGTATACAAGAAGAGAGCAATGTCCGAAATAGAATATCAAGAATATTTTCAAAAGTATTTTGGATGATCTCAAAAGTGTGGTTTCTATACATCATTAATCATTATTCGTTCTCTTGAGGCATTAGGATTAAACATCAAGAGCTACTGTAAATACCAGTATTTGCTTTGTTGTCCGTAGTACATGATTGAACAAAACATGCCAATACTACATATTATGATTTATTTATTTTTCTTCCACCTAAGTCCATAAAATTTCAACAGATATGTTTTCCACCAATCTTGTGTTTCTCCACTTCTCTAAAAATTATCTTCTTTTGTGATAAAAGAATAAATAAATAAAAAGGAAGCCGAAGCGAATATGTCCATCCAGGTTGTCATCCTACAACCTCAACATATTTGAGGTTTAGGGCCCGTTTGTTTCAACTTTTTTTAAAAATGATTTTTACATATTTGTGTAAAAAAAATTTACATAAACTTTTAATAAATGTTTCAAATGAAAATTTAGTTTGAATAGTTATTTTAGATATTGTCATTATATTGAAACTTTTTTTTTATATCAAAATTTCAAAAAATCACTTAATTTTGAAGCTATTTCAAATGGTTTTTCATAGAAATCATTTTAAAATACAATTTTTTCATTTTACTATATTTTGATCTTTAATAATGTATGTTTTTGTTATAGGATATTAAAATTAGTCTTCTATTTTTTTAAAAATAAATTTAAAAAAACTTGTAATATTTTGAAAAACGTTTTTGTAGAATCCATTTTCAATAACACAGAAAAAAATCCATTTTAAGGCTAAAACAAACTGGCCCTTAATATCATGCAAAGACTCTAACTCATTATACAAGAGAAACCAAAATACAAAAGTAATCACAAATTCAATCACCAATACCTTCAACTTAGATGAACGACTCTGCATTGAACTGATAAACTCATCATGTTGTTCCATCACATCAGCAATAGAATCTTCATCGCTAGCAGAAAATGTGGCCTTCTCGGTGGATATGGAATGTGTTCTCTGTTTAACATCCAGGGATAAGTAAACAGCGGGACAGCTTCTCAAAATTGTGGGACCAATAAGAGAGAAAGTATTCAAAAGAGAGAGTATTGCTAGAACTTTTGTTGTAAACAAAGTTCGCAAGTATTAGATCAAACTCATCCCCAAAAAGCCTAATGAGCAACACAAAGGCCACATTTCTAGGAAAGGTGGCACTAAACTATTCCCTCCTCAACTCAACTCAACCCATCACACGATAGTATTGAATCGCCCTCTTAGATTAATCCGGGCTCCTGGGTCTTTATGAAGGTGTTCCAATTTTAGGTTGAATATAGGTATTGAATCGCTACAATGAAGGTAGACAAAGTGGTCCGATAAAAGACCATAAGGGTGGTCGCAATTAAATTGGTTTTGTCCAACATACTCCTCACACCCAACCATGTTGCATGGACAACGCATGAAGCTTAACATTAGATCTAGTATAGATTGTGATAATATCAAAAGATGTTTGGCAGGGGTCTAACTGAACCCCACAAAACTGGCATGAAATAGAATGGAAGGTATGGACTGCTCAAGACTTAAAAGCACTACATAGGTCATTTCAAGGCAATGTAGGAGTAAGTCCATTTCCTAAACCCAGCGCAATAAAGACGTTGAACCGTTGCATTGAGGGCTGACAATGTATCTCAGTAACAGACAGAAGGGATGGCCGCAACTAAGTCAGATTTTCCAACAACCTCATCTATAGAAGTAGACAGAAAATAAAATAAAATGAGTATAGAATAATACCCCACTAAAAGGAAGCACGTGAACTGATGATGTCCTCCCATGAGAAATTCTGTGTCTAGGTTCCTCAAAATTAAGAGAACGTTCCCTCTTTTCCAAATTGAGAAGTGAGCGCATTCTCCCTATATAATATAAAAGCATAAAAATAAGAAAACATTTATATTTGAATAATGATATGATCATTAACAATTTAAAGATACCTTTTTTCTGTACTTCAATGGAACATCCATCTCTGCTCAGTTTCTGGCTGCCTTCATCTGTCACAAGAAAGAACTCAAATTAGTAGTGCACCATCCAACAGAACAAAAGATTTTTGCAAACAAGTATGCATCAATCAACCATTGTAACATGACAAGGTCAGCTGGACATTAGGTTGAATGGGCAGTTTTAATTAAGTTTATGTTCTGTCTCACTGTAGCCTTCCATTTACCATCCTTTTCAATTCATATAAGATTATAATAGTTACATGCAGAACCACAAAGAGAAGCTGTAGGCAAAACCTCTTCCCGTAACAGTATTTCTTAAATTATAAACAGCATATTATCATTGGATATTAGAATGACTGAGAAACAAGTCATTCTTTTGCACAACATCACATGCCCGCAGTGGCCAAAAGTATATAAGCAGAATAGCTTGCTAGACAATTAAGGATCGTTGATATCTGTAAATGTGTTAGACTCTTCAATTTTGTAACTGTTACTAAATTATTATGAGTTAGTGGGTAATTATTATAATATTAATTCTGAGTGTTAGGCCTAGAATAAATAGGGGAAGACATTGGGGAGTTGATTATCTGGGAGAGACCCAACTCTCAAACATTTGGGAAGGGAGAGATCCAAGACTCTCGAATTCTTGGAAGGAACCCAACTGGTCCCTGTCATTCTGTTTGTGTTATTTCTGTTTTGTACCAATAAATATCTGAAATTGTCCCAATTTTATTTTATAAAAGAACCAGACAGACATGTCCCACAGCCTAAGTTTAACTTTAGCAAAATTATTTTCCAACTCAGACAGACTTCTGCTACTTTCTTTTTCTGACCAGGAAGGCTTTCTTACTCAGACACATGAAATATATTACTATTAAAAGAGAAGATGCCTTTCAATTTCTGTGAAAAACAAGAAAAATACTAGCAGTGAAGAAATTAACTCACTTAAAAGTTTAAAGCCACAAGTACTTAAAAGGGTTTCATGAGGCAAGTAATACCCCACACATGAAAGTTTGCTAAATGTAGATAAAGTACATGCTCACAACTGTACTTTTTTTATTCATAATCCACCGTAGTTAGAGTCTTTGGATCCCTGGTGGGTTCACGGGAATATCCCTGTGGCTTTTTGGACAGCCAATGAGACTACTAATGGTTCGGCAACGTAGACATACAAGAGCTAACCATTAAATTTTGCAACCTCCCATTCTCTCTTCTTCTGTTTATATAACTCTAGAAATCTGATATGCAAGGACTTGAGAAAAACTCATTACACTACTATACAATTAAGTAGATTATTACCTTGAGTTGAGCTTACAGAAGCAGGCAAATTATTTTTATCTGCAAAACCACCCTGTTCGCTACACTTAGAAGCTGCAAATTCAGTTACAGAAGAGAAAGGTGGCTTATCCACATCATCTCTGCTGTTCGTAAATTTCCGTATATCTGTTGACTTTGACTGCAAAGATATTGGCAGTGTTGTTCCGGCAACACCAACTTCTTTTCTAGAATCAGCTACAGGCTCTGGTCTTGTGCTAGTTCTGGGGACAATAACTGATACAATATCTGATTTATTGATGAGTGGAAAACTTGATGTGGAATGTGATTTCAAAGAACTCCTTTTCTGAGCGGTTGTATTAAGCACTGCTGTTGAACCAACAGAGACTGTTTTTGAACCAGAATTAGAATTTATCCTTTGAGGAGTACTTGGTGCACTTCCTGTGGCTTCATGCAATCAAAAGTCAAGTGATGAGAAGTTATGGCCATAAGCATATTTATGAACAATGGGATCCAGGCGGATCAAAACAAGACTCAGACTAAACAAACCATTCAATCAAACAAATGCCTAAAAGCAAATGGAAGAATTATAAAAGGAGAAAGGATATATACATGCCAAATATTTTCCTTCCTTCAAGGGGTCTGAGTCATGAGAAATTGACAACCTTCCAAGAGATCTTGTTTCTTTCAGTAATGGATCCGGATTTTGTGAGCCAGATAGCCTAGCCTTAGCTGTGATTTCATTCAATACAGTTGTATTTCCACTCGAGGATTTAGATTCTGAACGGCCGTTTAGTTGGTTCATACTATTAAGAGCATATGGTTCTATACGCTGGACAGTATGTCAGAAATGTAAAAATAGCACATTAGCATCAAATAGTGTCAAATACAACCATTACTAGAAGCAGAAATAATTCTGAGAGAGAAATGCATACCGAGATGTCCACGACCCAGACACCAACACAACTTTGATTGTATGAACAGCCAAGAAGTTTTCCTTCATGAACATTAAGATCTGACAATCTAGACCAACCCACGTCAACCATATCATGGCATCTTATAGGTTCCCAAGAGAAAACCTAAACAAAATCAAATGAAACAGTTACCTAGATGAATAGGTATCTCACATAATCCACTAAAAGAGGAGCTTACCTTTAAACTCTCATGCAAACCACAAAGTAGGGCCCTCCCGTCGGGACTGAAAGTAAGAGAACGCACTCCAGTTGTCTACAAAACAAATTTACATAATCCGTGAAGATATTCCTAAGAAACCAAAATTAACTTTACTAACGTCGACTTTAAACTCCATCCAAGAATAACTAGTAAAATTGCCATAAGAGAGTAGAGAGTACCTCAGGGCCAGCTGAACCAATAAGCTCAAAAGTTTCAAGGTCCCAAAATTTAACTGTCCTATCAGCAGAACCTAGAAATGGGAAATAAATAAATGAAATAAAATTCCAATTGATTCCATTCACTTAAAGATTACAAAAGAAAACAACACACTTATCTGGTACTAAATGTCATATAATCGTGTAAATAAAATAACCTAAAACTGTCAACAAACAAATGTGACTGCTAGGTAAGCCAAATTGGGTTGCTAGTTTTTTGTCAGCTATGTTAGATTGTATCTTTTTATTTAATAAGTTATGTTAGATTTAGTTATTGCATTTGGTGGTTAAATTTTAATCCTCCTAATAGAATTTGGCAAAGATAGGCAACAAAAAATAATGATGTGAAACCATTTCACTCACAAGGCCTCTCTTTGTTACTGGATTTTTCTGGCTATTTCATAAGGCTTGATGCTTTAATCCCGACTATCCCAAATGCATTTTTGGAGATTCAGACTAAACTTAGTAATGCCAAATTCAAAACATTCCTGGCTGTCCTAAATCAGTGATAAACTTAATTGGAATTCATACTAGACAGTAGCCTCCCATAATAAATTACATCATAGATAATTCCTCCCACCTCATTGAAGAGTCATATGCTATGATGAATGAATTCTCCATGGTTGTAGACTTGAGCACACTACCCCCAGATTCAATTGCATTTTTTGAGCTGCCTAAGAAACAATTCCCTCAGGTCCTTTTTATTAAAGACATTCAAGTTATTTGTTGTTCTAAATATAAGAAACAACCCTTTTTAAGAGTATTAATTATTGAAATTCCATCTATACCCCTTATTTTTGGAAGAAGAAAAATTAACATTAACTCATTTGAATGTGTTCCTTGATCTATTTAATTTTTGGCTTTTGACTTTAATAAATATAGGGCTCGAGGGAATACATACAAGCTCTTAACTATTTTTCTCCTTTTATTTAAAAGTCGTAACTTCAACAAAAATACAGATTGAAAACAAGGTAGCATTTTAATAACTACTAGTCAAAGTAAAATCATATAAATTAAGAAAGAAAATAAAAAATCAACCAAACACACCATTACTTGTTATCGAGGCACTAACTCTCTTGATTTGATTAGAAAAGTAAGACTAACCTGTTGCTAGTAGAAACTCGCTGGGGTGAAAATCTATACACTGGATCTGGCCCTCGTGACTCTTGAAATCGTGTAAGAGTTTTCCGGCGGTTAGATCCCACAACTACAAATTGTATACATCATATAATTTACGTCAAGTTTAAGGAGGGGAAAACTCGTGTATAAGTGAAGGGACAGTACCAGCACATAAGCCTACTTGCACTAATCTATGATATTCAGATAATATATTGCAAATTGTGCACCAAATAAATGACTGATGAACCAAGAATTTCACAGGATTTCAAGAAGTCACGTATCATTATCAATAAGATTGGATAACTCATTTCAAAATATTGTTGTGATTTGTGGCGGAGGGGTCTTGAGATCTTGTTTATACAAAAAGAAAATATTAAAAATTTATTGTAAAGGAGAGAAAACTAACACGATAAGGGTGGTAAGGTATAAAAATATATTTGTAATAAACAGACTGTAAAAGCAGCAAGGCTGTTCAATCTTTTGCCACATGCCAAGAGGAGAGTCTTTGAAACAGCCATAACTCGAACACCAGTGAGAAACTGGTAAAGAGAAGCCCATCCTAAAGCAAGTTCATGGCAAAGGATTCAAAATAAATGCAAGCATTCGCCTCCGAGCAAATGCAACAAATGATTATATAGAAAGCATGCAGTTTTAAGCCTCTTTATTTTTGGCAAACCACTTATAAAGAGCTGTGATGTTGAGGGAGAAGGCCCAGGTAAACTCGGAAGATAGTGTTTTTTTGTTTGAACTAATGAGACACCAGTAAATAGAAACCTGTCCTAAAGCAGGTACCATGGCAAAGAATTCAAAATAAATGCGAGCATTCCCCTCCGAGTAAATGTACCAAATGACTGATTATATAGACAACACGCAGTCTTAAGCCTCTTCATTATTGGCAAACCTCTTATAAAGAGCTGTGCAATGTTGAGGGAGAAGGTTCAGCCAAACTCAGAAGATAATTTCTTTTTTTGTTTGGAGTTTGGACTATGAAAGGTGAAGTGATAGGAACAAAACCATTCTAGTTCCCTAG
The DNA here is from genome assembly GCA_021764765.1 of Vicia sativa. Classification (NCBI taxonomy): domain Eukaryota; kingdom Viridiplantae; phylum Streptophyta; class Magnoliopsida; order Fabales; family Fabaceae; genus Vicia; species Vicia sativa. The sequence continues at coordinate 232,472,100 of CM038792.1, forward strand.
AGAGCAGACAATTCAAGAAAACAAACACAACTATGATGAAAAGAAAAACAGCAGAAAAGTCATCTTGCCTAAAGTACCAGGATCAGATTTCTATCCACAATCCAGGAAAAAGTGGCCAACCTAAGATAACAGACAAAGACCCAAAACACAGAAAATGACTTGATAGAGCTTTGGGTGTAATAGAAAATATAGGTGAGAAAATTCAAGAGAATAGTATTTGTCAGGAATTTGTAAGTGAATGTTCTAGTTCCGGTGAACTACAATACAGCTTAAATTGTAACTGTGCAGAGATATCTGCCCAAACTGACTTGTAACTGAAATACCTAAATGAGCAACAGAATGTACTGATACTGTGATACAGCTTACCTGTAATGTGACTCGCTCTATATAATTCAGATGTATCTTTTGCATTCAGAAATAAATTTAAAAAAACTGATACAAATTCTTTCAATTTTCTCCTATTATATTTCTAGCGCTTTTCCTCATTATCTCACCTAGCCACCTGCTTCCGGTAATTATGGTCACCTTTTTTACTTGCTGAACCGACATTTCATGTTCCTGGTATAATCATCAGTATATTAGTCTTTGAATTTGCTATTTACTTTGTCTTTGAGGGCCTCCATCATCGTTGTGATAAGTGAATAAATCTTGATAAGCATTTTTTGTTTCACGTTTCACTCAGCTATCTTCATCGCATCCCCAACAAAACATCCACCAGTTCTTAATTATGATTATTTGAGACAGCATTGATTACTTTTTCTTTGATAGTTACTATACAATATACAATAATAAATACTATTTCAGTATTTCTTGGAAACTTTCACATAGTATTGATTCGGTGACTCGGTAAGCATGACGATTTCAGCAACCAGATAACAGAGAAGTACAGATATATTTATGTCAATTGATTGCAACATAGTTGTTATAGAACCTGACTCCATTAATATTATGTTAGGAGAAAGTAATTCTAACCTTCACAGTATTGTCTTCCCCACCTGACACAACCCAGCGTCCATCAGGGGTAAACCTAATTGCATTTACCCCACGAGTATGGCCCTTGTATGTATGAATACAGCCCTTCTTTCTGATGTCCCATATCTTAAGATTAGTGTCTAGAGAACCAGATGCAAAGAACTCTCCAAAAGGATGGAAGTCTACTGATGTACAATTGGACCTATGACCGGTAAGAGTTCGAACAACTACCAAAGAAACATAACAAGTCTTAGGCTCAACGTAATAGTACAAACAAAAAAGTTAAGGTAAAAATACTGAATAAGTTTTAAGGAATCAGAGCTAAATGGCAAGTAACAACTTACTCTTTGCCTCCTCTAAGTCCCAGAGTTTAATAGTACCACTTGCAGCTCCAGCAGCTACCAACACTTCAGAGGAATCAAAGTTCACAGAGTCTATTCCACTTGAGTGTCCTGAGAGACTCTGCAAAAGGTGAAACACTACTGAGAATAACTACATAAAAATATGTTCTCTCTAGCCACTAAACCAACAAAATTGTAAGAAGATGATCATAGTACCATCCCTTATTATCACAAGAAACAAACCTAAATGCATATATGTAAAATAAGAAACCAATCGCTTGTAAATCCCAAGAGGACACTCTGGCATTTGTTTCAAGTTTTGTAAATCCATTCGCAGGAATAACATTCCTAGGTATAATGGGAATTTAGGCACCTATTTATTATAATAAGAATGCCAAACTTTTATAATATTCCCATGTATAAGATAGTTAAAGGAATTAAAAATAAATTTACATCTAAATTTCATTTCCACCTCATGTGAATCCAAAATCCATTTTCGTACCCACTAGCTTGGGAATGTTATCATAGGAACGTGAAAAGCATTTTTCTCTTGGGAATCTTTTATGCTAGAAAAATACTTTTTTGTAAACTTGCCTCAAACATAGAACACATTCCTTACCCATATATTCCCAGGAATGAGTTTAGAAGAATTGAAACAAACACACTCTAATAGTTGAGCAATGGGTACCATAACAACCTTAAAGGTTCAAGGTCCAACCCCATTGGCTCTGGGCAAGGTAGGATAAGTATATATTGAAAGGGACAGGCGCCCTGCAGTGTTGTCGTTGATTAAACCAAGAAAAATAACAGAATCCTATTTCTTTGAACTTCTAAGAGAGGAAACCTTTCCATTCTTCATTAAATAATAAGGAGATCATTTCAGCCTCAAATTTGTTTTATTTGTTTACATTTGACTCCAATCCCCAACTGGCTGCGAAAAATCTCTGCATGCACGATGCATATTCATCACAACTTGCCACTCAACTTTCTCTCAAAACACCTAAACTGAATGATCAAGAATTGCTCAAGATTCAGAAGACAGGCCCGCATCTGATAAGATATAACTATTGGTTGAAAGAATATAGTCCCCAGATGCACACGTATGAGGTGGCATATACACTATAAGAACAGAGGTAAAAAGCAAAAAACTACCATTATGTGAGGTTGATCCTAAGCAGAAGAAATAAGAAATAGAAAATTCTGATGATATGACTAAGACACACACTATGAGTGAACTCAATTCAATGCTACCTTGAAAATAAGTTCCCATACTAAACCATCAAAACACCGTGTTTCCCTTTCAATCCTATGTTGTCAATAGTGGCACATTATGGTGCAATTGCAGTAGGGCGGCGTAGAATAGCAACTAGCCAACCCCAAACACAAAAGTATAGAGAAAAATGGAGTTGCTGCCGTTGCAGTCGCATTTGTGCTTCGGACACAAGTTGTGTTTTGAGATAGTTACCTGGCCATTTTAGGGTTTCTAGTACAATGAAAAAACTTGATAATATCCCTCTTCGCTTTGGAATGGGCCAGATATGCATTTATTTTTTCCCTTCAGTGTGGGCCAGATACGCATTTTTCCTTCTCTTCTCTTAACTTTCCCTCTGCCTTCTCTTCCACTTTACCCCCTTCTACCTGAGAACTAGCAGTTGAGGTCCATGCCCCGCCTTTGTGAGCCACCTCCGTCTCCACCCACCGACATCCCATCCTCTTCATTTTCCAACATCCATGACAACTCCTACTCCTTCTCAACTATCAGCAACCGGTGGTTCAATAGGTTCATGAACACACAATATTTAAACCAAGCGGTATAATGTTCACATAGCATGGCAGTGGAGTAGTTTAACGGACAACAAGGGTAGGAAGAAGCTTGCGAGTGAATCATGTAGTTGATGTACAGGAGGAATGTTTGATTGATTGTTATTGGTGAGAATTTTTATTCAAGCTATGATGTTTCGTTTAACTTGTTTGTTTTGCTTTAGACTTCTGCCTTTTTATTTCTAACCGAGAATACATCATAAATTTCAAGTAAGGAGTTTCATTTTGCAGCAATTTTGTGTTCATTAGTACTAATTGTGTACTATACCCAAAACAATCCTATAAAGAGCATTCTATACCCTACAATCTCATTTTTGAAGTTGGTCCCTCCATAAACCCGAACTAACAACATAGTTTCCACCACCGGTTACCATTTACCACGCAAGTTAGCTTCCAACGACACCAAATATAAAAGAGGGCGAGAAAATAATCCCAGTATCCCAATATAATATACAGAAAACCAAAAGCATATCTAAAACAAACTATTTCGAACACAACTTTAAAAAGAGGAAAAGAGAACGAACCAGGATAGCATTCGGTTTACCAATAGCCCAAAGATTAACCTTGTGGTCTTCCCCTCCAGTAACAAGAACCCTAGACGTTTTTCTTCCAATCTTAAGGCAATTAACAGCAGAAGCATGTGCTACAAACTCCTCTAAACACAACAAGTCAAGGCCAGCAACAATTGAGGAGAAAAAATCCAAACAAAGCGCGTAAATTAGACGAAACAAAATGTAAGAAACGAAGGATACGGAGTTTGTAGGCGCGTTTTGTAGTCATCCGTAGTAAACAGCACCGAAACCAAAAACCCTAGAAATTCCAGTCGCAACAGAAAAACAAGCTCGTTTGTGACATTTGAATCCACAGATCTAATTCACTACTCTAAAATTCTCAGATCCAACCAATGCGAGTTGATCCTAACAAATTTTCAAAATCGAAAACGATTGCAGATTTCCTGCAGTATACATACAAGCAAACTTTCAAACTTTCAAGCGTTGTTAAGCATTAAAAGATTTAGAGAAGCTTCTCGTGACGGTGACAATGGCGGCGAGGTTTGAATTGAATTTCGTCCTCCTCTGTTGGCGGTGGTGTGAATCCAGCAGCGGCGGAGGATTTGGCAGAGGATCTGTCGGTAAAAGAGAGCGAACCCCAATCCCGACGAAGAAGAAAGTAAAGAGGCGCTTTCACGATCTGTGTGTGTCCCTCGGTAATGATAATGCTTGCTTATGTTCAAATTAATCTATCACTGTGAGGGTGGGAAGGTTCAAAAATCAAAATATAAAAAGTAACAGAAAGACCAAAATTTGTAAATCTATATAAAGGATGTTGTTACCATTTTTTTATTATAAAATTTATTTGACTAAGCTTACTAAAATATATATATAAAATGTAAATTCTATTTGTGCATGTACAAGTCAATTATGTGACAAATAGTTTTAAACAGACATATGAAAATGAAATAAGTATAATATATAAATATAATTTGGTATTATTTTTATTAAATTAAATATCATTTTAAAGGGCAAAATGGATGATTCAGATAGGTTAAAAGAATTAATTAATTAAATATAATTTATTTTTTTAGATTTTAATTGAAATACATTGATAGTGTAAAGAAATTTTATACCATCAAAGAAAATTATATTTAACTTATGTTTTAAATGTATTTAAAGTAATGATTATGAATAGTTGTGATGGATTAATTGTGTAAAAAAAACTATACAATATTGTATGACAATTAATATTTTTATTTTATTCATTAATGTATTTTCAATGAATGAATATTCATTTATAAATGTATATGTAAATTATATTTTTTAATAAATTAAACATTTCGATAATATATTTTATTAAAAAATTGTTTTCATTGATTTTTTTGTTCTGGAATTTATGATGGATTGAAATGGGGTTAAATGTGATTGAGTGTGTTTTCGGTACGACAAAGTCAGATTGACCTGAAAGGTGATCACTCTGATGTCCAAGTAAATGAATGAATAAGAGGTAGTTTAAGTGTGAGAGTAGATTGGATAATTGGACTTGGCTCGGGCATAGATTTATATAGTCTAGTCGGTTAGAACTGTTTCATCTTAATATATTTTTTTGGTAGATTAGTGTTCGATTAGATCTAAGGGTGAGAAGTTAGCACAAAACCAGAATGCATGTTTCATGCTTAAGCAAGGTCTCACATATTCCTCGTGTCTTTCTTTATGGTGTTTGTAATCGGGCCTTATGGGCGGGTCTTGCAAATGAAATGTCCCTAAGCCTTTCTTTCTACTTGCATGAACGAGGATTTTATTATGCAGGCTTCCAGTTTAACCTCTGGTCGAATGAAGTGGGAAAAACTTGATGTCGATAGCATCGGAAACATGTACATTAAATGTTTTGCTCATAACTTGCAACGTTTCACTAAAAGGTTTTGATGTGTTGCCCTAGGTCTGACAATAATGATGTCTTCTTATCTTATGGTACTTTAGTACTCTGAATAGTTAAATGTAAAATCATGACCATTAGTAGCATGGACGTACTTCCCAACGCCCATTATTGTGTATCATGTGGTTGTTTAAATAATATATAATGAGTTATAAGGTAATTATCCTTGTTTTCATTAGTTATGAGACCCAAAAATCCATCGCATGTTTTATGTAGTTTCTTGTCGTCTTTGTTGACAGTTTTACATCGGACATTATTTCGACAGTTTCCCAATGATCCTTACTTTGTACAAACTATCAAGGTTGTTTCATTTAAGTTAATTGTACGAAGTATTTTTCTTTTTTGTATTTATTTTGCCTTGACTATGGTTTCTTGGGAAATGGTGGTGGTGTATTAAAAGGAATAGTTTATGGTCGAATGGAATGCTAGACCTACGCCTATGGAGGTTACTAGAGGTTTCATTTTTCTTGTTGTGTCCTCGATGAATCCTATTGTTATATATGATTATAAGCATGAACACAAGGCATAGACTTATATCAGAGTGAGTTGCCACGTTGTTGGTTATGACCTCATTGACAATTAAATGGTCGTGAACCTAAGCTCATTCTCATACTTATGGTATTTATTTGTGTGTTGTAGTAATTCTAAGATGGAAGACTCTCGCCAAGAACACATAATGTAAAGGAAGATAATTCATGTGGGTGGACCAAAAATGTTAGATGTTGTATCACTACCGTAAGGATGATTTGGATCATGCTTTCACTAAGGTGGGTTCCTCGATGGGGAGTGTTTCTCCTCGAAGAGAACAAGAAGGTGTTTATTAAGTATGAAGGTGTGTCATGCCTTTTCATGATTGTTTTGTTCTTTGATAGGTTTCGCATTCCTTTCAATGACTTTAAAGTGGCGCTTGTTTATCATGAAATTTAGTAAATAAGCAGTACTCTTCCAAAAGGTTACTTGCATAATCGACTAGATTGATCTTAGGACGTATATGCATAAAGTTTTTATGGGAGTTTTGTATGATTTGTGTGTAAAAAAACGGATATTTTTACGTAGACAAAAATTTGAAATTAAAGTAAAGGAAATAAAGTAAAGTTGTAGGAAATGTAAATGACTTCGACAATGATTGAAGTTTAATGCAGAAAATAACTTTAATGTAAAAAAAATTATATTAAATGAAAGTGGTGTTTGCATACATACACTGCACTCGGTCAAACTTGTTTTTCACTTCCATCACATACTTTAAATATTTTGAGTTTTGTGGTGAATGTGATACATTGAGTTCTAACACTAAAATTCCTATTTATACTGAAACATAAATAACTATAATGAACGGTCATTCCTTCAGTGCGTCTTCGTTTGCATACATTTTGCCTCCAAACTTGCTTTCATGCATCCTTCCAATGTAAATATGGACAAAAGGTAGTTATTTATCAATGTTCCACATTCCAACTGACTTTGTCAGAATGGTCTTCATTTTGTTCTAAAAATCACTAAGTTCTAAACATTATTGTGTGCATAAGAACTCGACACATTCATCGAAACAATCATATCAAAAAAATATCCAACATGTATGTCGAAAAATACCAATAGAACCATTCAAATTCTACTAAGTGTTTCTTCAATCTTCTTCTTGATATATTGATATTTGAGGTGAGTCAAAATCTCATCTAACGAATTGCCCCCAAAAAATGTCACATTCGACCAACAAAAGAAAAAAGGCATATTTTAACACTTCGATGTTGTAACTAACATTGTACTGACGTTATGGTCATCATGACCACTTTTCTCAAAACGACACTTCGAGATGTGGGGAGATCAAAAAAGCCAATCATGGATCATATTTCCAAGGGGAATGTGGGCCATGGAAAATCAACCACCTAACTAAATCCTTAAACAGGGATACACGTGTCTCACAATTTAAACCTAAATTCCAACAAAGAAACTGAACAGTTTCCTTCTTTCTTCTATAAATTCTTCATTATCTTCCACTTTTTCTTTTCTTTTCTTTTGTAGAGAGATCCTTCTGGAAACGTCATATCAAGCATCAAGTACACAATTTATTACTATATTTTACCTACGGTGTTTTATTTTCATTCATTATATCCTAGTTCAAGATTTTATGTGCATATGTCAACCTATCTCTAACACTCTCAATTTGCTGCTTAATCCCAACCAGGGGTTTAGTGAGTTTTCTCACAATTGGTATCAGTCAACTCAGCTTATTCCACTGGGTAATTTTTATGTCTCATCTAGTAGCTTGTCTCCAACTGTTGTTAACCTCGGCATGATACCCCTTTATTTTAGTCACCTAATTAAATGAATTTAAACCCACTATTTTTCTACTTAACTCTACCATCACCCTTCACACAAAGCATTACATGATTTGACACCCCAAGATCCCACACATACAAATTCTTGTTTATGTTTTGTTGCATCCAATCAATATTTGCAAGCACTCTGTTAATGTAAGAGTATATTGCTCCTTGTGCATGTTTGTTAAACTATGTGTATCTATCCCTTTTCCTTTCCACGTCAAATAGGCCACTCTTGTCCATCATATTCTTGAGGTTAAGAAATTCATATTCTTAGACTTCTTTTCCACCAATCTTATCTTTTATGTTCAAAACATTGTTGAAGTCTCCCATGAGGCTCCAAGCCCCTTGTTGATTCTTACATATTCCTTCAATAATATGCCACAACAACTTCCTATATTCAATTTTATTAGAGACATAAATTGTTGTGAGCCAATTAGTGAAATAACCATCAAGGTTATACACACCACAATGGATTAGTTAATCAGTACAAGAGATCTTTCTCACCTCAACTCTTTTGTCATCCCAAATAAACCAAATCCTGCCATTTGTATGTTGAATACATTTTTCAATTACCATCCATTTATGCCTCATTCCTTTCCTACACTTATCAAAATTCTGATGCCTAACTATAGTTTCCAACAAAATAGCAATTTTCGGGTTAAGCCTCAAGAGACTAGAGTTTATCTCTCTATTCTCGGCTACCATATTTATCCTTGTAACATTCCATGATAAGATCGTGTCTCCTCCTATGGAGGCACCCTAGAGTTTTTCAAACATCTAAGTTTTCAAATCCATTATGATAAAAGATATTCTTAGGTTAAGGGTTATTGGTCACCTTTTTCCGTGTCTTTCGTTATTTTATTCACGCATCCCACTTGTTGTTATCACATGGAGTTTTTGGTCTACCTTCCCTATTTTCAAGATGGTATCCTCTAGATTTTCTGTGCTCTCATCTTCAGTGATTGGCACCTTGCTTGATTATTCTTCTACATTTGCTGGTTTGGCAACCCATTACTTCACAGGAGTCTCCACCTCCTTATTACAGGCATGTCCCACTTTATGCGATCATTCACAATATTGAGGTTTCCAACCATACTTCACCAGGTTTTGTCATTTTTTTCCTTCATGATCTTTAATGGTTACCTCTTCATACAACTTTTGTGTGACGTCAACTTCTATTAGGATTCACGTATATGTGACATGCAATTTCCCCATTGTGCACTCGTCAATAAACATAGGATTCCCTATTATGGCACTCTCAATTTACCAAAACTATTAGCACTCCATAAGTGTAAAGGTATATGGGGGAGTTTGACCCAAATTCGTATGGTTCTTAGAATGTCCCTTTCCATCGAGAAACATGGTCTCTTTTATAGAAACACCATCAACATATTCCATAATGTGTAAGGCACATTCATCATCACTTCATCCATCTCCTTCTCTATTTTGAATTTGAGGATGAAATATTCTTTGTCATTATAGTACATTTCAAGCAAGCTGATATAGTTCCACATTTTAGTCATGTAATTCTTTGTTGCATTCATACTCAATTATGCTCCAATATTCCTATTTATAAGAAAACTTTAACTTTTTATATTCATTAAATAATTTATGTATCTAACTTATATACAGTCTAAATACATCATTTATTCAATGAACCTAAAAAGTCAAAATTTGCTTATAAATAGGAATGAAGGGAGTACATGATTGCATAGGATTCCCAAAATTGAATCTTCGACACTACATCTTCTAATTTTCACTTCAATCTTACCATCAACCGTTTTTGGTGCCACGAATAATAGCCATCCTGTTAGCACTATTCGTGTTGCCTCAAATGATATCAACCCATAGTTTCTCACCTTCTGCACCTTCTTTCATCGTCTTCTTTAGAATATCTTGTTTCCCAACTTCTCCAATTTTAGGGTTTTCCTCCATGCCAATCCTCATTGATTCCTCTTATTCTCCTCCACTTTTCAGGTCCCCACTCCTTCCTATTCATATCTGATGACTCTTCGTGTTCCGACATGACCGTTCCCCTCCATTGCTAGATTTCGGTAGTTCAGATGCTCGTTTCTTGCTTTCCCCCATCCTTTATAAGATGTCGTGACATTAATTTCATAGTTTTTATGGTTTGTTGATCTTCTTTAATAATTAAATTTTTATTTTTTAAATTTTATTTTTGTTAATTTAATTAAATTTATGGTTATTTTATTTTATTTTTAATTTTAATAGTTATTAGAATAAAAAATAATTAGTTTTGAAAATTCATATGATTTAAATTGAATTATTTTATTTTATTTTAATAAATATGATAATTTATTTTTTTACTAAAATAAAAATTGATTATAGATGAAGTGGCCTCCCCAACCAATTCGATATGGTGTTGAAGTCTGAGGTGTCGTTCAAAATAACAACCTTTGGATGGAGATGTATAATTAATAGACTCTTGGGGAGGGATCTTCTGAAGATTAGATGCATAATCATTCCAATAGAGTCCCTACATTGCATTTTTTGTTTGTCACTAGCAGAACCTTCAGAACACTCTTTGTTGATCTGTAAAGTGGCTCGTTTGGTTTGGAGGGGTATGGCAGATTTGATAGGTTTATCAGAGTTTCCTACTACAAGCACCTGGAAGTGAAAGATGGGAAATAATGATGTATTTGGTTGGCGATTTGTTAGAACTTCTAGATTTTAAGGAATGTTATCATTTTTAGGAACGATATGTGGAACTTTCTCGATGTTGTTTGGAATATTAAGACTTTGATTTAGAGATGGTATTTATGGGAGGTATTACTCAAACCAAATGTAATTTCTTCGAGTTTTGCAAAAATTCTTTGTATTATTTATCGTAGTTGCATTTGGTTAGTAATCTCTCTTTTTGTCGAGCTTTGTGCTCGTTCTCTTTTGTAATATGGATTGAGAACCCTTAGTTCTCTTGTCAATATATCTTGCTTACAAAAAATATAATTATTTGGTTAAATAAAAAATGACACGTCAACAAAAACACCGCCACATCATTCAAAATAAGTCTCAAACGGGAGAAGGACTAAAATTCAACACAAAACTTAAAAAAGAGACACAAATTATGGTTTTTAAAATGGAACTAGTACGAGACCCGTTCTCAAGGTGAATTTTTCTAGTGGAGTATTTTTGAACGATATAAATAATATAAATAAAAAAAATTATGAGCAATTTGCATAGTCAAAATATAAATTATAAGTTTAATCATATAAAATACGACATAAATATAATTATATATTTCTTAGACACAATAAATATAATATAATTAAATTTGAAATAAATAATAATTATAGAAACTTAATTGTATTAATTAAACATATATAAAAAAGACATAAATATAAAATATTAAATAATCAATGAAAAAAATAAAATTTTAAAAAATGTAAATGTAAAATTTGATATATAAATGCAAACATTTAAAATGATTTACTTATTTATAAAATGAACAATAATCATATAGATTTAATTATATTAATGAATCATATAAAAAGAAGGAATAAAAAGAACCGTGATATGGAGAAAAAATAATATATAAAAATAAATATTTTATTTCTAAAAAAATATTAATTTAAATAAAGTAGATTATTTTGATAGTGACCCGTAAAAATAAATTGAAATGAATAATATAATTATAAGTGAATAATAATCATAAAAGTTCAATTGTATTAAATAACCATATAAAAAATGAACATGTGAGTTTGAGAAAAAAATAAAATATTAACAAATACATAAGTAAAATTTTATATTTAAATACAAAATTTTAAATAATTTACTTATTTGTAAAAAGAACAATAACTAAGTTTATTTAATTATATTAATAGTTTATAAATTAATATATTTATGTTTATATTCATGGTAAGAAAATATATAAAATTTATTAAAATTATATCATTTTGATTAATTTAAGAATTCAATAAGGTTTCCTATGACTCATAGGACTCAGCATCTATTAGATGCAAAATTATTTTGATACGCAATAAAATATATTTAGATATGTAAATTTAAAATAAATTATAGAATAAAAAATTATGATATATATCAATTGTATTGAATAATCAAATAAATAAAAAAATAACCCGTAAAATATGATAATAAATAAATAAAATACAAAAAATTAGTAAAAAATTGTCTCTGTAACGAATTTTTAAAAGAGAATATTTGAAAAAATTAAATTATTTAGTAAAAAATGGTGATATTATTTCTTAAATTGAATAAGAAAGAAATGTTAATTGAAATATTAGTTCAAATGAATTTGAAAAAATTAGACAATAGACATTTGAGAAAATAAAGTGGAATGAAAATGCTTGATTTAGTGATTGAGATATTAGTTATTTTAGTTGAATAATGCATCTTAAATATTAGTATAAATATTCACCAAATATCTCATCTAATCTTTTACTAAAGACCACCAATTTGACAACAAGTAGTTTAATCTTCGTTGACTTTAGAAATATAAGTGTACTTGCAAGATGGTGGAAAAAATTGTATTAAATATGGAGCAATGAGTGAAAGGAAACAAATTAATATTTAAAAATAAAAATTAAAAAAAATTAAAAAAAATTAAAGATTTTTTTATCATAAAAAAGAAGATTTTGTCTCTCAAATTGAAATAAAAGTTGATTAAATAATCTCTTGACTTCTTTCTTTCATTTATTTATGACAAAGTTAAATTGTGTTTGTGTATATGATTGTTGTTTAGCCTCGGATTTAAATATGGTTAATAAACTGATAAGTTATCTTTGTAATATTATCCAAGTATTTTTATACTATAATCTATTAGTTAATGAATTGTTTTTATAACTATTACCCCTCCTCCTTTTTAAGTGTCGTTATAAAAATTTGTTTCTATTTAAGTGTCGCTTTAGAGTTTAATGTCATAATTTATCAATTATACTTACTTTCTCAATAAATGAGAGAGCATGAATGAATTTATTAGGAAAGAAAATAAATGAGGGTATAATAGAAAATATAACTCTAATAATGCACTATCTTGGTTGAAGAGCTTTATGCTAAAATGACACTTAAAAAGGAACGGAGGGAGTAATTTATTAATTTATGACAATATTACCTTTGTACTACCAGCCAAGTATTGCTTTTAGGATAATCCATCCGTTAATGAATTGCCTTTATAAATATTGCCAAGTAATTGAATTCATAATCAAGGGATAAGATTTTTAAAACCAGTTTAGTTGCATTGTTTTAATATTTTAAAATATGATAATGCAATTGTATGGCATAAAGATGAAGCTATTACTTTAAAATATTTATAAATAGATAAATTTTTGGCTATCCCATGTAAATTTAGGGATAATTTACCCCTTATAACATGTATCAGCCAAAATTTATCCTATAAAATAAATTTTAAAATCACATATTAATCTAAAACTTTATAGAAACAAAATGAAATCAAGAAAATAATATATAACTTGATTTTTTAGTAGTAAGATGTTTGTATGTCAAGTTTGAGTAATGATTCTCACATTGGATAAAAATAGGATATTAAACTTTTTTTAAAGTGAGAAAATACATAGATAATGATATTTTAAGGTTTTAGATTAATATGTGATTTTAAAAATTAACTTTACGTGGTAAAATTTCTTTGATATAAGTCGTTAAGGATAAATTATCCCTAAAATTTTAAAATATGATAATGTAATATTGTATGACATAAAAGCGGACACTATTACTCTAAAATATTTATAAATATGAAAATGTAATTGTATGTTGGTGTAATAAAAGCTAACACTATTACTTTGTTTTTTTCTTCTTTTAAAAAGGCACGTAAATAAAATATTGAAGTAACATTTATCCCAAGCATAAGACATGTTTTAAGAGAAGAAAATTTAATTCAAATACATGATATAAAACTGATAGAAGAAATCAAAAGTCAAAACAACTAAGGGAAATATGATATTTTAATTCGGGTCAATTACAATTGAACACTTGGTGCTTCTAGTAAGAATAGATGATAAAGTGAATGGTCATTTTGTTAATTACCTTAATGTCCATATTGAAGTGCAATTTATTTTTGAGAAAATGACATTTTAGTCAGTTTGGCTAATTGATTAGTAACTGTTTCATAGTAGAAGATCAAAATGCAAAAAAAAATAGCGGGACTAAAGTTGCAATTAAACCTAAATCTTTTATATGGTTGCAACTTAATATATATATATATATATATATATATATATATATATATATATATATATATATATATATATATATATATATATATATATATATATATATATAATTGCTGTGCAACAAACTGACTATGTAATTGTTGTGTAATTCATGCATTTATCAATTTTGAATTCAATTATAAACTGCAACCTTTCTTTTGAATATGTAATTCTTAATATTGAGATATGTCCTTTCTAGGTGATGCTGGTAGCAGTGTTGTGAAATATTTCAGGATAAAGTTTTACTATTAAGGTTATGATGTTCTCTCTCTCTCTTTTATTGTGATTTTTCATTTATTTTTTCAATATTAATTGTTGCAAATTTGATGAATTTTGAGTTGTAAAATAGATTGAGAAAATTGTGAACAATTATAAATAAAAATGTTAACAGAACATAATATTAATATATATTACCATTTTATAGAAGATATATTAAACTTTATAAATTAACTCTATAAAAATGGTCTCTACATGAAACTTTCAGGAAGAATAATGCATTTGGTAATTGGATGTTATATTTCACTTTTCACTTTGTATTTGGTAAGTTTTAATATTTGAAAATTTGATTGTTGTTTACTTTAAAATAAAAGGCATTCCTCGCAAAGGCATTTGAATCAAAGCCAAATCTCAAAACCCTGCCATGAACAGTTGAACCAGTATTGATTAGCTTAGTACATGCTTTGAGAACAAAAGCGAAAGTGTAGTTATCAGGCTTAACACTACATCGATGAATAGTGAACACAACAACGCTGGAGGAAGTGTCGAAACCGTTTATACTTATAAAAGCATAGATTTGTTTGAGTTTGAGGGCGTTGGGGTTGGGAACTGTGGTGGTCGTACCTATTCTTTTTTTGACCATGATGTCAATCTTTTCAAATGCACAAACTGCTAATACTGTAGCATTGAAAGTTGGCATTTTCTAACATCTATGCATAAATATTGGGGGTAGTATTTGTCTACATGTATCATTCTTGTCAGAATGGTATGGATAATTGCATCTAAAAATATGATATAAAAAAGCTATCATGGTCAAATAATACTACCGTGTTTTAAGTTTTTTCTTTATATTTTACAAAGATTGAATCTTATATAATAGAGTTGGTGAGACCCAATTTAAACTTTTGTATAAATAATATAGATATTTACAAATACTAAAGTGGTTTAAAATTAAATGAGACTCATTTAAGACACTAAAATAAGATATGATGCCTAATAGCCTTTACATGTTTTAATAACATGGTTGTAAATCGAAAAATTAGTTTATTTCTCAGGAACATAGTAATTCCTTCAGCCAATCAGCTAGCAAAATATATAAGAAAAAGTAGTTCATGCTTTATTATGCACTTTTCAAACCCTCTTATAGTAATTGCGTAGATTTTATTTTTACTGTTTGATCAGTGGATGTCAATTGATAAAAATATAGGTCCTCAAATATGTATCAGGTCTCAAAATTTCAACTTTTCATAGGCCACTATCATCAAAATATATATTTTGGTTTTATTAACGATTTCTTTTATTTGATATATAATTATTTTATAATTAAATAACTCATTTCAAATTTACATACATATATAAATAAAATCTATATTATGTTATTTTCACAGTCACTGTCAACATAATATATTTCTTAATCATATCTTTATTTTTAATTTTTCTCCATCTCACACTATTTTTTAATGAATTTTTAATATAATTAAATCTATATGATTATTGTTCTTTTATAAATAAGTTAATCATTTCAACTTTAGTGTTTATATCTAAAATTTTATATTTATATTTGTTAAAAAAATCTATGATTATTTGATATTTTATATTTATATCTTCTTTTATATATGAATACTTAATCTGTTAAATTTCTATAATTATTTTTTTTCAAATTTAATTATATTATATTTAAGTGTCTAAATATATTTAATTAACTTTATGTTTTATATATGAATACTTAATACTGTTAAGTTTCTATAATTATTTTTTTTCAAATTTAATTATATTATATTTAAGTGTCTAAATATATTTAATTAACTTTATGTCTTTTAAATGATTTAAATTAATAATTAGCATTTTGATTATGCAAGAGTTACACCATAAGTTATACTGCTTAAAAAGCATCAGATTAAAATTTTTAAAATCAACGTTGATTGAAACATACCATCATATAAATAATACCTATAAAGTTTGAGATTAATCTATAATGATTTAGCATGTAATTGAACTACATCAAAATTAACGTTATATGAAAGTCTATTTGAACGTTAATTTTGGATATCTTGATCGTAAATCATTATAGATTAATCTCAAACTTTATAGGTATGATATATGATGGTATATTTCAATCAAACGTTGATTTTAAAAATATTAATCCGGTGACGTTTGATGTAGAATCTGTAACATTCCAAATCTACCCATCAAATATTATTTAAATCAAAGTGCATAAAAGATAATCATAAGGGATGTCACAATTTCTTCAAAACAAGCATTTAATCATAACTATACAGACAATAACACTTAAATCATGGATGAACTTATAACAATATATTCCCATTAGATCAATTAAATAGATAAACAACATGATTAAAATTTCAGAAAGAATAACTTGTTCTTTTATTCAACGAGAAACAACTTCAAATTATTATTATTATTCACTTAAAAATATTCACATTATTCATAAACTCAACAACTTAAACAACAACGATGATTAAATAACAACATTCATCCCCAGAGTGTTATATATCGTAGCAAGACACCAATTCAAACTAACAACAACTAACGACTTCATAATGCTACTTGAACTTCCACGATATCCTTGAGTAACTGCCCATTTCTGGTAGGGAAATATCGTTAGGGTGAGATATCAATAAATTATAAAGTAAATAAAATAAATATTAGATCGATCATACAAATATCACCACTTTCAAACAATCATTAAAAGGACAAACCAACTATAGTAGCTATAAAATAATTTAAAAATAAATATATAACAATAATAATTTATTTAACAATATATAATAACAACAACAAACGTAATATAACAACTTACTAAAAGAATAATTTAAATTAACAACTAAACTTAAATTAATAATAAATATAATAACAACAACTTAATAACAACTTATAACAACAATAAATCAATACAACCAATAATCAATAAACAACAGTAATAATAACAACTTCAAAAATCAAGCGAATTAATCCATGCACATGGATCCATATAAAGTTAAGAGGCATTAACAAGGCATGTTTTTAATTAACTCATAAGCCAGCAATAGGTGAGTATAGATCAATAGGTAATACAACTAAATAACTAATAATGCCAATGTATGTAATGAGACCTCAATCAAACAACAAATACACAACAATGCGACAACAACATCATACAACAACAACTTAAAATATGCATCAATGATAACTTAGATTAATCGGTCATTCGACCTACAACTCAAGCATGTCCATAAATTGGGACGATTCAACTTAATCAACATTGGCCATAGGCCTACAACTTCATCAACATATCAACAACAAGTTAATAACAACAACTTAAAGCAAACACTACGATAATTATTACACAACCAATAACTATTACGAATCTACGCTTAAAATGTCTATTTAACGCTAACGCTACTTATTTATTAAACATCTTCTACTAAATTAATTAATTAGTCAACTACTTGATTTTCCATTAAGAAGATGCTATATTCGACATCGAGACCGCTCCAATTTTTCAACCAACCAATAATAACTACACGCATAGGTTTGAAGTCTCGACAATTTCCAACTAATCTTATTAATCGATTATACCGATTGAAACGCTAGATTTACTATTCGACATTGTTTTCACATTTTATTTAATTAATCCACTAAAATTAGCTCTCTAATTATTACTAAATTAATTAATTAAACTACTTAATTCTCCTTCTAAAGTTGCATGACAACTCTAACGGATTCAAGTACTTAAATTACTAAACAAATCAAATATTTATTTATGATTAAAACTCTTAAAATATTAAACTAACTATATTATTCTTATTATCATTATTATTAAATAATAAAAGATATGTTATCAAAAATTGTATCAGTGTCTCAATGTAATTACTACAAGGAACAAATTGGCCATGAGCTCACTACATTATGCATGTACATACTGTTGTCAAAAAAATTCTTAATTAATGATAACATGCATCACTTCACTGTTATGTCATGTTTTTTCCTTTATAACAAACCACTAGTACTAAACAACCATAAATAAAAGTAAGAATAGAAAACAAACAAGGTGCAATGTATCCTGCCAAACGTGACGCCCATCACGTGACGTGCTCCATCACAACCGCCTTCACCGATCGGCAGAGCCTCTATTTAGAGTCACTTCTTTCCAATTTCTCGCAGATCAATTTTTCACCACAAACCACATTTTCTTAAGGTGAAGAACGTGATTGTAACTCCATCATTATTCATATCCACGCTAATACAACAACGATCATTCACATAAAGACAATAATCAATTATAATAATTTATTTTAAAATCAACACAACACATAAACACAATCAATTTCCATGGCACGATTCATACACCCTAACCCCACATACAATTTCATAAACCTAGTTATAGGATCAACCCCCCCTTACTTTGACGCCTCTATAATTTCGATTTGGCTTTCTACAATTCCTCTCCGACGACAACAAACCCTTGTTCCTCTTTTCTCCACGATAACTTTTTCCTAAAAATTACTAAACCCTTATAATCCTCCTTTTTATCTCTCTTATAATTAAATCCAATTTATAATAGTACTACTATAATAATAATATTATTAGTAATAATAATAATAATAATAATATTATATAATAATAATAATAATAATAATATTTTTTTTTACTGGGCAATACATCTCCTCAATACTTTTCACCACACAACAATTCAATTTAATTCAATAATGATCTATTATTATTTTAATATTTTCTATATTTTCTCATCCATCAATTAAATAACACCAACTCGCAATAATATTTAGAAATTCTCCGATTAAACCAACTAATACTAATACCCATAATTCGCCTTTTCTCGAATAATTTCAATTAAATCAATAATATCATCCTTAATATTATTCTTCGATTTATCCGACTAAAATCCGACTTAATAATTCAAATTTGCCTCTAAAATAATAATATCGATAAATCCAATTATTCGATTAATTTTCAAACTTGCCTATACCCAATAATTAAATCCTTCAATAATTTAATTACCTAATTAATTAAATTGCTATATCCAACCATTCCATATATTTTGTTAATAAATGTCATATATTTTAACAAAATATAGTTTTCTCACATGAATAATCAATTTCATAACATATACATATGTCAAAGAAAAACGTGACTTGAAAAATTAAAATATATATTTTAATTAGTACTATTTATATTTAAAATAAATAACATTATTTAAAATGATCAATCCATAGCACTATTTATATTTACTCTAAAATTTACTATCAAATTGAAATCATTTGAAAAATTTCTAATTATTTTGTAGGTTTATTTAAATTAAATAATATTCTATTAATTTAAAATAAATGATAAAATTAACATTTTTAATTGAAATAAAAGTATATTCTATTCTTTTAAATTAAGGGAAAATAAATATATCTAAAAAAAAAAGTAGAAAATATAAAATAATAATATAAATTTTATAAGTATTAGAATAAATATTATACAAATACTTACAAAAAAAAATTTTTTTTAAATTAAATTTTCATTATTTATTTAAATTTTTAAATTTTTCATTCATTTTAAATTAAATAAAATAATAATTTTAATTTAAATAAAATTTAGACAAAATGAACGATGATAAATAAAATTTATTTTGTTTTATATTTTCTACTTATTTTTTAAATATATATTTTAAATTATTGCATTTTCATATTATTATGTATTTTATTTTTAAAATATATTAATTTTTCCTTTAATTTAAATGAATATAATTTTATTTAAATTAAAATATATTTTATTATTTAATTTAAATTAATAGAATATAATTTAATTTAAATAAACCTACAAAAACAATGAGAAAAATTAAATAATTTCAATTTGATAGTAATTTTTTAGTAAATATAAATAGTACTAATTAAAGATATTTTTTTAAAATTTTCAAGTTCACATGCTTTTTTCTTTGACAGGTATGTTATTATATATGAAATTGATAGAAAAAAATATATATTTTGTTAAGATATATGACATTTGATAGCAAATATATATGGAATGTTTGTCTTGTGAAAAAAAGGAATCATTTTACTAAGATGTTTTTTATAATAGTCATTAGATTCTAAATAAATCATAGGTTGTAAATGAGTAATACTTAGTGTAATTCTAATTGGTGTGATCTGACTCCTTATATATATATATATATATATATATATAGAGGATCATTACACCCAAGAGTTACACCATGAGTTACACTCGCTCAAAATACTTTGGACAATATTTTTAAATTCAACCGCTGATTGAAACATACCATCACATAGATCATACCTATAAAGTTTGAGATTAATCTATAATGATTACTATTATCAAGATATCAAAGATTAATATATATATATATATATATATATATATATATATATATATATATATATATATATATATATATATATATAGGAGAGAGAGAGAGAGAGAGAGAGAGGAGGAGGAGGAATCAAATTACACTGAAGAGTTACACCATGAGTTACACTGTTCAAACGTTACGATTTATATTTTTTGTATCGCTGATTGACATACCATCACATGATCACATATAAAGTTTCGCATTAATCTATAATGGTTTACTATAATTAATTAAGATATCCAAAAATTACGCCAAATGAAATTTCATATAACGTTAATTTTGATTAGTTCATCGACATAGTAAATCATTAGATTAGTCTCAAATTTTATAAGAATGATTTATATGATAACATGTTTCAACCAACGTCGATTTTAAAAATATAAATTCAAGTAACGTGTTCGAGCGAGTGTAACTCAAAAGGTAACTCGATCCTCCTTATGATTCATCATACTACCGTTTAGTTATATCATTATCATATAATATTAAAAATTGAAAATATGAGTGTGAGAGTTTATTTTACGATATAACAACTCATGAAAAATTGGATGAACTATACTATGCAATTATAAAATAATGTTTAAAAATAATAAGCAGGATATTTACATTTACATACACCAACTTAAGTAATATTAACTAATCCTAAGTAATATTAATAGTGTTTTTTACTAAAACTTTCAATTATTATGATATTTATATTATTTTTTAAGGATAATAATCCAATTTGAATTTGAAAATTTAAATAATTTTTTGAAAAATAGATGAAATTTTAATGAAAATGTGACTCAAAATTAATCACCATAAATTTTTCATTAAAGATTTATTATTATTTTAACAGATATCTTAAACAAAATCATATCATTAAATTATCACTCTATTATTATTGATTTAATTATTTTCTATAAAGTGACAATAATGAATCTTTATTATTGAAAATAAAGAATGGAACCCAATCCCAAGGAAGGAAAATAAGTAATGGAACCCAATCCCAAAGAAATACCCAAACTATAGTGTTCCAAGGTGTGTACACTAAATAACCCAATTGAATCCTACCGAAAGTCACATGGACACT